>OV049874.1:13471005-14671005 GCA_920104075.1 Melanargia galathea | reverse complement strand
TCGTAGGTCGTGGGTTCGATCCCGGGGCACGCACCTCTAACTTTTCGGAGTTATGTGCGTTTTAATTATTTAAATATCACTTGCTTTAACGGTGAAGGAAAACATCGTGAGGAAACCTGCACCCCTTCTCACTCTGAGAGGAGACCCGTGCTCTGTAGTGAGCCGGTAATGGGTTGATCATGATGATGATGATGATTTTTTGATTTGAAAATTATTCCATCATAAAAATAATTTTTTCATTATATATTTTTCAAATCCTTGTTTTGCAAGGATTTTTACATGGGTTAGGGATCTCCGAATTGACCGCTATTACCTACGGCACATCAAGGCTGATATGGTACGAAGGTTGACGCATGAAACAGTTTTTGTCCGTAATAACATGCTGTTGGATTGACAAAACGCTGTGAAGGATTCAAGTTCATTTAAGAAGTCGTTTGTGGTTCATTTATTTTTAATTTTTTTTTCTTTTGTGGCGTTTAATTGGTCATTTGTTTTGAGGTGCCTAACCTTGCAGTTAAGGTGATTGATGTTCTTTGTAATCAGACATATTTTTATGATTATTATTTATATAGGTAAATTTTTTGATATTTTTTTTAAATATCATTTTTTGCCATTCAGAATGAATCTACTGATTGTCTTTGCTTTTTAAAATAAATTTTTATACATTTTTTTATTGGTAAGATTCGCTATCTATAATATCTACATATAATAAAATCGTAGACTTGCCGTATTTGTAAATTAGGGATAGAACGTAAAAAAGCTATTTTTGACATTTTTACATTTTTGTCTGTTTGTCTGTATGTTTGTGCGCGCATCACGCAAAAACTACTGAATGGATTGAAATGAAACTTGGCATGATTTAAGTTCATACTACGGAATAACATATAGGATACTTTCATCCAGAAATACAGCACGGTTCCCTTGGGAGAGGGGATGAAAGTCAAAATGTGTACTTAGCTGTAATTCATTAACGCGTGGTGGATTTCATTCATTCTTTTTTTGTTAGAAAAGAGATACTTTAAAAGTTACCGGCTAATCTCTGAGAGGCTGGATCGATTTTGATGGGACTTTCACTGGCGGATGTTTACATTTTGATCTACCTAAAACATCTGCCAGTGAACTTTTAACAGATTTTAGCAAGTTATGAGCTCAAAGGAGCTTAGGAAAAACAAAATTATTCCCACGGGATTTTTAAAAACCAATATCCACGCGAACGAAGTCGCGGTTATCCGCTTGTTGATAATATTTTCTTCTAAATAATATTCCTTTCCTCGTCAAATGACGTTAACAGATAGAGTAAGTAGGTCAAGGAATAAGACTGTAGTTCCTTTTAATTTTGTTTGTTTGGCTTTTAAGTTTTAGTTGACTCTTACCTGTAACTGCAGCTTCATATTATTTGATACACTAAAAGGACACCTACTTATTGTTAAGTAAACAAATAGTTTCTGTGTGCTTAGTCTAAAGCGGAGCACTCGAAAACGAACTCGAAAACTATTGATCGATTTCAAGCCATTTTAGGTCTATTTTACTCTGAAATCGATCAATAGTTTTCGAGTTCGTTTTCGAGTGCTCCGCTTTAGACTAAGCACACTGTACATAATCTCTAGGTTTCAGTAATCTAAGTCACCAAATGGTTAATGCGTCATATTGAAATAAAAATGTATAATGCATTTGACCGCTTATTCTATGTTTACAGATTCACGGTAGATAATCCATTTAGTAAATTAGTATCAACACTGTAGTTTCCCTAAAGAAAGCTTAATATCTTGCCGCGCAATCAAACAGCCAACAAGGGATGAAAGGGATTAACCGCATAGTTTGTCAACCCTTAATTAATAAAGCTTGAACTGTTGACGCCCCGGGCTCTGTCTGTTTAATAAACACAACTGTATGCTTAGTCCCACTTTGGAGCGCTCCAAAACTTTGTAGTAAAATGGACCTAAAATGTTTATATTAAGGTTTGAGTTCGCCAATACATTCAACATTCGTGAACAGCCAGCGCCACAAGCAGAAATGTTGTAAAATAAATATTGGAACTATTGAATTACGACTTTAAAATAAGAGTCTTTGGGTTCATTTTGTTCTGAAGTTATTGTGTGTCGATACTCGAATTTCGATCATAGTTGCCGCTATGTACAAAGTCGGCATAAGGCCTCTGTAACCCTGCTCATTCGAACGTGCCTAAAATATCGAAGTAGCAACCCCGTTCAAGTTTACCTAAGAAAATTATGATTTTAAAAAATTCATCCCCGAAGTTCATAACTTTCAGAGCATTCTTCGTAAGTGCAAGGAAATAAAATTGAAATCATTTTCAAATCATTAGATTCCTGACAGCTAAGATGCAATTTTTGATAAAGTCAAAGCTAGTTTTTTAAGACTAAGGGTTCTGTATTTACTTAGGAGGATAATCATCATCATCATCATCATCATGATCAACCCATTACCGGCTCACTACAGAGCACGGGTCTCCTCTCAGAGTGAGAAGGGTTTTGGCCATAGTCTACCACGCTGGCCAAGCGGATTGGCAGACTACACACACCTTTGAGAACGTTATGGAGAACTCTCAGGCATGCAGGTTTCCTCAAGATGTTTTCCTTCACCGTTAAAGCAAGTGATATTTAAATACTTAAAACGCACATAACTCCGAAAGTTAGAGGTGCGTGCCCCGGGATCGAACCCACGACCTCCGATTAGAAGTCGGTCGTCCTAACCACTAGGCTATCACAGCTTTTTTAGGGTATATTATTATATATTATTATATAATAATATTTAATAATATACTAGCTAATATATTAGCTGTGATAGCCTAGTGGTTAGGACGACCGACTTCTAATCGGAGGTCGTGGGTTCGATCCCGGGCACGCACCTCTAACTTTTCGGAGTTATGTGCGTTTTAAGTATTTAAATATCACTTGCTTTAACGGTGAAGGAAAACATCGTGAGGAAACCTGCATGCCTGAGAGTTCTCCATAACGTTCTCAAAGGTGTGTGAAGTCTGCCAATCCGCTTGGCCAGCGTGGTAGACTATGGCCAAAACCCTTCTCACTCTGAGAGGAGACCCGTGCTCTGCAGTGAGCCGGTAATGGGTTGATCATGATGATGATGATGATGAATATGACTATATTATCCTCCTTATAGGGTATATTAATATGAGTATATTATCCTCCTAAGTAAATACAGAATCCTAGTTTAGGTAGGTACGAGTGTACCTACCAACTTATTTTCTTAGCAGATTAGATGTCAACAACGCTCTAGGCAGCACCTCATCGGCAATATATCAATGTTTGGGTAAATCGTTTCAAGTTCTTTATTTCTTAGAAGGCTTAGAACTTTTGGATGTTCCTAGGTAGGAATTAGGATTCCTGGCGCCCCTTTGTAATCTCACGCCCCTAGGCATGTGCCTAGTTTGTCTAAAGGATAATTAATCCGCCACTGCTCTTAGATATAGATATGTAGCGCTCCGGTACGTTACCACCACGTAGAAAATTATTAGAGGTTTTTAATAACTCGCTAAATTCAAAGCACAGACAGATGATTCAAAGTAAGTGCGTTTCCACCTGCTTTGCATCATCACTAACCATCGCAACTAGATGGCGTTAGTAGAATGAAGTCGGCTTACTGTGTGCTTAGTCTAAAGCGGAGCACTCGAAAACGAACTCGAAAACTATTGATCGATTTCAGAGTAAAATAGACCTAAAATGGCTTGTATTAAGGTTTGAGTTCGCCAATACATTCAGCATTGTTCGAATGCTGAATGTATTGGCGAACTCAAACCTTAATACAAGCCATTTTAGGTCTATTTTACTCTGAAATCGATCAATAGTTTTCGAGTTCGTTTTCGAGTGCTCCGCTTTAGACTAAGCACACAGTTCTTTTGTTAACAAGATAATAAAGTTGTTTTTTTTTGATAAATTTTTGGTAAAGAATTGTTTTTCTTTACCTACAATATAGTAATTAAGTCTTTTAAAGGTAATATTTATCAGCATGAAAAAATTATCATTTATATTTAGGTATGTACTTACTACTAATTTTCAAAATCATGTTACACCTAGTATTTTAATATAGGTAATAACGTTATAGACAATGGGAGTTCATAATAATTATAATTTGCATGTAGGGGCTAAGAAATTTATAATTAAGCAGTAGGTATCATATGAAACTCTTAATAGCTTCACCGTTAAGAGACATGGCACTTCCTGTGACCTAAAAGGTCGCAGGTACGATGCCGCATTCTGTAACTAGGTACACCTGCATAAGTAAGATATTTAGCTACCTATAATTTTATTTTTATTTGAAAGAGGAAAATAGGAACAAAG
Source organism: Melanargia galathea (assembly GCA_920104075.1). Classification (NCBI taxonomy): domain Eukaryota; kingdom Metazoa; phylum Arthropoda; class Insecta; order Lepidoptera; family Nymphalidae; genus Melanargia; species Melanargia galathea. The sequence continues at coordinate 14,666,689 of OV049874.1, read as the reverse complement.
TTTTCTATTACAAACGATTTGTTGTATAATTGCTTCAAGGTGTCAAAAATATTTGTCTGCACATATTCCTTCGTTGCATACAGGTGATGGTTATATTCTAATGTAAAAATTACGGGTACATACCACGATAAAATATTTGTTTTTGTCGATATTTCGATCCAGTTACATGGGTCGTGGTCGCGACGAGACTGCTGCGAGGGGGGAAATTACATTAGAATATGTCGATAAACCACGAAATAAGCCTTAAATCACTAGGTGATGGTTACATTAAAATTTCGTTCAATTAATTATTATTGCCGATTTTAGCATATTGTAGGTAGATAAGTAGTCTCCCTTACAGTCATACCTAACCCTATTGTTATTTTGTTTCAAGGTTTGCACCAACTTTTGTACCAATATGTAGGTAGTTTTATTTAGGGTAAGTCCGGGGTAGATGGCCCTAGTAACTTTAAAACTCTATAGTGAAGGAATTATGATGAATAAAACATTGAATTAATATAAAACGTAAACTTTATTTATTACTCTTATCAAACATTAACGATAAATTACTTTAAAAAACGCAAACAATGTAATTTTAAACTTTAAAAAAAAACTAGGACTGGCCATCTCTCCCAGAGTGTCCGGGGGTGATGGCCATAGTAATCGGGGGGAGATGGCCAATACTCTTCTTGCCTTTCCCTTTGCTCTTGAGATCTTTTAACTCCTTTTTTTCTTATTACCGCAGTAAGAACACATGTCCTCAAACTCGGTGCAGTTTTCATGCACCCAAAACATGCAAATATTGTATTGTATCCAATCTTCAACTAATTGTGTCCTGTAATAATTATCACCACAATCTCAGCAGTTATCTTTCTCTCTATCTTCAGATTCACTTTCAGAGGTATCATTGAAAACGATGGGAATTTCTTCGCAACTGCTATCAGACAACCTACGAATTGCCTTTCGTTTCTTAACAGTTTTTTTTCTTAGGTCTATAAGTCATAGTATCTGTTTTTATCATTTTTGTTTTTTTTGACTTTTCTTCCTTTTTTTCTTTTTCATTTTCTTTCGATTTTCGTTTTTCAATATGATCTTCAGATGTCAAAATGATGCTTACTTATTTGGCTCGTTTCCAAACCTCGTTTAGTTTAACAGGCAGTGTAGATACTTCGTCCAGTAATCTAGTCGGTATTGGTTGGTCTACCGTCTGAAGGGATGTACCTACTTGGGCCTGAATCTGAGACTCAAAATTGACTTGTAATTCTTCTCAAATCATCGATAGTCAATGGAAAGCCTCTCGACTGCATGTCTTTTATATGCTTGCTCAGTCTTTTTTCGGTGTCTGCACCAAAGGTTGATGATAGTCCTATAGGTCCTATACAATGAACACAAAATTACTTTGCTATAATCCGCTAACAGTGACAAATTTGTAGGCACAACACCACACAAATTCACCACAAATTCAACTCGACGATCGTTTCGCTCCGACAAAAGTCCCATAGGGGACCTATGGGACTTTTGTCGTTTGTGTAGTTGTTTTGTTTTAACCTTCTTTCTAGTGTTTTTCTTGGAATATGGTAAATAAAAGAGGCCCTATAAACCGTCATCCCTCCTCTGTGTACTTCTGACACAGCATTTTTTAAGTCTTCTTCGCTCCAAGCACCTCGTCCAATAGCCGCCTTCCGTACGTATTGATTAGGCATCTATAGAAACATTGAATTTTAAAAATAGATTTAAATTAGGACATTTAATTTTATGGCTATCTCTCCCATAAATAATTTGGCCATCTTTCCCGATTGTCCGGGTGAGATGGCCACAGTACTTAATAAAAGCAACTTCTCAATTTTGTAGTTAATTTTTAGGTTAGAATGACGAGAAAGTTATTTACTTTACAAAGAAATCACAAAAACGGACAAAACTTTCAAAACTTTTTTGTGACCACTTAATATGTCAACCCCTTAGTTTAATTTAAACGTGTTATTAAAAAACAAAGTCAAATTACTCACCTTTCCATAACTTTTTCGCAAAAAACTCCATGCCGGCTTGTTGCCCGTGCCGAAACGAATCGAACTAAATTATAGTAGGTGCCATCTATTAATAATTACTTCGACTTTCTATTGGCCATCTCTCCCATACGGCCATCTCCCCCGGAATTACCCTAATAACAAAAATATAGATACCTGCACATTTTCGGAAAGTCCGCAGCTATTTTCCCGCAGCGTTCACAAAGTTAATTGCCCAAGACGTTATCATCGGGACATGCATAATTAATAGCAAAGATACACGGGAATCCGTGAGGAATCTTAACCTTTAAGGAAGCACCGAGTCAACAGCGCCTCAGGGCTCACTTTAATCCCCTGTCTCTTACAAACTCGTGTAAAGCTTAGTGGGAATGGCTAATGATTCTTTTAATCTGTTTAAAAATGCTCAAAGGAGTTCAAAGGCTCCTAAAATTAAACCGCGGGGGTGATTTTTTTTTTTAAGAATTTCCCTATTTTAAATGTCGTAACTGTCTTGTTGGTACGACGGAAACTGTTTGTGTTTTGAAGAATCATATTTTTATTCTACTATTTCAAATTAAACGGATACAGAGGTCTATAGTCCCTATTAGGTGTATAAAAAATCAAGGTACTGATTCAACACGATAAAAAGATATGGGCAAAAGATTTTCGCGAAAACTTGTCACCTACCAAAATTATCCTTAATTTTCAACTTTTTTTTATTTTTCGGAATTTTCCCTTTACTAGTGCTGTAAGACCTTGCTTTTAACCAAAATTGACAATTCTAGTTCAACCGGAAGTACCCTATAGAATTTAAAAGTCAGTTAATAAGAATCAAACTTTGTTTGTATGACGCGCGAGCAAGAAACTTAACAGGATCTTCATGATTAAGGTGGATATTAAAGAGCTTTGCGTCTATAAAAGTTATTCGTAAAACACAGGTTATTTATTAATTTATTGAAGTCTTATTTGAGTCCTTGATAAGGATCAACGTGACAACGGAAAATATGAGTATAGATACATTTCAGAAATTCAGCTTAGTGAAATCACAAGCGACTCTACTCCGTCAGAATTTCCGCGAAAACAAAGGAAAACAACGCTCGCGAACGCCTGCAAATCCCGCAACGAGCTGACGCAAAAACCGTGACGCCACTTGACGCGTCGCGTCGCCCGCGATTGTCTTTGATCACAATATGTGAATTATTCATCGGATGTTACCCCACCCGTCATGGATACTATTTGCATTACAACAGTTTTGCGGGAAGTAAGTAGGTAGTTCGGTCCGGGACAAGTGTTTCGAATCGTTTTTAAATTTTACTAGGTAGGTACGTGAATTTGCGGGCTGTGGATGATTGGGCTGTTCAAATCCTTAAAACGTGGTTAAACGGCTTAGGGTGAAGAATGGGCTAAAGGAATCAAAACTGGGTCGGAGGTTTGCATACAAAATAATGCATACTTAAGTATCTACGTACTGATTTCAGACTGAGCTCTTTGGCTGTCTTATAAGTAGGAGGTCCCGGGTTCGATTCCCGTAGACACAAAACGCTGAAGTCTTGTGAAAATCGAAGCTTTTGCCATTCATTTTTCAAATGTTTCAAAATCTAGTCTCCATAGGTTGTCTGACGATAAAACATATTTAGGAAAAAAATCCTTTCGTATTTCCAAAAAAAAAAAAAAAATTCGGCATCCTTAAATCTCTCGCCAGTCATTTTTAAAGGACAAGTATAAATTAAAAATTTAAAAAACCCCCGACATTCGCCATTTTGTGGCGGCAGCCACCTTGGGATTTGCATAATGCTATTCTACTAGTCAAGCCCTTTCATTTGATACCCATATTAAGGGAGTTGTGAAAAAATATGTAATCCGCCATTTTGTAGCAGCGGCCATCTTGGATCGATTTTCATCAAACATAGCTAACAACACTTTCGACTAATTCATCTTTCAAAAAACATTCAAATCGGTCCACCCCTTTGAGCGCTACAGGGGAACAGACAGACACACACACACAGACATGTCAAACTTATAACAACCCGTCGTTTTTGCGTCGGGGGTTAAAAATGACAAGCGCTCATATCCGAAGGATAAAAAGACAGGCATAGAGTGCACACGTCAAAAATATCACTTCCGCGCGTCAGGGCTGCCACGGCGTTTAGCATTTGAATGCGGACCGTAATGTGACAAGCGAGAACCCTGAGTGTCGGGCGCGCGAATGGATATGTGCAAATTCAGGATGTATATTGCACGCAATATTATGTATAACTTTTAAACGACTTCAAAAAAAGGAGGTTATCAATTCGACAGTAGGTATGTATGTAATATTATCGCAACTGCAATATATTCACACATCTATAACGGCTTCCAAACAAATGTAAAATTTTTCATAGGTAGTATGCATGTATGTTTGTCCGCGGATTTTTCAGAACCTATCGATCGAGTCTTGACCATTCTTATTTTTAACCCCCGACGCAAAAACGATGGGATGTGTGTGTGTGTGTGTGTGTGTGTGTGTGTGTGTGTGTGTGTGTGTGTGTGTGTGTGTGTGTGTGTGTGTGTCTGTGTGTGTGTGTGTGTGTGTGTCCGCGTGCGTGCGTGCGTGCGTGCGTGCGTGCGTGCGTGCGTGCGTGCGTGCGTGCGTGCGTGCGTGCGTGCGTGCGTGCGTGTGTGTGTGTGTGTGTAGATATGTAGATATTTTGTTTTAAGCAAAATGTGATTTCCAACAAAGTCATAATTGCATTGAAATAATGCATAACCAAAGCAGGTACCTATTTATGGTAATGATAGAAAAAACACTAAGTTTGCTTAAGTTACAAAGTTTAGTCCAAACTCCTGAAAATAAATTTTTAATATTCGCAAAATGTTTCTCATAGTAAGTAGGTAGGTATCTACTGTGAAAGATAAACAAATTAAATAAGCATAAAAAACAGTGCTGAACATATTAACATGACAATAACCATAAAGAGTGTCATAAAACAAATCATCTTCGCGCCGAGGGTAGTTCACCCTCGGGTCTCGACCACGTGCCGCCCCCGCCTCAATGCTATCTGAATTTTATTGGCGACATTTGCCGTCAATATTCGTTTGACTGGCCTCGTAAAAGATTAGATGTGCCTTGAATAAGTTTGAGGTTAAGGGAATTTAAAGTATATCAGAATTTAACGTATCGCATAAATGGCGATGAAGAGAGGTACACGAGTATATGCTCGGAGTTTCTTTACAGAAATGTGGAGATCCGTCGAAGAGCCACCGATATATGTATAGTCTGTTCGTTTTCTTACGGTCGCCTTTTGTGTCTAGCCGCCTCCGCCGCGCGGTGTTTTGCCAAAGACACCGCCGTGACTTCAAAGCATGCCGCGCGGCGTGTACAGGCACAAGGGGTTTTGACGTTTTATACCTACTCATATTTTTTCATTAAAATTCTCTTTCCTTTTTATATTTTTTTATATTCGTATTTTATTACAATATAACCATAAACATAAAATATAATATTCTCATGAACAGGGGTCTTTTCTCAAAATGAGAAGGATTTTAACCATACTCCATAGTCTATACCACGCTGGTCAAGTGCGGATTGGCAGACTATTCGGAGATTCTGTTAGATTAGAAAAAAAATTACAAACAGAAAAAAAGTAATAAAAATAAAAGCAGAATACTAAGAGCACCTGCGCCTGTACCGACACTAAGTTACCGAACGAACTTTATAGCTCAACGGGCTGCAAAGCCAATATAGCAATGGATAGGGCACATACATAGTTCGAAGAATCGATGGTAGACGCTGAGGTCCCGAGATGCTAAAATGACAGGTTGGTTGGAACCCTACTAGGTTGATACAGACGAGTTGCAAGAAGCGTGTGGATATAAGCGGCGCAAAACTGCGGCGTGTGGAAGTTCCTTCAAGAAACTTATGTCTGGCAGCGGACATCTATCCACTTATTAGTCATTACGAACACTAAGAGATTGGCCGCTAGGCCGGTGGTTTATTTAAAAAAAATTCAGTTATTTCAAAGAGTTATTTCGCGAGGAGGGAAACTTTGTGACGTCACTTCCGTTTCATAATGCGTTTCGTTTAGCGACCATTTTTATAATAAACCCCGTGCTTCGAGTGTTTGAGATATCCTAATGCCGGTAAAGAAGTTTTACTTCGCGATAGGTAAGTTACTTGTTTGTCGAGCACAAAATAACTGGTTGACACTGTGGACCAGTTTTTATTAACTTAAATATTGTATAAAAAATGTATTCTATTATAATATTCATGTGTCCATCTCTAGAGGCGGTCCTCGTATCGTCACGATCTGTCACGCCTCAGCCGCGTGTCGTGATAACATCTCACTTGACGTCCGACGTGACGTCGTTTTGACGTTTTTGTGTTTTTTTGGACTATTCATGTTATTGCCTGCCTATCTATATGCTATGCTTTTCTGTTAATTCGTAGCTTTGATAATTTAGGTTGTTGTTTCGACCAACAGATGTCTACTGCTGGATATATTAGATATGTAATTCTTTTGTAAGGATCGCCACAGAACACGATTTCGTTTCGCTTGCGTCCTGTTTCGGTTGATAGCGACTCGTTTGAGATCGTTCGTCCACTTAGAGGAACTTGTGTTTTTCGGTACGGGGTCGCGTTTCATCGCCTTGGGACCATCGTTCATCCAAACAATGTGTTAACATTGCCACTTCAGTTTCGCGAACTATATCGGTAACTCTGGCTTACCTACGGATCTCCTACGTCCTCATCTTTAATTTGATAGGATATTCATATTAAAATCATTTCTGATTTGATCCCCGTAGGATACTCCGGACATATCTAATATTATGTACTACTCGACCAAGCGAACTTGGCACCTGAGTTGTATGCGGCCCCCTACATTCTAGGTGCCTAGTTGGCTTGGTCGAGTAGTAGGTATCTTCATCGCCTGCTGCGTGACCCTAAGCCTTCTTATGAGGGCTATAGTTCAGCTACCATATGAATATACGGTGTACCTACCTATAAATATTTAATATCATCATATCCAAGATGCACTGAACTGAATTTTGTCTTCAGGCAACGTGGGATTTAAAGGCATGCACAAAACAATATGTTTATTTCTATTAGCAAGACATTCCGTCTTTGTTTGTACAGGAAACTTTGGTCTTTGCCAGTTATTACTCTAGTGTTCTTAGCTATAGTCAGGCAACCGAGGAACAAATTTTTTTGTGATTAATAACAAGCTGAATTTTCGTGAGTACCTAGGTTCGTTTCGACGAGACGATCACGTTTTTTATCTATGAAAATTCTCGATGGAGGTAGCTACTCGAGTGCACAGGTGTTAAACATTTCGATTCGCTCGGGTGGGAAATCGTTCCACTAAATTTGTAGGACTATGCAGCCATTTCATTCGGCTGCAGGACTACTTACTTAGGTACTCGAAGATTTTAAACTGATTCCACTCTAAAAAAAATTTAATATACCTAATATTATAAACTGAACATAGCCAAGCCTACGAGTTTTCATCAATCGCTTTTTCACATAGATATACATACGAAACTCCAGACTCCGGATCTCTCCCATCTCTAATTATAGAGTGTGCGATCGCGATCGAATCTAAATAACCTATATTTTAAATCCATACAATAACACAGCACTTGTCCGGAGGACTAGCTGTGGGGGGAGCGGGGGGGTAGTGCGGGGGGATCGGGGGGAGAGCGGGGGTACACGGCTCACCGCAGTCGCAACAGAAATAGCGTTTGACGTTTGTATCCGCGGTGGCGCCTGTTCACTGTCAACTTTACAGAGTAGCTTCGGACAGAGGTGGCAGGTTTGTGTTGTTGCTCTTTGTTTTTTAATCTCTTATATCCATTTTCATCGATATCTGCAGGACGCGACGACGGCGGGGAAGAACTGGCTCAGAGTAGTACTACAAAGAGAAAACTGGCAAGCTCTGGAGGAGCCTTCTCAACTTGATACACACGAATAAATGAAATACCGAAATTTAACTATTTTTTTGTACTTAAATGTTTTTAAGATGAAGTTTTTTTTTATTTCATTTTTATTTATATATATATTCGTTCAATAACACCACACTCGGAGAATTAGGAAGGAGCAGGTAGGGTTCACCAGCTAACTAGGTATCGTCGCAATAGAAATGGCTTTTGGTGAGTTTCTCACACATTACTCGTTTCGTACTTTTCGAAGCTCCTTTGTACAGGAATTAACCGCCTAAAAATTGTCGAAAATATATTAAGTGCATTTGAAACCCAATTGCAGTGACTCTGCGTGAGAACATTGGTTCATCTTGACTTGTGGCTGTTTGTTTAAATATAGAATGCCTCATGTGAAAAACTTCCAACTTTCCAAGTTTACTAACAGTAAGTATATACCTACTAAAAATATATATTTTTAAACCAACGTGATGCAGATGTACGATAGCAAGCTAAGGGCCTGTTTCACCACCTTCTGATAAGTGTCGGATTGCCCAAACGTAAGTTTTGTCACCTTCTTACTTTAGGTCAAGTGACAAAGACAAAAGTTGTGAATAAGCTTTCCGACACTTATCAGAAGATCGTGAAACAGGCCCTAAATGTTTTAGAAGAATTATTGTATTCACTTTTCTCTGTGATTTAAGCTTGGTCTGTGTCGTTAAGGAGGGCGCGTTAAAATTGAAAATAAATTCAATATCAATTTGAGCGCGCGCCAAGAGCGCGGTGTCGATACGTGACGTTTATGTTGCCACTCCACATCGACGGCCACTAATAAAATACATCGTTTTTCACATGTATTTCGACTTCAGCTATTTTCTTACGAAATATATTGTTGGGAGTTACTCAGAACCTTTAAATAAAATATATCAATATTTTTTTTCTTGAATTAGGCTCTATTTATTTCCTGCATTAACACCAGTCACCCATGAACGTAGTAGAGAGCAATGGTCGTAGTTTGTCTACGGAGTTTCTGCTCCTTCAAGGCATGAGTGAATTGGCTTTTTCTAGGCAAGCGCATTCCAACTTAGACCTCATCATTGCTTTCCGAGTATGATTGTCGTAAAGCGTAAGCCTATCATACCTTATAAAAACACGTGATCAAATCAGGATCGAGGAGATTCGTAAAAGAACCGGAGTCACCGACATAACGGGTTGAAAAGCTAGAGTTGTAATGGGCTGGACACAATAATGCTCAGAGATTTGACTAACGTTGGGGTCCCAAGATAGGAGAGAGTGGCGATCTCGTACCGGAAAGCGCAGTGTTGGCCACCACCATAGTTGAACGACCAGACGACATAAAACAAGTCGCAAGCAAGCACGGAACGAAGGGGAAGTGATTATAAGCGACTCACATTTTCAGCAGTTGTCGGTCGACGACTAGGTATAGATCACTATCAGTCAATAGGAATAGACTGCAGAGTTTTTTGGGATATGGTTTTGTTACATAGCCCAGGTAGATAACATTATCAACTGTCATCATAATATCGAGCACATTTGACCGCTTGAAAAGCTTAGTCTAGTTTTCGTAATGGTAGTAGACTATTTTCAAGTGGATTGAGAGATGTCTGTCTCACAAAGCGTTCCCTTTACCTGTAAGTTATCATTTTGTTGCACTGACTTACTTCTAGCTTCTGGTGTGATGCTTGCGTGTATATCTCAATCTCAAATCTGCAATCTCTCAATTTGTCAGTATCAGTATTAAGTTCGCAATAGGCACTTCTGCTTAGAAAATAATAGAATATATAGAAAATATTCTTATTCAAATAAACATTTACAAGTACTTTCGAATCGTCAATTGAATCTACCACTGGTTCGGAATGCTGTTCCTACCGAGAAGAACCAGCAAGAAACTCGGCTTAGCAAATGGTAATCAGAAGTAGGGTACTGTCACAGTACACAGATACCTGTATACTGTGGTACTGTTAACTGTGAGTATTTTATCAACGCCTAAATCACAGAGTACAGAGGGGAAGCTTCTACAAGCGGCCTGCTGTAGGTACACTCACACATATGCGCACGTTTGTCACCCAACTGTACCGGTTGGGGGACCGAGCGGGCGTCCGTGAACCGTTGTTGGTGAGTGTGTTTGTGTGAGTGTACCTACAGCAGGCCGCTTGTGGAAGCTTCCTCTCTGTAGATTTTCTACTCGTGTGCCTAAACTAAGTACTATTTTCGGAGGCTAATGGCGACCCAAGAAAAACACGCGCCGGCTTCATGTTCGGTATCGACACGTCTCGGCGCGGGAAATTATGTCCGCGCTGTTGTTTTAGCGGTGATTGACGATAATCTGCATTATGTATGGCCCCGCAAGGTATTTATGATGATATCTCGCTGTGTATTTTGGGACGACATAAATATCGATCGGTATGAGTGTGTTTGACACGCGGGCAGACGGGTGGGTGGGTATGGAAATATTTCTTGAGGAATATTCTTTACGTGATAACGATAAATCGATGAACGCCGGCTACACGCACGAAAAAGCATGACTCATTGTCACGTATCGCGTGCAAGCGAGAGCGCGGAACAAACGATAGAGAAGGCACGATCGGCCTAAGTGTTCGGCTTACTGACAACCAATTTTTTTTGAGTAAGTATGTAGGTATATCTTTTTCTGGAGCAAATGAATTCATTGTTATTATATATTATTGTTATACCTAAGTACTAGCAACCCACCCCGGCTTCGCGCGGGATGTACCATCCCACCATACATTATTTTGTTATTATTATCTCATATGGATTAATTAGGCAGCATTTTCGATGAAAGCGGCCAACTTTCAACCAATTTACACAAAACCAATTTAATAAATTATACACTGGAACCTTTCTCAAAAATCAATTTATCTATTGGTGAAAACCGCATGAAAGTCCGTTCAGTACTTTTTGAGTTTATCGCGAACAGATAAACAGATAGACTCAGCGGGGGACGTTGTTTTATAATATACTAGCGGACCCGGCAGACGTCGTCCTGCCCGCTATTAGCACCACCTACCGGGTCCAATTTTTCTACTTATAAACCTTCCTCTTGAATCACTCTATCTATTTAAAAAAACCGCATCAAAATCCGTTGCGTAGTTATAAAGATTTAAGCATACATAGGGACATAGGGATATAGGGACAGAGAAAGCAACTTTGTTTTATACTATGACGTAGTGATATTATCATGGTGTTATATTATGTAATTGGGTTATTTGTTCAAAATATATTAGGTACTACCTCGTTAGTCTAGTGGTTAGCATATTCGACCGCAAATCACGGTCCCGAGTTCAATTCTCGGGTCTGGCAAATTAATTGTTAGGTATTGGTTTTTTCTGTCAAGAAATCCTCAGGGCCAGCCCAGAGTTGGTAGTTGGCGGTGTTTCACGCTCGTGTCTTGAAGAGCATGTTAAGCAGTCGGTCCCAATTATTTAGGTATCTATCACTATCATGTGACAATAGTCGTTAAAACCCGCCAACCCACATTGGAGCAGCGTGGCGGCTCCTCTCTCCTATGAGAGAGATGGTTTGTGCCCACCAGTGGAACGTAAAAAGGCTGAAGTGGTGGTGGCGGTGGTTCAGGGTTCTATTAAGTCCGAGAAAGTTCGGTTCACCGATTCTGCAGCACTTTGTCACACGAGTAGATAAGTACAGAGAGGAAGCTTCTACAAGCGGCCTGCTGTAGGTACACTCACACAAACACACTCACCAACGGTTCACGGACGGCCGCTCGGTCCCCCAACCGGTTCAGTTGGGTGACAAACGTGCGCATATGTGTGAGTCTACCTACAGCGGGCCGCTTGTAGAAGCTTCCCCTCTGTATTTATCTACTCGTGTGACTTTGTGTCGGTGATTGTAAAATAAATGTAAATAATACTTAGTAAATACACTTCAAAACAGTTAATAAAATTCGACAATGCTCGGTCATGTTACGCACGATCAGTAGTCGCTGTTAAATGCATTGATCAAACGAAATAAAAATATCGAGTGATTAATGTTTCACACTGCCTTATTGTTTCTCTTAAACACGAAATACGAATAATTATTATCGAATACCTACTAGTGTTGTACAACATCAAACTAAACATAGGTGTAAAAACTTAAAAAGCAAAGAACAAGAACACTTTTTTGATCATTTTGGGAAATGATCAAAAAAGGGAAAACAAAGGGTTCCCGTCGAAATTTTTTAAAAACCTAACTCAATGCGTCCGCAGTTGTGGACACTGTGGCTAATTCTGTTGTACACAATCTCTAAACTAAACTAAATTGACAGGTTTAAAAATAGTGCAGGTATCGTTGTGAAAGAGATAAGAATATATTTAACCCTATCATTTTAGTTTAGGCTTAGAGATTGTGTACAAAAGAATTAGCCACCTTAGCTAGCTAATAATTCTTTATTAAATAATAAATAATTAATTCTTTATATAATCTATACTAATCTATACTAATAAATAAAATTGAAGTGTCTGTCTGTAATATCGAAATAACTACCTCATATTAAGCTCATATGGTTATTTGAACGATACCATAACCGAATCACACGTTTTTAAAATTTTTGTCTGTCTGTCTGTCTGTCTGTCTGTCTGTCTGTTTGAACGGGCTAATCTTCGGAACGGCTGAACCGATTTTGACGGGACTTTCACATACAAGTAGAGAATTAGTCAGGGAGTAACATAGGCTACTTTTTTAACCGACTTTCAAAAAAGGAGGAGTTGTGTTTTTCTACCTATGTACACCGATATCTCCGAGATTTCTGAACCGATTTGCGTAATTTTTTTTTAATCGATAGAAAAACATTGCGACACTGTCCTACAAAAAATTTGGATTCCAACTCCTCAATCCTGATGCTGTAGGGGGGGATCCCCAAAACCAATGGGATTTAGGCACTGTCGGTTATTTAAATTGATATTGGGGATACTAATTAAAGACTTTATTGTTGAATGAACTCTGAGTAGGTACAGCTACTGAGCTACTGAGTAGGTACATGTCCAACTCCTCAACCCTGATGCTGTAAGGAATTGCATTCCGAAATCGTGGGGATCCCACGGAATTTTTCCGTTTAGGGGACGGGTTACTACAGATAGGCTACTTTTTGTTCTGAAAAATCAAAAGTTCCCATGGGATTTTTAAAAACCTAAATCCACACGGGCGAAGCCGTGGGCATCATCTAGTCTATACTAATTTAATAAATAAAATTGAAGTGTCTGTCTGTAATATCGAAATAACTACCTCATATTAAGCTCATATGGTTATTTGAACGATACTATAACCGAATCACACGTTTTTAAAATTTTTGTCTGTCTGTCTGTCTGTCTGTCTGTCTGTTTGAACGGGCTAATCTTTGGAACGGCTGAACCGATTTTGACGGGACTTTCACATACAAGTATAGAATTAACCAGGGAGTAACATAGGCTACTTTTTTAACCGACTTTCAAAAAAGGAGGAGTTGTGTTTTTCTACCCGTATATGTACACCGATATCTCCGAGATTTCTGAACCGATTTGCATAATTTTTTTTTAATCGATAGAGAAACATTGCGACACTGTCCTACAAAAAATTTGGATTCCAACTCCTCAATCCTGATGCTGTAGGGGATCTGATCCCCAACACTTATGGGATTTAGGCACTGTCGGTTATTTAAATTGATATTGGGGATACCAATTAAAGACTTTATTGTTGAATGACCTCGAGTAGGTACATTTCCAACTCCTCAACCCTGATGCTGTAAGGAATTGCATTCCGAAACCGTAAGGATCCCACGGAATTTTCCGTTTTGTGGACGGGTTACTACTTACTACAGATAGGCTACTTTTTGTTCTGGAAAATCAAAGTTCCCACGAGACTTTTACAAACCACACGGGCGAAGCCGTGGGCATCATCTAGTAATAAATAATAAATAGCTAATAGAAAGCTGTGATAGCCTAGTGGTTAGGACGACCGACTTCTAATAGGAGGTCGTGGGTTCGATCCCGGGGCACGCACCTCTAACTTTTCGGAGTTATGTGCGTTTTAAATATTTAAATATCACTTGCTTTAACGGTGAAGGAAAACATCGTGAGGAAACCTGCATGCCTGAGAGTTCTCCATAACGTTCTCAAAGGTGTGTGAAGTCTGCCAATCCGCTTGGCCAGCGTGGTAGACTATGGCCAAAACCCTTCTCACTCTGAGAGGAGACCCGTGCTCTGTAGTGAGCCGGTAATGGGTTGATCATGAAATAATAAATAATTCTTTATAAAAAGCTTTATTTTATGCTGTATTAAGCTTTCATTGTATAACGTTCTATATCGTTTCGCCTTGTCCTTGTTCCACTCAATTTACTCTATAGCGTTGTCCTTGTCAGTAGTAGGTTCGCTTGTATGAAGTGTCGGGGATGTGCCTTAACTTAGCACAGGGACATAGGTTCAAAAAGTTGAGGTTTCTTGAGCGGTGGATACAACCGGATTTTATACTGTTACATCACAATAGGTAGTTAACCACATTGAGACTACTTCTGTTTTACATTATCTGTAAACTAAACGTTCATAACATAACTAAATGATAGATCGAAATCTATTCCTATACTTCTTTCACAATGCTTCCTGTGGAGAAGTATAGGAATATTTTTAAACCTGTCAATTTAGTTTAGTACCTATTTACCCAACAGAATTCTGAATTAGCCACATTGTACTTACATCACTAGTGAACACTGATTACTTAGTGGATATTTGAGCTTAATTGGTAGGAAGTTATTACATTAATAATAGTTATCAAGCAATAAAACGCTCGAATATAATAGTAAAACAAGGAATAAACGTGACAACATTACGGCGGTGTAACACATCCGAGTCATGAAGGCAATTAAACACCTGTCCGGCGAGCTGTGTGCCCGAGGCGAGTTGAATTTTATATACCTAATACATACATAGCCTTCGCTGATATGAAGAATCGAGATATACGCTGGCTAAGAGGAACTCCTTGGAGTGTCCCCATTTTAAGGGTCGGGACATACCTACCTACTGGCGCAGAGTCGAAGCGCATCAAAGCGAATCAGCAAAAATGTTCATAGCATATTGGCATCTATCTCTACAAAATAAGGCACAACGAATACGTACGAATGCGCGTGGATTAGTAGGTATAGAAAATGCCTTGTTGTATAGAGACAGGTGCCAATATGCTGTGAATTTTTTTGCGATTCGCTTCTATGCACTTCGACTTTGGTATCATTGCCCCTCAGGTACTCTAGTAGGTATGCCCCGACCCTTAAGGTGGTACGTTTTCCATACTAATTTATTATTACCATTTAAGAACGAATAGATTATATATTTACACTGAAATTACATCGCACAGCCTTAATTTAATGTTTAATTTGCGGAAAATTGTATTTACATAAAGAAAACATAACATAAACAGCTAAAGGTGAAGTAAAGCCATCTCGGTCAGCTAGGCAAAACAGCATTTAATAGATGGCTATTATAATAATTAAGCTGTCTATGTAATGTTTTCTTTATGTAAATATAATTTCGCGCAAATTAAAAATTATATTAAGGCTGTGCGATGTAATTTCAGTGTAAATATATAATCCATTCGGTCTTGAATGGTAACATGAAGTTAGTATGGAAAACGTAACACCTTAATGACTTCAAAAAAGATTTTCGACGACTTTCCGAGTGGTCTAAGAGTGACAAGTACCGGGTTCACTTCGCGTCAGGGTCATATCGGTAATTTATAATTTCTAAATTGTCCCCGGTCTGGTCTGGTGGGAGGCTGCAAGCGTGGCTAGTTGTATGCACTCTACCGGCATCTAAGACGTGCTTTGGCATATCTTAGGTTTTTTTATATCAATACGGATCCTTCTAATTACTTACCTATCTATGTATGCAAATAAAAGTGAAATGTTAGAATCGTTGATTGATTGAAGATCTCTCTCTATTCTTAGAAGAGCTGAACCGATTTCAGTCACATCAATTATATCAATTTAGAAAGCTTTCCTCCACAAAAGAATGATAGTTTAACTTCGTTTTTTGAGGTGACTATACAACTTCGAAATAAATTAACTAATCGTGTAGCTAAACCGAGATCGTTGTTGTCAAAAAATCGCCTTTTGCTTCAACTTCAACACGCTGCGATCTTGCGGCGCTTATATCCAGCGGCTTCCTGCTCGTCTGATGTCGTCAGCCCACCACTGGGGACTCTGCCAACACTGCGCTTTCCGTTGCGAGGTCTCCATTTCAGCACGTTGGGATCCCAACGTATGAAATTAACTTATCTAGGTAGGTAAGCTTATACGTTTATTTATCTATGGTTCGGTGTAGTTATTGCATAACTATAGCTGATGCCCGCAACTTCGTCTACGTAAATTTAGGTTTTATAAATTTTTTGAATTTTTTCGCACAGATTTCGTCAAGACCAATTCTCCGGTCGAATCGCGTAAAGGGCGAACAGACATACACACAGATAGACAGAGATTTATTCTATTTATTAGTACAGATGACATAACCGATCGAGTATCTAAACAAGGGAAAAATCTAATTAGAAAAAAATCATTAACATAAACGTAGCTAGGTAGGTATATTTCCTGACGGATTTGCATATTTCCTGACAACAAAGCGTCGAGTACGATACGAGCCACGTAATAGTAATCTCGGAATCTCATTGAGTAATGATAATCGTGAATATTTATAGGTATCGCGATCTCAATCCGCGATGATACTATGATACTACGTTGGGGCTTGTTCACACGGAGCGCGGCAGGATCTGAAAACGAGGGCTTTTATTAAATTCTGAAATTGAATATTATTATTTAAGGTTTTCTGAGACTTGGAGAATATTTATTTATCAGGTATGCCTTATTGCTTGAAACGATGTGAATTTGTAGGGCATGTGAATACGCTAATTCTCGTTTCATTCAAAAATACTAGTGATTTTACGGATATTTATAGATCCGCGGCTGATGATACTATGATACTATGTTGGGGCTTGTTCACACGAAGCGCGGCAGGAGCCGAAAAGAACTTTTATTAAATTTTGAAATTGAATATTGTTATTTAAGGTTTTCTGAGACTTGGACAATATTATTAGGTATGCAATATTGCTTGAAATTTTGTCATGGTAGAGCATGTGAATAACCTAGTTCTTGTTTCATTAAAAATACTTACTAATGATTTTACAGATATTTATAGTTCCCATAAATATCGAGGCTCCGTTAGCAGGCGCGTGATGTCATTGTATAAAGATCGTGACACTCTACTTTGACCTAAATTACATTGTCTTAGACTTTGACTTAGACTTCAAGAAAGTTCAAAGAAAGTTAAGAAAGAAAGTTTCAAGCAATGTTGCATAGGTATCTATTAACATACTCCATTCACGCACACTTCGCTAACTTCATGATCATTGACCAAGAATGCACGCGAGAAGTAGGTATACAATATACAAAGGCGTGTAAATCCAGATATTTCCGTATCTAAATTCTACATTTTTAAAAATATTTTGTTTTCTGTTTACGGTTGTGTGTTCGAGCCCGTAGCGGTAATCGTCGGTAATAATTACCGGGATTACTCATTTTTCGTGATTTCATGTTTGACGCTCGCCTCGTCCCGGCCGTATGGTAATGGCGTCGTGCCGAACATCTGATAGTGATTTTTGCGTAAATGCTCGTTCATATTGTGACTAATCGGATGCGTGTTTCCATTACACGCCGGCTTTATACATATAAGCTCACTATCGTTTGACCTTGAAGACACAGTACTTACAAGAATTTAAAAAATCAAAACAGAAAAGGGATCGATGCAGGTTGGGCCCTCACTATAAAATTAATTAATTTAGGTTAATTTTTATTTTCCTGTCGGGATTTATAATCAGTACCTACCTACCTACCTATAAAATATCGTAAAAAGCAAAAATATGTAAACTCAAATCTCAAAAATATTTTATTTCAATACTTAAGTAGTTACAATAATGTTCTTTATTTTTTCATTGTAGTGAGGACTGAGGTGATAATTACGAGTATTTTAACTTCGAGCTAAAGTTATCAGAGAATAGTCAATTGAATAACCTCACCGATTACATAATTCGGAGTTTTTGTATCACACAGAAATCTGCCGTCCTAACGAAGAGTGCAATAACTAGGTTTTGACTACTTTCGAGATATTTGCAGTTAAAGATTTAAGTTTTGTTTTGTGTGTATCTTCGTAACTATAAAAGCTATTGGTTTGAAACTTTTACTGAACGACAGATAAAATAATGCTTAATTTTATGTAGTATATTATATTTGTACATAAGTTTATATACACACTAAAAACGCAATAATGTATTTATCATTAGGACTTATGAATTGTTTTGATATAGCATTCCTAATCATAATTGCAATAACTACACTACTTATTGCAGTTTTTGTTAGTAAACCTACATACTACTTATTTGTGTAGCACAAACTATATGATGCCCTATAGTTTCTTCCAACCATATGTACGGTTTTCCTTAGTGAATTATTTTAATTAGATATAAGGTGATTGCAAGAACATAATAAGAATAAAAGAGATTTACCAAAATAATTTAAATAGGTTTTTATTATTTAAAACTAATAACTTACATGACGATTTTCGTATCTGTAACTGAATTCAAAACATAGAACTTTCATATAACCGTCCTACCCCCATTTTACCCCCTTATATATTTTACATAGGGGAGAAATATCCTATAATATTTTCTAGGCTGATATCTACGCCCTAGAAAGAACCTACCGTCCAAATTTCAAGAAAATAATAACAATAATTAAAACTTCACAAAAACTTTCATCCCCTTTTTTACCACCCTTAATGGGAGATTTTCCAGAACAACTTATACAAGTTTTTATTATTTAAAATTCATAATCTAAATGCCTATTTTCATATCTGTAACTTCAAAAACATAGAACTTTCATATAACCTTCCTACCCCCATTTTACCCCCTTAGGGGAGGATTTTCGTGAAATCTTTTCTAGGCTGATATCTAAGCCTTAGAATAAACCTACCTTCCAAATTACAAGTTGATAATAACAATAATTAAAACTTAACATAAAAACTTTCAACCCCTATTTTACCACCCTTAAGGGAAGATTTTTCAGAATAAAATATACAGGTTTATATTATTTAAAACTAATAATCTAAATGCCAATTTCAGGTCTGTAACTTTAAAAACATAGGACTTTCATACAAACTTTCTACCCCCATTTTACCCCCTTAGAGGAAGATTTTAGGAATGTTAAATAGCCTATAACCTTTCCGGAAAACTGTACTACCAAATGCAAAAATAATTTTTCAAATCCGACTGGTACTTCCAGAGATTAGCGCGTTCAAACAGACAAACTGTTCCGCTTTATTATATTAGTAAAGATATCTAGTTTTTTTTTATTTTTGATAATTTTCATTTGTCTAATTCTAATTCTCTCCAATCAGCTGCATGTTTTTCTTTGACTTTCAATGAAAATTGTCCCCTTTCAGCCAATGACTTTTGACTTCCAAAATTTTCTTTAAGTGGTTGTGTTTCTAATTTTGTGCTTGTAAAAGTAAAAATCTACGAATTTGACAATTTTACAACATCCACAAAATCGTCAAAATCAAAAACTTTTTGTTTATTTTAACTTTACTTTAGTATAATACATTTAGTAAGCTAGACATTTTAAGTAATAAGTTTCCTTATGATAACTGCATTAACTCTTACTTCTTGCGCTTATGACTAGTAAATGTGCCAAAAATTTATAAAACGTACTATAGTCATAAGTGCAATAACTGGACTTATTGCGATTATTTTATGTAATATTACAAAATATCAAAGCTATCCAAGTCATAACTCAAGATATTTCGGTTATGATTAGCTCCTTACACATCGTTATATTAGATATTGCAGTTATGGTAACCAACAGAACCGAAACTATTGAAGATACAAAAAAGACGTCTAAGACGAAAATATAGAGCTCATTTTCCTGATTACGGATATGGTCTTAAGTCAATTTGACCAAAAACTCGACTTATTGCACTCTTCGTTAGGACGGCAGAAATATAGGCTACTAATCATACTTTTGCGTTTGCCAATCTAAATAATTAAAATGGTATTTTTATCGCATTTTTTACACACGAGAACTTATACAAACCGTTAGATATTCTTCGGTACAATGGAAATACGCAGCGCACGTCCTTTGCGCTTTACGAGGTCTCGGCAGAGCAAACAGGACGGCTGGTTATTATGCACATTATTACCTGTCACACGCACTATAACAGGCATTGCGAATTTGCTCAACACGTGCTTAGACGATCCTAGAATTACCAGTAATTCCCACGATTGGGAATTATATCATAATAATATCTTCGTGCTTCTTTGCCACGTCATCGTATTCTTCAAATGTTCTCCTGACGGAATCTCGGTCACGGTTACCGATCTCGTGGGAGACAAACCAACAACGCAGGAGACATTGTAGAGCACAAATACGTGAGCTACCAAAGGTGCACTATCTATTTCCTCAGTCTCATAGTCCGCTGGAATTAATGTCCTCCCGACGGAATCTCCGTCACGGCGGCCAATCTCGTGGAAGACAAACCAACAACGAAGGAGACATTATAAATTATAATGCACAAATATGTACGTTAACAAGTGCACTTTGTATTCCCTCAGTCTCATAGTCCGATGGAATGGTAATCCGATACCACTGAGGAGACTGGAGAGAGATTACGTGCAGTACCTACTTGACAGCTTTATGTACTTTCAGAGGCACGATGGAAATACCGCCGAATTACAAACTCCGGGCTGATACTGAGAATTCCTCGGCGATAAACCAACAACTACTTTTTGCTAAACCCTGTAGACCAACGCAGCAAAGTCTCATTACTGAGGTAGCGTCCTCTCCTTATGGCTTAAGCCAAGGCGGCAAAGAGACCATGCCTCGAGGTCCCGAGGCATGGTCTCTTTGCCTGGGTGTGGTGCAGGGAAGAACGCAACTCCGGTAACGTTCTTTACATTATATCTGTACTAGTTGATGTCCACGAAATTTTAGGTTTTTTAAATTTCGTGGCATCATTTTTATTTTCCGGGATAAAAAGTATCCTCCAAGACGCTAGCTGTCCCTGTGCCAAATTTCGTCAAGTTGGTTGAACCATGAAAACGTGACATAAACTAAGTAAGTAGGTAAAGCAAAGGGTAGTGAATTCAAGCAAGGGGTAGTAGACGAGATAGCAATAAATAAATCACAGTCGAAGCCCCTCGCTACTGAATAAAACACCTGTCTTTGAAATATCTCCATATTATCGCGATCCATTGCGGCTTCTTTCTTGTTACCACTGTAGTGCGTCGGTTCTTGAATGGCTCATTGGAAAAAAGTAAAAATTAAGAAAAAAGAAAGTAAGTAATATGACTAATATGTAGTCTGTCAAAGGTACATACATATCTAAGGCCCTGGCAGGTGATAGATAAGTATGTAGCAAAAAACCTCATAATAAATAATTAGTTTACATAAAGGAAAATGGTAACAGACAGTAGCCCGCCAATCCGCATCGGAGAAGCGTGGCGGGTCTATGCTCTGTATCTATGCTGTCCTATGAGCGAGGAGGCCTATGCCCAGCAGTGGGACGTCTAAAAGGCTGTAGTGGTGGTGGTAACAGACAATACACACTAGCTTACTTATCTTACCCTAAATGCATAGATTTACAGTCTTAAAGCGGTGCAGATGGCTAAAAAGAAAAAAAAAAAAATGTGTTCGATAAAAGAAATGCTATGTCAGTATCACCGAGTGGTTAAATAGTCTCAAGTCAGTAGATATGTATGAAAACATAGTTACCTACTTGTCAGAAATTAATATCTATAATAAGTATTGTGATTCACCTGAAATAAATATTTTAATAAATGAATTCATTCAATATTATAAAGGAAAAATATCTTATTTTCATTTTTTATAACTATCATATCGATGAATTATAATAGATAATAATTGGTCGATATGATAGTTATAACGATGCATAAAATTTGCCATTTTATGAATAGCAGACTGTACAAAACCGAACAAGTATAAATTGAAAATTTAAAAAACCCCCGACATTCGCCATTGTGTGGCGGCGGCCATCTTGAATTTGCAATAGTGCTATTCTGCTAGTCAAGCCCTTTCATTTGATACCCATATTGAGGGTGTTGTGATAAAATATGTAATCCGCCATTTTGTAGCGGCGGCCATCTTGGATCGATTTTCATCAAACATAGCTAACAACACTCTCGACTAATTCACCTTTCAAACAAAAAAAACCGCATTCAAATCGGTCCACGCGTTTGAGCGCCACAGGGGAACAGACAGACACACACACACACACACACACACACACACAGACACGTGAAACTTATAACACCCCGTCGTTTTTTCGTCGGGGGTTAAAAAAAAGACAGTGGTGTTCAGAAACGTGTTAAATCACCATAGTCCGCGATTATACGACGGACACCGCATTATTTATGCACGAAGTTTCCGTACGTGGCCGACACTTTGACACATTACCCTAAAGTTCGCTGCATACATTCAACCCAACTGGGCTTTGATTAAATTGGATGGGTACCTACCTATACGTCCCATTTGTTTTACTTAAGGGAAAAAATCTATTCAGGAATAGGTGATGGATTCAATACCACGGTCAGACTGCCTCGTTTGCCTAGTGGCTATAACTAGAATGAGGTCATGAGGTCCCGCGTTCGAATCCTGAGTTGGGCCAAAAAAAATTGGTTTTTTGTCACCCGAGTCAGGCCAAAAGTTATTGGGTTGTTTTACCCCATCCCCATGCCTCTTTGGTCCTGCGTCTGATTTCTCCGGTGGAGTTGGATCACTATCTCATCACATGCACTGTAATCTCTTGCGTAGATTCTACGTGGAGATTAGCGTTGAATGACGTCAGAGAAACGTTTTCAATTGAAAAAGGGGGCGTAATATTGGCGTGCTCTTGACAACATTATCCTAGCATTGAGCTGACTCAACTCAGGTCTATCAAACACACACAGATTATAGTGATTCGGTTTTTATCTGTGTGTCATTTTTCATTAAAAATCATACGAGGTAGATAGGTTAGGTTAGGTACCTACAAAAAATTCTAGCCCCTGCTACTACGTGCCTTAACTATCTATGAAACCCGCCTCGCCACCTACTTTAGTTAGGTAGGTACCTACATAGATTTGTCTGAATAATTTCAACACATAAAATCTAGTATTATTGTAACCCAGACGCACAGTCACGAACACGTCGTACGCACACGTCCGTACTTAAATATAATTGATCATCTGTCTGTCCGTACGTTTGATTAACATGAGACGGATCGCGCCCTTTGGCCCGTACTTTGACAAATGACTAACGAATTTTATATGAATAATGATTAGACTTGGCGCTAGAGTTATTATGCCGAAGGTATGTTCAACTTAGTTGTAGCTATACAATAAAAACTGCCTCGTTGGCCGAGTGTTTAGCATATTGGACGGCAGATCACGAGGTCCTGGGTTAGATTCCCGGGTCGGGCAAATAATTGTTAGGTATTGGGTTTTCTGTCAAGCAATTCTCAGTGTCAGCCCGGAGTTGGTTATTGGTGGTGTGTCATCCCCGTGCCTCGGAGAGCATGTTAAGCAGCCAGTCCCGGTTATTACACTCGGGCTAGCATAGCAAATCTAACGACATGCCACTTAAAATCGACCCACACGTTTGGTCTCTAGAGTGTCACAAATTAACATACATACATACATAGACTGATAAACACATTACCACTCCTTTGCGTCGTGCAGTCGGGTAAAAAGAAAACCCAAACAGGCATTGAATCTGCGACTTCCATTACATCGCATCACTGAGCCATAAAGATCATCAGAATTTAATTATTCAACTTCCAATAAAAATAATCCACTTTGATCTTCGATTGCTTTTTTATGTCCCAAAGACAATTCTCACTTAAAATCTCATCAAAAAAAGTCGAACGAAAACAACTTTCGTATCATCTATCAATCTAACATGGCGCTGCCAGCGGGGGACCTCTATTATAATGTTATTCCCAATCTATAGCACCGCGGGCACGGTGTCAAAAACGGCTAATTCTTTATCACAAATTTCAAACACTGCATAGTGTAGTTGGTAATTGGCGGTGTTTCATCCCCGTGCCTCGGAGAGCATGTTAAGCAGTTACTTAGTCCCGGTTATTAGGTACACTCGGGCTAGCATAGCATAATATAGATAAAATAAAATGGGGGGAAAGGACTCAGATCAGTATATATCATGAGGTGTGTAACAGCTCACTGAAAAGTATAGATTTCCCCTCGGAGTTAAGCCTATGTTGCGACAAAATTTGCACGGACGAAAGTCATAGGTTGGTGATTGACAAGTTTTATCAAAAAGTTATACGAACGCTCCAGGAAGCAGCGATTACGAGCAATCGGCCAGGAAGGGTTGGGAGAGGCAGACGTGTGGTTGGTTGGAATAAATACGTGAAGGACGCGCACAGGGAGGCCCGTGAAAAATTTTTCATATGGAAAGCTGATGGTATGCCCTCATCTGGTACTAAATATCAAGATATGAGGGACACCAAAAGGAAATTTAAAAATAATTTAAAATTTTGTCAAAGAAATCGAGAACAATTACAGATGGATATCTTAGCGGAGCAACATAAACAGAAAAAATTCCATAAATTCTGGAAGGAAACAAACAAATTAAATCCTAGAGTAGGCCTCCCTGTTAGTGTGGATGGGGAGACGGATGCAGAACGTATAGCTAATATCTTTAAGGAGCATTTTAGGGTTCAATCACCCCTGGATCAGAGTCGGCAGGCTCCAGGGTGTGACGGACCTGTCTCGGACTCTTCACTCTCCTTTAGTGCCAAAGAGGTAAAAAGTGTTATAAAGACCTTAGCAAGAGGGAAGGCTCCGGGACATGATGGCTTGAGTGTGGAGCACCTGGTGCATGCTGGCTCTCATATTTATAGGATTCTGGCGATGTTATATACGTTCTGTATCCGGCATTCCTACCTTCCTGCGGAACTAATGGAGAGTGTAGTTGTGCCCTTAGTTAAAAATAAAACAGGTGATATTACGGACAAAGGTAACTACAGACCAATCTCCTTAGCCGCGATACTGGGAAAAATGTTTGATGGCCTGCTTGATCGCCAGCTTAGAAAATATTTGAAAATAAGCGATGCACAATTTGGTTTTAGGAGTAATCTATCGACGGAAACCGCTATACTGGCGCTCAAGCAGACTGTTAGGTACTATGCTGCATGCCCATTTATGCTGCTTTTCTTGACCTTTCTAAGGCATTTGACCTTGTCTGTTACGAAAAACTGTGGGAAAAGTTATGGAACCTAAATGTACCACCAGAGCTCGTTAATATATTGAAGTTCTGGTACAGCTCGCAAACAAACAGGGTCAAATGGGCTGATGCTTATTCGGATGCATACCGTCTTGAATGTGGAGTTCGACAGGGTGGATTAACATCTCCCGCTCTGTTTAACGTGTACATTAATCAGCTGATTGATGAACTCCGCAGAACTGAAATCGGCTGTTCTATTGACGGAACTATAATTAACAACTTAAGTTACGCAGACGATATGGTTCTGTTGAGTCCATCAATTAGCGCGCTTAGAAGGTTGCTCAAAATATGTGAGTCATATGCTGCGACACATGGGCTCACATATAATGTAAAAAAAAGTGAATTACTAGTTTTTAAAACCAAAGGAAGCTCGATAGATGATATTCCTCCAGTGACTCTTAATGGCGTCTGCCTGAAAAGAGTCACCGAGTTTAAATATCTGGGGCACATTGTGACGGAGGATTTGTCCGATGTAAAAGATTTAGAACGGGAGCGTAGGGCGTTGGCGGTTCGATGCAATATGTTAGCCCGCAGATTTGCGCGTTGCAATAAGCAAGTGAAAATCACTCTCTTTAAGGCATACTGCCAAACTTTTTACACGTGCAGTCTGTGGGTGACATATACGCAGAGAGCCATCAACGACCTACGCGTACAGTATAATAATGGTTTTAGACTACTGTTGGGGTTGCCGAGGTTTTGCAGTGCGTCACTGATGTTTGCTGAAGCTCACACAGATGATTTCTACGCAATAATGAGAAAAAGAGCAGCATCAGTGATGAGCAGAACGCGCGGAAGCTCCAACAGTATTATTGCAACCTTAATTGATAAGCCGGAAAATCCATTCATGAGACACTGGGTGGGCATGCACATGCACTCTCAGTGTCTCAAGAGTGGCCGATACATAAAATAATGTCTTACAATAATTTAATTTAAATTTAATTTGTAAAATTTCAATTTTCATGTATTGGATATTATGTCCGTAACAATAAAGATTATTATTATAGCAAATCTAACGACATGACACTTAAAATCGAAAAAAAAAAATTGGAATATTTTTTCCTATAGGTGGAAAACTTAAACAAAGATATGAAAGAAATAGTGAACTCGCAACCTTTGCTGCTCCACTGACTGTTTTCTCTAGTAAGAGACAAATGCAAGTCTCTTTATCCGCTTTTCAATAAAGGCACGATCGATCATATACCAAGTTTTTATAACGAGGTCTTTGCTCCGAACCGGGAAACTTAATAAGGTCCAACTATGGCATTGCGACGATCACATTGTGGTCGGCGCCTCCACTGAAAATCGATCTAATATCGATTCTATCTGATATCAATTGTCTGCATCTGTATCGGCGAGTCATTAAATCGTTTTGAGACGAGATTGAGTCACGTCTTACACTCGGATGGGGTCTTCTTTCTAATTACCTAAGATATGTCAAATGGTGTTTGCGCTTTTAGGTCATAAGCTACAGCGTTTTTAAATTGGATTGTTAAAAATTAAAAATTGATCGCACAACGATTTCATTCGCGGTAAGTTTAGTGTCTGTGGCAGCGAAGATAGCAAGAAGCCCGTCTTTAAATAATTAAATAAAATAAATACTTATTTAAGCAAGGAAAATTTTGAGAATAAACAAAAATAAGTGTCGAATTCAAAATTATTATTTTTTTAAGTAAAAAAAGCCATTCCAGATTTTTTTTTAATATTTTGTTTAAACAAACCTAAGTTGGTTAACATAAGTCTTATGACTTCCCCAAGTGTTCTAATGAAATTATGAAATGTCAAGGAAAATTATTTAAATAATTGGTTCAAAAATTAAGGTTTAGTTCATCGATACACTGTCTTAGACAGGTGTCTATTTTGGCATCTCTTGCAGAATGGCGATAGATAATAAAATTGCACGCTTAATCTCCTCCCTTGGACATTTCTTAAGCCGGCGCCACCATGTCAAAATAAAATAAAGAATCGGCCCAGTTCCCACAGTAGCTCGTTGTACATTGTTGAACTTGTCCACGACTGGTTCCGACGTAATGAGAATATTGAATATTTTTTTTTTTTCCAAATTGATCATTAACGACGTGTTTTGGATATCCTGGTTTATCAAATTTGGACACGTCTCGTAAGTAATATCGATGAATTTATCGTTCACGTAATAATGTACTTAGTGTCAAAGTGGAAGTTTTAAGTGGGTAGAATGTCCTCCAATGTAACTTCTGTACCTACTTTATTCTTCGACTAGCTTTTGCCCGCGGCTTCGCCCGCGTGAATTTCGGGGTTTTCACAAATCCCAAAATCTCCGATTCAAAATAAAAATTACGAAAACGCAGGACACATCCGCACGCATTAGCGCCCTCGTTCGAAATCACATATTTTGAAATGGAGATTGGAGCATGCACCCTCTTCACCGCACCCGCCCGCCGCGCGGTTTTTTAACATAGGTAGGTACTTACTTACCGATTTCAACACAACTCCTTTTTTGAAAGTTGGTTAAAAAAGTAGCCTATGTTACTCCTTGGTTAATCCTCTACTTGTCTGTGAAAGTCCCGTCAAAATCGGTTCAGCCGTTCCGAAGATTAGCCCGTTCAAACAGACAGACAGACAGACAAAATTTTTAAAAACGTGTCGGTTACGGTATCGTTCAAATAACCATATGAGCTTAATATGTGGTAGTTATTTCGAAATTACAGACAGACACTTCAATTTTATTTATTAGTATAGATAATTACGGCATTTATAATTTTGGTCAGAACTATCACCACTGTCGCCAGGCACAAATATGATGCATAAAATGGCATTCACAAACTATGATAAAATGAGTAGTTGTCCCAGTGCAAACCTGGAACAAACAGTACGAGTAGGTACATCCATGATTATTGCAGCATGTACAAGTGTAAATTGAAAATTTAAAAAACCCCCGACATTCGCCATTTTGTGGCGGCGGCCATCTTGAATTTGCAATAGTGCTATTCTACTAGTCAAGCCCTTTCATTTGATACCCATATCAAGGGAGTTGTGAAAAAATATATCATCCGCCATTTTGTAGCGGCGGCCATCTTTGACCGATTTTCATCAAACATAGCTAAGAACACTCTCGACTAATTCACCTTTCAAACAAAAAAAACCGCACTCAAATCGGTCCACCCGTTTGAGCGCCACAGGGGAACAGACAGACACACACACACACACACACACACACACACACACACACACACACACACACACACACACACACACACACACACACACACACACACACACACACACACACACACACACACACACAGACACGTCAAACTTATAACACCCCGTCGTTTTTGCGTCGGGGGTTAAAAATATAACTTTGTTTCTCATAATCCTTGCTTTTTAGTTCATGATAAGAAGTTTTTTGGCGTCATAACGTCTTAGGGACCGTTCAGATAGACCGGCGCGGAGAGCGTCGGAGAGCATTTTTTTTTTCACACAGACCGGCCGTTCAAAACTCTGCTCTCCGCACCGGTTTGTATGAACGGACACGTGGATGCGTTCGGAGCCGAGCGTACGCTCTTTGGCCGGACGGCGAGCAATTCGGCCTACGGTCGGCTGTGCGAGCATGAAACAGCACGCGAACGGAGCCGGTCGGATGCTCGAGCGCGAAAGAGCACGAGCATGGAGCAGCCGACCGGCTCGACGAGCAGCCGAGCGGCTGCTCTTAATATTTCACACCGAGCGTATTGGGAGCATCCTCGAGCATCCTCTAATCATAAAAGAGATAAAATGTAAAAATAAAGCTTATTTCAATGTCTTAAGATTCTATTTTAAATGCGATTAAAAATTGCTCTGCTCTCCGCGCCGGTCTATCTGAAAGGTCCCTTATATATCGATGAACGCCGGCTACACGCACAAAAAAGCATGACTCATTGTCACGTACCTTGTACAAGTGAGAGCGCGGAACAAGCGATAGAGAAGGCACGATCGGCCTAAGCGTTCGGCTTGTGACGCATCTATCTCTCTTTGTTTTCTTATGACGCTATCACGTAAAATTATCGTCCTTTAACCGACTTTACAGACAACCAATTTTTTACTGCCACAACTACGGAATCCTAACTACTTTATGTGTCTTCTCACATGCACTTGACCATTAGATATTCGTATCTGAAATAATGTTAAGTTCGAACTTGTTTTATTAAATTATTTATTAAATGTAATATTTTACACGTGGAAACATAGCCTCGATGATTGATCATTGATCACAATACCTTTCATATAAGGAGCGCATAAACACAGGATGTGGTAATTGATCTAGATCATCATTTTATAGTAAACGTTAGAATGTCATTTTTTATCCACGTTTTCCGTGGAAGTGACGATTGTAAATATGCGGTGTCATTGCGTACAGATAGATGCTTATATAAACCGTCATAGTTACACCTGATGACAATTAAATGCAAATCACTCGATTTTCCACTAGAAAAATGTCATGAATCTAATACCGACTAATACTTAGATCATCAAAAAAGCTGTGATAGCCTAGTGGTAAGGACGACCGACTTCTAATCGGAGGTCGTGGGTTCGATCCCGGGGCACGCACCTCTAACTTTTCGGAGTTATGTGCGTTTTAAGTATTTAAATATCACTTGCTTTAACGGTGAAGGAAAACATCGTGAGGAAACCTGCATGCCTGAGAGTTCTCCATAACGTTCTCAAAGGTGTGTGAAGTCTGCCAATCCGCTTGGCCAGCGTGGTAGACTATGGCCAAAACCCTTCTCACAATGAGAGGAGACCCGTGCTCTGTAGTGAGCCGGTAATGGGTTGATCATGATGACTTAGATCATCTATTACTGTAGAATTTTTATTTTAAAACTTAATATCGTTCTGAATGTCAGTGGAAATTAGGCACTACTATTTATCCACTAGACGTTAAAATCGTAATGATTTATCACTCGTAACTGCAAGTTGTTACATTGGTGGTACAAAATAAATTTCAGACGTAGAATTTCAATATTAAAATTGGGTCGTTAAATGGACATGTGACAATATCTATGTGGATAATAATGTCTATCAAGATGACATAATTAGGAGTAAATCAATAACTTCTGCGGCCATCTGGCAACAAGATTTTGTTTGATACGAAGCGTCATTATTAGTGAATTTAAGTGTGTGCAATTCCAATTGTACGAAAAAAAATTGGTTGCCTGTAAAGTCGGTTTACGGACGATATAATACGTAATAACGTCATAAGAAAACATTGATGAAGCCGAACGCTTAGGCCGATCGTGCCTCTCTATCGCTTGTTCCGCGCTCCCGCTTGCACGCTCGGCTCAGGCAGAACGTGACAATGAGTCATGCTTTTGCGTGCGTGCAGCCGGCGTTCGATTTTGTAAGACGTTATCACGTCAAAATATGTAAGTAGCAATGTTTTGCCGAGCGTCATGTAGCTAGTATGCTAATAAATACTATTGCATAGTAGAGACTGTGACGAATTATTAATTATTAATTAATACAATCTCTGAGACATTCGTTCGTAATGATGGGTATCAAAATAATAAAAATGATTGATATCAAGTAAGATAAATAAATCACATAACAGTCCCGGTCGCTAATTAGTGTCCGGTTTAAGAGGCAATTTAAAATGAAGATTCAGAAAAATCGACCAAGAGCCGGTGGGAAAATTTGAAGAGGTTCTTAAGGTTCTTAATGAAAGCTATAATCACAATCATCATCATTAACCGATTTATTTCCACCGCTAGATTTTCCACCAGTTATTATTTTGCAAAAATCTTTAATTTACAGATACGGAAATTCTACGATTTTATTATATGTAGGATTTATTATATTATGTAGGATATAGAAGATATAGATTAATTATTATTATAATTTGGTTTTTACGGTTGCGGTACGGTACCTACGGTACGGTTGTCTCCTTGTTGAATCTCTGTTTACCCGTGGGGTTTATAGCATTCTTCCTGCAAAATTAAAATTGCATATTAACCAATAGTGAGGAAATATCAGCCTATCAAAGGTGGATGCGATTGTCAAACTGTATCTGTTTGTCAAACTGTAGGTATCTGTTGAACTACGGCGGTATGTCTCCAGTTCTGTTTTCATACTCACATAAGGTATCTTCTTGGTACTACTACTACTTGGTAACTACTTTCGTAGTAACTATGCTCTTTCATACATTAATTTTCCATCATTCATTCACCTTTATCTAGGTTTCTCAAAATTTCACACCAGCTCTTCAACTAAAATATTTCTTGTACATAATTTAAGTGTATGCAAGTTGAAAGCAAAGGCCATATCAATTAAAAAAATCGTGATTTGCATAGAAAATGCGCGTAGCAACCAACATCTTTATTTCCACTTCATAAGGTTCAGGTTACTAGCACATCACAACGACGCTCTAGTGCAAAAGAAATACTGGAACTTATTTTCGACTAGAATATCTTAACCTTTGAGAGAGATTTAAAAGTGGCAAGAAAACGCGTGAACATAAGGGTCTTTGGACTGCCAAAATCTAAAGTCCTAACTAGATTGAACAAAGTTGACCCACAAATAACGACTGGGGTCTTTGTTCAATTTCTACTTTGATCAACTTGCTTTAACTAAATATTCACTGTTGCTACTAAGCTATAGTAGTAGGTATTACGAGTTAGCGCATCACGAAAACATTGATAGATTTCGAGCGTCGTAACACTACAACGCGAAAAAGACCCACATTCCTTTGTTATTAAGTCGTCATATTTAATTAATATTAAAAATTCAAGTTAGGGCACTATGCAAATCTAAAGGTGCGTCCAGACTTGAACATTTCACCGAACCGAACAGCGAACATTTCGGCGAACTTGTTACGCTCAATGTGGACGGCGCGCTTGGAGCGCTTGAGATGGGTTACTGCGTAACAGTTCGGCGAAACTTTCGCCTGTTACGCAGTACTGTTACGTACGTAAACTGTTACGCAGTAACCCATCTCAAGCGCTCCAAGCGCGCCGTCCACATTGAGCGTAACAAGTTCGCCGAAATGTTCGCTGTTCGGTT
This sequence comes from Melanargia galathea, assembly GCA_920104075.1. Lineage (NCBI taxonomy): Eukaryota > Metazoa > Arthropoda > Insecta > Lepidoptera > Nymphalidae > Melanargia > Melanargia galathea. The sequence continues at coordinate 14,634,457 of OV049874.1, read as the reverse complement.
CGGTGAAATGTTCAAGTCTGGACGCACCTTTAGATGGCCGCCACTACAAAATGGCGAATGTCGGGGGTGTTTTAAATTTTTAATTTATAGGTACCTGGTAATGTTGAAAATGCATTGCGTGCACTCCTTGCAGCTTTGGCGGTAATATTATCTACATCTAAAGTTTAAATGTCATTGCTGTGACCGTAACCCTCAAGGCCTTTGCAGTGCATTGTACCTATTTACTGGGTAATTAGTTAACAAAAAGATTAATTAATTCGTCTATTTTTAAGTGGAATAAATTCGTCTATTATTAGATGTTCTTAAATGGTAGCTACAAGAATTCGTCTGTCACTGTGGAAATCTTTTTGAATTTTCGGTGAGGTCTGGAATTCGTTAGCTGTTAGCGGTATGATGGAAGCTGTACCTAGGTAGGTACGTTAAATAACTACCAGGATATTTATGAGGAACTGTATAGTTGCTGATTACTTAAGAGTGAGTAGTCAAGCTGACTAAAGAAGTCAGCAGTCGTGCGTGAGATCATGTTCATCCAATTAAAATTTAAGGAAGGGTCATTCACAAGAGCGAGATGCACGATAACCTAATATCAACCTTTGACATTTCTATAAATTATACTTAATTTATTTTGCGCACAAAGTTTCCTTATGCTCTAAAATAGAGAGTTTCGAAATTTTGATATTGAGGGTCTGGAAACAAAAACTTAAATAGATATGGATCATATTATGTATCTATAGATCCAGAAAAAGCGACTTACTTAAACTCAGTAAGATATATTATATGATGATATTAAAGATATTAAAGTAATTCTTAGTGTAACATTAAAGCAGTGTCCAAAATGTTTGCCAATAACGGAATTAGGTACGTGTCTCTATATTATCGAGAGTGCTTAAATTATTTATCAAAACGGGCGCATCATAAAACTTGAGAGAAATTTAGAGACGAGATACGCTAAACGCATAAAAATGTCCCCCGTAATTGGTTGGAATGACACGGGTGATAAAATCTTAAAAACCGGTAGCTTATTATGTATGTTGTAAAAGTGTTAATTATATTTGTAACGTTAAAAATATTAATAAAAGAGATTTATTTAACTTACTACCTATGCCTTCCTGAATTTATTAGTGTAGTGGTTATTTTTAATATTCATTTACCTATTTGACGAGTTCTATGGCGCCAGTGGCAATGCTATGGTTTTTACGACACGACATAGAAGAAATAGTTTCTCGTCCAATGGCCAGTGATTCAATTGTTTTACGACATTTAAAGCGATCGTCACTCTATAGCAATCATTTTTAGAAAATCTAACCCCGATTTAACTCAACAATACTGTCCTAAATTAATTATCCTACTATAATCTATCTATCTATCTATCTATCTATCTATCTATCTATCTATCTATCTATCTATAATAATATAAAGTAGCTTGTCCTGACTGACAATCAACGCACAGCCAAAACCACTGAAGCTAGAAACTTGAAATCTTCACAGTAGCTTCCTTTTATAACGTAGGCGCACACTAAGAAAGGAATATTGCAAATTCCACCCCTAAGGGGGTTAAATAGGGGATGGAAGTTTGTATGAAAGTCTGTCATTTTTCAAGTTATATCCAAGAAAATTGGTATTTAGGTTTTCGGTTAAAGATAAAGAGTTACGAGTTTAAATAAATTTGGAAAAACAACTCCCAAGTGGGTTAAATGGGAGTTGAAAGTTTGTATGAAAGTCCATCATTTTTAAAGTTATATCAATGAAAATCGGTATTTGTATTGTCGGTTAAAAATAAAGAATTACGTGTTTCAGGAATTTTAGAAATTCCACCCCCAAGTGAGATTTATAAGAATCCACGCGGGCGAAGTCGCAAGCATCAGCTAGTCTATCTATAATCTATCTATATCTATAATATTATAATAAAAATTATAATAAAACTGTAACAGATCCAATTCTGTATATTGAAGATATTTTGAAATTTTTTATTGGAGGGCACTCTATAATCGATACTGAAGCCAAAACTGCAATTTTTTCCATTTTTGTCTGTCTGTCTGTCTGTCTGTCTGTCTGTATCTTGGCCGCGCATCACCCCGAAACTACTGAACGGATTCGAATGAAACTTGGTACGATTTGAGTTTATACTCCGATGTAGGACATAGGATACTTTTTATCCCGAAATTCAGCACGGTTCCCTTGGGAGAGCGGAAGAAAGTTAAAACGTGTATTTAGCTGTAATTCATTAACGCGTTGTTCGATTTTACTCATTTTTTTTTGTTAGAAAGGTAGTACTTTTAGTATTAGCCTGTAAATATTTCAAGGTCATAAATTTTTTAGTTCAGAAATGACAGACATTTATTGGGTTCAAATAACTTAGGACCCGGATCTTTGAACGTACGGCTTATTTTAAACCGGTGTGCGTTTAAATTTATGTTTGTCGGTCTGTCTATTTGTTCCAACTAATCTCCGGAACGGCTGGATCGATTTTAACGGAGCTTTCAATGGTAGATAGGTGATGTTATAAGGAGTAACTTAGGCTTAATTTAGTTTAGGTATAGGTACATAAAAAAATTATGGGATCCGATTCAATCCTATATAAAACCTATAAAGACGCGAACGAAGTCGCGGGGGTCAGCTAGTATTATATAAATGTGAAAGTGTGGATGTTTGGATGTTTGTTACTCAATCACGCAAAAAACTACTAGATGGATTTGGCTGAAATTTGGAATGGAGATAGATTATACCCTGGATTAACACATAGGCTATTTTTATACTGGAAAATCAAAGTTCCCACAGGATTTTTAAAAAACCGGAATCTATAGCTATAGGTTGATTAGGTACTATAGCAAACTTGCTTGAAAGTAGGTATAAAGGTTAGAAAAAGAAGTGGGAACGGGAATCAGAAATCCACGATTTAAGTAATTAAATATTTAACCACTTTAACGGTGAAGGAAAACGTGAGAAAACCTGCATGCCTGAGAGGTCTCCATAATGTTCTCAATGGCGCGTAAAGTCTACCAATCCGCACTAGGCCAGCGTGGTGGACTACGGCCTAAACCCTTCTCACTCTGAGAGGGGACCCTTGTGCTGTAGTGGGCTGGTAATGTGTAATGATTATGATGATGTATGTATGATGTGAGTATTATTTATTAAGTGATACCTATTACCTACCTACTATAAATAAACTTTGAGTAGAATTTAACTTTAGTATATTTTATACTTCATGGTTCGCGTGAATTTCGGTTTTTCACAAATCCCGAGGGAATCGTGGATTTCCGTTTCCCGTTCCCGCTCCCGCTCCCGTACCTACCTGCTTTCAAGGAAGTTTGTTATAGTAATCTATCTGTAGTTCTGCCTGTAGATTGCTATAGCGAACAGTTTTTCCAAAATCCCGCGGGAACTGTGAATTTTTCTAGGATAAAAAATAGCCATGTTATTCCAGGGTACCTATAATCTATCTCAATTCCAAACAGTCAAATCGGTTCAGTAGTTGCGGCGTTAAAGAGTTACCAACATACACACATACACACATACATACATACGCACATACATACACACAAACTTTCGCCTTTATAATATTAGTGAGATTAATAAAAATTTTAGCACGCGCTCTCATGAAGAACCTTGATGAAACCAACAATTTAAGGCGACGACTAATGTAGTCTGTCCAATGTCACCGTAATTTATAGTCCAAGATCCCAGGGCCGCCAGACGTCACGTATTTTCTGATGGATGAAATGTGGACGATTGAGTAGTGTTAGTATGTACTATGATCGTATGCCTACCTGCTAGCTTGGTCAAACGGCCAATTTCCAGGTATCAGGTAATCAAGGTACATAAAAACATTACTTACTTCACTTAAATTCTCATGGCTGATTTTTATATATGTTTTCGAGTGTATAGTTAAAAATAAATTGTCAATACTCCCAGACACTTTCCGTCGGCCATATTGCTTGACAGACGCTTTAAGGGTCTCAAAATAAATAATTAGTCAACTTCACGTAAATTCTGACGCTCCATTTTTATATATGTTCATCCGACAACTATTTTAAAAGCTTTGACAAGAAGACAGACCGATCCAAGGGGCCAATCATCCCCTAAACTAAATTTTAATATCTCTGTGAGTGGGAGCGCGAGAGCATTATCTACGCGCATGAGACCGACTGCGCTGTTAAGGCCATGAAAATTACTTGAACAGATATTTGTAAAAAATTTGAAAAACTATAAGTGTTATTTTTAAAAAATATTTTTTAGTTTTAATTAATAAATTGAAAAAAAAAAATTAAAAATGTCGGCTAACTTTAGTATTATTTATTATATGTAAATTTTTTTTCTTATTTTTGTTGCTATAATTTACTTGTCAACAAAAGTTCTAAAAATTATAAGATATCTGTTCAAGTAATTTTCATGGCCTTAACAGCGCAGTCGGTCTCACTCAGTCTCATGCGCGTAGATAATGCTCTCGCGCTCCCACTCACAGAGATATTAAAATTTAGTTTAGGGGATGATTGGCCCCTTGGATCGGTCTGTCTTCTTGTCAAAGCTTTTAAAATAGTTGTCGGATGAACATATATAAAAATGGAGCGTCAGAATTTACGTGAAGTTGACTAATTATTTATTTTGAGACCCTTAAAGGGTCTGTCAAGCAATATGGCCGACGGAAAGTGTCTGGGAGTATTGACAATTTATTTTTAACTATACACTCGAAAACATATATAAAAATCAGCCATGAGAATTTAAGTGAAGTAAGTAATGTTTTTATGTACCTTGATTACCTGATACCTGGAAATTGGCCGTTTGACCAAGCTAGCAGGTAGGCATACGATCATAGTACATACTAACACTACTCAATCGTCCACATTTCATCCATCAGAAAATACGTGACGTCTGGCGGCCCTGGGATCTTGCTCTATTAGTCTAATCGAATCTCGCAACGGCTCGAGTGCTGTGAAGGCTGCATCGCAGCACGATGTCTGACGTCATATATCGTGCTTAGTGTGTGTATGTGTGTGTGTGTGTGTGTCTGTCTGTTCCCCTGTGGCGCTCAAACGGGTGGACCGATTTAAATGAATTGTGATATTTTTTATTTAAAAGGTGAATTATTCGAGAGTGTTGTTAGCTATGTTTAATGAAAATCGGTCCAAGATGGCCGCCGCAACAAAATGGCGGATTACATATTTTTTCACAACTCCCTTAATATGGGTTATCAAATGAAAGGGCTTGAATAGTAGAATAGCACTATTGCAAATCCAAGATGGCCGCTGTCACAAAATGGCGAATGTCGGGGGTTTTTAAAATTTTTAATTTATACTTATTCATACAAATGTATTACGCTGGTAAGTCTATTTTTTTATTGTATTTTTTACTAATTCTTAAAGCAATTTAGATATCGATTTAGGTATGTCATCATTACCTGTGCTTTACCGCGAATGTTGTTGAAAGTTATGTAATCGCATATGGCCCTTTAAACATCTCTATTCGAACAAGGATACTTCGTGCGTAAATAAACCATAGGTACTTAGGTACATTAGAATAAATAAAATATTAAAGGCGTACTTGACTTAATAATAATTTCAAATGTGTTTAGTTTGTTTTAAAATTTTAATTAGCTTTGTATAAATTAACGTAATATGTAACGTTGATTTGCGTTGTCGAAATATCGCGCATCTCATTCTTGAGTAGGTCCCGTGTCCGTAAATGTTAAATAACTCGCTCTCATGCACGGCTTGGGGCTACTGACAAGAGAACTCTTAATGCCTCAGGTCAATTTCGATCTCATGACTAGGTACATCTTTCAAACTCGTGCCATAGGATGGTTGGTTTTTTAATATAAATATAATCACTAGGGTTCAAGGGCGTCGCCAGCCGATGGCCAAGGGGGGGGGGGGGGCAAGTTGATGATATTATAGTATGGGAAAAGTACAAAGTATTGTTGGTACAGTCCAGAGCTTTTGAAGCTGGTTACGAGCTCTTAATTTATTTTCGAATTAGAATTTTTCATTGACCTCGTTTCCATTTGCGCCAGGTTTAATTTAGATACTTAATGCAAAATATAGCATATCTATATTTTTTCAAATCTCTAGGGGGGGCAGCTGCCCCCCCCCCTGCGCCTACCTGGCGACGCCCATGCTAGGTTACTCATTGGCAGTATTTACACTATAAAGATGCGAGATTTGGTATAATCATAAAAAATTGATGCGGGTATTATTGAAAATGTAATGTAATGGAGATCTATTTAGTGGAAAGCAGATGATAACGTAATACTAATACTAATATACGTAACTGCCGGGTTTGATTCCCGGGTCGGGTTTTTCTGTCAAGAAATTCTGAGTGCCAGTCCGAAGTTGGAAGCCGGAAGTTTCACCTCCGTACCTCGGAGAGCACGTTAAGCAGTCGGTCCCAGTTATTATCACTATCATGTGACAATAGTCGTTAAAGCCCGCCAACCCGCATCGGAGCAGCGTGGCGGGTCTAAGCTCTGAATCCTACTCTCCTATGCCCAGAAAGTGCCCTGTGCCCAGCAGTGGGACGTTAAAAGGCTTAAAAGGCTGTAGTGGTGGTGGTGGATAACGTAATATCCCAAAATCAACTGCCATACTCAAAATGATGCTAAAAATAAGGTCCAAGTCGCCCTACATAGCATGTTCCCATGAGATAGTTCATAAATTTCACCCGCTTGCGTTACCCACTAAACTAGTTCGTGATTCGCGTCCAATCAACACATGTCTATTAAAAATAAACGCAAACAACACAAAGCAGTGTTACGAAAAAAAGCATAAAACTAAATCTTTAGACAATGAGCGTAAAGTGAATCATGGACTTTGGAAATATCCGCTAATGGTACAAATCAGACTGTTTATTTCAACTCATAATAACTGAAACTGTAAGCTAACTTATGTCTTAAAATATAGAGTCTAAAAGTCATAATTGCTTGTTAGTTAACGAATTTTATCATCTACTTTGTGGACGATGGTACTTGAGCAAACTTAAGATAGAAAAATGTATTTTAAACTTTTAGAATCAAGAATACAAACATGTCAACATCACAATTATAGTACTCTGTAATTAAATTAAATGCAAACGTTTAATACCGGAAACACATCGCCATTTTTTGGCTGCGGCCATCATGGATTTGCATAGTGCTATTCTAATAGTCAAGCCATTTCATTTGATACCCATAGTAAATGCATAGCTGTGAAAAATATGTAGGAAATGGATGGATTTTCATCAAACACAGCATCAAGAACACTCTCGACTAATTCACTTTTCAAACAAAAAAAAATCGCATTCAAATCAGTTCACTCGTTTGACCGCTACAGGGGAACAGACATACACACACACACACAGACACGTCATTAAATATTTTTCTGGCAGCTAGCATGCTTGTCGTTGCCATGATCGTTGGAACCTGAAATACCAGAGTGGAAACTGCGTGTATAGTGAGGAGTCTTGTGTACAGTCTTGTCAGCCTCACCACAGGCTTCCTGATCCAGACACTCATTAGGGAAAGTAAATAGTCCAACCAAGTCAACAACCAAGTCCAACACTGAATATCCACAGACTGATATGATAATGAGAGATATTTTTATACAATTAGTAAAAGTTCGAAAGATCAAACTATCAAAATCAATTTGATAATTTTAATAAGGTATATTAATATTCTGTCAAAGTAAGATAAATACTAAACAAAGAATGAAAAGCAATTAGCACATAATAAAGATAAGCTAAGTTTATTTATGATACCTATAAGATTTACAACTACATTTTGGTTCCAAATAAATTGATTGCTAATTTATGGAGAACTATAAGCCAAGGTATAAAATGTATTATATTAATATAGTGGACTTTTACTTTCGAAACGATTAGGATGAAATTTTGCAGCTGAAAAGCATTTAAATAACTTGGATTAAAATTTGATAAGTTTTCTACGATTTTAGATGCAGAATTTAACTGGTATAGTGTATTACTATATTGACTCTTTGTGACCTTTAGCACCTTTAGAATTTATAACGAGAATTGTACTAAAACCCACAAGTCACTTATAAAGTGCCGAACCACCCAAATTATATACAAGTGACCTCCGTGGCGGCCGGAGCGGCAGCCACTAAGGCGGAAAGGGCCAAGAGGCGCAAATATGAAAATATAGAAAATAATTTTATATTTGTGCCTTTTGGGGTGGAGACCATGGGTTCGTGGGGCGAGGATGCTAGGTCCTTTTTTAAGGACCTATCATCCCGTCTCGTGGAGTCCACGGGTGACCGGAGGGCTGGCAGTTACCTCGGTCAGCATATTAGTCTGGCCATTCAACGAGGTAACGCAGCCAGCGTTCTGGGCACCTTGCCTCGTTACAGTGATTTGAATGTTTTATTTGATTTGTAATTTGTAATTTTTATTTTAAGTATTTATTGTATTAAATAAATAATTTATATCGAGCGTCGATGTAGATTTATGTATGCGTGTTTAATTACGGCACTGTGAAATATTTCTTTTGGTTGGATTGGAGAATTAAACTGGTATAGTTAATTAATAAGAACTGAAGCTTATACGGTCACAAATTATAAATACATGATCACGTAGTCGTCAAGCGTAGTGTGAGTAACCTTGATTATGTTAGAAATATTAATTGTGAAGTAATCTTTAGCCGACCTTCAATCTTCATGGTATCGTCGGCAGAAAGGTCAAAAATATTGGAACAATTCTACGAGGTACTTAGCGGCAGAAGAATGACTATCTGATTTTAAAACTTGTTTACCATCAAATTGCAAAGGCAAAACTTTAAATCGCTACTCAATTAACACCTGACGGTATGATTTAAAAAGTCAATACTTTGACAGATTTGCATCATATTTTAAATCATCAAGAATATTTTTTTTGTTTAATAATTCAATTAGGTTCTTACTTTTTAGGAACAATTTGAACCGTTAGACCGTGCAAAAATAATATTATATTTAATTCATTATACCTCCCTGGGCTCCCTAATGAATGTTATAATTTTAGGAATTCTTTAGAATCAAAAAGTTACGTCCTTTTTGTATGAATCGTTGAACTCTACGTAAGTACCTAATTATAAGCCAAAATTGAAAAAGTTTCACAAGAAATAGTAATTAGCTCTCTTAAATTATATACACGAGTTAAATTATTATTATCATTCTCTAATGTTCCTTCAGTAAATACGCTTACTATAAACTCGCTATAACCTGCCATCGACTCGCTTTATCTATAAAACAACCTTTATCCCAATTGTGTTTTGATACGAGCAGTTATTAGGCCCTCGTTTTACTGCCCGTTACTAAAATAACAACGATTGTTTTGTCGTGATTGTTCCAAAGCACTGCGGTTAAACTCGCCGATGGCACGATGGTCTGTTTTATGATCCTTCGAATTTATTTTATACTAGATGATACCCACGGCTTCGCCCGTGTGGATTCAGGTTTTTAAAAATCCCGTGGGAACTTTTGATTTTCCAGAACAAAAAGTAGTTATCTGTAGTAACCCGTCCCCAAAACGGAAAAATCCCGCGGGATCCCCACGATTTCGGAATGCAATTCCTTACAGCGTCAGGGTTGAGGAGTTGGATATGTACCTACTCAAGCTCTTTCAACGATAAAGTCTTTAATTGGTACCTCCAATATCAATTTAAATAACCGAAAGTTTCTAAATCCCATTAGTTTTGGGGATCAGGTCCCCTACAGCATCAGGATTGATGAATCGGAATCCAAATTTTTTATAGAACAGGGTCGCAATGTTTCTCTATCGATAAAAAAAAAATACGCAAATCGGTTCAGAAATCTCGGAGATATCGGTGTACATAGGTAGAAAAACACAACTCCTTCTTTTTTGAAAGTCGGTTAAAAAAGTAGCCTATGTTACTCCCTGGTTAATTCTTTACTTGTATGTGAAAGTCCCATCAAAATCGGTTCAGCCGTTCCGAAGATTAGCCCGTTCAAACAGACAGACAGACAGACAGACAGACAACAATTTTAAAAACGTGTGATTCGGTTATGGTACGGTTCAAATAACCGTATGAGCTTAATATGAGGTAGTTATTTCGAAATTACAGACAGACACTTCAATTTTATTGATTAGTATAGATTTTGCGAAGTTAAAAACTTTACGATGTAGATACACTAAGCTATTAAACTCGAGACTGTTTCGAAGATTGGGGTATTTGTGTCAATTGATTATTTTAACATCCATTTTTATATGAGCTAGACGTCTAAGTGCTTCATCAAAGTTACCTAACTGACGTGTCACTGCTTGATTCCACCTGAGTTGACTGGTGTTACCTAACAGTTAAACTTTTAGGAGCTCAGTTACCCAAGAAAGTGTCCGAAGGAATATAATATTGCAAAATTTTCCAGATTGATTGAAGAACTGCGTAAAGGCTGCAGTTGGTTGGAAAGAAACGGCCTTTAAGATCGCGTACGGGGGAAAATATGAATGAAAAGTAAAACAAATCTGTTAGATTTTCTTCTGAAAATGATTGAGGATATGCAAAGATACATAATTCCTCAATCATTTTCAAGAGAGAGATAGCCTCTGATTGCCTATGATAGAATATAATAAAACTATAGACCAACGCTCACCAGAAACGTCCCAGTGAAGAATATGAAGTAGAACACTAACAGCACACTACACAACACACTACACAACACACTACACTAACACACAGCTCGCAACACGCGACTCTAAGGCTAAGATCTATAGAGTGTACCTACTCTGACTCTACTCAGACTTACGACCGATAGAGTTAAAACCGGAAATAAATCTGTTTCTGACATAAGTCTGTCTCTCAAAGAATACTTAGGCTGCAGAGATCTATAGAGAATACTCAGACTCGACTTAGACTTGAGACAGGGTTAAAACGAGACAGATATATGTCAGGGAGATAACTATGTCCCGTTTTAACTTTCTCACAAGTCTGAGTAGAGTCAGAGTACGCTCTATAGATCTCAGCCTTATAGATCTCAGCCAAGTATCTCGCTATTAATTATTATGCGTACTTACTAGTTTTATCTTATCTATCGCAAATTCTAGGTACCTACATTATAAAGTTTTTGACCGACTTTAATCATTGTCACTAATCAACACTGCAATCATTGATCATTCTCTAAAAGTTAAAGATTGTCAAGGACATTACCCAAAACTGATGTCAGATTTTACGGCCTTCTGTTGAACCTTGAAGTTGATTCCGTATTAGACTGTATCACTTTCCCTCAAGGCTATTGCGTAAAATCAAGATGAGCTACTTGAAAACGAAAGTCATAACAGATTTAAATCGAATTAGCAAAACAGATCCAATAGCTTATGCAACTAACTGTATTATACGCACACCTACACTCCACCGCACGCTTGTAGATATTAATAATTAATTGGAATATTATAATAATTATTATAAATGACAGTTCATCATACTGCAGTGTGAGTCACCAACATCTTAGGCTGCGGTCTGACTCTGACTTATGATGCTGAAAATTGATGAAGATAGGTTACTTTGTAAATATGACAGTCTTTAACTTATTACTTACATTGTTCTTCTTCTACGTCGTTGCCTCATGACTGAGGGTCGTGGTCATCATGAGCAGCTTCGACTAATAACTTCCAGGCTTCTCTGTCTTGTGAAAGTCGGATGGATGCGTTTGCTGGAGTTACACGCTTGTTTGACAGTATCGGTCCAGCGGGTTGGTGATCTCCCTCTACTTCTCTTTCCTTTCACGTGGCCGACCACAATTATTAATATACTTACATTACTTTATATTAGGTACCTACTTACATACTCCTCCAGTTAATACTTATTATACAAATTCATAAGTCAATTTTATAAGTCAATTTTTAACCCCCGACGCAAAAACGACAGGGTGTTATAAGTTTGGTGTGTCTGTGTGTATGTGTGTGTGTGTGTGTATGTGTTTGTCTGTTCCCCTGTAGCGCTCAAACGGGTGGACCGATTTGAATGCTGTTTTTTTTTTTGAAAGGTGAATTTGTCGAGAGTGTTGTTAGCTATGTTTGATGAAAATCGATCCAAGATGGCCGCCGCTACAAAATGGCAGATTATATTTTTTTTCACAACTCCCTTAATATGGGTATCAAATGAAAGGGCTTGACTAGTAGAATAGCACTATGCAAATCCAAGATGGCCGCGACCACAAAATGGAGAATGCGGGGGTTTTTTAAATTTTCAATTTATACTTGTAAATGAATGCTTTCGTGGTCGTCGTCAATAGCTATACGTCCACAGCTGGACATAAATGTCCCGTGTAGGGAGTTCCACACGTGCGGTCTTACGCCTTGTATCAAGCAGCATTTTGCGACACGTCTGACTTCGTCCTAGTGGGTGGTATCGAATGAATGGTGGGGGTTCGATCGAAATTGCGCTTTGCAGTGCGAGGTCACATTTTCCAGCACCTTAAGACCCCAATGTCGATTGGTATAATGCTGTGTAGATTACAAAAATTTTAGACGATGGTTAACTCCAAATTATATCTACGATCTGGATCTACGATTTCTGTCTTTTCTAAGCAAAGGTGTTAAGAATAGAAAAGTAGTGTTTTAGGTGTAAAAAATTAATAAGTACCTACTTTTAAACAGTTGTTCGAACCAATTACTAAAGTACCTACTTAGTCCGACTCGTGCAAATAATATCACCATTTAAAGAGTAAGAGTAAGAGTTTTTATTTGCAAAAATGTGGTACAAATATTAGATCTTAAAACTATTGTCTCCCAACACATTTAACTAATTTGACATCATCTGAAACCATTGAACATCATCTGAAGATTAGGTAACGAATATCTCGCCAGGACCGCGATCTTTTACGACTATTAATTTTATTCAAGGTTATAAAGTTTTTAATAAGTAGTTTACGTAATAGGTAACTGATCCATAAATGTCATCATTTATTTTGGCATCGTAAAGTTCAAAATGCTAAGCTTTTTGTCGTAACCGTTGAGACGGCAACCTTATTGCGTCCAAACGGCTCTTGATTAACTGTAAATCCCCGGCGGATGTGCATTCTCCTTAAATGGAGACATCATTTCATCACTGTAATGAACTTTGATATTATTTCGGCCTAGCCTAGACTTCCGCCCACTGACAATCATGGCGGTCTTAGCACGAGATAGTCGCACTTGGGAAACATTTTAGGATGTCTTAATAAAATAAACAAACGTATTATAACTATAGCCAAAAACGATTAAGATGACATCGACATCACACTTCACACTAATAAAGGCGAAAGTTTGTGTGTAAGTATTGAACCGCCGCAACTACTGAACCAATTTGGTTGAAATTTTGAAGGGAGATGAATTATCATCATCATCATCATCATGATCAACCCATTACCGGCTCACTACAGAGCACGGGTCTCCTCTCAGAGTGAGAAGGGTTTTGGCCATAGTCTACCACGCTGGCCAAGCGGATTGGCAGACTTCACACACCTTTGAGAACGTTATGGAGAATTCTCAGGCATGCAGGTTTCCTCACGATGTTTTCCTTCACCGTTAAAGCAAGTGATATTTAAATACTTAAAACGCACATAACTCCGAAAAGTTAGAGGTGCGTGCCCGGGATCGAACCCACGACTTCCAATTAGAAGTCGGTCGTTCTAACCACTAGGCTATCACAGCTTTTTTGATGAATGATGAGATGAATTATGCCCTGGCATAACACATAGGCTACCTTTTATCCTGAAAAATTCACAGTTCCCGCGGGATTTTGAAACAACCGAAATCTAAAGCTACAGCTACAGGTAGATTTTACTATAGCAAACTTCCTGAAAGTAGGTACAAATGTTGGAAAAGGGAGCGGGAATGGGAACCGGAAATCCACGATTCCCTCAGAATTTTTGAAAAACCGAAATACACGTGGGCGAAGACGCGGGCAGAAGCTAGTTTAAAAATGAAAGAAAAATATGACTCCTGTTTGGGATTGAAATTATAAGGTTTATTGAAACTACTTACCATAGTCCTTCAAGCCTATTTCTATCTTAAACAGCATTATTAAAATATATTGAATACCTATTGAAAGAAAATCAAAAGCCCGACTGATTAAAAGGTGAACTAAAAAGAAAAACAAAACTTAGCCTTAATAGGCTAAGGTTAGTTTTTCTTCTGTGCGATAGTACCTAATCTATCGCACTGTTAAGACTTTGGAGAAATGGATAGATAGCTCATTGATTAAAATCTATCCAGCTGATGGTTATAAATGGTGATAAAAAATCACGTATATTTACGAAGAACATAATCCTGTTTTTGTTGTCGCGCAGTCGGCTAAAAATAGGAGTGTCGGCTGAAAATAGGAGTGTCGGCTAAAAATAGGAGTGTCGGCTAAAAATAGGAGTGTCGGCTAAAAATAGGAGTGTCGGCTAAAAATAGGAGTGTTGTTTAAAAATAGGAGTGTCGACTAAAAACAGGATTGTCGGCTAAAAATAGGAGTGTCGACAAAAACACTTTGGAATTTTGTCGTAAATTGTTTAACCAAAAATATTTGGACAGCATTTGGACGCTAAACAACAGGATATAATAGCGAACTGTCATCGCGATTCGCTATCAACATCAGTACAACCTTTAGTACAAGTTTACACGTCACGACAACGTTGATAGATTTCGAGCAAGCACTGTAATGTCAGAGTAGAATCGACCTAAGCTCCCTTGATTTTAGGTTCGAGTTCGTGCATACATCTACAATCAGCATTCCAAGCAATAACTTCGTAAAACAACAAGTATAAAATTAAAATTTAAAAAAACCCCCGACATTTTGTGGCGGCGGCCATCTTAGATAGTGCTATTCTACTAATCAAGCCCTTTCAATTGATACCCATATTATATAATGGAGTTGTGAAAAAATATGTAATCCGCCATTTTGTAGCGGCGGCCATCTTGGATCGATTTTCATCAAACAGCTAACAACACTCGACTAATTCACCTTTCAAACAAAAAAAAACCGCATTCAAATCGGTTTACCCGTTTGAGCGCTACAGGGGAACAGACAGACACACACACACACACACAGACACGTCAAACTTATAACACCCCGTCGTTTTTGCGTCGGGGGTTAAAAATAAGACTTTAAAGACTTTAAAGCAAGGCTATTTAGGTCTATTCTACTGTGATCTTATGGTGTGTCGATACTCGACGTCATATTGACGTTGCCAAGTTGTGAAAACTCGTAGTAAGATTAGTGATATTCATACAACAAAGGTTCTGTGCGCGCGCTGTGCTCACATTAGCCGATAATGGCGTGTCCACTGCGTATTTGGCGTTCTATCATAGTTCAAGGTTCTAATGGAGCCTGCGCACTTAATAAGTTATGCTTTTCAACTCAATTTATAATTGACTAGCGGACCCGGCAGACGTCGTCCTGCCCGCTATTAGCGCCATCTACCGGGTCCAATTTTTCTGCTTATAACCCTTCCTCTTGAATCACTCTATCTATTAAAAAAAAATCGCATCAAAATCCGTTGCGCAGTTTTAAAGATTTAAGCATACATAGGGACATAGGGATATAGGGACATGGGGATATAGGGACAGAGAAAGCGACTTTGTTTTGTACTATGTAGTGATATTATAAGACCTCTGTGGCACAGTGGTGAGCGGTGTGGAAAATATATAACTGCTAAATTGTTTCTAGTCTTGTCAGGTGAGAAGATTCGGTCGTAGGTAGGTACTTACCAGCTACAACAAAAAGCGAATTCCAAAGTATGTTACGCTGGAAACAGTATTGTGTCTGTATTGATTGTAGAAATACTTGCAACCTACAAGAAACCTACTCGTACGTCCAACGATTACAGACCAGCATGGATGTTCATTGATGACGACTAAGTATAATTGTCATCCATACGAAAGTATAACTCTGAGTGATCTCGTATCTTTTCACGCCTCGATTGCTGAACGATTGCTTGACGAAATCTGGCCAAAGATCTGCAACCTGGAGACAGATAAGTACGAGTTACTTTTTACTCTCGAAAATCAAGAAGTTCCCACGGATTTTTGGCAAGCTGGAGACAAGCACGGGCAAGGGCTTTTCATTGTAGAAAATCAAGGAGTTTGCACAAATCCAACATGGAGACAGGCACGGGCAAAGGCTTTTCATTCTAGAAAATCAAGCAGTTCCCACAGATTTTTTGCAACCGAGACAAGCACGGGCAAGGGCTTTTTTTTCATTGTAGAAAATCAAGGAGTTTGCACAAATCCAACATGGAGACAGGCACGGGGAAAGGCTTTTCATTCTAGAAAATCAAGCAGTTCCCACAGATTTTTTGCAACCGAGACAAGCACGGGCAAGGGCTTTTCATTGTAGAAAATCAAGGAGTTTGCACAAATCCAACATGGAGACAGGCACGGGCAAGGGCTTTTCATTCCCGAAAATCAAGAAGTTCCCACTGATTTTTTGCAACCTGCAGACAGGCACGGGCAAGAGCTTTTCATTTCCGAAAATCAAGGAGTTCCCACGGATTTTTTGTGAAACTAAATCCTCGCGCATAAGCTGGTCCTACATAAAACACCAGAACCGCCCAAAAAAATCAACCAATCCGTCGAACAAGCCATCAAACAGGAAGCATCTAGAAACTTAACAAGGAAAAATTAAAGCGTGTCCATTAAGCGCGTAGCAATTATCGGGCGAGTGTACACGCTCGTTTACTCGCCTCGGCAATGTTAATAGTGTCCCGCGGCGCTCTGAGCGCTGATTGAGAACAATTACACGTGATTGTGCCCCTCGGTCGCAGAGATTGTGCGACTCGTGATCTAAAACCTTTTTTTTTATTACTATTAGGTACCTACCAGTTGTTATTATGACTGTGTCGTGAGTTATGCTCAAATTGCCCACGTCTATTTGATTTTGCGTGATGCATTGTAATCTTGTGCTGTAATGTGTGTCAACTCGCGAGTGAATAACTATCATTTTGTATGACATTAAAAGTAGTGGGTACTAGAAATTTAATTATATGCTAGCTAAGTTACTAAATTAGGGTTCTGTAGGTACCCTTTGTAGTACGAGTTTGTACATCTCGCCAACGTTGATAGAATTCGAACATCGAAAGACAATAACGTTAGTGTTAAATAGATCTCGAAAACCCCGTGGGAATATCGGAAAATCTGGCCTTTTTCCTTGTCTACTACATTAAGAAGGAAGCCTCTGTGTAAAATTTCAGGTTTCTTGATCTAAGAGTTTGTTGGCTGGGTGTTGATGAGTCAGTGAGTGAGTGAATCGGGAATTTTCTTTTTATACATATGTATTCAAAATTGCATGCTATAGGTAGGTATATGTACATATAATGTCATTCATAAAATTTTTTCATCAATGGCTGAGTATCCTCGCACATCGCTGAAAATACAGCCTAAACAGCAAATAATCTCGTAGGTCGGTTCAAGAGATAAATGTGAAAGTAGATGCCATCGCTAAATTTGAATTCGTCATGCTGAACCAATAAAATGGAATCGCAATGCTAAATCAAATCATTTACAATTTACAAGCCCCTTATCGGAGCTTATCTTCAATATAATAAAGCACGATGCACACCCACTCATAATTAAACTTGTAATAAGTTTCGTTCTCACTATCGTCTGCAGACTATGCTACAGACACGCCGACTCCTGACGTTCAAACAATGGATCCGGCTGAGTCTAAATCTGAACTACTATCCTAGTCCAATTCCGATGCAGGTTCTTTTTTTTTTTTTTTGATTAAAAGTTAAATTAAATTAAATCTAAATATACAACGAACCTAAAACTAAAAACATTAAAAATATAATATAATAACTAAAATAATATATTATTAAAAGGAGTCCCTTTAGGCAAGGTTCCGAAGATAATTCTTTGACCGAGGTAGCTGCCAGCTCTTCGGTCTCCTGTTCTTCTGTTCTTTTTTATTGTCTGATAAGCTTACGCTTGACAAAAACTTGAAAGCAAGAGATCTAAGTTGAAACGCGCTTGGATAGAAAATGCATGCAAAAGGCGTTCCTTATTTTTTTTTTTTTTCGTGGTGGAAAGCTTTATGGCTACCCCCGTTCTTTGGGCAGAACGGAGGTTATGTGGGACTCCCCCTATGGGTATACCCTAACTAAAACCACCACGGCTGTTCCCTCTCGCTGACTATGCTGTCTAGGCTGTCTGACTAGGCGTTCCATACCCTAGCGGTTCGTATCAGAAACGTTGATTAATAAGCGTTTCGCGCCAGTAGACTGGACTTCAACCACATAGGGATACCAACGCTAACGACTTGTGTTCTGTGGTGGAATGGTGAAGGAGAAACTAGGTCATGAAGTTCCTGAACACACTCTCCAAAGTATGTATATCCACCACTATTGTCTTTTCACGTCCCATTATTGAGCACTGGCCTCCTCTCTCACAGGGATTTAGAGCTTAGACGCGCCACGCTGCTCCAATCCGGGTTGGTGGGCTTTAAAGACTATTGTCACATGATAGTGATAATAATCAGTGATTATAATGGTAGGGAAGCCAATGATGCTAAATGTGAATTTACTCGAGCATCTTCGGGACCTATTAGGTTTTGTAAATTAGTTGATAGGTAGAATAAAAGGTTATGTAAAGTTTCCCCTTTCAGTGGTGGGGAAAGCGTATAGCTGCACGCTCTCATCTTCATAGACGATTTTTATTATTTCGGCTTGTGGAAATCCGCTGATTATATATTTTTGGTATTTTTGCATCATTTCCTGCAAAATAGAAAAAAAAATCAAACGCTCTCGAGATTGGATGTCAAGATAATGTTCTTTTTTTGCAGCTTTGTAACGTTTCCACTCTCGTACGTTACGTTCAAATAGTCTGATTTTCTAAATATACTTACTTACCTACTTTTCTTCAGCTCGTAATTAATTTAATAGTTTCTGAGTATTTCTGACCATCATTTTTTTGTCGCGCCGCTCTATATCAAGGGTTTATATAGGTATGGTAGAGGGTATTCAGCAGGATGCAAGATACCTCCCTTATGTTAATCTGACGCGCTCGAGTAAATCCAAAAATCCTCTCTTGGGCTACCCTACTATAAGTAGGTATGTATATATCCGACAGGTTGGACCGTAAGTTGTAGTAGCATGTTGGTGCGTGTGTAGAGCCTCGTTTGCACAATTGCGCTTAGTCAGCCAGATGTGGGCACTTGACGCCAGTGTCGCAACGCGAGTCGCACCACTTGACTCGCCCGTGTCAACGCACCTACGCGCCCATTCAATAAACGCGATTGTTATGCATCCATGAGAAAAAATACAATAGCAATACATTGAATAAACATAAAAGATCGTCAACTTCGTTAGCAAATCGATTGGGGAAAGGCTCGATCAATATATTTTATGTATTATTTATTAAACGCACACGCACAAAAGTATCACAGCGGGTAACGAAAGTCAGAATGCTAAATCGGTAGAGTCGCGGTGTCAACATAAAATCGCTAGATAATCCCGCATATATAAATTACTACTATTATAAATGTGAAAGTAACGTAAGTAAGCAAGTAACTCTGCATGTCTGTCTGTTATCTTTTCACAGCTGAAGCGCTGAAATAATCTTGATGGGGCACAGTCCTTAACAAAAAAGAGAGTAGATACCTACTAAGGAGAGCTTCGAATATAAAAGAAAATTCGGATCACTAAACTATAAACGGTCTACGCCACACTTTAGCGCTCGGTTTAGTGACCTAATTTTGTAGGCTCTATGCAGACGGTCTGTATTTGATCTGCATTTGCATTTAAGTTTGGCTGCAATTTTTGCGCAATTGACACAACTCCAATACAACTCCCGATTGACAGTCAGCGTGCAGTTTATACTGCGTGCCAGAACTAGAACTGCACAATGCACATTGGCTGTAGAAATAGATCTCCGAAATATCAATAGATACGGGGATTTTTTTATTCATCTACATCTTGAGTCTTGACTGCCATCTCACCTGATGCAGGTGACGTTGCAGTCTAAGATGGAAGCGGGATAACGTGGAAGAAGTACCTATGACAGTTTTTAACCCCTGACGAAAAAACGACGGGGTGTTATAAGTTTGACGTGTCTGTGTGTTTGTGTGTGTGTGTGTGTGTGTGTGTGTCTGTCTGTTCCCTGTAGCGCTCAAACGGGTGGACCGATCTGAATGCGGTTTTTTTTCGTTTGAAAGGTGAATTAGTCGTGAGTGTTGTTAGCTATGTTTGATGAAAATCTATCCAAGATGGCCTCCACTACAAAATGGCGGATTACATATTTTTCACAAATCCCTTAATATGGGTATCAAATAAAAGGGCAAATGAAGGGAACTAGTAGAATAGCACTACCTATGCCAATCCAAGATGGCCGCCACCACAAAATGGCGAATGTCGGGGGTTTTTTAAATTTTTAATTTATCACTATCACTACATAGTATAAAACAAAGTCGTTTTCTCTGTCCCTATATCCCTTTGTACGCTTAAATCTTTAAAACTACGCAACGGATTTTGATGCGGTTTTTTTTAATAGATAGAGTGATTCAAGAGGAAGGTTTATATGTATAATAACATCCATTAAATTGTGGAGAAATACTGTTATTTTTGAGGTTTCTAATGTGATGTCGTAAATAATTACATTTTTTCCGCTTACATTGCAAACGCAGGCTGAACCCTACGAGATTTATCAAAATAATGTACTAAGTATTGTACACATTGAAAAGGTCTACAGAAAAGTCCGCGATGGTATATGTCTATCTCTTATGGATATCCCACAATAACATTTTTTTGTCATTTACTTTTTACGACAAATAATGGCTAATTTTCGAAGCGATTTCAACCAATACAGCATTAATCCTTATCTAATTAAATACCTTAAATGCATTGTTGATTTTATATAAATCCATATGGTCCTTTACAGCATATGATTTAAATGAATACTTTCGAAGATATTACAGATTTAAAAATTGCGGCGGCGCGGGAGCGTGCCTATAAGCGCGTCGGCGGCCGCGGTTCTCCCTATAGCCCATTGTCGATAATTTTTGAAACCAAAAAAAAAATCACAGTACGTAGGATGAAACCCATTGGAAAAGGAGGAGAATATTATAAAATACAAGGAAAAATAATTTACGGGCGATCTGAGCTCGGGAAAAAAGGGGGGGAGTTTTAAGGGTAAAAAACGGTTTATCTCGATTTCCGGCAAAACTAGAAGTCCTATGGAAAAAAATTAAATGGCAAAGTTGTAGGTAATAAAAAGATCTACAACTTTTATATTTACACTTTTTTCACATAACCTCAAAATTTATGTGAAAAGTTCAAAAAACCAAGTTTTTGGTTCTTTATTTTTATCTTTTAAAATAATTTTTTTTTCACGGAATCTGGTGAAAACTTACTTTCTTATGTCCCAAATACACTAATTTATTTGATTTGAAATATTTAGTTTTTCTCCTTATTTTTGACTTAATATCGACTTAATTCTGACAGCTGTCATTTTCATTTACAGATGAGTTATTTATATGGAGAACAGGGTTAACATCTACGAAGTACGATTTTACCCCAAACTACTTTAATTCCCTGTCAACATATAAAGCTCTAAGCCGCTTAATAATATTAATTGTTTCGCCCTAAAATAGAAATTGCTAAGAATGGAAACTAGAAAGTCATATCTACATGCAGCAGTTGATTTGTATTTGCATAAGTTTTGAATTTTTCATCTTTTTTGTGGGAATTGTTTTATCTCTGGTAACATTATGAAACGTCAGAATTCCACGGAATTAGTAATTCGGGTATAAGGTGAGATATAGTAAGTTCATTGTGGAAAATATCGTAAAAAGTCGTAAAAGCCGCCTGGGAGCTTTCATCGAAAACGCTGCCTAATCCCTGAGCGGGTAGTACCTACGCATAAAATGCTCTACTACCCGTGCGAAGCCGGGGCGGGTCGCTAGTACTTGTATAAAGCTCATATAGGTACCACTGATCGGTTTCTACGCGATAGTACTGGAACGCTAAATTGCTTGGCGGCATGGTTTTGTCGGTAGGGTGGTAACTGGCCACAGCTGAAGCCTTCCATCAGACCAGACCAGAGACAATTTAGAAAATATTGAACCCAGGACCTTCTACTTAACACCACAGCGCTCGCCACTGCACTAGGGAGTTCGTCAAAAAGAGTTTAGTTTTTTAGTCGTCGAACTTGTCACTATAGTTGGTGACAATTTATGTGGTAACCTAGAGCTTTATAATTACCTAATGGGCCCCAAAAACAGCTGTTTCTTCCCTTACCGTACAGAACATTGACGTAAATTAAATTTTTAAACGAGATGTTAATCCCGCATTTAAACAGCTTAGCGACTTATGTATACGAAGACACATTAACAAGCTTATCGCTACTGCCAAAGTAGCCGGCGTTTTCTTGTATTGGCTGGATATTATTAATAGGACTTTCGCCGTTTCGATTTCAATGCTTATCCATGATATATGACTCTTGCAAATGTGGACATTTTATAGATTTGTTACTAAATCTTGTTTACGAGTTGCCTAACGGATTTCCTATTAAGTTATACATAAGTGTTGCGTTTTATTGTAGGATTAACATTCATTGAACTTAGAGTAAAGAAAGAAAGAGATTTGTCGCTTATAGGTATACGTAAATATTTACATGCTAAACAGTTTCGAAAAAATCTATTTAAAAAGCTATCCTATAACTATATTTATATTAGAAAGCGCCATGTAATGGTCGGTCCAAGTGTCACGCAAGGTTCCCGTGCGAGCTTTGAGTAAATAAATATAGAGCTGAAATGTCAACTTTTTTGAGAACAGTCTCCCTATTCTCTAACTCAGTGGTTTAAAAAAATAAAAGCCACACTTTGACATCCATTTTTTATCCATTGAAGGTTGATCCTTTTATCCATTGGTTTTTATCAATGAAATGTTATTTTTATTTTAAACAGTGAAGAAATAATGTACATGAAACTAATTTAATTTAGTGATGATCACTTAAGTTAGAGAATAAACCCTCGGGTCTAAAATAGTCCACTTGCGTCACCTATTTACCTATTTTATCACTCATAAAATCGTTATTACATTAGTGACCGAATTTAGCCAAACAAAAACCACACTCTTTGTTTACGTTTTTTTGCTAAGGCTCTGTCTATAGATATCCGTTTAGTCTATGTTATTAACTAAGGTTGTGGTTTGTCGTCGTAATATTAATATTAATTATAATTTATGTTAGGCTTACGTTTTATAAGCGTCTCCTACGACGACGACAGTCTTCTGTGTTTCCACGCTATAAAATTAATAGTAGTAATATATTAGCTATATATAGCTAGGTAATAAGGTCGTGTTTCAATAAATTAAAAAAAAATGTTTTCGAATAGAATTAGTTTTTAATATTCTTTTTATTTCCTCATATAATACTTGCGTACACCCTCAATTCGTTCTCACTGATTATTATATCCTCTTCATCATGGTTGCCTGGAAGAGATCGCTTCTAATCGATAAGGCCGCCATTTGTACCTATTTTTTTATATTCATGTCTTTAATTTAATATATGTAGTTCTTGGTGTACAATAAAGTATATTTTCATTTCATTTAATTTTCATTTCATTTCATAGATGATGGATGAATAGAATAAAGTAAAACACGACTAGGTTAATTCCGTGATCATTTTAGGTTTCGTACACAAGGGGATAAACGGAGCCCTACTAATGTTATTTATAAAATTAATACTGTTATTTGTTGTTTGTTTATGTTATTTATAATTTATTTATAAAATTAATTTAATGCCCTAGCAGTCTGCTGACCGTCTGTCTGTCTGTCGGTCCGTATGTCACGGATCTCTAGCTCCTCGACGGGATGAGTTACCGACCTGACATTAATTGGATGTAGAATATTGACCCAAACGCCTCCCTGAAAAATTGATGGGAGTTCTAATAC
Source organism: Melanargia galathea (assembly GCA_920104075.1). Lineage (NCBI taxonomy): Eukaryota > Metazoa > Arthropoda > Insecta > Lepidoptera > Nymphalidae > Melanargia > Melanargia galathea. Next base: position 14,610,632 of record OV049874.1, on the reverse strand, counting down.
AATATTCGGTTATTGTATTAGAACTAAAAATTTAAATATCACTTGCTTTAACGCTGAAGGAAAACATCGTGAGGAAACCCGCATGCCTGAGAGTTCTCCATAACGTTCTCAAAGGTGTGTGAAGTCTGCCAATCCGCTTGGCCAGCGTGGTAGACTATGGCCAAAACCCTTCTCACTCTGAGAAGAGACCCGTGCTCTGTAGTGAGCCGGTAATGGGTTGATCATGATGATGATGATGATGTATTAGAACTATTTTCCAGGGGAGTCTCGTACATGAAAATATTATATTACCATAACATGCCATATTATCATCTAGTGATCGGTTAGATGTCTAGATATACTTATATAGTTTTAAGCCGTAATAAATATAATATCTACCCACATAGAGAAGACAAGAGCTGTTGCGCCAACAATCAACATTATAATCTGAACGAATGATACTATCAAATCTCGATCTAACCACATTAATTAGCCAAGCGTCGCGTGCAACAGTGATCTATGTCAAATCAGATATAATATAAATTGCCATAAAATTTTAGCACTGTCGCCTACGTTTCCATTAAAGGCCATTTGCACCTTAATAGACGGGCTTGGGTTCCGTGTGACTAAGAAACGATTTTGAAATATCCTTCCTACATTAGAATTTAATTTTAAATAAACATGCGACAAGACAGTCTTATGACGAAGACATGTCAATAATAATAATATCTAATAATAATTTGTTTACTTGCTTAAAACCAAGTCAAGGAACTACTATGTACCTACAGAACTCCTAAAATCATTGGGTTTTATCTAAATCTGCATAGTGCATAATATGTTGATCTATTATAGATACAGATTTATTCTTCAGAATAGTAATAAGTAATTTGAATTTCGAGTTGCATTAAAGAAAAAAAAATGTAACGGAAATCAGTTATTTGTTGGATAGAGAGTTACTAGACCTATGGCATATCTATTAATTAATAACTTTTATTTTCTTACGTATTTTAAAAAAAGAACTTTAATGTACGAGTGTAATAAGAAACGTTAGTGGCACATCAGAATTATAATGTTTGTTTTCACAACATTATTTTTTTTATGAATAGAATAATAACTTTTCATTTCGTTAGATAAGTAGGTATGTATCTATTTACAATAAAATTTTAATGAGTGGAATCTGATCATTTCAACTTATCATTTACCTAAATCTTATGTTAATTATATTATATTGTTATTTAGTTTCAGAATCCGTGTGAACTCTCATTCTTCTTTCTCTTTCTCGAGCATCTTTGTCAACGGAACTAGGTACAAAGCAAAATAAAACAGTATCAAAACGACAAAAATCACTTCATTTCGGTTAAATAAACTGTTCTTTTATTTTGAAAATTAGTCACCAAAATACAATTTACATTTAATAATGGTATTGATTCGTTGTCTAAACTAAAATAAATAGACAGTTATAATAACTATAGTAATACTATACCTACTTTTTCTCAAGAAACATTGTGAAGTCAGAAAAACTCTTAGCAGATCAATAATAATAATAATCGATATAAAAATTGCCTATATAAAATTTACTTTGTTTTCGTCGCGTGTCTGCTTTGCACTTAATAAACGCCCAAGGTATCGTATGGCAATGACATTTTCATTAATTATATTGATTGTGACTTCTTAGTGTAGCGGTTAATGGTTAGATAACTACTTGAATTAATTATGAAGACCTATGACATTATAGAAATGATATAATCACAATAGTAAGTTGATTTTTATACAAATAACTAAATGTGTCTCGCCTCCTTTTAGACCTCTTAGATCGATTTTACAAACTAAGTAAGTATTTGAAGAGATTTTCACTATCTGTTCAGTTATTATGTAGAAGCGATATCTTTTTTGGATTGTCGTACCTACGCCACAGACATGTAGATCTACATAGGTAATTATCTTAGGTTAATTTCTGTTTGATGTGCGCTTCAAATAAGAATAGGTATGTTTTTTCTTGGTTGAAACGTACAGCATAAAGATAGTTTAGATAAAATTTCCTGTTTCATTTTATTCTGCTGCGCTTAGCTGAAACCTACATAAACGATTATTTATTTAATCTAAATATGAGAAATATTTCATTTACGAGCTAAATATCGCAACAAACCGTAAAAAAACACAAAAAATGTTCGTTTGTTATGGATTTTTTTCTAAATTTAATCCTAATTAGTTACTAATAAAATGCAATCGTGTATCGTATCGTTCGTAACCGGCAAAATTAGACCTTTAGGTAGGTACTGCACCGCGGTAATATCTACACCAATTTGTCAAGATTACAATTTAGAGCCAGTTGCAGAAGGTCTTGTGTGAGTTTTTAGGTTAACGTTAACAGTTCGTAAATTATGACGTATGGGACGGGAATGGGACGGATGTTTTGCCGTCGTTTTCCCGTCCATGTATACCTAGCTCCGAGTTGCACCAATCATTGCTACAAACTGAATTGTGGTGATTAGCTTAATTTATGGCATTCTTACTGCAACAATACGTTTTAGCTAAAAGTCCATAGCGAAAGAGTATCAGCCAATCAAAGGTAAATGCGATCTTTACACAGTAGCTTTAGATCATCTTAGATAAATTAATCATAATAGATATAAGCACAGTTAAGTTTAACGTGAAAACTTACGCTTAGTCATCGGGTGGTAAAAGTAAGGTTACTGTTAAAATTAAATTTGACTTTAGGTTGCACAAGTCAGGATTCTTGAACTTGCTTAACTTAACACTTAACTTTACCATGAAAGTACTGAGTTGTACAACTCACTTTACCATGAAAGTACTGACATGGGCAACTTTGGCTTTAACAGTTGCTTACCTTTAACCACCCGACGAGCAACCGGCCCTTTACGATTTCTAAAGCTTAACCTTCCCAAATTGAATGAAACGAAACGGTAAGCGTATAGTCGTGATCACAATAAATAGGCAATGGTTAAGGTGCATTCCAGGAATGCGACTTTGCTACGAAAAATATAATATTTTAGAAACCTAAGAAACATGTCAAACTCTACTTACTACCTATTTTACTATCAAGGTTTTAATTTTTTTTGCGTTCTTAAAATCACTTGTAAAAGTACTTGTAAAAATTTATTTGAATAAAAAACTTTTCTATTGTACCTATTATATTCTATTCAATCATGTTTTTCAAAAGACTGCAAATACTAACATATGTATATGTTTAATATGTATAATGTAGGTATATGTATAGAAATACATGTACATATTGACCATACAAACCTTTCTCAAAATATTCTAAATGTAGCATCCGCAAAACCCACGCTAACGGCCGAAAAATGAAACGTGCTTTAATGCTTAAGAATGTCTTAAAAATGGTCTGATTTTTGTAAATTTGTCAAAATAAAATTTAAATTCTTATCATTCCTATCCACTGTAGGATGTGTATACGTTCGGCAATTTTGTCTTAATAATTTTAATTGAGACAATATATTTTAATGGTGTAGTCAAATTTCACCATAAGTAGCCTTAGCGAATAATTCGTCGCAAACGACTGCAATGGCTCTAACGTGACAAAAGTATTAGAACTGATTATTGTATGAGATTCCACGATTTCTAAATCCTATTTCTAAGACCAAACTTAACCTTAAATTATTCAGTGATTTATGTTTGTATGGGTTCATGTAGAGAACTTTGTAAATACGGGAAGCTGTAGAAATATGGAGCTGACAAACTAAGATTTAGAATCCGGAGTTGAAAAAACTTGTCTGCGATTTAAAAAAAAATTAAAAAAGAATTGAATTATTTGGAAATAGGGATTATTTGAGCATTTAAAAATTCCTTTGTTTTACAATCATTATTTCCTTTGTTTTACATTTTTTGTACTCTGTATCCTCTTACTTTTGAAATCGGTTTATAAAGGTGATCGCACATAGCCGCAAGACACGCAAGACCCGCTTCTAGAGCCGAAAGAATTTTTAATGGCGTCAGCAGAGGTCGGCACTGACGACACCACTGTTTGTGTCATTTACATTTCTATGATGCGATGGATAATCCGAATCATTTTGAATAACTATTTATTTTATAACGAAGCGAGAAGACTTAAAAGGACAAAGCCTTTGAGATAGTGTTTAAGTAGGTATAGTGCAATAGCAATAGCTACACTAAATAATGTATGTGCTGCCTGAAAGAAAATGTGAACAAACGTGAACAGTCTCTATTATCAAGAAATACTAAAATACGTCATTGTATAATTTTCTTACTAAAATATTATAATAATTTATAAGTTAAGGTTAATTAAAATTACTATGTAATTAGCCAACCGATAAGGCCACTTCGTAGTTTCATCGAGTAAAATATGGGTCCTCAGTAATAGGACAAAACAAAACATTGAATATATCTGTTTGCGCGCTGATCGTCGGCGCTGAGAGTTCGGCGCGTAGTTGCCCAGCGCCGATCGTAAGTGCGAGTCATTGCAACACTGACTCGCACCAAGCACGGTCGCGCTCGTCAGCGCTGAGCGGTCGGCGTTATTCCAAAACGATTCATAGCAAAAATGCTTGTCAGCGCCGACGATCAGCGTGACACGAAACCAGCCGTGTTACGTATGGCCTTTTGCGGCTCTTGCGCCCCCAATGGCTCGGGCGTGTTGACTCCTGGCATGCAATCACCTTAACAATATAAACTCTACCCATGTCGCAGATACCGGTTTGTAGTGACGTCGATGGTCATTATATCGATATTTATGGCGATGCAAATTTATCGAGACTGAATATTCATCACGCCATAATTGTTTCTAACTGCAGTGAAATTAATAGATCTGTTACAAATTTGGAGGTATGGAGGTATTAAAGTGTTATGTAAAACAGCTTATAGATGAGACATTTTGCTGTATAACTCTGTCATTTAAAAGTTGTGGTAACTTAACACTTCGCCCATTAAATATTATTTTACGCTCTTGAGTTCAACACTGTGAGAGGAAATTAATATTATTGATGTACTTTTATGGGTGCGCTAAGAGTGCCTTTAAGCACCTGTTAATTCAAATTAAGAAGGAAAATAAATCATCTATGCAACTGTTTCATCTTAGATCGTGTCATCACTTTCTATCCCTTATCACACTAATATTATAAAGGCGAAAGTTTGTGTGTGTGTATGTTTACTTTACTCTTTAACGCCGCAACAACTGAACCAATTTGGCTGAAATTTTTAATGGAGATAGATTATATCCTGACTTAACACATACGGGTTCGATCCCGGGCACGCGCCTCTAACTTTTCGGAGCTATGTGCGTTTTAAGTATTTAAATATCACTTGCTTTAACGGTGAAGGAAAACATCGTGAGGAAACCCATGCCTGAGAGTTCTCCATAACGTTCTCAAAGGTGTGTGAAGTCTGCCAATCCGCTTGGCCAGCGTGGTAGACTATGGCCAAAACTCTTCTCACTCTGAGAGGAGACCCGTGCTCTGTAGTGAGCCGGTAATGGGTTGATCATGATGATGATGATGTCCTGCTAGGTGCTACCAAAATTAACGCTGCATTTAGTGTTTCCATATAAAAAAGTCTCGTTTCGCAATACAAATTAATAGATTATGAACGCCCAAATACGAAGTCGAGATTTGTCATCAAAAACCCACAATTAAGGCGCTGCGAGGTGTTATTATTAAAATGTTAGATAAAAAGATCGTACGGCTGATCGATGTTACATCACTAGAGTACGAGTAAGTGTGTCCTCAGACGGAATTGGCAAATGTGACAAATTCGTAATGCGGCGAGGGAGTGCCTGGGAACCGCGAGTGGCCTCTAAAGGTGATTGCTTATATTAATATTATTGCGCCAGCGATCAACGATGGGTTCAGTTTATGCAGGCAATAGGTAATTTATATAGCCACTTTTATTTTATAATAGCAGATGTCCGTCAGTAATTTGTGATAGGTATTACTATTATACTATTATGTTTCTTCATAGTTTACCTGCACATTCAAAATCTAAAGTGAAATGTTTTTATTTAAAAAATCGAAATTTAATTTTGTTTTTCCTGAATCCTTTTATTTCAAAATAGATCTTAATAGGCACCAAAGTTGTTTAACTAGCGAAGTGAATGCCTACTGATCTAGTTATCTATTCGCTAGTTATCTAGTTACCTTGCTTTAAAGCTCGCTTCAATATCGGACTAATAGAATATTATAATACCTACTTACTTCTTGTAAATGGTCGCAATAGGCTCATTTAGACTTAGGACTTTAATGAAATTCAGTTAAATGCGACACTCGTAATAATAATACGTTAGGGATGTGCCATGGGTGCGACGACAAAATATCGAAGATTTCCGAGTGATGTTAAGATTTCATTACTTCTGGCCTAAATCTTTCATCAACATTTAAGTAACTCGTCTACAATAATTATTATGGAGAATAATATTTCACAGTGTGAATAAAATTCAATAAATAGGTAGTAATTACATCAAAAACGAAGAAAATTTTACACAAAAAGATGTTGTAGTAATTGAAAAAAAAAAAAACCTACAAACATGACCTCCACATTATCAAGACTGACACGAACTCCGCGAGTGCCTCCAACGATTATCGCTTATTATTATAGATTGTTTGGGACATGTTGTTTGTGGTCTAAGTTATAAGACACAGCTTTAGGGTACCAGTAGTGGAGTGGAAAATCAGACCAATCACATCGCTAAGAGACGACGTAATAAAATTATTATACATATTGTCTATCAATGATCTGATTGGTGGGGAATGAGTATTAACTATAAGTGTATTTTCAACTTCAATGAACAACATTTTTAACCTTTAAGTACCGACGTACTATTTTAGTCACATAAGTACCGACGTGAGGTCTGCCAGACCACCATAGTTTTCTAATCGAAAACTTTTGTGTTTCTTATTATTCTTCTAAAAAAAATGTTTCTATGTATTGTTAAATATCTACTTATTGTATAAGTAAAACAAAATGTAGAAGTTTTCACATTTATTACTGATTATAAGCATTAATATAGCATTCATAGATTCTTCGTTTGAAAAAATTAACTTTTATCTTAATAATTCATATTTATCAGTAATACTATTATTTTTTCTTAAACACAATTTTTTCTTAAAGTTTAATAGCTACATAAATAATAAAAATAATAAAAAACCTTAATAACCAACCGTTTTCTCAAAAATCACAGGGTATCAAATTGCAGGAACTATCAAAGTTTACAAACAGTCTTTGCATAGGCTTACTGCATTGTAGGCACACGTGTTTCATACAAGTATCACAGTCTGTTCAGGTGCTGAATTATGGTCACTCTCCAGCAGTAAAATTTGGGTAGATATCCTTAGATTCGGACTCTGAACTCTCATTTAGCTATTCCACTAAATGTTCTTGGTGGTCTTTATATTGAAGCAGTGTTTGATATCTTTTCTCACCTACAGGAACACTTTTATTTTTATTTATGGCTGCCCGTTTCATGTCTGAAGAACCTGGCTAATCCATTGTTGTAACTGACTGAAAATGAAAGAGAAAACAATATAATCTGAAAAAAGTCGCATCCAAAAAAAGTTACATAAGTACCGACGAGTGGTCTGACAGACCACTCGTGATCTTATAAAAATCAAAACTTACCGAAATCGTACGCGCCGACGCTGCCACTCTGCAGGAACGCTGCTGGGCGACTTCCCGAGGGGTAGAGAGAAGCACAGTAGGATAGTTTTTCGCTAACATAGGTAATCAGACTTTTCGACCTCTCGAGGTGTCTGTCAGACCACACGTCGGTACTTAAAGGTTAAAGAATTTTTTCATCTACAAAAATGTATCTACATAAATGTGCCAACAAGTTGGTTGCAGAGACCCGAGTACCGATATCTGTTGAACAAACTTGTAATTATTATAATATATCTATGTAGTTATTGCAATTTCCCGTCTATTAGTACAATAAGTTTTTACATAGCGTGCATAAAATGAGTAGTATGTAAGTTTCCTGCAACCTTATAACCCTATCTATACTAATATAATAAAGCGGAAGAGTTTGTTTGTTTGAACGCGCTAATCTCAGAAACTACTGGACTGATTTCAAAAATTCTTTCACCGTTGGATATGTACGTGATCCTTGAGTGCTATAGGCTATATATTATGTACCACGGGCGAAGCCGGGGCGCACCGCTAGTATAAGTATAAATTACTATAATGGGCATAGTTTCAAAAAATAAAAAAAAATCATTACAGTTAACCCGATCTGTGTCCAAAATCTTCGACATGCCAATGTGTAATATTTTATTGCCGCTAGAGTTTTCCAATTGGACTCGAAAATAAAACATGGTCCCACGGTTATTACGGCTTAAGTGCTTTATCGCTAATTGTATGATTTCGAGTTTTTTTGTCCAATTTGTGACGTTACCTCAAGGAAATCGATTTGTTATAATGCGATCGAATTACGAATTATCGAACAATCGGAATGGACAAAAAGTGCAATTTTGCACGTAGGTACCTACAGGAAATGATACAATGTTTTGGTGCCAAATTATACATGACCGACTGCATGCTGAGCGTGATGTGTCGTTCGCGAGTGATTGATTCGTACTAATGATATATCGATGCTTAAAATCCTTGGCAAAGTATGCTTAGGTACCTACATACTATATGTAAAAAAAAATCAAAGGCGCGGTCTAGGTATACAGAAGTTTTTTTTAATTTCATCTACAAGTTAGCCCATGGATGCGATCTCACCCAATGGTAAGTAACGAGGCAATCCAAGGTGGAAGCGGGCTAACTCGGCAGAGCCCGCAGAGGTATGGCAGTTTTTACACGCTTTATATTAGCTTCACCGGTATGTATGTTTGTAACCGACTTCTTTGAATGCGATTTTGACCCACTTTAAACGGTCAGATTTCATTCAAACTTTGTAGATTTATCGAGGACCGATGACAATACACTAATTTGATAAGATTATTTCATTATTCTATTTGGAAAATAAGATTTTGTGTTCATTTATCAAAAGTCGTCGGTAAGGAAAAACAATAAACATTCAAAATCGCACGGTAACTAACTGTAACCAGGGTAAACAGAATAGATGTCACACACAACTAAAATCTATATAAGCACAAAACGCACGAATGCGAAGATAAAACAATATTCAAACAAAATAATAATATTATTAATTAGTACTTATTTACTTTAATCATATTGTACGATTTACAATAAAAAACAAATAAAATAATTTATTAATAATTAATATCTGTTGTATTTTAAGTTTTTTAGTGTTTTATAAATAAACCAAACTAAAAAGTAGAAAATAAATAATAGTTTAAAAAAACTAAAAAACACGCTTTTTATAGAAAACCAAACTAAAAAATAGAAAATAAATTTTAATAAATATAAATTAATAATAGTGTGCATATGAAAAAAATGTATTTTATTTAAAAAAAGCGTGGGGTGCTTTTAAGATATTATCGAAATGATAATCCTCTATACACCCATGCACCCCACGCTTTTTTTTAATAAAATACATTTTTTTCATATGCACACTATTATTAATTTATATTTATTAAAATTTATTTTCTATTTTTTAGTTTGGTTTTCTATAAAAAGCGTGTTTTTTAGTTTTTTTAAACTATTATTTATTATTAAACCTATACCGCTGAATTGTTTCTACACGACATCGTAGATAAGTACTACGATAGTAACTAAATTGTCTTTTGGCTGTTACATCTATTGTCACAATATGATAGTGAGCATAACCAGGACCGACGGCTTAACGTGCTCTCCGAGGCACTTGCGTGAGATCATCATCATCATGATCAACCCATTACCGGCTCACTACAGAGCACGGGTCTCCTCTCAGAGTGAGAAGGGTTTTGGCCATAGTCTACCACGCTGGCCAAGCGGATTGGCAGACTTCAAACACCTTTGAGAACGTTATGGAGAACTCTCAGGCGTGCAGGTTTCCTCACGATGTTTTCCTTCACCGTTAAAGCAAATGATATTTAAATACTTAAAACGCACATAACTCCGAAAAGTTAGAGGTGCGTGCCCGGGATCGAACCCATGACCTCCGATTAGAAGTCGGTTGTCCTAACCACTAGGCTATCACAGCGTGAGATATCAGCAACTAATCCGGGCTGGCACTGAGAATTTCATGACCAAAAACTCGATACTTAACAATTATTTGCCGGACGACGACGACGACGACGACGAAACCGCGCCTAAAACAGCCTATTAAAATCAAAAGTAATAAATTAAATCAGACAGAGATATAATATATTCGTAAAAGTAGACACTATACTTGATATTGTTTAAATGTAATATAATTTTAATAGAATAATTTTACGAAAGAACACCGAGTTGAAATAATATTTTCAGAAATATGTCTCTCAAACCCGGACCCGGACGCGCACCCTTTTTGTTGTTTCAAAGCATACTTGATCCGCTCTGTTGAATAAATTGTACGCTTATCGGTAGTGACGTTTAGAGGAAAGCTGCGGAAATCCATGGGAAAAGCCACCAAAGCAAATATTTGAAAAGTTCGCAAGCCCGAGCACCTGTGGTCACCCCTGCGATGTCCACTTCAGGGGAAGTATTGGTAGTTGTTAGTACCACTTATTATAATTGTTATTATATAAGCCTATTATTATAATTTTAATGCCAGTAACAGGTATATACCTACGTAGGCGTTTCATAACAGGAAACGAGACTTTGATTTCTACAGTAAGTATCTAATAATTATATGTTTTATCTGTTTTGAGTTTTGACATCGTTGTGATTGCCTTGAGTGTATTTTAATACTATACGAAAATTAGATTTATAGAATTATTTATTAAAATATAAATTACACAGTAAGAACAGATATAGATAAACATAAAAAGCACACTACCTATTACAAATTTGACAATGAACTCAACTCAAACTCAGTCGCACACAAATCTCAAAAGATTATAAACTGATATGTAGTGCTAGGGTATTTTTCGACTAAAAGATTTTGAAAAGGACAGAAATATACCAAATAGCAATCCTTACTATTATAAATGGGAAAGTAAGTTTGTTTGTATGTTTGTTCCGCTTTCACGCCGTAACTACTGAACCGATTTGGCTGAAATTTTGAATGGAGATAGCTTATGCCCTGACTTAAAACATAGGCTACTTTTTATCCCGGAAAAGTATTCCTGTGGGACTAAAATAGATATAGACTTCCAAAAACGCGATAGATGGCGTTGACTGTTCTTAGGTAAATCACGCTCACATAGCACATTATTACAATAGTTGCATGCATCTGTATACGTATGTATTTTTTATCCTGGAAAAATCCACAGTTCCCACGGGATTTTGATAAAACCGAAATATATATCTACAGCTATAGGTAGATTACTATAGCAAACTTCCTTGAAAGTGGGTATAAAGCTTGGAAAAGGGAGCGGGAACGGGAGTCGGAAATCCACGATTCCCTCGGGATTTGTGAAAAACCAAAATTCACGCGGGCGAAGCCGCGGGCAGAATCTAGTATTAGATAAATGAAAAGGATAAAAAGAAACATTCATAGAAATTAGCTTCCTAAATGCCTTAAAAATTAACTTCAAAATAATTAGGTAACTTCTCCCGACATCGGAGGCTGCTACTATATTCTAATATTCAGTATCTAGTAACTTTAATATTCTATTGACAAGTAAATAACACAATAATTAAACCATGTCAGATAGCTAATTAAAACTATTAAGGGCCTGTTTTACCACCTTCTGATATGTATCAGATATGCTATCTACAACTTTTGTCTTTGTCACTTGACATAAAGTAAGAAAGTGACAAAATTTACGTTTGGGCTATCTGACACTTATCAGAAGGTGGTGAAACAGGCCCTAAAACTTGCATAAACTAACTTGCTGCGAGTGACACAGTGGCAGTGCCATGCCAGAACTAACTTCCGCAAATATTGCTGGTGGACACTTGGCCATAAAGAGTAGGTATTCTTTGGGTAAAATTACATTGCCGAGTGTTTTGAAATTTATTATTATATTTCACACATTCACCAATTAATCACCACTATCAGTTTTACTTGTGCGCAAACCCAAATGGTGTTAACAGCTCTATACAGTTACGCTAGTAAGTGTTTCCACACTCTTTCTACGCGTATTTTATTTCGCGACTCAATACACTCTCTATTTTGGTCGTAGCCTCAAGTGTTTGCCCTTTTTCCCTTTGTGGTCGGAGGGCCGCGGGAATACTGAGCGAGGTCCTTTAGTCTCGAGTGTCGACTGCCCGTTTCTTCGCCTATTTTATTAGTGATTGTCGTACGTGCCTCGTAATTGTAGTGCGATAAAAGAAATAGGGTTGAACGGTCGAAACGTATTTTCTTTTGTATTCCGGAATGTTTATGTTATTTATTAGCAAGGGGTTATATTATTAAGATGTATTCTTTTGTGATTAGATATTTCAATTAACGTACCTACGTAACGTAGAATGTACTTAGAATAGTATTAATAAATAACCTCACCTTTTTACGTAGAAGATAGATAGAATAGACGATAGAGCGTATCTAGAAAACTCTTATTCAGTTCGTTTGGTTAATATTCAAATGAGTATCAAACACAGATCACCCCTTTATCTGTGGCATCAAACTTCATTTGTATGGGGCGCTACGGGCACTCTACAGATGAAGTCCTCTTAAGTATTCTGCCGATACATTAATTTACTTGTGATACATGTAAATTGGGATTCGAACCCGGAAGGCTCTGGTAATCACGCAATGTGATTGGTGATAGTTAGAAAGGCATGATTTAAGAATATTAAAATCACAATTACCTGCTTAAACTTAACGAATATTAAACGCTGTTAACTTATACTTAGCTTATTAAATTTAAGTACATCTCCATAGCGGTCCACAAGATGACGGTGTGCGGCAAGCAATCATGATTTTACATCGACGTGTTTTAACACCCACATCTCGTAAAGTTGGGAACATCGTAACCCGTTTGTGGACGATAGTTAAAGCCTCATATATAATATTATTATCTACAGGAATAAAGCTACAGCTACTATTCTCTAACGTACAAAGTCAAACGCGCTTTCAACCATAATCTATACTAATCTATACTAATATAATAAAGCGGAAGAGTTTGTTTGTTTGTTTGTTTGTTTGTTTGAACGCGCTAATCTCTGGAAGTACCTATCGGATTTGAAAAATTCTTTTTGCATTTGGTAGTCCAACTTTTGGGGCAGGTTATAGGCTATATATATTAATATCCCTAAAATCCTCCCCTAAGGGGGTAAAATGGGGGTAGAAAGTTTGTATGAAAGTCCTATGTTTTTAAAGTTACAAACCTGAAAATCGGCATTTAGATTATTGGTTTTAAATAATAAAACTCTGTATATTTTATTTTGAAAAATCTTCCCTTAAGGGTGGTAAAATAGGGGATGAAAGTTTTAATGGGACGTTTTAATTATAATTTTGCTATTATCAACTTGAAATTAGGAAGGTAGGTTAATTCTAGGGCTTAGATATCAGCCTAGAAAATATTTCACGAAAATCCTCCCCTAAGGGGGTAAAATGGGGGTAGGAAGGTTATGTTTTTGAAGTTACAGATATGAAAATAGGCATTTAGATTATAATTTTTAAATGATAAAAACCTGTATGTTATTCTGGGAAATTTCCCCTTAAGGGACCGTTCAGATAGACCGGCGCGGAGAGCGTCGGAGAGCATTTTTTTTTTTTTTCACACAGACCGGCCGTTCAAATTTGCTCTACTCTCCGCGCCGGTCTGTGTGAACGGACACGCGGATGCGTTCGGAGCCAAGCGTACGCTCTTGGGCCGGTCGGCAGAGCAATTCGGCCTAGGTCGGCTGCGCGAGCATGAAAGAGCACGCGAACGGAGCCGGTCGGATGCTCGAGCGCGAAAGAGCACGAGCATAGAGCAGCCGACCGGCTCAACGAGCAGCCGAGCGGCTGCTCTTAATATTTCACACCGAGCGTATTGGGAGCATTCTCGAGCATCCTCTTATCATAAAAGAGATAAAATGTAAAAATAAAGCTTACTTCAATGTCTTAAGATTCTATTTTAAATGCGATTAAAATTTGCTCTGCTCTCCGCGCCGGTCTATCTGAAAGGTCCCTATGGGTGGTAAAATAGGGGATGAAAGTTTTTATGAAAGCTATGTTTTTAAAGTTACAAACCTGAAAATCGGCATTTAGATTATGAGTTTTAAATAATAAAACTCTGTGTATTTTATTTTGAAAAATCTTCTTTTAAGGGTGGTAAAATAGATGAAAGTTTTAATGGGAACTAAAAACGATCGCAGCGCCCTCTGGCGGCCAAAACTGGAAACTAAAAACGATCACAGCGCCCTCTGGCGGCCTTAGCCGGAAACTTGAAGCAATAGCAGCGCCCTCTAGCAGCCAAAACTGGAAACTAAAAACTATCGCAGCGCCCTCTGGCGGCCAAAACTAGATACTAAAAACGATCGCAGCACCCTCTTGCGGCCTAAGACGGAAACTTGGAGCAATAGCAGCGCCCTCTAGCAGCCAAAACTGGTAACTAAAAAACGATTGCAGCGCCCTTTTGCAGCCAAAAGTGGAAATTAAAAACCTATCGCAACGCCCTCTGGTGGTCTAAGCCAGAAACTCGAAGCAATAGCAGCACCCTCTAGCAGCCATAACTGGAAACTAAAAAAACAATTGCAGTGCCCTCTTGCGGCCAAAACTGGAAACTAAAAACGATCGCAGCGCCCTCGGCGGCCTAACTTGAAGTGATTACAGCGCCCTCTGGTAGCTAAAACTGGAAACTAAGTAACGATCGCATCGCCCTCGCATTTTTATCCTGGTAAAATCCACAGTTCCCACGGGATTTTGTAAAAACCCAAATCTACAGCTATAGGTAGATCAATATAACAAACCTTGAAAGTAAAAGTTGGAAAAGGAAGCGGGAACGGGAACCAGAAATCCACGATTCGTGAAAAACCGAAATTCACGCGGGCGAAGCCGCGGGCAAAAGCTAGTAATATAATAAAGCGGAAGAGTTTGTTGGTTTGAACGCGCTAATCTCAGGAACTACTGGTGCGATTTCAAAAATTCTTTCACCGTTGGACATGTACGTGATCCTTGAGGTGCCTTGAGTGTTATAGGCTATATGAGTCTACTAGAATCAAAAACCGCAATGTCCATATCCGTGTTTTGGCCACAAGACATATATTTTGAATTATTGGTTGTTTGTACATTCAGTGGTTTATGTAGTATAATAAAAATACAGTAAATACATCATGTAATGGTCGCATATTAATGGAATTAAGTAGATTCGTCACAGTAACAAGAAAATTGAAAAAATAGTCTGGACTTTGCTGTTTTTGAAATAAACCACTGGACTTAGCTGTTTTTGTTGCACGCGTCTGATGGACATTGCTTATTTTGAAACATACCTATTTTTATGTACTACGCCTGGTTAGTATTGATACTTTGAATAGCAAAGACTTTAATCCTTACATCATTTTATAAATTGAAGTCCAGTAATTGAAGAAAATTGGCGGTACTTTTATTTAAAAATAAAAAATACATAATAAACTTAATGTTTAATTAATTAAAAAAAATATTTAAAAAAATATCAAATTATAGTGGGAATGGAAACGACTGTGTTCAGTTTTAGAATTATATTCAGTGTTCTACAAAAGTATTTAAAATTACTGTAAAACTATTTACGCGGCAAATAAAAGGCGCGCACGCAGGCGCGTGTCCGATACGAAAACTCGGGATTGACTGGCGCGGGGACATTCCCGACGTCGGTTAGGGATATTAGGCGCTCACGCTGAGTGTAAGCAGGACGGCCGCGCAGGGCGCGTCTAGGAAAACAGCCGAGACGGCTGCCGGCGTGAGCGCTTAGAGCGACGGGGACGGGAGACAGCGACACCTTCTTCCAGGGGCCCGCTGACCACAAGTGAGGTGCGCAGGGATGACCTTGGGCTGTATGCTATATCCTCCCCCTCCAAGCCAGTGGAAGACTCTGGAGCTGGCTTGGGACCAGAAATTTTGCGGGGCCTACCCTTCTTGCGGGTGTGAGCAATAGCTTCCCTTTCTCCTACATACGGGGTTAAGAGGCTGGCATGATACTTTCCCCGTGGAGCGTTCTCCTTATCCACTACTTCGTACGTGGTAGGGGAGACAACCTTACTTACCAAATACGGGCCTTCCCGTCGAGGAGCAAACTTAGACGTAAATCCTTTACGGCGGTGTTTATCCGCAACATCCTTTCGGATGTCTTGGTGTCGTTCGACTCGCCACTTTGTTTCCTGCAAGTGCTGAACGAAGTTCTTCGAAGATGAAGTATTTTTCGGCACGTGGTTTCCTTTCTCTACGCCTGACTTCAGATCGTAAGAGATCTCCCACGGTGACCGAGACAAAACTTTATTACTTACTGCATATCCGCGATCAGTCCAACGAATGGCAGCATCACCAGGTTCAGAGTCCGAACGGAGGTTTCCTATTCTAGGATCTTCGTGCTGGGCAGCTCGCAACTCCACGGAGCTATGGTGATGTAAGTCGTCGGATATGGGACATAAGTCGCATGTCTGTTCGGACTTGTCATCTGGGGAAGGGTTATAGGCTGGCGGATTAAGAGTGTCCGCAACCACCTTAACCTTTCCCGGTGTGTATTTCACATTAAGGGCTAATAACTTGTTAACTTCATACCTTTTTATCTTCTGCTTAGCAGGAGTCACCCGACGAGGCGAGGTAGAGGTACGTGCGGCAAAGGGCTTCGACCCTCCCCCTGCACTGAAGATGTCTTCCTTCCTCGTTAGACTCTCCTCCAACTTACCTCTATCGGATGGGGACAAGAGAATGCGCTCGCGGAGGCCTACTGCAGCGCTATCCGCGACGTGATTATCAGTTTCATATTGTAGTTTAAAAAATCCTGTGGAATGTAAAGAGAACCGATTGTTAACAAAATCGAGTAACATGCCAGCGTCTTGAATGAAATTCATGCCCAACAAGGAATCAATAGCACCTGGCAAGACCATAAAAAGGGTCAAGATCTCCCTTCCCTGCATCTTTACATTTACCAAGGCCGTTTCTACAATCTGTACCCTATGACTTCCGTCCGCAAAACGCAGTTCCGTTTCTACACTTTCGAACACTTGGCCATTTGACCGCAAATGCTTTGTTAAACTTTCACTAGCCACGGATTGTTTGGCACCGGTGTCGAGCAGTGCCGTACCGATTGCTCCGAACACTTCAATATTAAATATTGGACGCACACGCGGGTTTAACACGGATTCGCGCACGGACACTGAGTGAAACGCTGTCGTTGACGGAGGGGTAGTGTTCTTGTCTTTGCACACTTTACAGTTGGACCTTATCACCCCGGGCGCACCGCATCCGAAACAGGTTATGGACGGGCGCAGCTCCGGCTTTGCTGCGGCAGGTTCGCTCTTCGCTGAACCCGGACTGGTCTTAGTCCTGAGTTTACGGCAGTCTTCCCTGACGTGGCCGTACAGCTTACAGAATGAGCATTTAGGTCTCGGCTTGCTCGGTAAGGTCTTCTCTGTCTTCACCACAGAGGTTGATGATGGCGTCGTAGGCTGCGTGACAGGGGTTGGTGTGGAGGCCAGTGTAGATGTGTACATCCCGATAGGATTCACTGTGGTCCCTTCCTCTAGGACATCTTCCACCACGCGTGCCTGTTTCAGCAGGTCAGCAAACGACGTGAATGCGCTTCTTAATACCTTCTCACGAATCCTCTTATGGAGTAGCCCGTATACCATATCAAGTTGTACGGGATCTTCGGATAGTGTATTTGGTGGTAATTGGGCGATGAGGGCTCTTACCCTACACACGAAGACATCAGTGCGTTCTTCACCCTGCTCACGACTAAATATTTCTCGATAAATTCTGTGTGGTGGTAGGCGCGGACCGAAAGATTGCCGTAGTAGATTAATCGCTTCCTGCCAATTTGGGACTGAATGTTTAACACCTTGCCACCATGTAGCTGCAAAGTCCGTTAGTAGCATTGGCAGGCCTCTCAAGGCAATATCGTCGCTGACGCCAACACATTCCTTATAAATCTGCACAGAGTCTATAAATGCGAGAACGTCGGAAACACCATCGTATCTTGAAGTACATTTAGATAAGTTTTTACTCACAGATGTGGACGGTGGCGGCGCACTCTGTACAAGCGGCTGCCGTAGTGATTGTAACAAGAATACCAGTTGTTGATCCGTCATCACAACGGGTGTAGCTGTAGACGGCGGTTCCACGGTGCCGAGCGGAGGCTGCCCATGTGGTGCCATCGGCACGGACTCAAGCCCCTCACGCTCGCGATGCGGCGGCGACGATGAGGCGAAGCCACCAGTGGACGGAGGTCCCACCAGTGGAGGCGTTGACGAACCCACGTCAACGAATAAAGCGCTTTCATCGGGCTGCGTTGCCCTTACAGGCGGCATACTACGTGAAGCACTGTTAGCACGTGACCGTGTCAGTACCATGTCTACAGAAGTCTGTTACGCACTATTATACCGTTAACACGCACTCTTACGAGGTTAATAAACAATAAAAAGTTAGGGGTCCAAGTTACGCACGTTTACCCTAATAATAAAAGGTTCGAAAGTTAGGCGTACACGGTTAGACACTTTTACCCTAACGACGAAGAGTTCGAAAATTAAGTGTACCAGGTTAGGCCAGTTCACCCTAACAACACAAAGTTCGTAAACTGTTCGCAAACACGCGTATGTATATAAAGTTCTTCACTACCTACGTAAGCACGTTGACACGTGTATAATCACAACACAAAAGTCTACAATCCGTAGGCATCGAAAAATAGTTCGATGAAAGTAGGTATGTACCCCGTACACAAACACGTCGCCCGACACGAGGCGTTTGCACGTTTAAACCTGCACGAATGGTCTATACGCGCGTGTACACAGGTATACCTATTGAAATATAGCGTTCGTTGCGGACTCTAACTTTAGGAATCTAAAGATTTCGCACGAAGCACTGATTTTATTATACGATTAATGTTCGTCGACTTACGATTTGCTGCCTCACAGTTGATTTAGGTATTTAGGTACCCTAACTAAAACACTAAGTTTTGCAACTGTGCGTAAAAATCAACTCGTAAACACGAAGCACTAATTTATTATACAAACGTTCCTTTGACTTACGATTTGCAGCCATACAGTCTCTCTAGGTATTAGGTAACCTAACTAAGCACTAGATTTTGTAACTGTACGTAAAAATCAATTCGTAACCACGGAAGCACTTTGTAACCGTCATAGCGAGTTTTCGAATCAACCACGAGAGTTTTCGGTTTCACACACGATTATAGTTTTTATACCGGATTACTAGATACCTATACACACAACTTCTAGGAAATAAAACGGCACTAGAGAAACAAACTGTGTGATAAGTAACTGATTTATGAAAATCCGTTATGTAATTACGTCACTTTTCACTGACTTTATTTTAAAAAAAAAACTAAAAACAGGCCACCCGTTGGAGCGCCAATTTATAGTGGGAATGGAAACGACTGTGTTCAGTTTTAGAATTATATTCAGTGTTCTACAAAAGTATTTAAAATTACTGTAAAACTATTTACGCGGCAAATAAAAGGCGCGCACGCAGGCGCGTGTCCGATACGAAAACTCGGGATTGACTGGCGCGGGGACATTCCCGACGTCGGTTAGGGATATTAGGCGCTCACGCTGAGTGTAAGCAGGACGGCCGCGCAGGGCGCGTCTAGGAAAACAGCCGAGACGGCTGCCGGCGTGAGCGCTTAGAGCGACGGGGACGGGAGACAGCGACACCTTCTTCCAGGGGCCCGCTGACCACAAGTGAGGTGCGCAGGGATGACCTTGGGCTGTATGCTATAAAATTAAATTATTAATGATGGTAGCTCCTCTTGGACTTGGCACATAGATTCTTCAGGGTTATCGTCGTCTCCGTCGTCACCAACATTATGACGTACAGGAATGTCGTGTGGCAGAACCCGAGCAAAATATCCTAAGGTATCTAAACTGCGCCAATCATCGCCGTAATGAGTTCTAAGTAATTGGCCGACGTCTCTCAGTTTTAACGGTTTTATTGAGACTCCTTGTGTCATTACAGTCGGTGCAATCATTGCAGAGGTTTTATTTTTTTTACAAATATTTTTATACTGACCTAAGTCTTGTCGATAGTGCAATTCACCTCGAAGGCCCACCATGTCACTACATCTGCTGCTTCTTTTTAGATAGAATCTTTTGCATTTAGCAAAAGGTACATGCCACTTACCAACATTTAAAAATATGTCTTTTACCGTGCTTTTCCAGTCGAAGATTTGGCATGTTGTTGCTACGTTAATTACCGTTGCATGTTGACTTACTACATCTATGTATTCACTAGGATTTATAATATTTTCCCTTTTTCGCAGTTGCTTTTCAATGTGGGCAAAGACTCGATCTGCGGGAAGAAATGAGTGACCCACTACAGGGAATACTATTTCTATAATTTTAATTTGCGTTGGTGCATGATGGACTAACCATTTCGAAAGCATAGCTATTAATATAGAGTTTTTATTCTGTCCGGCGCATCCATCAGCCATAATCCTAAGTAAATTACATTCAGGTGTAAATTCAGTGTTACAAAGTCGATGAAAAACTGCAGATGAAATTAGATTTGAATCCTTTGCATATTCATCTTCGGTCCAGCAGTAACTGAATATATTTTGCCTTGTCAATGATGATTTTGAACTGCCTTCTATTATAGTGAAATTTAAAAAAAAAAGTTGTCTAGAGTAATAGGTGCTCTGATCTGGAATTTTAGGTAATACCATATTTTTTTGGCAGTCAAAGGATATTATTTTTATTGAGGGGTCTTCTGTTTTCAACATATCAAAAAATGCCTTTGCACGTCTCTTGTGGACTGTTTTTTCAATCATCAACCGACTTCTATCAGGCTCATTCGTGACTTTTAATTTTTCCGTCAACTGCAAACAAGTTGAACATACATCAACACGTGGTGACCCAAATCCTAAATTGAAACATGTATTAAATATGTTTCGGAAATATAAGGCCTTTACTTGGAGATGTTCGGCTGTCTGGTCATTATACATTTTGGCCATTTTATTTATACTCAATTCTGACGGCAAATACATTCGCTTAGAATTGCCTCTGCAATAGTGAGCTTCAGTGCATTTAAATTTCTTAATGAATGAAATTACATTTTGTTTCTTCTCTTCGTATTTATGTGACTTATGGTCACCACCACGGTTTTCCTTTGGGAATTTGCCTTCTAAATAATAATTCTTTACCACATTTTCTATCCGATATCTTTTGATGTGCAATATTTGTAAAAAAGCTTTTTGGCAAACAAATATCATTTTTTTTTAGATCTACAGTAAATCCTGTACATTCTTTGCATTGCTCTGGTATTGTAATGCTTAGTATTAGACCGAGGACGACGACGTTTTGTTTGCACAGCTATAACATGTTTTAATATGAACATATCTTGTTTTACTTTGTCCTTTACGGCATAAAAACATTCATGAAAAGATTGTAAGTCATTCATACTAATTTCAGAGCATTGCAGCTTTTTGTCTTTATGTGAACATGTCGGCTTAACAGGTAAGTCTTTTGGAGCGTATCTGGAACAACAAAATTTCAGATCTGTACTCATTTAGTTTGTTTAATATTTTTACCTGCTACGTACGGTGATACGGTATCATTAGGTAGGTACAAATTTTTGTTGCTGAGAAATTTTTAGAGTCGCATACAAATGTTTTTGCTGTTTCATTATGCTTCGATGGCAAACTAAATTTAAAATAAACATACGAACAATGACGATTGGCTTCATAGTATACTATGCTCTAATAATATGTACTCAGAATATAATACAATATCTACGTTTAGTAAAGTGTGATAGGCGATTTGTGTATATGTAATTTCGGTGTTGAAACAATGAACTTTGGCCAAGGAAGACTTTGATTTTATTCGCAAAGATATTTTAATAGTCTATAAATAAAATATAAATAATCATAAATGAACTGTATAAAAAAATGCAAATTTTATGTTTAAATGGGGTGAAAATTTCATTTTTGTAAATAAATTGTACAATAAAGGACGATCTAAAGTCATTATAAACTGAGTCTGAAAACTTTAAAAACAAAGTATCAAAACTATCTAATTGTGATTTACTCACCGGTCATTTTTGGTCTTATTTTTTTTCCAATTTGCACTATCAACTCGGCGTTTTCGAGCATCTTTATTATCCACCACTTGGGGATAACATTCCATAGTTCGTTTATTTATAAAAATTATAGCTTACAAATCTGTTTTAACACATCAACAACGAAATAAACGAGAGCACTCCTAACAGCAAATACCATATTCCGCCATGTTGTTTACGCGACTGTGATTGGTTGTGATGGACAATGCTTATTCAGATACATACACAACTGGACAATGCTGTTTTTGTAGCAAACATCGATTTTTAAATGTGAATTTCTATGAGACATTGCGGTTTTAGTTCCATATTGAATAAATAGATGTTTTATTTTTTCATTGGAGATTAATATGCCATAGACAACACAATTTCAGTTTTTATGGACATTGCTGTTTTTGATTCTAGTAGACTCATATATTATGTACCACGGGCGAAGCCGGGGCGGACCGCTAGTTGTATATAAAGTAGAACGGTGATCATCACTATTTACTTACTAAGAATTCACCCGTGCCAAAATAAACACTTGTGTGATAGCTCCTTTTTTGCGATTTCTTTTTGAACTTCTATATTTACAGTGCGAAATAGCGCAAAATGGCATTTTTACGGTTATTTTTGTACAGTAAAATTAATATATTACGCCGAAATCTCGATACATACTGAGTTGATTTTGGAAATTTGTGCTCGACTGCGCATCAATTCGGCACGTGGATATATCTCCCACTTCACCGTTCTATTCTTGTATATATTCTTTGTATATATTCTGTGATTTCAACGCTAAACAGCTGCAAATTCGCACACGAATTTTACTTGAAACGTGACCGTGACAAAATTATTTTTTTCTTTCTCTCTCTCTAAGTTCTCTTGATTACTGAGGGTTGTGACCCCTTTGCATTAATCACATAATGGTAGGCTTTTTCTTGGGATATTATTGTGATGGGTTTCCAAATTCTAAAGCATGCTTAGATTTAACCAGTTTTTTTGCCAGTTATTTAAATAACAATAGGAGTTACTCTAGCGGCACGCTATGATGGCCGGTTTGACGTTTGTCCGCTCATGAAGTTCCGTATTAATTGATAACGACTTTGAAGGAAATAATTGTATTACTTTATTGACGATAGTGATGTGCAGAGATTCATAAATTTTATCGAATGTAGTTTTAGGTTTAGGACTCAAAATTTATTTATTAAATTGATTTCTTAAATGTATACAAGTGTAGAAAAATCAGTTTGCACCATTTAAGGGGTGAATGTACTTGTGAATATGAACAATTTTCACTATGTGGACAAACCTCTGAAATCGCAAAAAAATATCAATAAATTTCGTTCAAATATTCAGTTCGTTCAAATAAATTAAATAAACATATACATTTTTGTTTTATTAAACCTATTTAATCAGGTACAAAAACAAAACTTAATTGTTTTTTGTTCGAGACTAAATTGACATTCCACATCACTATTGTAATGTGTCAAACCGGCCTTCATAGCGTGCCGCTAGTGTAGTGATAATAACCGGGAGCGAAAGCTCGGCCTTTGAACTACAATAATTTGAAATAGAACTTCTATTCACACTGGACCACATCTAATAGTAAGGGAGCCCTAAAGGGGATTTCGAGATGTACTCGAGCACGGCAGATTAACTTATGGGAGGATATCTTGCATCCTGCTGAGTAACCTCTACCATATATTTTAAGCCCTTTACATATGGCCACGCGTAAAAAAACCAATGGTCAGAAATACTGAAGCACGTCAGATTAAGGTATGGTGGTTTAATTACGAGCTAAAAAATGTATATTTAGAAAATCGGACTCTTTGAACGTAACTTAGCGTGGGAGGGTTACAAAGCTGCAAAAGTATATATTATTGTAGATAGTTGATAGGAAGAATAAAGAGATTATATAATGGTGTTTCTTTCAGTGGTGGGGAAAGCGTCTAGCTGCACGCTCTCATCTTCATAGACGATTTTTATTACTTCAGCTTGTGGAAACATTCCTGGTTCCAAATCCAAATATCGTCATCTAACCACGAGTATTACACAACAGAAGATAATTACAGTAACTATCCATGATAGAACAAAGGACTAGTTTACTCTCAATAGTTTGTCATTACCGTTTGCACTATCACGTCTGGGAGAAATTAGTATGCCTCAGAATAATAGCAGGAGCCATTCACTACCTGTACCGGCGAGGTACCGGTAAATTAGCGCTCGTGACAATAAGAGAGCGCAAGACGTTTCGTACCCTGATTCTAGCTGTAACTAGTTTCGGTTGTACAATTTACGGTAGATTTACTTGAGCGTCGTCTGGATTTTTTAGATTAGTTGATAGGAAGAATAAAGAGGTTATAATAATGGTTGTTTCTTTCAGTGGTGGGGAAAGCGTCTAGCTGCACGCTCTCATCTTCATAGACGATTTAAATTATTACTTCAGCTTGTGGAAATCGGTAGATTATATTTTTTGTTATTTTTGCATAATTTCTTTCAAAATAGAACAAAAATCCACCGCGTTCGTGATTCGAGAATGTCAAGATAACGTTTTTTTTTGCAGCTTTGTAACCCTCCCACGCTCAAATAAGTAAGGGTAAGATACTTACCCTGACTTATTTGAGCTCTGGGTTTCGCTAGGTTATTGGTGATTACTTATGACGGTGGTATCAGATACAATGATGCGAAGCCTATGAATCTAGTTACTCCGATATGAATAATATTATCTATTAGTTTTCAAACAATAGGCTTATAGTATCCCCACCTTTAAAACGCAAAATCTTCCTATCAAAGCAAGCTTATATTGCCCATTGATCGCCTCTGGGCTGGCCTGTGATGGTCTTCCACA
The DNA here is from genome assembly GCA_920104075.1 of Melanargia galathea. Classification (NCBI taxonomy): domain Eukaryota; kingdom Metazoa; phylum Arthropoda; class Insecta; order Lepidoptera; family Nymphalidae; genus Melanargia; species Melanargia galathea. The sequence continues at coordinate 14,585,682 of OV049874.1, read as the reverse complement.
ATTGAATGCCGAGATCCGCTACATAATATGTCAGTTAGGACGGCCCCGCTTAATCTATACTTAACAATCTGAGCACACCATTATTCTAATACAAAACAATAATTCCCTTTAAAGCGCATGACATTAAGAAATTATTAGGTTGCGCTAGGTCCGCGTAAGGGCCTCAGCTTAGGGCACTTAGGGCAGCTGTACATAACGCCGTTGTTTCAATGAAAAACTCGATAGTCATTGATTTGATAAAATAGATATACTATGGTATGGTCAGTGGCGTGCACTTCATAGAGGCAAAAAAGCACTGCATACCCTGAGAAAAGCAATGCTTAGGTAAAACAATAAGAAAAGGAGCCGTAAAAGTTTTAATACTACCGATTGCATACCCTGGCTTCAAACCCTGTGCACGTCACTGGGTATGGTATAGGCACTTCCACTGGCTAGTTTGTATAGGCTGTGGATCATCAAGCGAGCAAAATGTTATTGGAGTTTCAGGTAATTTTCAAAGGCAGTCTGGAGTTTGCAAGTTGGTGGTGATACCCCGGTGCCTCGGAGAGCAAGTAAAAACTATTTACCTGCGCTTGATCCGTTTCCAGTTGTATTACCATTACCGTCCGATGAACTGTGCGAGTGAGAATAGAGAATATTATAGAGACTGCTTCTTTGTTTGAGCAGACTCTTCTCCGTTTTGTCAGTTACTTATTATGTGTGATTTTATTACAATTCTTTCACTTTTTCGGGACTGCGCAGCAAGGAATGCTCGAAGCATCACAACAGCCGGATGGATTTTAATCAACGAAGTATCTATTGATTCGTCTAAACTGTGCAATGGTTATAGATTTCATTTTACTTATTAGTACCTACGTACTCTTGTCAACTTTTTAAATGAGTATATTTTTTTCAATTATTAAGCTTGTTTTCACAATGTTACTTTCCGCTTTACTAACGCTACGTTCGTGGTGGGCCTAAAAGCACCGTAGTAAGACAGGCGACGTGTAACGCATCCGCGCGTGGGCGAGCCCGCGGGCCGCACTGCGCTGAAATGCCCTCGCCTTGTTACATCTGATGCCAATTAGAATTTGAAATGTATTAGATTCATCCTTCAGAGGTTAGGCTTTCACTCGGTGTATTTGATATACATAGATAGATTTTATTTATTTATTTATTTATTTATTTATTGCATTCCAATATAATTATTATTTACAATGATTATTCTTAACTAATCTTAACAAATCATAGTATAATGTCCTTAAGTATATTGGAGCCCCGTTGAGGCATAGCAATTATAATAGGGAGACGGACGTCATGTCATTCACATTCATTTAGAAAGTCATTTATTTTATAGTAGGCTTTGTCTATAAGAAATTTTTTTAGCGTTTTGATAAATGCGGTATCGTTCTTCATTTCTTTTATATGGGCTGGTATTTTATTGTATATCTGCACGCACATTGGGTTAGGACCGGTACTATGAATTTTCATGTTGGAGCTTGGTATACGCATGTTATGCTTACGTGCGGGCCGAAGTTCATAACGTCGCGGTACATCTTGTAGTTTTGTGAAATTTTGTGGTTGTTTTCTTACAAATTTAGATGCTTCCAATATGTAAATACAGGGCAGGGTTAATATTTTTAGTGATTTAAAGTGAGGTGCACAGCTTTCCCTATTTTTTAGGTTTTTTATAATTCTAATGCATTTTTTTTGCAGGATAAATAGTTCTTGTGCCTTTGCAGCGTTTCCCCACAGAATCACGCCATAACTCAGCCAAGCATTTGCATAAGAGTAGTATGCTAATAGCGCCGCTTTTATGTCGGTAGATTTTTTTAGTTCTCTGAGAGCGTAGGTAAATCGAGAAAGTTTGGTTTTTATTTTTTGAATATGTGACTTCCAATTTATATTGGTATCTATATCTATCCCTAGTAAAGTAAACGTGTCAACGCATTCTAGGTTTATTCCATTATAGGAGAATGTTATGTTTAATGGTTTCTTTTGGTAAGGCCTAAATTGCATGATTTTTGTTTTTTGAAAGTTAATCTCCAAGTTGTGGTCGCTCAACCAGCTATTAACATTGTGTAGGATGTCAAATAACTTTATATTTAAGTTTGTAATGTCTTTACATGAAGTTTGTATAGATATATCGTCTGCAAATAATACGCATGGATCTTGCACAATTTTCGGAAGGTCGTTTATATAAAGTAAGAATAGGATACATCCGAGTACACTTCCTTGTGGTATTGAGCTATTTATTAATTCCACATCGGACCTTACGTTCTTTATTTCACTTAATTTATAGTCGTAGTAAGTGATTTCTACATATTGTTTACGATTGTTTAAATATGATTCGAACCATTTATGCGCTAAACCTCGGATGCCTAGGTCGTATAGTTTGTTTAGTAAAATATTATATTGTACTTTATCGTAGGCTTTCGTCATGTCTAATAATATACCTATAGCGTATTCTCTATTGTTTATTGTATTTAGGACTTGGTCGATGTACTTATATGCGGCTAGTATAGTCGATCTGTTTTTTCTGAAGCCATTTTGACAGTCATCAAATATTTTATATTTTTCACAAAAACTATATACACGATTGCACATTGCTTTTTCAAATATTTTAGATATTGTAGGCAGTAGCGCTATCGGACGGTAGTTTGCTGGATATGATTTGTTATTTTTCTTATGTATAGGTTTAATTACGGATATTTTTAGTAGATCTGGAAATACGCCTTCTGAGAACGATTGGTTGATTAATATCGTTAGGGGTTTAGTCAGCTCATCGGCACATTTCTTTATAAGAGTGGGAGGTAATTCATCAATACCGTAGCTATTTTTATTTTTTAGGTTACGTATAATTCGGTTTATTTCTCGCGGGTCGACTGGCCGCAGGAACATAGTGTTCGGCGTAGGGCTGAGCACCGACCGGCCGCGCGGACGCGTGCCCCCACCATCGAGTCGGCCTACCGATGCAAAGAAATTATTGAATGAGTTTACTACTTTAGCTGGGTCTGACGTTAGCTTATTATGGATCGATAATTCTATGTTATTACATTGTTTCGTTACTGTTTTATTAGTCCGTTCTTTTATTATATTCCACATGCACTTCATAACATTTTCAGATGTTTTTATGCGCTTACTATATTGAAGTTTTTTAGCTTTATTTACAGTTTTTTTGAGAATTTTTTGGTATAATTTATAGTGATTTTTTAATATCGAACTTTTTGAGTAACATGTTAGTATTTTTAGAAATCTTTTATTTTTGCATGATATTTTTAGACCTTTGCTCAGCCAGTAATATTTTGTTTTAGAGTCTGATTTTATTTTTTTAGTAGGTATACAGCTATTTAGAATTGTATTTAATGTCGTATTAAATAAGTTATAATTATCGTTGATAGAATTAGGTGTTTTTATTATTTCATGCCATTGTATATTTTTCAATTCTGTTTTAAATTTATTAATATTTATTGTATTGTAAAGTCTTTTTATGGTTGTCCATGTTTTTATTTTATTCTTTTGTAGGTTTTTTATTTTTATGGTAGTACCCTTATGGTCCGAAAATCCGAAATCTTTTACCGAAATCTCAAAGTGCGTTTTTGGAAAATTAACGAAAATTAAGTCTAGACATGTTGAGCAATTTTTTGTTACCCGAGTTGGTTCACGCACATGTTGGTTAAAGTTATATTCTAGCATGAAGTCTAGTAGCGTCATTGAATGGTTATCCTTAACTAACACATTAGTATTAAAATCGCCGCCAATTATAATTTTCTTTTTACAATCTTTTTTTTGCAATAAGTCTAGAATTTGCTTTAGTCTTTGATAAAAAATGTCCGTCTCCCTACTATTCCAATATATTACAATAATTACAGTATTTAATTTAATTAATTCTATAGCACACATTTCTATTATATATTCCGAAGACTTATCCATAATGTCCTTTCTTTCTATGAACTCGATGTCATTTTGTAGTATAATACATGCACCGCCGCCAGTGTGACGTTCCCGGCAGTAAGACGATGCTAACTTGTAATTATTTATGCTAATTAAGTCTGATTTTTCAAGTGTTAGCCACGATTCCGTTATACATATTATTTCATATGGTTGTTCTTCTAAAAATTCTTCGATTAAGTGTCGTTTGTTAAAAAGACTTTGCATGTTTTGGAATAATATGCTAAGGTTCTCTGTAGCTCCGAAATGTATTTTTTTGTGGCGACTTCTTATTTTTGTCGGTCGGTGCGTGAATTTGTGATGTGTTGGGAGTACCGGGAGATTCAGGTGAGTAAGATTTTCTTTTCTGATCGTCATTATTTATATTTAAAGAGGGTAGTTCTATTATTTTCCCTTCGATTATCAATTTATTGTTCTTGAGTATTGCATGTTTTCCATTTTCTCGCGCTTTTCGTAACTGTGCTCGCATTTCCCTTCTTTCTTTTAAACTTTTTTCGGTTAGATATTCTGAAACTGTTACGCCGGTGTTTCTGAAGCACGATGCGTTCCGTAGGATGTAATTAGTCATTCTTTTTGATAAAAGTTCTACGACAAGAGGTCGATTGGAGTTTGTTCTTCCTATTCTATGGATACTTTCTATATAGTCGTATAAGTCAATGTGTAAAATATCGGTAAACATGTTAGTTACACGGTTTAGTAGGTCGTTTTCCGTTTCATAGTAATATTCGTTGAGACCGTGTATTACTATTTTCTTTGAGTTTTCTTCGTAGCTAAGATTATTTTTCTGTGATATTTCGTTTTGTAGTCTTTGAAACTCTTGTGATAATTTTATACGTTCTGCTTCTAACGTCTGTATTTTGTTATGTAACAATGATATTTCGTTTTTATGCTGTCTCTGCTGTTCTTGAATTTGTTCTGTGTTTTTTATATTTTCATGCTGAATTTTTTTTATTGTATTATTAATTTCGGTTTGTATAAAATCTTTTAGGCTTGACAGTATAGTTTCATTGTTTTCTTTTAATTTCGTATCAAGTAGTTTACTAAAGTTGTCTAGTGTGGCAAGATTTTTTCCAGAATCGTATAATTGTATATTTGACTGTATGTTCGATGAGCTTTCCTCCATTAAATTATTATTGTCATATTCTGTTTGTTCATCGCTGAGATCATTTGAAGAAATGATTGTGTCATTCAGGGTGTGTGGGGTCCGGCTTCTAACTGGTGTGTCATCATTTTTTCTACGGCGTGTTATATTTTCGCAATTTGGGCAAGTCCATTTTATTTCAAGAGTATGTTTATGTTGTAAGTAGTATTCTTTTGATATGTTTAGGCATGCATAGTGATATTTTTGTTGACAATTTGTACATACCAGTGATTCATTTTTATGGATTTTTCTTTCACATGCTGAACAATTCATGTTGTTAATGGGGTTTTATCTCTTTACTGTACGTTCTAACACTTATTTCTGTACGTTAAAACACTGATTCCTTCATTTATTCTTAAGGAAAATTCATACTACGGAGCCGTTACAACAGCACTTTTTTGTTTTTAGATTTTTTCCATTTATCGTTTGATATACTTTTGGATAACACACTATATTATTTAGCACTTATTATTTGGAAAGTTAATTACGTTTTTACGCCTATTTAAGCACTTTTTCTTTCGCAAATTTAATTAATAGCGTTAGGTCGATATTCACTTGCCGCAGTGGCGCCGCCTCTCCAAGATGACAGATCGTTGTCCATGAGATGATAGAAAAGCAAAATAGTTAGAATTCGAAATGTATTAGATTCATCCTTCAGAGGTTAGGCTTTCACTCGGTGTATTTGGTATACATAGATAGATGACAGATCGTTGTCCATGAGATGATAGAAAATCAAAATAGTTATAATTTGAAATGTATTAGATTCATCCTTCAGAGGTTAGGCTTTCACTCGGTGTATTTGATATACATAGATAGATGGCAGATCGTTGTCAATGAGATGATAGAAAAGCAAAATAATTAGAATTTGAAATGTATTAGATTCAGCCTTCAGAGGTTAAGCTTTCACTCAGTGTATTATAAATTATACATTGGTAGATATAGATCGACCAGAATCTCATGAAAAATAGGGAAATTAAATTTTGTAGTAAGCAACACTAGGTTAACTTGGCTGCCCTAGTGATAAACAAAGTAATTACATTGAGAACACCTTACCTGGGACCGTTTCACGAAATGAAAAATCAAGCAACTGCATTTTAAATACAAAAACAAAATAATCAACATCGAATTACTTTGTTTTTGTGTTGTGCTTGTTGTTTACTTGGTTTTTGCATTTATATTCCGGGTAAGTGAGTGCAGTTACTTTGTTTGGGCAATTTAAATTTCAGTAAACGGTTCAAGTTATTTGAAATATTAAACTGTGGTAAAAAACTACTCGACATAAAACTTTTGTTAATGCAAAAAGTCAATTTCACAAAAAATGTCAGTTACTTTGTTTATCGCTATGGCAGCCGTAGTGTTGCTAACCTTGGAATTTCATTTCCCTATTTTTCATGAGATTCTGGTCGATCTTTAACAGATCTAATTGAGATTTGACCGTGAGCTGATAGAAAAGCAAAATAGTTAGAATTTGAAATGTATTAGATTCATCCTTCAGAGGTTAAGCTTTCACTTAGTGTATTTGATATACATACATAGATAAATGACATATCTTTCACCATGAGCTGATAGAAAAGCAAAATATAAGACCACAATAATTATGCAGGCAGGGTAAAAATCATCTGCAAACTTTTTGATACATTAAAATAATAAATCACAAGGAAAAGTAAGGAACTTAAAGCCTGCTAAATCCGTTTAGACTGCAGAGGTTCCCAAACTTTTTTTTCTCATAGACCACTTTCAAAATTTAGCCAGTTCCGGTGGACACCCTGCAACTACATTTCTACCATATTCCCAAAACTCGACAACAAATGTGAAGATTTGATCTTACCGATTTCCAGCTACAAATTAGGGACCATCCATAAATTTAGGTCACACGCTAGAGGGGGGGGGGTGAGGACGACGACGAATGGACATTGCAAAAATGAAAAATTGCAAAATATGTGACGTCACACTATGGGGGGGTCTCACAAATATAACCAGCTGTGACAAGGATGGGGGAGGGGTTGAAAAATCATGAAATTTGTGTGACGTAATTTATGGATAGTCCCTTAATAGTTTTTGATAAAAAAGTGAGAGTTGATTATAGATTATGCTGTGAGTGGGTGTAAAAAAAGTAAAGTTCTGTACTGAATATGAAATATGTAAGTTTTTACAAGTAACAGTCGCTGCGCTTGTTAAAATATTATCTGCCTAGTGGCTACATTGTTAGGTGAAGTCAAGCCAATATTTTAGTTCTTCACTATCGAAACCAGATAAATTTTCGTGGACCCCCGCTTACGACTTGTGAACCCCCATTTTCTTGTCACACCAACGTAGACCCCCGTCGAGTCTCCCGTGGACCCTTGGGGGTCCACCTGGACCACTTTGGGAACTACTGGTTTAGAGGAAGGAAAAGAGAAGCGGATGGAAAAAGTAAAGAAGGGAGGAAGAGCATATAAAGCGCTCTCATAAACTGACTAGCAAGCGAATAAAAACGCTATCAGCAGAACTCGTAATTAGGTAGGCGTAGGTGGGTAGGTACAACTACTAAATCAGATGCACACAATTCATTTACAGAGTACGAACAATAATATAATTTTATAGAAACCTCGCCGTAAAAGTCAAAGAGCAATCTAAAAAATCCTTGAAGGGACCACTTCAATTAATCGAAGCATTTAACCGTTAAAACATCCCTGAGAAAGATTACACAGATTGCGTTTAAGTCGAAAACGCACACAACGCGGCAATGCGAAGGGAGTTGGGACGGCAACGGCACGAGAGGACGTCACATAGAGTGCGCGCGTATGCGTATTACACGATGTGTAATAAGATGCACTGTAGAAGCATAACAAACTCAGTGTATCAAATACACGTCGCGCGCTGCACCTAAGCGAGCTATTGGTTTCTGGCACGCTGGGCTTTAAGCCATAAAGTCGTAACCACAGTAGCCCAATACATTTTTTTTTATTATTGCTGTGCCGTTTTTGATTGAAAATAATAGTTTACCTACCTACAACATAGATCAAGAAGTATTTCATTATTTTCTTGAAAAGTAATTTTACTAAAATTCTGAAATCTCTTTTACTTGTATTATCTTTCTAGTGAGTGTTTCTCGCTTTACTGGAATCGAAAGGTATTAATAAGAAAATTCGTATTTTGCTTTGTACTTCCCTTTGATTTGAAGCCGCTTTGGACACGTTTCGTCGCGCGTTCTGTTTGTTTCAGCCTTTACACCGGTAGGCGTGTACATATTGTTACTTAAAAGCCTTCCAGCCATTAGCTGTTCATATCACGGCTAAATCGTCACGAATAGTTGCGAAACTATAAATAGTGCTGACTGTCCATCCGTCTTTCAGCGTACCTATTCATTTTATTATTAGCGAATGCATTGTCAATAGGTAAGTTCATCAAATTATCTCTTGTTAAATCTAAGTATGGCCTTTTTCACGAATTGTAATGTAGGTATGTTGGTACTCAAGGCGCGGTTCAATCAATCTATCTAAACCTATAAAATAGTACCATGACCGACTGATAAATAACGCACAGGTGGATCTACAGGATAGAAAATTGGAGGACCAGAGTAGCTGAGAGATCGAAGAATAGATAGACTTGTGATCCCAAGATCCCAAGGTCCCTAGTGCGGCGACCTCGCACCGGAAAGCGCAGAGGCAGTAGCAGACCCTCCACTAGATTGACGGACGACATCAAACGAGCCACCACGAGCCGCTGGATACAAGCGGCACAAGTCTACAGTATGTGGAAGGTCTTACAAGAGGCATCCTCATGGACGTCTATCTGTTGATATAACGACCTGAGAGGTGAAAAAGTAATTTATATTATTTTTGACAGTATTATATGCTTCACTACGATTTTATCTTATCTGTTAGAACAGATCCTAGATTTTATCTTATCTGTTCTAGGATCTGTTAGTCTAAGCTTTTCAAGATGAAACCCTATTCTGTATCGGAAAAATGGGTTGCATTCATCTCATCATATAGATATGATATGATATACATCCTTACCAGCTTTAACCATATTATTTCTGGTCTTCACTAGACTTTTCAAAATGGAAACTTTGAGCCAGATATAGAGGCATAGATATAGCTATATGGAACACAAAGGGTCCGTCCGTCTATCAAGCGTTTGTAATTACCGCGCTCGCACGCTTCGCATTCTCGGTGTCACGCCACATGTCCCCGCAACGGACGGACTGTGTTCTTGTGACTGAATGAACGAGTATCTTATTCTTCTTCTATATTATTAAGCCCAAATTAGACAGTTCATTTTTCGGGATTTTTGCATTATTTTCGAGGCTTCATCGATCAGTCATCGAGGAACCTAAAACCGACGTCTAAACACCGGGCCGCTGGCCAATGTATCAAATCGCAGAAGCCAGCGGCCTCCAGATGCATCAGTGACATTAACCTTGCACATAATTTTTATATCTTAATGTACATGTAAGGTGTTTAATTATTAATGTGAACCAATTCAAATAAAGAAAAAAAAAGACGTCTAAACACCGACCGTTCATCGTTCACAGGCACTGTGCCACTGTGGTCACTGGTCTGGTATCGTTCATCGTAAAAATGAACGATGAATGGGGTAACGTGTAATTTGTAATGCTTTATTTATAACTAAACAAGCTATAATTAAAAACTTAAAAAAACCCGACTGCCATGCTAAAAAACGAACTAAAAAATTAATAAACTACCACCCTACAACTTACAGTGTAGTTGTTATTTATTTTATTTTTCATGATTTGTCACTCCAAATTGATTTAAAACATATAGATTGTATACATTTTCGTACTCGCCTTTTAAAGCCCTTTATTTTGATACCCCACTCGAGGGTCTTGAAGAAAAAATTTTTTTTCAGCCCGCACATTAAAGTGCGTAACATTCGCCATTTTGATTTTTTATGAATTTTATGGACCCAGTAACATTTGCGTCGTCAAGACAAATCTAATGACGCATAATTTATCAAAATAGGTTGAGCCGTTAAGTAGTTACGAACTGACTTAGGAAACGGTCATTTTCTACGATTTATCACTCCAAATTGTTTCCAAATATATAAATTTATACATTTTCGTATTTGCCTTTTGAATCCCTTTATTTTGATACCCCACTCGAGGGTCTTGAAGAAAAAATTTTTTTCAGCTCGCACATTAAAGCGCATAAAGACCGCCATTTTGACTTTTTTTTTAATTTAGGTACCCTATAACACTCGCGTCATTGAGACAAATCTAATGACGTATCATTTATCAAAATCCGTTGAGCCGTTGATTAGTTACAAGCGGACATAGGAATGGACATACATACACACAGGTGAAACACATATACCCAGTCGGGTAAATAAAATAAAAAAATCAGCCAAGTGCGAGTCGGGCCTCGCTCTTTCAGGGTTCCGTACATAATTATGAACAATATAATATTTTGGGTCTAAGAAATATTTAATTTCCGAGCTAGACATCGCAACAAACCGTGAAAGAAAAACCCAAAAAAATGTTCGTTTATTTTGGTCACAGCTTATAAACTATTTAATAAATCGTTGTTTTCAGTATTTGTTGTTTAAATAGAGCATATAGTACATAATATACTGATATATCATATTCCCAACTAGTTTAGTTTTTGAGATAGCCCCCGTCACAAAAATGGTCTAAAACTGACAACTTTGATGGCCTCCCATTCCCTTATTTTTTGAGATAATAATTAAAAAAAATATATATTTGTACTCTACTTAATGAGCTCTAAACAATGATACCCCACAAGCTAGGGTAAAGAAAAAATTTTTTTTTCCGGCTCCTTTTTCATGTATGGGAGCCCCCCTGAAAAATAATTTAATTCAATTTCTAATTCAATATTTGATTTTGGGTTAACGTATTACACTAAATACCAAAATTTCAGGTTTGTAACTCATTTCGTCTGCGAGCTAGAGACCTGTGACCGGCGGACAGACGGACAGACAGACAGACAGACAGACAGACAGACAGACAGACAGACAGACAGCCGAGTGACATTAATAGGGCTCCGTTTTTTACCCTTCGGGTACGGAACCCTAAAAACGAGGAGGTTCTCAATTCGTCAGAATCTTTTTATGCATGTTCCCCGATTACTTAAAGATGCTTGGATCGATTTAGAAAATTCTTCTTCTGTTCGAAAGGGTATACTTACCAAGTGGTACCATGGTCATCAGGTCAGGATCTCATGATGGAATCCTGGAGAAATCGAGGGAAATCTTCTAATTTTATAATTTTATAATTTTATAATATATTGAAGTCGGTGTAATTTTTCCTAAAATATAGATCGTGTGCAATTGGAAAAGATTTTTCATTAATGGATGGACTTATTTAGTTTTGTAACTAAAAGAAGAAATAACGAAAGTCTTCAGCTGAAGAACTTTCTTGAATGGATCGAAGTGAATGAAAATTTATTTAAATTCTTTCTGCTGGAGACTGCCTTCTTTCTTTTACTTACAAGAAAAAACATTTTTTTTTGATTGGATACAATGCTTCCTCGATTTCCACCATCGAATTTAATCACCCACATAGTTTTTAGTGGAATTAGAACATCCATTTAGAAATATTAAAAAAAAAACACTAATTTTAAATAAACTTGAATTTTTCTTGAAGAAAAGCCTCTGGCAAGGACTGGCGCTCATTTCTTATGAATTTATTGAAGTGTGCTCAAATGGTTTACATAATTGTTTATTATTCCGTCGTCGTAATACAAAATATTTCTGACAGTGTACATAATTAGTAGATGATCTTAGAATTCGGCAGAAAACATTTTTTGCTCGTCCATACATCTAATGCCGAAAGGCCACTCTATTTACTCTATGTTACAAAGAGAGGCCAAGGGAAAACAACAAGAAAAATATTGTTACCAGCCTTCATATCTGGAGTCACGTAGAGATAACAAATATGGTGGTAATTTATATAGTAATATGTCAGCGCGTAATCCGGCCCTGTGTCCTCGCCCCATCACTTAACGTCTGAAGGACATGTCTTGCGTTTCTTTGCGGTGTGGTCACATTGCGAATACTTATGCGATTTTTTAACCCCCGACGCAAAAACGACGAAGTGTTATAAGTTTGACGTGTCTGTGTGTGTATGTGTGTGTATGTGTGTGTGTGTGTGTGTGTGTGTGCGTGTGTGTGTGTGTGTGTGTGTGTGTGTTCCCCTGTAGCGCTCAAACGGGTGAACCGATTTGAATACGGTTTTTTTTTTGAAAGGTGAATTTGTCGAGAGTGTTGTTACTTGTTAGCTATGTTTGATGAAAATCGATCCACGATGGCCGCCGCTACAAAATGGTGGATTACATATTTTATCACAACGCCCTCAATGTGGGTATCAAATGAAAGGGCTTGACTAGTAAAATAGCACTATGCAAATCCAAGATGGCCGCCACCACAAAATGGCGAATGTCGGGGGTTTTTTAAATTTTTAATTTATTCAATGTAGAGTTGCTCAAAACCTGACAGATTTACGTTGTTCAATGAAGAAGAGGGATAAAGTGCTGTCACATCCTTAGGACAAGTTTCCGATACTTTGTACCTACAGCGAACCTACTACTGACAAGGACTAAGGTATTTTTATGGTGGGGGGAGTGGGGAAGTATTACTTGCTTATGGCATAGTTATTTATAAGAAGAGAGGAGAGCCGAGAGGGAAAAGATGAAAAGTAGTAAGTAGAAGAGAAAATAGCCAAAAACTCAGCACCTAATCCATGTAAAACGTGTATGTATGAATTAGGTAAGTCGGACACATCCCTGTCAGGAGCCATAAATCCTCGGAAATCTTAGCATATTTCTTCCTCCTAAGGGACCTTTCAGATAGACCGGCGCGGAGAGCAGAGCAATCGCATTTAAAATAGAATCTTAAGACATTGAAATAAGCTTTATTTTTACATTTTATCTCTTTTATGATAAGAGGATGCTCGAGAATGCTCCCAATACGCTCTGTGTGAAATAATATTAAGAGCAGCCGCTCGGCTGCTCGTCGAGCCGGTCGGCTGCTCCATGCTCGTGCTCTTTCGCGCTCGAGCATCCGACCGGCTCCGTTCGCGTGCTCTTTCATGCTCGCACAGCCGACCGTAGGCCGAATTGCTCTGCCGTCCGGCCCAAGAGCGTACGCTCGGCTCCGAACGAATCCGCGTGTCCGTTCACACAGACCGGCGCGGAGAGCAGAGCAAATTTGAACGGCCGGTCTGTATGAAAAAAGAAATGCTCTCCGATGCTCTCCGCGCCGGTCTATCTGAACGGTCCCTTAAGGATAAAAAGAGTAGTAGAATTGACCAAAGTAAAGTGATAGGGTCGTAGGTACTGAAACAAACCATGCCTCAAATAGAAAAACGTGGCTTGTGCAAACTCTTTTTCAACTCTACCTTTTAAAATCCGCCTCGCTTTCCGCTTGTACTCGAGTGCGGCCTATCATCGAGGCGTTTCCCACCTTACTCGATTTACCCCGTGACAGAAAATGGCCGCGCAGTTTTTCTTCGACTTTCCTTGTGTCGTGCTTAATTGCTTGGAAGTTCACACACGTTTAACTGAATACCACAAGATTTTTCCTTAACATACACTTACTTAGAAGTTTAAAGTAAGTAGATATTTATTCGAGGTTTTTTAGATGGTAAGTCGAGAATCAACACATTATCGTGGTCACAACCGATAGACATAGCTGGACATAAGTCTATTGCAAGGATCACAGAATACGATCTTGTGCCGCTCATGTCCAGAGGCCGCCAGCGACTCGCTTGACATCGTCCATCCACCTAGTGGAGGTCCAAAGTATTTTGGGGATCCGGCGATCGTTCAGTGAAATTCTGATAGTTTGCGGGGTCTAGTATAAGCAGTCATAATCTTTTTTATAATATGCCGCCGGCATGGGTAGACTGATAAGTATTTTTATTTATCTTTTCTGTAGCCAGGATGTAAGGATGGAATGGTCGAACACGTAACACCTCAAGGAAGGGTTGAAGTCAATTTCAATCATTCTATCGATCCGAGATCAAACGAAACGCTAGATGGAAAACGTTAATGAATAGATAGATAGTGGCCCTTTGGACGTTTAATCTGTGCAGTCCGATCGATGGCTCGTCTCGAGAGGGGCGACGTGACAGGAATGCAATCCAGACGCGCCGGAAGCTGTCGGATACCGGCGGGCATTTGTTGCTACCTTCCGGTACCATTTTGAGATTTGATTACAGTTTTTGTGGTCATGATTTACTTTTTGTTATCAGCCATCTTACAATTGAAATTAAGCAAACTATAGTCTTAATTTTGCTATCTCTACAGGCGTAGTCTTCTTCTCGAGTCGATGGTCACCTCAAATTTTTAAAGGTGGCCATTGTGGTGAAAAGATTTGTCAGCCTACTGGGTATCTGTTTGTGTAGTAGCTGCTTCCACGCCGGGTGCTTGAGATATAAAAGGAGACATTACGCGGTGAGGCTCTTTGAATGTTATACGTATACTCTTCCTCTCTGTAGATTTACTACTCGTACGCACACGAGTAGTAAATCTACAGAGAGGAAGCTTCCACAAGCGGCCCGCTGTAGGTATACTCACACAAACACACTCACCAACGGTTCACGGACGCCCGCTCGTTCCACTAACCGGTACAGTTGGTGGCAAACGTGCGCATATGTGTGAGTGTACCTACAGCGGGCCGCTTGTAGAAGCTTCCCCTCTGTAGGTACTCTGTGCTCGTAGTGTAAGGTATGGATGCTTGAAAAACATAGTCTGCTAAAATTGTAGTCCACTCGCCGCCCACATGCTTGTGGAAATTTACGTGCGACAGAAAAAAATGGGTCATTACGACGGAATATGTAAACAATTCACGCACACTTCAATAAATTAAAAAAAAATCATGATTGATTTAAAACAGAAATTTCCATTGTCTAAGGCTATTTTTAAAACAATTATTTTTGTTTACGTCTATACTTATGCGTATAATTACATTAATAACAGTACCGTGACTGAATGACGGGCAACGCTCAGCCTACACCTACAAGTCTAAAATTTTGCTTAAATATTCCTCTGATATCATAGAGTGCACTAAGGAGGGATATTTCGAAGTACCTTCCCTATAAGGGACCTCTCAGATAGACCGGCGCGGAGAGCAGAGCAAATTTTAATCGCATTTAAAATAGAATGTTAAGACATTGAAATAAGCTTTATTTTTACATTTTACCTCTTTTATGATAAGAGGATGCTCGAGGGTGCTCCCAATACGCTCTGTGTGAAATATTAAGAGCAGCCGCTCGGCTGCTCGTCGAGCCGGTCAGCTGCTCCATGCTCGTGCTCTTTCGCGCTCGAGCATCCGACCGGCTCCGTTCGCGTGCTCTTTCATGCTCGCACAGCCGACCGTAGGCCGAATTGCTCTGCCGTCCGGCCCAAGAGCGTACGCTCGGCTCCGAACGCATCCGCGTATCCGTTCACACAGACCGGCGCGGAGAGCAGAGCAAATATGAACGGCCGGTCTGTGTGAAAAAAGAAATGCTCTCCGATGCTCTCCGCGCCGGTCTATCTGAATGGTCCCTAAGGATGGAACGAGGTAGTAGGTAAAGATTGTATGACAAAACATTTTTTTAATTTAATCCAGGCGAAAGAAGTCGTGTTTTGAATCGTAAATAGTTCGGGCAATGGGGTCTGGTGTAAAGTTTTAGTACCTAATGTAATTGTCCAAAATCATAATGCATGTTCATAATAACATTAGTTATTTATCATCGTAGTAATAATACTTTTATTGTTCTCTTGGTCAATGTTAAAGTCCCATTACATTTTATTTTCCCAAAAGGTCAACATTGTTCGTGACGCGGTTAAGTTTTAAACTTTTATGTTTTATTCGAAAATAATTAGGTAGGTTTGACCGTGTCTAAACCTATGATGGACACATAGAAAAGATATTTCAAAAGACATAAATTTTTATCGGTTTATTATGAGCGTGTGAATGTTTTAAAAGGCAAGACGAAGAACAAGGAGGCAAGAAAATAAGTTTTTATTCTTAACGAAAAGAATACGAAGATCAGTAAATAATTATTGATCTTCGTTTGCGAGAATTTATTAAATTATTGTAATCTAGTATGTAATTTAATAAATTTTACCTATTTCTTTGAAAATTATTGTAGTAGGTAGGTACCTAATAATAATTTTTTACACTTCATTTCCAAGTGGGGCGACTTAATTTCCAAGTGATAAAATCCCGACAAAATAAATATTAAACGAAAGCTGTCCCTTAGATTTCTGTGTTTTTACATCTAGTATGCTTTTACATCTAAGTACATAAAATTAAGTTTATTACATATAGATTTAAGTTATGTCAAAATTCAAAATTCAAATTCAAAATCATTTAGGTATTTCACGTAGGCCAACGTGTGGCTCTTATGACATGTCAAGAATTTACCACCGGTTCGGAATGCTGATTCTGCTGAGAAGAGCCGGCAAGAAACTCAGCAGTTGCTCTTTTCGAAACAACATATTATGTACAGCCTAATCTCTTTAAACTGTGCTATTAGTGTATAATATGTGAATCTAAGCTACCGACGACGTAATGATTGTAATAGTCACCTTGGTCAATGCTAAAGTCCCATAATCCATTCCATTTTACTAAAAGGTCAAACCAATCGTGCTGCATGCGTTATGCATCAAATTTTTATGTTTTCTTCATACACTCGGATATATGCATTTGACCGTGTCTAACTTGCTGATATTATAATGTTTAAAGGTCTTCTTTTAAAATACATCAATTATATTACGTTTGTATAACAATAATATACATGGTTTGAAAGTTATTAAAGAAAATCAATCACAAGTTATTTGCTTGAAGTGGACCTCTCATTATGGAGGGGAAGCCAGCCGAATGGCATGTATTCCTATAACAAGAAAAAGTTCGTAAACTAAAACGCGACTACGCTTAAAAATTTAATTTAATATAAAATAATAATTTTATGCGAAAGCGTGGGGCAAGCAGCTAGTGGCGCCATCTGTTATGTCTATCCGAAACTATAATTTCATAATCTAGAAAACCGCGCGAAGGTCACTTCTCGATTTTTTTCGTAAATAAAATGTAGCATAAGTCACCTGGACCATAACAACGAATCAATACACACCTCATTCATCAAAATCGGTCCAGTAGTTTAGGCGCTACAGTGGAAAATCGGCCACATACATACATACATAAATACATAGACTGCTAAAATCATAACCCTTCCTTTTGGCTTTGCCGTAGTCGGGTAAAAATATACATAATATAGCCCCATGATAACAGATCCATCGATTTGTATTTATATATTACTTAAATTGTACTGTAATATTTATTTGTTTATTACCTAAATTGTTATATCTAGTATAGAGAGTATACTTAGCTCCATGTGCCTATTTGAAATAAATCTGTCCTATCTAAAGCCGTGGACACGTGGTGAAAGTCCGCTGTACTCGCGCTAGCCTCGAGGCTACGACCTACGCCCATGGATCTATTCTGATTGACGGTATTAAAACAATAGTAGATAATATTTTACAATCCGCACGGATAAAAATATTCTTACAATTGTCATCCCTAACCATTGTCATCCACTGAGAAGGGATGAACCCTTCTCCCAAGGGAACCGTGCTGAATTTCGGGATAAAAAGTATCCTATATGTTACTCCTTAGTATACGAACTTAAATCATGCCAAGTTTCATTTCAATCCGTTCAGTAGTTTTTGCGTGATGCGCGCACAAACATACAGACAAACAGACAAAAAATTCAAAAATAACTTTTTTACGTTCTATTATATTAGATACTATTATATTATAGCCATAACATCCGCTAGTTATTATTTTGCAAAAATCTTTTATGTACAGATACGGCAAGTCTACGATTTTATTATATGTATAGATTGTATAAAAAAAGCTGTGATAGCCTAGTGGTTAGGACGACCGACTTCTAATCGAAGGTCGTGGGTTCAATCCCGGGGCACGCACCTCTAACTTTTCGGAGTTATGTGCGTTTTAAGTATTTAAATATCACTTGCTTTAACGGTGAAGGAAAACATCGTGAGGAAACCTGCATGCCTGAGAGTTCTCCATAACGTTCTCAAAGGTGTGTGAAGTCAGCCAATCCGCTTGGCCAGCGTGGTAGACTATGGCCAAAACCCTTCTCACTCTGAGAGGAGACCCGTGCTCTGTAGTGAGCCGGTAATGGGTTGATCATGATGATGATGATGATAGATTGTATAGATGTATAGATTTAATGCCATCGTTTTTTCGCATTTCAACATATTATTAATACTTAAATTATTTATTATTCTTATTTAGGAAATTTCCTTCCTCTTTCTTTCAAAAATAAATCATTAAACAAATAAGTAATATTTACATATCTTTTAATAAATTAGTTGGACTAATTCTTCTCTCTATAATAGATATACTTATTCACACGTGCCTATTACAATATCGAATAAATATCCCTCGAGATTGATCGATAGGTAAGCGATCTAGATCTAAATAGTAGATCGTAGATAGATCTGTAATCAGAATAAGGGCATCAAGTAACATCACCTACAAGCTCAGTGGATAAGCGATAGGCTATTAGCGATTTATAGGCAACAGATCGCTATCATTACTGTCTGGATTATGTTGTTTGAATGCGTTAGCAGCACTATAGAGTTACATTAACAGTATATTTTGCATATTTAGAATCTAACTTGGTTACTGAGTTGAGTTGACGTAGTTTGCAACTGGCGAGATAAAGGAAAGTCAAAGCTCATGTCATGCTGTCTAAATTTTAGATAGACATGAGCTTTGACATTTGTGCTTCTATGCAGTAGAGCTTTTAGTATACTTCTATCTTTTTTGATTATCATACTTATATCCTTTTGTCTTTGCTGCACCTATACTTGTTTCTCTTGCTGCTATGCTGCACCTATCCTCAATGCCTGAAGACGAAAGTCTTCGAACAGTGCGTGTTGCCAGTGATGACATACGGATCTGAGACATGGTCGTTAACTATGGGCCTCATAAGAAAGCTCAGAGTCGCTCTGAGAGCGATGGGGAGAGCAATGCTCGGAGTTTCTCTACGCGATCAAATCAGAAATGAGGAGATCCGTAGAAGAACCAAAGTCACCGACATAGCTCAACGGGTTGCGAAACTGAAGTGGCAATGGGCGGAGCACATAGTTCGGAGAACCGACGGACGTTGGGGTCCCAAGGTGCTGGAGTGGCGACCTCGCATCGGGAAGCGTAGTGTTGGTAGACCCCCCCACTAGGTGGACCGACGACATCAAGCGAGTCGCAGGGAGCCGCAGGTCTTGCGCCGCTTGCATCCAGGCAAGCGGCGCAAGACCGTGGCATGTGGAAGTCCCTTCAAGAGACCTATGTCCAGCAGTGGACGTCAATCGGTTGATTACGACGACGACGACGACGATACTTGTTTCTAAAGTTATTACTGATCCTACTTAGTCCAAATGAAGATAGATGTGGGTAAGACTGATATGAAAATGCAATAAATATAAATAAAAGAACCATAAACAATCATCACTATACATAGGTACCTACCTACTCGTAATATTATAAAACAAAGTCCCCCGCCGCGTCTGTCTGTTTGCGATAAACTCAAAAACTACTGAACGGCTTTTCATGCGGTTTTCACCAATAGACAGAGTGATTCGTGAAAAAGTTTTAGTGTATGTATTTGTGTAAATTGGTTGAAATCTGATGATAATTGTTGAAAATGTTGGAAAAAGTCAAGCCGCCTACGCCTGGGAGCTTTCATCAAAAACGCTGCCTTCCCTTTGAGATATAACAAAACAATGTATGGGATTGGTCTATACCTACAGATACGATAGAAAAACCATGTAGGCATAATGCTCTACTAACCGTGCAAAGCCGGGCCGGGTCGCTAGTAAACAATAAATGACAGCAAACAACAAACTCAGTAATCCGAGCTCATTCCTGTGCTCTTAACTCAATAACACTTCCCTCTTTTAATTGCGGTCCAATGAAGCGAAACTAATGCCACCCTCTTGAAAACTTCGCGTCCCTCTTCCGGAGTCAATCAATAAACCTTTTGGTAGTGACCTTAGCAGGTTTTTCTTTTACATCACCGAGCAGTATGCTTAGCCCCAGTTTGATCACCTCCAAAACTTTACCAAATACTTAGGTATAGGTACTATGTATCGAAAAATTGTAATATGTAATGCAAAATGAACCCAAAAAACTCTAAGTTTAAAGTCGTGATTCAATACTTCGAATATCTATTTTACAACATTTCCGCTTAGGGTATGCTGACTGTGGGGTGCTAGCCAGGTAACCTCCAAGTGTGCCTGGGTGCTGCTGGTCCTCTTGGATACGTCCGAGGGGAAGAGCAGTATTCGGGCCGGTGCGCCCTGGTAACATGGTTAATAATTTTCCTACGGGGATATTGTTAGCCATGGCCAATGACCTGGCGGAGGGAGGTTTCTCCGCGTGTCCCTCTGATTAGCAGAGGGCACTGCAGATGAAACTGGGGGTGAGACACCCCGGGGCGGGGGGCAGCGATGCCCATCGCGGGAGGAAGAAAACCTCGTTAAAAAATTACGGGAGGGCGCGAGCCTCTGGTGGGACAGCCCAGAGGCGAGCGGGAGCCCCAGCTGGGGCGGCTGCCGGACACCTGGGATGCATACTTTGGGTTCCCCAGGCGTCCAGCACAGACAGCATGAGGGTCATGCCGTGGTCGTTTTAGTGGGTATACCTGGTTGGAGTCCCACATAACCTTCGTTCTGCCGCATTCGGCCGCAGAACGGGGGTACCTATAAAAGGTTTCCACCACGTCAAAAAAAAAAAAAAAAAAGGGTATGCTGACTGTAAATGAATGCTGAATGTATTGGCGAACTGAAACCGTATAATAATCCAGTTTAAGTCCATTTTACTCTGAAGTCAATGTGTTTGGATCAGTATATTTAGTAAAGTTTTCAAGCTGTGCAAACTGAGACTAAGCATACCTACAGATTTTTTTTCTCTGCTCTGCTAAATCAGTGCAACGCGTCTCTCTTGTGGAGAGAGTATTGTCCCATTAAAAATAATAATACACAAATAATAATAATTCACATTAATAATGAGCAGCAACCTGCAGGAGGATGACTTGTATGACAAAATTTGTTTAAAGCGTTGCTCTAAATGACGACGAAACAAACATGATGTTTGTTTGTAACACGACTAACAAAAAAATAATTTCTTTTATTTCAAGTTTATTTCTTTCTTTTAGTGACGACTTTGATATCTTCAATGCAAAAAATGTCGTCACCACAATATTTTTACGTATATGATTTTTCTGATTTAAAACTAAAATTACCCAGGTGTCTTAATTTTAAAATAAAATAAAATTCTGTGACGTTATAAAAACAAAAGTTATTAAGTTTTTCTGCCAAGTAATTCTCAGTAGCTGCAATAATAAAAACGTATGTAGGTTACGAACCTATCAGTTACTTAGGTATGCTCGTAATCATAGATATACATTTTGTAAGAACTGGAGTACCTGTAAGCGTGTAAGTAGGTACATAAACCTACCTACGTTCAGTATAATGGCGAACTTAGTGCGTCTAGCAATACTGACATTCATCTATTGTAAATACTAAATGTTAGTATCGCGTCCACACATTCCGGCCCGGCGAATACATAATTGTTGTTAATAAATAACCAGCTATCGGGCGATCGGCAACGAACAATCGCCATTGTGGCTCGCTGCCGGCGGCGCGGCTGTCACTGGGTGGGTTCAGGTTCGGTGCCTGAGTTATGCTGAGTAGGTGGACCTGTGTTATATCATACCGCAGTGCATCATGCGCTGGTTCTTTGCTTTCAATTTGTGGTTCATAACAGTCTATACGGCGTATTTTCTCCGCGTAGACAATACGCATTTCACGAACGCGCGTATTTCAGGAAGAAAAAACGCGCAAGTATTACGTTGCAAAGGAGCGTAGACGGTGCGCCAATACGTACGCGTATGCGTATATGCTTTTATCGATAATAATTCGATATAAGTTATCGAATTATTATCGATAAAAACGCGTGACTGAATTTTGGACGTCTGCAAAGGTTTTCAGCTGCAACTGACTCGCGTGTTTCTCGCGCTTGAATCGCGTCGATTGCGCATAGAAAATAAGCCGTGTATACATCGGCTTTAAGGTTCTACTTTTGGTGTTTTTTTTGGTTAGTTAACCTTTAACTGATACACAGTCCTACGGACTTCTTTCGTTCCTTCGTTCGTTCTTGCGTTCTTCCGTAGTCACAAGTCCAGGAACACGGTCTTCGTCATTCACCGGTGCTGGTGCACATAAAATAATCCATCTTATGCCTGTAATGGAGTCTTTCGTTCGCGAACCTTAACGCTATAAAGCGAGACAGCTTTTTATATCGGCTCATTTATTGTTGCTAATGCGGATTTTATTACACCGTAGGCATGCTGATTCTAACATGAATTATTATTGGTTATGATCGATGGCTTTTAATTAAAAAAGAAAATAGAGAGTAAATTGAATGAAAATTATTGGTAAAACTCGCTAGAAAAAATAACGCATGGAAGTAGATACCATAACTCCTGGTCATGTTGCGACTCGAACATCATGCTGCGGATGCTGATGCTGACGTAGAAATGACGATGAAGTTCCTCTGATGCTTCATGTTCGGATCAACCCTTTGCCATACCACTGTACGACAGCACTCTACCAACAAACCTGTTATGCGTAATTACCAACAAAACTAAATCATATTATCTCGTCAATCATTACTTACCGTGAGGAAAGACTCGATTGAGATTCCGATTGTTTTTTTTAATTAAAGTTGCTTAAAAAGTCAAAATTTAAATATCAACAAGAAACATAAATATCAAAACTATTTACAAATACCAAACTAACAACACACGAAAAAAAGAAGATCCGCGATGGCATAACATAATTTGTCACAAAAATATAATTAAAATCAATCGATGTTCATCATTATACTAATAAAAATCACGAACAGGATTTGTGTAATCGATTCTATCAAGGACACGGTCAAATAATTGCTTCAATTTAATGTCAATATCGATGATCTTTGACATTGTATTGGAAAAAAAACCTCGATAAAAATAGCAATGACAAAAAGTTATGACGAAAAATGATGATTCTCGATTCTGTTATTATCTACGCCTGATTACTATTCTTTGACAATAGCGCTAGTGGTGTCCATTTTGTGAGGAGCTTCTTCGCTCCGCGTTTTTCGCACAAATGAGACGTTAAAGGGTGTTCTTGTTTAGATGAGCGAGGGTCTTGTTGTAGTGGTTATAAAGGTTATACACAGCAAAACACGGCTGACAATACGTGATGGAAGTACAAAAGATTACCTCGTGTGTCAGAGGCGTCACGTTCTATGATGATTGTCTATAATTAGAGGCGCGTATTAAATAAATTAAAAGGTAGAATTTTTGGTAGCGGATGTTGGGTATGTCAATGTCAAATTGTCATGTATTGAACGTGTTGTTCGGTATAGATGTATCGTATGTAATTATTGTCCGTCGTGTAGAGATGACCTTAACCACCGAATGGACTTTAATTCGATTGAAGTCTGGTTTTTGTGAGTTTTTAGTGTGAAATAATTGTACGACTGTTGTTCGGATGGTCATGAAAATGTTTTTGTTCGTCCAATCTAATAATTAGGTACGATATGATTGCAGGTATGTTTTCAAGTTTGTTTTTTTTTTTTTTTTTTTGATAATTCCATATTATACCTACCTACTCCTAGCAAATAAGTTTTACAAAAATATGTCAGGATTTTTAAAGCTTTTTTTACTTCATATTATAAAACAAACTCGCCCGCCGCGTCTGTCTGTCTAGCTGTCTGTTCGCGGTAAACTCAAAACTACTGAACGGATTTTCATGCGGTTTTCACCAAATGTGATTCATGAGAAACATTTAGGTGTATAATTTGTTAAGGTTTTGTATAAATTGGTTGAAATATGACGATAATTGGGTATAAGGGTATAAGGTGAGATATAGTAAGTTCATTGTGGAAAATATCGGAAAAAGTCAAGCCGCCTGGGAGCTTTCATCGAAAATTCTTACCTTCTAATCCCTTTGAGATAATGTACCTGCATATGGTGTATTAATAGCGAGTAATTACTACTCATACAAAACCAGGGCGGGTCGCCAGTAAGATATAGTAAAATATATCTAGAAGATATAGATTATGTAAAGTGGAAATCCTCTCCATCGATCACTAGCGCTTTTTCTATTTTCCAGTAGGTATAGGTATAACAGAGGAATCAGAATTACCTTTACATCCCGTTAGGCCTCTCTAACTTGTTTTTTAAAATTAATAAATTAAGAGTTGCGGATGTCGATTGGAAATTTCGAATGCAATGACTTTTTTGAATTGATTAATATCCGTTATTATTTTACAACTCACGGTGAACGATAGGACCACGTCTAATGCGTAAAATTAAACTCGACGAAGACGTGCGAGATTTCTAATCGAATCATAAATATTTATATCCTAAATCAGCGACCGTACGAGGCCCAGCGAGTATCGCTTTCAAAAACATAGATATACGACAAACGATTCGTTTCAGTTTCAAAACGGATCGATTAAAATATATCGAGAATGGACAACACTAATTACTCGATCCAGTATCGTTTTGTTGAACAGTGAACGGAGCCGATGTATCGATTAAAAGAAATTGACACAAGACGGATCAAAGGCGGCATCCGAAATATTTCAATAAAACAGATTGACTAATAATGAGCGAGTCAGCGATCGGAGCGATCTGTCGTGAGAACTCCAAGCTGTTAGTACGACTTTTACAACTCTTTGACTGCGGCCACGAAACATGCGAGCGAATGATAAAAAGATTGTGTGAATAGAAAAAGTTTTTTTTTTAGATAAATATTTAAATTTTAAATATCCGCTTATTTAGTCCAAATTTTGTTATCCAAAGAGATAATAGCGCCACCGTCTTGGCAGCAAATTGGTGAACACTCTTATGGATGGTGTATATTTTTTGTAAATATTTGTGAATATTAGATCTACTTAATTACATATTTTATATGCAAATATTTTTTAAATGTAAATTAATTTAATGCAAATAAGCATTCAATTATTTCCATTGCAGCCAAGTAAAACGCCTGAAACGCAGACAGCTGTACAAATGATAATAAAAAGTTCATCAGAGCTGATATTATATTTCCAAATTTTATTTTGCAGTTGCATGTATAGTATTGCTGCAGACATCGTAGAATTTATTTTTGCTCCTTTTGTGTTACTTCGTTGCTAATAATTGGTTTTTTATGACTGGAAATTATTTTTGTAAAGCGTTTTTTGCATTTAGTAGGTATAATAAGAATTGCAAGCTGAAAACATTCTGCAAGTAGTAGTATTAGTTATTGTGTAAGTACAATTCGGCGTACCTATATATAATGAAAAAAGTTAGCCAATTAACTTAAGAGTCATTTTAAAAATATATGTGTATGTAGATAATCTTTGATTATCTACCTATAATCGAAGTAGATAATCTTAATTCTCATTTGTTTCAGTGCCCGCCTCTCCCGTGGCCCGTCACCAAAGCGCGACTTTACAGCTGCTACACTGAGAAGAAATCCACCTATTTCGGATTCGTCACGCAATTCGTCAATCAATTCACCGTCCCCGCTCTAAACGTCGTCTGGAGTCCATTAAATGTCAATTTTGATAAAAAAAATACCTCTTTGCGCTCGCCGCTCGCATATTCGTTCCTATAAAATTAATAGCGATGACAAATCCATTAATTTGAATTGCTCTTAACTGGTTCCTAAACATCGATGGGTATTACGTTCCGTTTCTATGGGCTTCGTAATTACGTTCTTTTATTTTTATCGCGTCCTTAAAACATTTCGTGATATTGAAAACATCGACGTAGTTTTATTTGCCCATCTCTAGGCGCTCATAGGTGTGATGTTGTTAGAAGTGATTTTTCCAACAGACATCCATTTCTATATTAGTAGGTTTTACACATTTTTAGACATTATTAGGTACTATACACATTTAAGTATTTAAATATCACTAATTGCTTTAACGGTGAAGGAAAACATTGTGAGGAAACCTGCATGCCTGAGAGTTCTCCATAACGTTCTCAAAGGTGTGTGAAGTCTGCCAATCCACTTGGCCAGCGTGGTAGACTATGGCCAAAACCCTTCTCACTCTGAGAGGAGACCCGTGCTCTGTAGTGAGCCGGTAATGGGTTGATCATGATGAGGTACCTACTATACATAAAAGTGTGTCCGTCTTCTTTTCTTGTCTGTTAATTTTCAAGGGGCAAAAACTGCAAATTTTTGAAATCTCATATCGCTGAAACCATTTCGACGAAATTTTGTTTAGAGATAGGTTGCATCCTGAAGACGGCTATAGGATATTTCTTATTCCGGAAAAACAAAAAGTATTTCAGCGTTTTATAGCCACCGTAAAGAGATTCGAACTTCTATTCTTTATATGACGCATTTGTACATGCTAACTGCTAGACCAACGAGGCAGTGTAGTGTGGACGTAAAAAAAAAAACTAAAATCCATAGAGTAGTTGATGTTCAAAAACAATTAACAACTTTCAACTTTTGCGATGCCAAATAAATCGATTAACGTGTGTACCCAACGCGACTCGAATTTGACAGTTAAAATGTTCTGTATGGTTAGTACGAGTTTACACATTGCGACAATGTTGATTTCGTACGATTTCGTACATCGAGACGCAAGAATTTCAAATTAAAATGGATCTAAACGGGCTTGTTTTAAGGTGTGAGTTCGTCCATAGGTACATCTTCAGCCAGCGCCCCAAACTTTGCGAAATATTAATCTGAGGCAATGAATGTACGACTTTAAAACCATTAACTGAAGTGGCAATGGGCGGAGCACATAGATCGAAGAACCGATGAACGTTTGGGTTGGAATGGCGATCTCGTACTGGAAAGCGCAGTTAGTTCACTTCACTAGGTGGACCGACGACATCAGAAGAGTCGCGCAGGGAACCGCTGGATACAAGCGGCACAAGACCGCAGCGTGTGGAAGTCCCTACAAAAGATCTAGCATACCCAGCAGTGGACGTCTATCGGTTGATGACGACGACAACGACTGAAGGTTCATTTTACTCTGACTGGTTTTCGTTATTCGAAATCTAGTAACGTTGTAGAAATATGCAAACTCATACTAAGTGTGGGTACTGTAGGCAATCGAAAGACTACAGAATGTGCGTGGATAAAGGTGTTATTGTCTACCATCAATATTTATTCGATGGCTGCTCCGAAAACCTTTATGTTTCAAACCCACTCTAATGCTCGGCATTCGATAAAATTAACGCGTGTTTTGCCGGTTTGTTACGCCATCACTATTTTTTATTAGTTAAACTAACTAATTCCATGACATTTTAAATTAAAAACATACAGAAATTTTTAAAGAGATCATAACAAGTCTGATAACGATTTCTCAAACGACTGATTACCAGGTTCACAGGATAAGATAGGAATACTTAATAGATAAGTAATTGAATTCAACCACTTTTTGACTTTCGTATTATAATAAAATTAATTAAAAATACATAACTATATAAGTAGGTATGCATTTTATGTCACGCATAATATAGGTAAACTCCCGTATAGGCAAACATAAGAAAATGCTTAGTTACAAGAAATTCTTAGCTCCCCGTCACGCTTCACAGTAAGAAGATAGGTACCTAGGTACGTGTTGACTGTTATGCCCGTAAATGAGCTCTACAATACATGGAATTGAGCTCCAAATATAGATGTTGTCCATTTCCGTATAATGCTGGACTTATTAGTCAGTGAAAAGAATCTTAAATATTGTCGCAGTACGTAATTAGTATTTTAATTAGGTGCAGTGTACAAACCTGACACACAGCGGTGCCTCGAAGAAAAAGATAACACTACTTTTAAACTTTTGAACTAATTTTATAGGTACCTAGTATATAACCAAATTAGCACCAACGAGCAAATAAGTGCTAGAAGCAAGAATTTAACATTTCTGTGGTGGTGTCGTGTGGTGCGGGTTGTTACGTTCCCTCGAATATGGTTGAGCGAAGCAATGGCTGGATCATGCTCGTGAACGGGTGCCACCGTCGGAAATGGGGCTACTTTTGTCTGGCCTTCTTCACATGTGTAGAATTGTAAGCATCATTCCGAACCTGTGGTAGATTCATTTGTCGATTCGTAAGCGCTTGTGAAAGTTTATCTGAATAAAATTGAAGATTATATAAATGATAAAAAGGCGTGGATTTTACTCATTCCAGCAATGCGCGAGACGGCAATTCAATCATGTACTTAACATAAAATTGTTATATTGATATTGTAAATTTGGAAAAGAGCAACCGCCGAGTTTCTTGCTGGTTCTTCTCGGTTGGAATGGCATTCCGAACCAGTGGTAGATTCATTTGACTATTCAAAAGTACTTGTAATAGTTTATTTGAATAAAAAACTTTTCTATTCTATTCTATTCTAATTTTAGGCGACTAAGGTCCAACGCAGGTATATAACAATTCCAAGTTTTATTTACTTTGGTAAACGATTGGAATTGGTATAATGAAAACACAACAGGGAATAGTCCCCAAACCGTCGCCTTTACAACGCTGTTATCCTAAAGTAAATAAAGCTGTATTTGTGTTGTTATCAAAAAAGACGCTGCATTTTGACTCCACTCCGTTGATGGGTGTACTCCATATTTTGTAACTCAGCAAGCAGAGTGAACATTCCGAAAGTACACAATGTCAATGTACTATATACAAGACATGTAATTGTCCGTATCTCTTCATCTTTTTAGACAATGCGTACTCAGGTGGTTGTTTCCACGTCTATTGTTGTGTCCACCTACCGGAAAATTACAAAGAAAACCTCTATATACAATATATGGCCCGGCACCTATTGTCTCTTGTAATAACACCGTATTGCATTGCCTATTGGCCGTCCGCCGTTTCATACTTGGAACGACAAAATCATCAACCATAACATCCGTATGTAAGGCAATCTCGGACAGTGTAGAAAACAAGGGACGCACATAAGCAGCAATGCAAAGAGTTCCTTCGATGCTGTCAGTCGCATCGCTACACTGTGTCATGCTCGCTGAAGCTGACAAAGCTACGCAACGTTTCCTTTGCGTACAGAAAACAAGTTTTTTAGTCAATTTGGACTATATAATAAAGAGCATACGGTTAACAACGTTTTTATAAGAAGTGTTTCTTTAGTTTGGTTTCATGTGAGTGTCAGTCGTCATGGTTTGTTAAATTTGTGTTGCTTCAACGTTCTCGGAGGTTGCAAAATCTGTCGCAGTTATATGAGAATGGACGATGTCAGGCTCACACTTGATGGTAGTAGGTATTGATATAAATTCAATTTTTGTCTGTTTTCTCAGGCCTAAATATTATATCTCGTCCGTTGTACATGTAGGTAGTTGTATTACAAGATATTCTGCACAGTTATAATGAAATATAGGTAGGGTTAAGGTAGACTTTGGCTTATGGCTTCTATGGCTTCGTATCGCGAATCACGGTTGGCCACCTTAGATACTCTCCATAGTATACAAGTGTCGCCTCCAAAGTAGGTAGGTACCTAGTTACCTACCCATTACCCCCTTAGGAATAGAATAGAATAGTTTTTTATTCAAATAAACTTTTACAAGTACTTTTGCATCGTCAATTGAATCTACCACGGGTTCGGAATGCCGTTCCAACCGAGAAGGGAAGATCACTGTAATTTTAAGGATAGTAATTTCAATCAAACAAAATCTTTTGCAACACAGAGTCTCTATTTATTAGACTATCAATTACTTTTCATTTAAAATACAGTATTCAGGTATCTATAAAAAAGTCACAGGAAATCTCTATACGTAGACAAAATATTATAAAATCTCACATTGTAACTATTAGATAGGTCAATAATTATAAAATAAAAAAATAAATAAACAGATATGCCTATTCTTTAACTGATGCACATTATCCCCGGGCGCCCATAATTTTGGTCTCGTATAATTTATTTTGTTCAGAGTCTCGCGCTAGTCACATTTCTGAGCAAAATTTTTGACATTCCGTCACCGCCCTCAAAAGTAAATTGTAGGGTTGGGATACATGGCGAATAATTGCTTTTTTATTAGGACAAAATAACTTTCTCAATACGTGTATAATATTCTATGCTACATTACATATTGTATACCTACCTAAAGATTCTAAATAGATATATGCAATGTCGAAAAGGGCATAAGTATCTCATAAATTTTTACAACACCATTTTTTCTCATAAATGCGATTGAAATATTATGTCCTTGCACCTGTTCGATAAATATTTCTAAAAAACATATCTTTTGTAATAGATATTATTATTGCCACCAGAGTCATAGCAATAATTTGAAAAGATCATGGGTTCTCTTCCATTAAGAAGCATTTGTGTAATTTATTATGCAGAGAAAAAACAGTGTTATCTAAATTTACGTAATGTGCCCTTTTTGAAATTGCATATTACCTACAATAAGTTTTAAATATTGTTGCGCAAAATTTATATCATAATATTTTACGTGGTAGGTACATTACATTTCAATTATTATAATGGTTTTCATGGGAAAAAATTGCTCAAATTTAATCATTTTGGATCAATTTGAAATTTTCATAGTATACCTACATATAATTTCAGTTTTTAAAAGTTCCGCAGTCGCCGTCGTCGTCATTTGTTCCAAAGCATAGACATCTGTTGGACATAGATCTTTTATAAGAGTTTCTAGATCTTGCGTCTAGTTTAGATTAGTGTTTAAGTTTATGTACGTATACCTACTATTAAGGAATGCCTAAGTGTGCAGAAGACAAACTTCTAAGTATTCTCTTTCTAGATTTTCTCCGTGAGTATAAAAAAAAACAAACATGTTAAAGATTTTTACTCAAGTGCTTTTTCTAGCCCAAAAAAAAATTCGTTGTATGTCCAATTGAATGTAACCCCGCCGTATCTCATATCTCAAGTCGTCCCCTCGGCGATGACGATGGATTTGCATAATAACTGGCTACACTCCGCCGCCCTGGGGATCTGTCCACTTTTTACATCAAATTCCACCTTTGAGGGGATTATTGGAATACTTGACGGCTTTGGAACCGTTGGATTGGATTTAAAATTGGACGCGACAAGTTTTGAAGATCAGAATTTGTTTCGATTTAAAAAAAAGATCAGAATTTGTTCCATTAAAAAAATGGAGACAGTGAGTTTTGCCAACGGCCTTATAGAACTAGAACCTGATTCTGTGGTATTGTGTGTATCAATAGTAAAGGATTGGCGATAGTCAATAACAGTGTGCTTAGTCTAAATCGGAGCACTCGAAAACGAACTCGAAAACTATTGATCGATTTCAGAGTAAAATAGACCTAAAATGGCTTGTATTAAGGTTTGAGTTCGCCAATACATTCAGCATTCGAACAATGCTGAATGTATTGGCGAACTCAAACCTTAATACAAGCCATTTTAGGTCTATTTTACTCTGAAATCGATCAATAGTTTTCGAGTTCGTTTTCGAGTGCTCCGATTTAGACTAAGCACACAGGTTATTAAGAACAAGGGAGAGCCCTCACAACACTATGATTTGTCAGCTTTATGACTCAGTTTGCACGTTTGTAATGTCCCAACTATAGCATCCATAGTACCTAATAATATTATAAATGCGAAAGCGTGTATCTATGTATGTAAAGGGTCTTACTCTCGACGCGAGCATTACTAGACATGACAACCACATCGAGACTATATCGCCCACTGAGTGGAAACCCTGGACTCGACATGGACACTACATAAGAAAATACTTCAAGCATTAAAAGTACCTAGTCACCCGCAAGAGCTCTCAAACTCGCTCTCCATAGAAACGTAATTCTGATTCTTATTTGAAACTAATCAATTTTAATATGAAGACATGCTCTAGAAAACCTGTGTTGTTTCAAAGTTAAGAGGCCGTATTCCGAGCCGAGCTAACGAGTTTCGGCCCGAGTTTACGGGATAAAATATTTGTATGTAAACATGTAAATCTAGAGTCCGTGTAACTTTGAACCGAAATTAGACAGAGATATTATAATTTATCGAATGTGTTTACACAGTTTTATTGAGTTTTATTGGTAATTGAAATAAGAATCAAACTTCGTTTGTATGGAGCTTGCTAGGTCTCAGTGGGCCAGTGCGTATGTTAAAAGTCGTCCAATATGTAAACGTTGTTTTTGAATTGCACCAAAATCCTTCGATGTTTGTATGGAAACAAAAAAAAGTCCACCACCACGACAAGTGCTACTCACACAGTCAATAGCTAAGTTCTTGCTGTATTTTTCATGAAAATTAAAAACTAATTGCAATACAGTGAGCTATAATAAAATTAAGATAAGATTTGATTTAATGAACCTAGCTCACATTTTTACTTCTTTTGACACTTCGTTGGACAATGTGAATGTGTTTGTGAATTATACAGCTAGGTGGATGCTCCTAAGCTCGACCCCCGCTCCAAAAGTCGGCACTTCGTTCTATTTCTGTGAATATTAGCGTTTTGGTGCCGCTTAGAAACAATGGGTATTTTTTTTAGCTTTAGCTTGCTCTAATGGGAGTAGTTTAGCACCAAAACGCAAATATCGACAGATATAGACGGAGTGCCGACTTTTGGAGCGGGGGCCGCGCTTAGGAGCATCTACCCTTCCCATTATATTAATAGGAAGCGGAGTCATCTCGTGACAGACAGATGGTTTTTATTATATTTTCATAACGTTATTAAGTCATAAACTCGTATCAAGTTGCCATTTTGTCAATATTTTATTTTACGTCCATTATTTCTAGTAAGTACGTTTTCTTTGTGATGGCTAGATAAGACACACGAACATGTAGAGGAAAGTTGCTGGTTTAGAATGAAACTTGCTAGTTTTTCTTGATAACAGTTGACTAAAATTGTTACCAAGAAAAACTAGCAAACCAAGCGGACATTAGGAACACTTAGCTTAGTACGTTTGATTTGCTAGTTTTTCTTGCGACACATAAAATGTGAAATGTGTTTTTGTTGCGACACTGCAAATGAAAGGTGTTTTTCTTTACTTTTTAGTGCAACACACCCACGAGATTTCTATAGAAAAAGCGTTGTAGAAGCCGCTGAAAAACTACTTACCCTGTCACGATCACGTTGATCGATTTCGAGTATCGAAATTCGTAACACAATAACTCCAAAGTAAAATATACTTAAACAGCTTGTTTTAAGATATTATATGAGTTCTTTAATACATCTACAGCCAGCGCCTCAAGCGGAAAAGCAAAATAAAAATCAGAAGTGCTAAATGTTCGAGGCTTCTTATTACTCTGATATTAGATATAGTTTTTCGATATTCGAAATCTAGTAGCGTTCTCGAGGTCAGCAAACTCGGTATAACCCTACAGACCAACTACGCAGACAGTGTCCACGCGTCGGCGCCGTATGAAGACGTTTTCCAGAAACAGGTAAATATAAAAACCAAAATTAACGACCATTAATTAGAAGAGTCTTTCAAGTTTCCACGACGATTGCTTTATAACCCCACTTTCTAATTCAGACAATGCAACACGCAACGGAGCAGAGCAGGGCAATACGCCTAGTCTAATAAAAATGGCCACATAATTTCAAATCTTGTACGGCGACGACCGCTAGTCGCAACGTGCTGTGACCGTTCCGGCGAGCGGTCATCTGAATTATTCATCATTTGACGTAATTAAATGTCTCGGGTGTAAAAACCTCGGACACCTTCCTGTGGGATACCTTGGGGTCCGATAGTATTTATAGTATAAATCTTGGGGTACGTAGCGTTGATGATGGTCATCAACTCTTCAGACCTACCTATCAATTACAATTGTATATCGAAAAGAATAGCGGTGATAGTCTAGTGGTTGATACTTCAGCCTCCCTTTCGGAGAGATCGAGTTCCATTCCCAGTAGGTAGGTACACACGAACACTATTCAGAGGTGCGTTTTAAGCAATTCAATAGAATAGAATAGAATAGAATAGAAAAGTTTTTTATTCAGATAAACTTTTAAAAGTACTTTTGAATCGTCAATAATTAAATTCAGCACTCGTTCAGAATGCCGTTCATACCGAGAAGAACCAGCAAGAATTTCGGCGGTTGCTCTTTAAAAAAAAAACAATTTTATGATGAGTAAAAACAAATAATAATAATATCATAATCATCGTGAGGAACCCTGCACGCCTGAGAGATCTCATAAGGTTCTCAAAGGCGTGTGAAGCTTACTAATGCGTATTCGGCCAGCGTGGTGGACTACGGCCTAAAACTATTTTCATTCTGAGAGGAGGCTGGAGACCAGTGCCCTGTAGTGGGCCGGTAGTGGGTTGATAATGATGATGATTATTAAGAAACGCGTTTTTCAGCTTTTTGGTTCTTTCGGACTGGATTTGGAATGCGAACCGACTGAAAAATTTCAATTGTTTTATTTCAGTTGACATAACTGCATCGCATTAAAATTAAATTACACTAGCGGCACGCTATGATGGCCGGTTTGACACATTACAATAGTGATGTGGAATGTCAATTTATTCTCGAACAAAAAACAATTAAGTTTTGTTTTTGTACCTGATTAAATAGGTTTAATAAAACAAAAATGTATATGTTTATTTAATTTATTTGAACGAACTGAATATTTGAACGAAAATGAATATACATACTTTATATGCACACAAGAAACATATGAATACAAAAGATACCAAAAAAGGTGCCACAAAAGGCCATAATTAATCAGATTCGTCCATACTACTATTTTCACTGTCGTCACTGCTATCATCACATACATTAATAATTATATGTTCGTTTTCTATAATATTATCTATTTTCACATCTCTTTCATAATCTTCCCTTATTAATTTAACAGTTCTATTCACAACCTTTTCCCAGTCTCCTTTAGTCACATGTTCACAAGCTTCTTCTAATAATTTTAGCATTTTTTTTGTGGTAAATGGGGGTTCTGTATTGTGTCTTGCAGCATATCCCTTAATTTGAGCCCACACCAACTCAATCGCATTATACTCACAATGGTAAGGCGGTAACCGTATAACTCTGTGCCCATGTTCTAATGCTATTTCGTCAATGACGTATCGGATCTTGGTTGGTTTGTTTTCTTTTAAAAGACGTACTAATTCCGCTTTTAACATATTCATGTTTGCATCTACGCCATTTTTACGAAGCCATGCGACGGTATCAGCTTTCTTTTGGGATTGGGCAGGTGGCTTGTCAATTTGCATCGAGTGGTATGGGGCGTTGTCCATAATTATAATAGATGGTTCAGGGAGGCTACACAACATTGAGGTAAACCATTCAGTAAACTTTTCTCCATTCATGTCTTCATGATAGTCTCCAGTGGTTTTTGACGCAAAAGCCATGAGAGAACCTTCGACAAACCCGTTGATGGTTCCGGCGTGACAAATTATAAGTCGCGATCCTTTTCCTACAGGAACTTTGGAAGTAGATGCTGCTGTGTCATCGTTCCAAGAACGGCCTACAGTATGGTTAGCATTAAGCCATGTTTCATCCAAGAACACAACATTTTGCCAATTTTTGATTTCTTTCACTTGCCGTAAAAAAGTATACCTTGCCATCGCTATATCAAATCTTTCCATCAATATTTTGCGTTTGTTACATTTTTTGTATCGAAATCCAATGGTCTTCAAAATCTTCGTTAAAGAACTTTCCCCACCGAAGAATAATCCAGCTTCCTTCAGTGAATGCACCAACTTTTTTCTTGTTGGATACTCCTTCTGTAAATAGTAGCCGTAAACATGTCTTCGGATAGCATCGGCATCAAAGCTATCGATGCCTACGACTGGTTTTGCTCGTTTTCTCTTTTTTGGTGTGTGAAGTTTATTTTCTTCTGTGCCAGTCTCGCCATATTTTTTTTTAGTTATCCGTCTAACAGTTCGTTGTCCAATATTAAGCGCATCAGCTACGCGTTCAACCACTGACGTTATAGGTAAAATTGGCCCTCCATTTTGAGCTTCACGATCGAAATAGTTACGAAGGCGTATTACGAACTCACGCGTCTGACTATTTAGAACAGTTCTCTGCGTACGTTCGGTCATATCGACGAAATCCACAACAAAGGGCTTGAACAGAGTCCAAATTAACGAGCAAGGGTCAACAGTAATGCAGTATCAATATTTGAAATCCAAAGCCAGGTCAAAACTATATCACAATCGCATTGCACTGACAGTTTATACTTTTCGAAGCAACGTCAATTCGAAACTGCTTTGTTTTGCATTGAGCATTGACGCGAGTTTGCCGGAGGTAGTAGTTGTGCTAGCCAGCGATCCTATGTGACGATCGTATTAGATTCCATTTTTAAAAATTTATTGATATTTTTTTGCGATTTCAGAGGTTTGTCCACATAGTGAAAATTGTTCATATTCACAAGTACATTCACCCCTTAAATGGTGCAAACTGATTTTTCTACACTTGTATACATTTAAGAAATCAATTTAATAAATAAATTTTGAGTCCTAAACCTAAAACTACATTCGATAAAATTTATGAATCTCTGCACATCACTATCGTCAATAAAGTAATACAATTATTTCCTTCAAAGTCGTTATCAATTAATACGGAACTTCATGAGCGGACAAACGTCAAACCGGCCATCATAGCGTGCCGCTAGAGTAATTAAATTAAAATTAAATCTATACTAATAAATAAAATTGAAGTGTCTGTCTGTAATATCGAAATAACTACCTCATATTAAGCTCATATGGTTATTTGAACGCTACCATAACCGAATCACATGTTTTTAAAATTTTTGTCTGTCTGTCTGTCTGTCTGTCTGTCTGTCTGTCTGTCTGTCTGTCTGTCTGTCTGTCTGTCTGTCTGTCTGTTTGAACGGGCTAATCTTCGGAACGGCTGAACCGATTTTGACGGGACCTTCACATACAAGTAGAGAATTAACCAGGGAGTAACATAGGCTACTTTTTTAACCGACTTTCAAAAAAGGAGGAGTTGTGTTTTTCTACCTATGTACACCGATATCTCCGAGATTTCTGAACCGATTTGCGTAATTTTTTTTTTAATCGATAGAGAAACATTGCGACCCTGTTCTATAAAAAATTTGGATTCCAACTCCTCAATCCTGATGCTGTAGGGGACCTGATCCCCAAAACTAATGGGATTTAGGAACTGTCGGTTATTTAAATTCATATTGGGGGTACCAATTAAAGACTTTATCGTTGAATGAACACGAGTAGGTACATATCCAACTCCTCAACCTTGATGCTGTAAGGAATTGCATTCCGAAATCGTAGGGATCCCGCGGGATTTTTCCGTTTTGGGGACGTACTACAGACAGGCTACTTTTTGTTCTGGAAAATCAAAATTTCCCGCGGGATTTTCAAAACCTAAATCCACACGGGCGAAGCCGTGGGCATCATCTAGTAATAAATAAAATAATAGTAATAAATCTATACTAATAAATAAAATTGAAGTGTCTGTCTGTAATATCGAAATAACTACCTCATATTAAGCTCATATGGTTATTTGAACGATACTATAACCGAATCACACGTTTTTAAAATTTTTGTCTGTCTGTCTGTCTGTCTGTTTGAACGGGCTAATCTTTGGAACGGCTGAACCGATTTTGACGGGACTTTCACATACAAGTAGAGAATTAACCAGGGAGTAACATAGGCTACTTTTTTAACCGACTTTCAAAAAAGGAGGAGTTGTGTTTTTCTACCTATGTACACCGATATCTCCGAGATTTCTGAACCGATTTGCGTAATTTTTTTTTTAATCGATAGAAAAACATTGCGTCACTGTCCTACAAAAAATTTGGATTCCAACTCCTCAATCCTGATGCTGTAGGGGATCTGATCCCCAACACTAATGGGATTTAGGCACTGTCGGTTATTTAAATTGATATTGGGGATACCAATTAAAGACTTTATTGTTGAATGACCTCGAGTAGGTACATGTCCAACTCCTCAACCCTGATGCTGTAAGGAATTGCATTCCGAAATCGTAATGATCCCACGGAATTTTTCCGTTTTGTGGACGGGTTACTACTTACTACAGATAAGCTACTTTTTGTTCTGGAAAATCAAAGTTCCCACGAGATTTTTACAAACCACACGGGCGAAGCCGTGGGCATCATCTAGTTAATAAATAAAATTGAAGTGTCTGTGTGTAATATCGAAATAACTACCTCATATTAAGCTCATATGGTTATTTGAACGATACTATAACCGAATCACATGTTTTTCAAATTTTTGTCTGTCTGTCTGTCTGTCTGTCTGTCTGTTTGAACGGGTTAATCTTTGGAACGGCTGAACAGATTTTGACGGGACTTTCACATACAAGTAGAGAATTAACCAGGGAGTAACATAGGCTACTTTTTTAACCGACTTTCAAAAAAGGAGGAGTTGTGTTTTTCTACCTATGTACACCGATATCTCCGAGATTTCTGAACCGATTTGCGTAATTTTTTTTTAATCGATAGTGAAACATTGCGACACTGTCCTACAAAAAATTTGGATTCCAACTCCTCAATCCTGATGCTGTAGGGGATCTGATCCCCAAAACTAATGGGATTTAGGCACTGTCGGCTATTTAAATTGATATTGGGGATATCAATTAAAGACTTTATTGTTGAATGACCTCGAGTAGGTACAATGATGGTACAATGGTACATGTCCAACTCCTCAACCCTGATGCTGTAAGGAATTGCATTCCGAAATCGTAAGGATCCCACGGAATTTTTCCGTTTTGTGGACGGGTTACTACTTACTACAGATAGGCTATTTTTGTTCTGGAAAATCAAAGTTCCCACGAGATTTTTACAAACCTAAATACACACGGGCGAAGCCGTGGGCATCATCTAGTAATAAATAAAATCGACCAAATATTTCTTCCGAAATGAAACTTAAAAATTAATTTTGAATTTTACACAAACATCCCTAACAAAATAAGCACCGATTGTCTACGCTACGGCAAAAAATACAAAAAAACAACAATAAATAATTACTTAGATAGGAAACATCGTCTGCACTTGACATTTAGCTAACTCACGCGCACTGCATTTACCTCGCACAAGTAATTATACTGCAAGCACTCTTCGTTTCTTACATTGCCAGAGCCTTGGCAACAAAAGAAATAAAAATACATCAAGCCACTTGACTAGAAAAAACAACAAAGCCCATTATTTAAATATTAGCCGTAAGTAAAATAGTCGTAAGTAAAGTTATTGTTATTAATTAATTTCTTAAAGTCTCTTTTCTGATAGACAATAAGTTGATGGTAGAAAAAATTGTATCGTTAGCTCGCGTGCCAGAAATTGAATTAAGCGATGCTTTTATAATAAAAATCTTGAATAAGGTAAAGGTAAAAACAAAGGGGAAAAGTAAATAATGTAATTTGCAGTAAAAATGTAATTATGTTGAAAATAGATGTTACTTTCAATAAACTTGTTTTTTTTAATTTAAATAGAATTTAGATTTAATTAGTTATACCTACAATTTATTTTGCCCTACAATGAGACAAAATGGTTACAAAATTAGTGGTCTAGTAATCGTAGATTTTCCGCCTTAACATTCACATTTACCTTATCTATTACTTAATATTATAATCTGTGAATTCTATGCCGCATTATACAATATTACATTCGTTATACAATAATAATTTACAAGAAATTTACGCATCCCTAATCTCGGATTGTAGGCGAGTGCTAAATCTTGATAAACTAATTACAAATGGGAGCGTTTAAAAAGTTAGGAGACGTGTAATTACAATAACTGATCCGCGGATTACATTGGATGGGTCTGTAATCTTTCGTAATTTTCGCTTAATCGCTCAACTTTATAGTAACCAGCGTCCAAAGATCCCTATCGTCTTACGCTTGTTCGAAACACTCGGAAGGAAAGCGCGTCCCACAAGGGACAGGAGTGGGACCTTTCTGAATTGGTCGTGTAAAAGATTTCTCGAGACATTTGGACTTATGTGATAATACTAGGGCGAGTGAAAGAAATTTGATAATTCGCGGTTAGGAAAACGACCGTTTTAATAATCACTCGGCTCGCATAGTTTGTAAATTACCAACGAAACATGAAATCTGTGGAATAGGTGTATTTGAAAAGTTTGCAGCATAAGGTAGGTATAATAGGTATAATATTTACCTAGTTTAGCTAGGTAAATATTATAGTGACTTACCTAAACACGATAGGAATATTGGAATTTTAGACCTAAAACTTCGAAGCTCCTCGTATAATTCTCTATCTCCCAGTGAAAGTTCCGTAAAAATCGGTTCAATCGTTCTGAAGATTAGCTCGAACAAATATACGGGCAGACAGACAGAAGATACTTAGACAAAAAATAAAAAATACGTGGATTTCAGTTATTCTTTGAAATCAAACACAGACTTCAAATTAATTTATTTGTACCTCATATTAATAAATATTTAATATAATATCGAAAATAAATAATATACATAGGTAGGTACATAAAACCAAAAAATTATCTCTGGGTATCAAAGTGGCAACTCCAAGGGTTTTTGTTCCCCAAGGCAACCAAGATAACCATTTATCACCGACCCGTCAAAATCTAATTGTCCCGCCTTAACCACGGCATTGTGATCGTAATTATGCCCTTATATTTTTCACAAAGAATCAAATCGACTCTGAGATTTTTTGTTGGCCACATTTAAAGACCCAATTTGATAAAAATTCGACGGTTTTCCTATTTTACGCGATATTGGTTTTTTTATTGTGAATCACTGGACATTTTAAAATTTTCGAAGAATCTATAAACTTTGGGTACGTAGTACTATTATATATTCTGTGGTAGTACTATTATATTATATTCTGTGCTTTGGGGTCCAAAGGTGCTTGAATGGTGACCTCGTATCGGAAAGTGCAGACCCCCACTAGACGAATCGACGACATCAGACGAATTGCAGAGTGAGCACATAATTTCAATTTGGGAACAAACAAAAACAAATATACTATGTAAAAGAATTTTTGAAAATTTTTGAATAAGTGTTGAATACATCACAGTCTCAAATTTAACCACGTTGAAAGATCAACAGCGAAACACAAAAAAAAACTCGGAAAGAAGTATAAGTCGTGCATGAGCTAAATTAAACTTTCTTTACAAATATCGTTTGAAATTAAATGGCCCGACTTTCAAGATTTAAGGTAGCTTGTCTAATAATAATGACTGGAAACTATAGTAGCTCCTCTAAATGTTATAATCTGCCTTCTGCGGTCTCGGTCCCACCCCCGAAATTGAGTGTCTGTATTAGGAACGCCTATTGCGCAGTGAGCATCAAGCCCATGTAATTTTTGAAATGGGTAACAATTTATCAGTGAAATTGGAGTTTTTTATTCAGTGGTCTGGGGTAAGTATAAGTAAATTAAAATAGCTTAAAGTTAGGTTACCACGTGGATTGCAACTTACTATAGGGCACCACTCCACTCACCAACTCACTACAGGGCACGGGACTCCTCTCAGAAAGGAGAAGTATTTAGTCTGTAGTTCACACCGCTGGCCAAGTGCGGATTGGTAAACTTCGCACGCCTTTGAGAATATTATGGAGATCAAAACTTTACATACTCGTAGTGCGAAGATATTGGAATCTGCTAATTGGAAGTGCTTGAATACTGCTCCTCGCACCGGAAAGTGCAGTGTTGGAGACCCTAGGTTGGCAGAACTAGGTTGAGTGATGACTTGAGACGAAATTCGGGGAGGCACTGGGTAACAGAGAAGTAAGACTATGGCGTTTGACAATCCCTACAAGAGGCCTATATTCAGCAGAGGACGTCTATAAGTGGTTGATGACGAAGACTATGAAGAACTTAAAAATGTATTTAAATGTAAAGGAGAATGTCCACCCCTGACCCAAACATTTACACAAAATGTAATTTATTAAAAATTATCTGACGAATACATGACAATTTGAAAATTAATAATTATTAATGTTACACTTCACGATAAAAAAATGTAATAAAAAAGGAATTAAACCGTCTTTTCAACTTCCCCTTTAAGTCTGACGGCCATTTGCATTACATTCTACGCATACCTACATGCCCAAATAAAAAGAGGTTTGTT
The DNA here is from genome assembly GCA_920104075.1 of Melanargia galathea. NCBI lineage: Eukaryota > Metazoa > Arthropoda > Insecta > Lepidoptera > Nymphalidae > Melanargia > Melanargia galathea. The sequence goes on along the minus strand of OV049874.1, from coordinate 14,543,574 downwards.
ATATAAAAAAAATCATTTCATTTAAAATAGAACATATATTAATTATTTAAATACATTATTTTATTTGTTATTTGTTGTAAATCGTACAATATACGCTTAAAGTAAATAAGTAATAATTAATATTATTATTTTGTTATAATATTGTTTTAACTTCGTTGCGTTTTGTGCAATGGAATATAATATAACTACAACCTTCTTGATTTTGTGTAACGAAACTTATTTCACGATGTCAATGTGACATGTCATTGTTTTAGTTGTGTGTGACGCTAGTGACGTCTACTATGTTTACATTTTGAATGTTTATTGTAGCGATTGTAGCGCAGCGGAGACCAATATTAATTATATTATGGTTTATTGTTTTTGCATTGGATATCGTTGAACAGGTATGATAAGTATAGTGCGCGCTAAACAAACAATTCAAATCGGCAGGAACGATACACGGCTTTCCTTACTAGTTTAACAATTATAAACTACACATAACCTAGAATCATATTTAAACTTAAACTTAGATTTATTCAAAAACGACAAGTCCTAGAGGTATTAAAATGGTGTGTTTGGTTATCAGGAGTAAATCTGCAATAAATGGTGCATACAACATGCTTGTAAACGACTGGGTTATACACCCATAGATTTTTGGTCATTCTCCTTTTATCTTCGTGGAGATCCGTCATAAGGGTATTACAGACTCGCCATTTCTACTTGTCTTGAATTTAAGTTTTGTTAGTTTTATCGTAATCTCTACGGATACTTATCCATATCCTTATCCTTATATGTACCTATACTTAGGGATAAAAATATTTTTTGATCTATAAAGTGTTAAAGCTGTGAGTCAATTTTCGTTTTTGTTATTGAAGCGTAAAAAGCAAACAAACTGATGAACTTTTAGACTCACAATATACCTAATAGTCACAGACCACAGTACACATAAATAAAGAGATTTCAGTGAAAGGATTTCATTAAAAATAAAATTGTATAATAAGACGTTTAGATACGGTATGATTGTACTGTTTTAGATGATTGTTTGAAAATGCGCTGTTATTTTGAAATTATATTAAGTACCTACCTATGTAGATTATAATTTGTAGGTATCATAAAACATTAGACTTTTAGAAGTGGCATATATTATTCAGTACTTTTACTGCTTTCGGTTTCACTAAATACTAACTCTTTTATTTTATTTTTCAATTACAATCATCAAGGAACAGAACTACAGTTTCTTGTTCATTTGCGACACATCTAACGTTTTGCGTGGTAAAACTAGTAACTCTTATCTGTCCAGTCTATCTATCTGTTCGTTTGTGTATTACAACCATTTTATTATAAACAGTAATGCAATTGACCAGTTATTAATAAAATTAGGAGTTTTTTCTACTCTTTCATAGAAAGCTTGCCCAGTTATAGACCTCAAACTCGGATCAGAATCCCATTTGTTGTTAGAACTGTTGTGCACTATCAATCACTCGATGTGGGATGATTCTAATTATAGGGATTAAGGCTGACTCGGGTCCCAGGTAATGGGATGTACCGGCCCTTTTATTAGATCCCAAACGGTGTACGACCCGTTTTGTTAAACTTGAAGAGTTTTTAATCGATCGTAGTTGTAATTAGTCACCATTATTTATTCTGCTTCCAGAGCATTTTCTCGATGTTTTTATCGTGTCCACTATGTTTTTGTTTATTTATCTACAAGTCAACCCTAAACTGCGATCTCACCTAATGGTGAGTGAGGTAGTGACGAAACTGTATGTATGTTGGAATTTGTCGTAACCACTTCTAGAAGCTTTCCTTACACTCGAAATAATCAATTTAAACAAATAAATAAAATTATTTGAACAAAAGCGCAACTCAATCAGACGTTATTAAAATTTTTGTTTGTCGGTTTCTTTGAACGGGCTGATCTTCGGAACTTCCAGAAATTTACCTTATACTATATCTATAGGTAAATATATATATAGGATATCTTATATTATCTATTTAATGCAGATCAGAATTTAAAAAAAAAATTTGATCTCCTACAGCAAAATTTCCAAAACGAAAACATTGCAAGCTCAATCTAGCAGCAGTTAAGGAGAAAAACACAGTCTAATCGGAGTCAGGGAGAGCTGTTATTTCGCTACCACTATATTTACGGACGCACCTTGACAGCAGTTCGTTAATTAAACGTAATTTTACGAATCCTCTAAATCCGTACGCACTGGCTCTCAGAAACGTTGCATTCGATCTGATCAAATTGCACATTGAGAAAGCAAGTTTGATCTTAAATAAGTTTAGAAATAGATAATAAGTATACCTAGTTCTGTAAATCCTTTAGTTTGTGTGTTATGGAGTCATGTGCAGCTTATTATATAGATTACTAATACTTCTAATTAAGGGTGACTATGAGGTAAATTGATCAAGTTCTCATTATTTAATAGGTAGCATGCGACCCTCGGGCCGCCTCGGGTTACCGCTCGCTAAATATTAGATAACATTAGGTACATTAAGATGTAGCTAATAAATCAAAGCTTATTTTACCCACTTGACCAAAATCTATCAAAACTTCTATAGAATTTATTCGCCTTTTTTTTTTCAAATACCGCAGCAGTTAAAAACGCCAGTGCGTCGCGTTCTTAAACCTTCCCTTAAGGGGCTATTACTCGATTATTAATTGGGCGTAAATGCCGGGACGGGATCCGTTCTGCCAGATTGAGGTCTAATTTCGTTGATTGCCCCCTGCATTTTTAGGTATATAATGTGTAATTTTTACTAATGCCCGCGCATGGTTATTCGGTATATAACAATTTTAGTTTTATTATTTTATGCAGCTTGATTATTGCAATGCGATATGTTTTACTTTTGCTAAGGCTAGTCGCACATTGGCTATTCTGATCTGAGTGACCTATCCGAGCGTTTTGTTTATAGGCTTCTAAATACAGTTTTACATTCACTATTCTATGATTCAATAACATACTAAGCCGTTTCTCACAATGGTTGTATACAAAACGTTCATTTCTAATCCCGTTGTTCAAAGGAATGTGTTGCCGCTGTCAGCCGCCATCTATCTTGTTATAACGACAATGTCTTGATATATTTTATCACATTTGGACTAGTAGAAATATTTACTATCGCCACCCATACAAAGGAGACCTTTCATTATGTTATTTCTTTATCGGGCACCAGTCTACCAAATTTTCCTAAAGGTGAGTGCACACAAGTAGGTATAAATTAAAAATTTAGAAAACCCCGACATTCGCCATTTTGTGGCGGCAGCCATCTTAAAGCATAGTGCTATTCTACTAGTCAAGCCCTTTCATTTGATACCCATATTAAGGGAGTTGTGAAAAAATATGTAATCCACCATTTTGTAACGACGGCCATCTTGGATCGATTTTCATCAAACAGCTAACAACACTCTCGACTAATTCACCTTTCAAACAAAAAAACCGCATTCGAATCGGTCCACCCGTTTGAGCGCTACAGGGGATCAGACAGACACACACACACACACATACACATTACACACACACACACAGACATGTCAAACTTATAACATCCCGTCGTTTTTGCGTCGGGGGTTAATAAACGCACATGAAACAGTACAAGCACAAATTATATTTTCTTATAGTACCTATATGTCACAGATTCACAGTGGAGGATAAGCGGAAAAACCCTTCTATCCACGATTTCTTACGTCATCCGGAAGTGAATATTTGCCACGTTCTCGGTTGTGTACGGAGTAGCCAAGTCCATTCAACTCTTGCGTTCCAACGTTACCCTTTTTTTTTTGACGTGGTGGAAACCTTTTATAGGTACCCCCGTTCTGCGGCCGAATGCGGCAGAACGAAGGTTATGTGGGACTCCAACCAGGTATACCCACTAAAACCACCACGGCATGACCCTCATGCTGTCTGTGCTGGACGCCTGGGGAACCCAAAGTATGCATCCCAGGTGTCCGGCAGCCGCCCCAGCTGGGGCTCCCGCTCGCCTCTGGGCTGTCCCTCCAGAGGCTCGCGCCCTCCCGTAATTTTTTAACGAGGTTTTCTTCCTCCCGCGATGGGCATCGCTGCCCCCCGCCCCGGGGTGTCTCACCCCCAGTTTCATCCGCAGTGCCCTCTGCTAATCAGAGGGACACGCGGAGAAACCTCCCTCCGCCAGGTCATTGGCCATGGCTAACAATATCCCCGGAAAATTATTAACCATGTTACCGGGGTGCACCGGCCCGAATACTGCTCTTCCCCTCGGACGTATCCAAGAGGACCAGCAGCACCCAGGCACACTTGGAGGTTACCTGGCTAGCACCCCTTCCAACGTTACCCTACTAAGATGAGGTCCAAACCTCACACGAGGCGCCCTTAGAAAGACGTTGTCTCCGATATGACGCTGTAGCGGTCAATAGGGCCTAGTAGGTAGTGTAACACTATCCGGCATAAAATGTCATATCAATGTGCAAAAGAGCTTATTACACCTTCCTGAATTTAGTATCCTAAATATTGCTGATGGTGATTAATTTAGTACGTAAGCGACCATACTTTTTTCTAATTAGGTTACTTTTTAGGATGCTAACTTGCTAAATGCGATTACACTTTTCTGAATTGAGTGACTCAATCATTTCAGACGACTAAATTTAGGAAGGTGTAATAAGCTCTTTATACCTTTATTCTTTCCCGGTTCAAGTTATACTGGGCGAGTGGATGCCGTGACCGCCAGTGTTAACGGTCATATTTGTCATCTGTCAATTTGCCTTCTATTTTGGTGGGGGCCATGAAAGCTTTTCGGTAACCGCTTGCAGTCGCTTATGTTTTGTCATCATTATTTTTAGATGTTTTATAATCGCTATTGACAGCCCGAAGCAATTAGTGCGGGGCGCTTTTGTGGTATAATGCGGCGTGCGTTTTAAAATACGATTTTGAGTTCGGTATACAGTCGTTAGTTAGAACGACTTCACGTACTAACTTGTAAGCTTTTTTTGTATTAAGTTTATAAGAAAATAGATGACATGAATAGGTAATGATCAATTCGGTGCAAACGAAGAGATTAACGAGGATTACCAATAGTGCCTATTTACCAGGTTTTACATTTCAGTGTCAGTTTGGACGTATTTAACTTACCTAAAGATGCATCCCGGTAAAGTGGCGCCGGCGATCGCCGATCTATACATATAATAAAATCGTAGAATTGCCGTATCTGTACATTAAAGATTTTTGCAAAATAATAACTGGGGGGTGTTAGGGATAAGTAATGGAACATAAAAAAGCTATTTTTGAAATTTTTGTCTGTTTGTCTGTTTGTCGGTTTGTCTGTTTGTTTGTTTGTCTGTTTATCTGTTTGTCTGTTTGTCTGTATGTTTGTGCGCGCATCACGCAAAAACTACTGAATGGATTGAAATGAAACTCGGCATACTTTAAGTTCATACTACGGAGTAACATATAGGATACTTTTATCCCGAAATTCAGCACGGTTCCCTTGGGAGAGGGGATGAAAGTCAAAATGTGTACTTAGCTGTCATTCGTTAACGGGTGGTCCGATTTCGTTCATTCTTTTTTTGTTAGAAAGGAAATACTTCAAAGATTACTGGCTAATCTTGAAAGGCTGGACTGATTTTGATGGAACTTTCACTGGTGGATGTTTACATTTTGATCTACCTAAACATCCGCCAGTGAACTTTTAACAGTTTTTAGCAAGATATGAGCTCAAAGGAGCTTAGGAAAAACAAAATGATTCTCACGGGAGTTTTAAAAACCAATATCCACGCGAACGAAGTCGCGGGTTTCCACTTGTTTTTAATAAAGGAGGTTTTAGAAGATTTTAAGGATGTGCCGCGTAGTTAGATATACCTATGTCAGAGCATATCAGAAAAGCTCTTGTTCTGTTATAAGACCGAACAACAATCGTTAGCTAAAAATCGCTAGAATTATTCTTAAACACAGGAGATATTATAGTGCACAAATATGTACGCAAAGAGAGTTGGACTCTCTATTCCCTCACTCTCATGAGACGGGGTGGGATGGGATGGCAATCAAAAGGGCTTTATATGGTCTGCGAGGCACGGGAATGTTAAATAGTCAACTTTTCAACTCCAGGTTGCTGCTGAGTTAATTTCTTAATTTCTTCGGGATTAAGGTTAATTTCTCGATCCGAAGAATATAACGGTAGCTTTAAATACCTAATAACAACAAGTACTATCAGAGATACCAGCATCAATTGTAATACAATACGTTTCAAATCAATATCTGCTGTTAATGAATCGTAGAACAGTGAATGTGGGTTTGTGCTTTATGACCTATGATAAAAGACGGAATATTAATAGGACACGTGTTACGGCGGGCAATTAAAGTCTACTTTGTGAGAGACGAAAAAGAAATTATGACAGTTTTACAATGTTTTAAATTTTATGAATGTAAAAAAATAATAAAAAATGTAGTAAAAAGTGGTTTTATATTCCACTGATGCGAGTGTTCAAGTACGAGCCGGATTAGCGAACTTGATTCCGTATTTTGATTTTATTTCGCTAGCATAACTAAATAATGTGGCTAATTCTGTTGTACACAAATCTCTAAACTAAAATGACAGGTTTAAATTTATTCCTATCTCTTTCACAGTGCTCACTGCAGAAAAGGATAGCAATAGATTTAGACCTGCCATTTTAGTTTAGGTTTAGAGATTGTGTACAACAGAATCGGCCACATTGTCTATTTAAAGTAAGTTATAATTATGAGTTGATAATTATTTTGATGAAAATATAAAATCAAACCAATGGCTTTGGATGATTTTAACTTTATACTTAAGTAATATTTGTGATGCTGTGTGTGGTCCTAAACCTAAAAGACTTAGGGCCTATTTCACCACCTTCTGATAAGTGTCGGATAGTCTAAACGTAAGTATTGTCACTTTCTTACTTTATGTTAAGGACAAAGACAAAAGTTGTGAATAAGCTATCTGACACTTATAAGAAGGTGCATGAAACAGCCTCTTAGTCACAATAATATATTATATCACAATTGACACCTAAGGGCATATCTACATTTGCCCACGAGCACCCTTAGGTGCTTACCTAATTACCTACTAATTGATGGTAGTATAGATAGATATTTCAGCGGTTTTTAATATAAATTTCAGCTACGTAATTCTAAAAGTGTGTATAAACGCGCGATAAATTATGCAAGATACTTTTAGAAAATAATTTCAAAAGAAAGTGAAGAAGCGAAGAAGACTAAATAAAACATATCTAAATTAAGACACGGAGGTATCAGAAAACTTTAGAAATTTTTATTGCGCAAAAAACAAAAATAACAGACGAGAATGCTCTGTCAGTCAACCTTGCTTTCAAAAATTATAATTTTTATTTTATGTATGTTTTTGCTATCATTTGACTAAAATTTAATAGGTGCTTAGAATGATTTTAGTGGTCATTTAATTTTAATTAATGTTGGTGTATATTGTGGTTCTATGAGCAAACGAATATATCAAACTATCAGACAGACAAAAAATTATTTAAGGGCGGTAGCACAACTCCGTCGAGCAACCACATCGGCGGCGTTAGAGAGCGATAAAATGACATTATGAGCGTAACCATAGCGAGACTGCCTGTTCTACGCAAACTGGTTTTATTGCTATGGTTTCGCAGTGAAAATGTGCTACCGCCCTAAGGAACATATTCAAAAGATGCTTTTTTGAATTTTTAGGGTTCCGTACCCAAAGCATACCAAACGGGGATTCCGATTTTTGTTAGTCCATAATAGGTATGTCATAAGCAAAGATCAGAATAGGTAGTGTTTGGGGTGAACGACCTGAAACATTTTCAATAGTATGGATATGACTGCGGGATTTCTGTCTTTTGCGATTTTAATACCTCTATTATAATGTTCAGTATCGAAGAGATTGCTCTTTTTCATGTTGTACTAATAAAAACTGAGTAAGGAAACCAAGGAAAAGTAAGGGATAATATTAAAAAAAATTATGAATTGGCATATCCGTATTATGGTATCATGAGAAATTGCACCGTCAATTCCGATCATTGGTCATAATGGTCTATAGCTTCAGCCGTACCTACCTAGTTAAAATTAAAAGTGGATTTTAATTTTTTTTATTTAACGTCGAATTAATAGGTAGCATTTTTAACGTTATTTTGTTTCAACTCTATCTTAAGAACGGTAATATCTACGTGCAAGTTTCAATGGGTAGATTGTAGAACATACTTCATGGTAACATAAAAAAATAGTAAAAACTAGGATACCGTATGCAGAGGGCGCTGTCGTAAGATGCTACTATTTTAGTTGTAGCTTCTTTTTGGCGATGTTGTTATGACATTTATAGATATTTTTATTTACAAGAAGAGTTTATATTGTGTGGTGGTACGGAACAGTTTGTACGCGCATCCGTCTCCCACTTTACCGGTTTTATTTTTTATTGCACTAATGTTGAATATGTAACTATATTGAAGGAAGAAAATATTTGGCAAGGAAAATTGTTCCTATTTTTTTTTTCGTGTTTTCTTTTATTCATTGTTACATTTAATCCGTATAGCGCCGGACATAAAGGAGTCGGGCCATAAAGGCAGCAACAATTGAGACAAAGGGCAAAAAGGTTGACCCTTCGGAGTGCATGGGTGTGGCGCGCTTAAATTTTCGCATTGACAGCCGAAACGGCCCCGAGGGACGGCCGAGACTTGCTTTTAGTGCCTTTATTCGTTATGGTTAATGTGGCCACTAGTTTACGAGCCCGTACTGTTATTTGCGACCTTCGAGGGCGTACGGGGTAAGAGGAATCATATCGGGTAAATTACTTGGGTACTAAGAAAAACCTGTGCTAAAAAATAAGCTGTGATAGCCTAGTGGTTAGGACGACCGACTTCTAATCGGAGGTCGTGGGTTCGATCCCGGGCACGCACCTCTAACTTTTCGGAGTTATGTGCGTTTTAAGTATTTAAATATCACTTGCTTTAACGGTGAAGGAAAACATCGTGAGGAAACCTGCATGCCTGAGAGTTCTCCATAACGTTCTCAAAGGTGTGTGAAGTCTGCCAATCCGCTTGGCCAGCGTGGTAGACTATGGCCAAAACCCTTCTCACTCTGAGAGGAGACCCGTGCTCTGTAGTGGGCCGGTAATGGGTTGATCATGATGATGATGATGATGATGATGAAGAAAAACCTTATTTAATCCATACTAATATTATAAATGCGAGAGTGTGTCTGTCTGTCAGCTAGCTTCTCACGGCCCAACAGCTTAATCGATTTTGATGAAATTTGGTACAGAACTAGCTTACATCGCGGGGACGGACATAGGCAACTTTTATCCCGGAAAATTAAAGCGGGGGTTTTAATTCATATAAACATAACATCTATAGAGATCTAAGTAGATACCTATACCCACCCTATACTCCATGTTTGGGAATTATGAGAACTTATATAAGTACATATCCATTATCTTTAGCTATTTTGATTCAGTTCAGTATCCCCGTCTAATCCCCGTTTTAATCCCCGTCCAATCCCCGTTAAAATCGTAAATTGAGACCAGAGATGAAAATATTATAAAGGTTAAAATACACACGCGAGTGAAACTTTTCATTGTACAAATCGGGACCCAAAAATAACTCTAAACATTATTTTGTGATGTTAAAGGGACCTCATTTGTAAGGGAGCGGCCACACTGAACAATGCGCCTAATTTTCGTGCCGTGTGATTGATAGCCAATCCCATTTCTCAGTTGACGCGTCAAACGGACGTTTTGACGTCTCCGATTGGTAGATTTATATGTTCCACACAATCGCCGATATTAATCTAAATAGGCGGCGGAGCGTAATTTCTTTATACTTTACTTTTGTATTACAGATGATACAATTTTGAAGTGTCGACGGACAGCTACCGTGATAAATATGCTTGTCTATAAGGTTTGATGACCTCTTCGGTAAGATGGTCGAAAAGATTGCTCATCGTGAAAAAATCCGAGTTCAGTCCTTTTAGCTCTCTTCGTCCCTGATGTAGTGGTAAGAATCGAATCATCCATGACCAAACTAAACGTTTCAAAACGAAACGTTTAGTTTGATCAAGCGCAAGCAATCAACACAACAGCGCAAAAGTTGCATTGTCACACTAATATTGTATAGGCGAAAGTTTGTGTGTGTGTGTGTTTGTTACTCTTTAACGCCGCAACTACTGAACCGATTTGGCTGAAATTTTGAATGGAGATAGATTATGACCTGACTTAACATAGGCTAGGCATTTTATCCTGGAAAAATCCACAGTTTCCATGGGAATTTGAAAAAACCAACATACAACATACAACATACATAGCTACAGCTATACGTAAATTACTATAGCAAACTTCTTTGAAAGTAGGTATAAAGGTTCGAAAAGGGATTGGAAACGGGAACCAGAAACCCACGATTCCCGCGGGATTTGTGAAAAACAGAAATTCACGCGGGCGAAGCCGGGGGCAGAAGCTAGTATTGTATAATTAATTCATCAACTAAACCGATTCACTTATTCCGAAGAAAATCGTATTTTTCCAATTTTAGCTAGATTTTGGTAGAAAATATTAACATTCATTACCTGCTTTGCTTTTACCCAAAACATTATATTGTTTATCGTACAGTTTGCTTTTATTCGTCATTAGTCGACTATCCGGCTTAATAATCAAAACATTCTCACAGGACTGTCATCAAAAAGTTAATTAACACAAAAACTTACCGAGCCCTATCAGCGGTCTCTTATGATTTACGAGGTCGATCCGGCCCCCGAGCCCCGGACTAGTGGACAGACCCCGTATCTGATCGAAACCACCATAAATAACGCCTGGACTGTATTTATCATGGCACCGCCAAATATAAGTAATAGGACGATTTATGATTAAAGAAAAATCATGGCCCTCCGCGGGGATCGCCCGAAAATTACCGGCAATTTGATAAATATTTTCGATATTTGATTTTCTCTGTAATAGATATAAATTAAGTTCAAAATCTGTAAAGCTGACATACCTAATAATAAGAATTAATGTAAACAAAAGTTTTAAAATTACTTAGCGTTGTACATTTTATTTATTCAATAATTATTAAGTAATTTAATTAAATTCTCACTACCGTAAAGGCAAGGTAACATCTTGTAGGAAAAAATACGAAAATAATCGGTCTAGCTAATAAAGTTTATAAAAGGTTACCATCATGCTCCGGTCACAGAATACTAAATAATCAGCTCGTCTGTATGGAGTGTCGGGGGTACGCATCGGTAGTCAGAATTCTATTTATAATGTCACTATGAAGATGTATGAAGTTACTCAATAATAATATCAATGCAACTACATACGCAGGAGACATTATAGTTCACAGGAGTGTGCGCAAACACAGGCGAACTCTCGATTGTCTCACTCTCATGGTCCAATGGTACGTCAATCCGGAGAGAGGTCAGGCCTAAGACCAACGGTATTATGTACTATTCAAAGCATGGGATGTAACACCGTGTATTGCTCGACAGAAAACCCCAATTTTGGTCCCCTTCAATTCATGAATCGTGTTTCTGTAGCCCAATAGACTAGCTGTTAGACCAATAGTCCTAATATTACGAGTATAAAGTGTCGTTAGAGTGACACTGTAAAACCAAAGTGATTTAATTAAATCCTCATCACCGTGATAAAATCTCGTACGAAACAATACGAATGTGACCGGTCTGATTACCATAACGTCGAGAAGGGTTTCCAGCACGCTCCGCTGGTCAGAATAATAAAGTGTCACTATAAAGACACTACAGTAAAATGTCGTTAAAGTCTAGTGACATTAAAACTGAAAATTATTTAATCAACCTCTCACTACCGCAAGGCGCGATAAAATCTCGTACGAAACAATACGAATGTGACCGGTCTGATTACCATAACGTCGAGAAGTGTTCCCAGCACGCTCCGCTGGTCAAAATAATAAAGTGTCACTATAAAGACAAAGACACTACAGTAAAATGTCGTTAGAGTCCAGTGACATTAAAACTGAAGTGATTTAATTAACCTCTCACTGCCGCAAGGCGTGATAACATCTTGTAGGAAACAATACGTATATGACCGCTGTTAATTACCATAAAGTCGCGAAGGGTTCCCAGCACGCTCCGCTGGTCAGGATGAGACATTTCACTGCCATACGCTTAACATTTTGTCTTTGGGGTCCGGTGCCACTGTGAACTTAATGTATGGTTTAATCTGCTGTTACATAACTTTCCACGAACCACTAGATTTTTCGATTACGAAGGTGTAAGTACCTGTAGGTATAATAATTTAAAGTTCAAAAGCTAGTTTTGATTAAGTTGCTCTCTTTGCTCTTTGCTCTCGTTGCGACTCTGCCACATGGACTCTTAAAAGTTTTATTAAAATACATTTATACAAGTGCTTAGATTAAGTGTAAATTTTTCAAAATCTCGTAGAAACTCTTTGATTTTCTGGATAAATAGTTGCCTGTGTCCGTTTTCTGCATGGAAACTATCCCTGTAGCTGTGTCAACCTTAGTCAAGATCGGTTTGGCGGTTGAGCCATAAAAAGATAACAGATCGACTTACATACAATAAAGTTACGTATTTAATAATAATAAGTATTCGCTTATTAATAAGCATGAATTTGAACAAGTGTAAATTAAAAATTTAAAAAACCCCCGACATTCGCCATTTACTGGTGGCGGCCATCTTGGATTTGCATAGGGCTATTCTACTAGTCAAGCCCTTTCATTTGATACCCATATTGAGGGCGTTGTGATAAAATATGTAATCCGCCATTTTGTAGCGGCGGCCATCTTGGTCCGATTTTCATCAAACATAGCTAACAACACTCTCGACTAATTCACCTTTCAACCAAAAAAAACCGCATTCAAATCGGTCCACCCGTTTGAGCGCCACAGGGGAACAGACAGACACACACACACACACACACACACACACACACACACACACACACACACACACACACACACACACACACAGACACGTCAAACTTATAACACCCCGTCGTTTTTGCGTCGGGGGTTAAAAAAGAATATAAACGAAATCGTCATTATAAGAAAATTAACTGAAACTGTGGGTCTACCATCAACTATAATCGCGACTCAATTAAAGACCTAAACTGAACTGAATCGCTATTTCGTACCATGAACTCTTTTATCCGACCAATAGACGTCATAGTCCAGTAACTTTAGGATTTGCTAGTATGGGGTACCTTGCGTTAAATCGGGTAGTTCTGATTTTTTGCAGACTTGTTTATGATGTTGGCCCAATGATTAATCCAAGTTTGTGACCTCGAGCGACGAACGCAACTTTGTCAAAAATCGAAAAAACCGCGCAAATTTGGGATTTTTTTCAGATTTTGGCGATTATAACCCAAAAGGACTAGTTCTTGACACTACCTTTTCAGGGCGTTTTTAAAGTAGAATAAAATTGCTACAATTTAAGACCAGAACCAGCTCTGTAGGTACATTACTTACTGAGATGCTCGCGACTTCACTTGCGTGAATTTTTAATCTCATACAAACTTCCATCTCCCATTGTACCAACTTAGGGGTAGTTTTTCCACAATTCTTTTAACACGTAATTCTTAATTTTTAACCGAACATCTAAATCCCAATTTTCATAGATATAACTTGATAAATGACGAAAACGTGACGGGGTCTCATTTAAACTTTCATCCCCTACTTAACCCACTTGCGGATAGAAATTTCAATAATCCTGAAATTCATATTTTTTATTTTTTATGGAAAGCCCAAATACCAATTTTCATGGATGTAACTTGAAAAATGACAGACTTTCATACAAACTTTCATCCCCTATTTAACCCCCTTAGTGGTGGAATTTCCAATAATCCTTTCCTAGTGTACGCCTATATCATAAAAGGAAGCTACTGTGAAAATTTCAAGTTTCTAGCTTCAAGAAGCTTGTCCTGACTGACTGATCATCAACGCACAACCTAAACAACTGAAAGCTACGAACTTGAAATTTTCACAGTAGCTTTCTTTTATGATTTAAGCGCACATTATGAAAGGATATTTGGAAATTCTACCCCTAAAGGGGTTAAATAAGGGACGAAAGTTTGTATGAAAGTCTGTCATTTATCAAGTTACATCCATGAAAATTGGTATTTGGGCTTTCGATAAAAAATAAAAAATATGAATTTCAGGATTTTCGAAAATTCTATCCGCAAGTGGGTTAAGTAGGGGATGAAAGTTTAAATTTGACCCCGTCACGTTTTCGTCATTTATCGAGTTATATCCATGAAAATTGGTATTTAGGTTTTCGGTTAAAAATTAAAAATTACATGTCGAAGGAATTTTGGAAAAACTACCCCTAAGTTGGTACAATGGGAGATGGAAGTTTGTATGAGATTAAGAATTCACGCAAGTGAAGTCGCGAGCATCTCAGTAAGTAATGTACCTACAGAGCTGGTTCTGGTCTTAAATTGTAGCAATTTTATTCTACTTTAAAAACGCCCTGAAAAGGTAGTGTCAAGAACTAGTCCTTTTGGGTTATAATCGCCAAAATCTGAAAAAAATCCCAAATTTGCGCGGTTTTTTCGATTTTTGACAAAGTTGCGTTCGTCGCTCGAGGTCACAAACTTGGATTAATCATTGGGCCAACATCATAAACAAGTCTGCAAAAAATCAGAACTACCCGATTTAACGCAAGGTCACATTACTAAAGTTACTGGACTATCATGACGTCATGAACGAAACAAAAACCTAGTATAAAAATATAGAAACAAAAAGATACTTCATAGTACGAATTCAATGCGATTTATTTTAAGCGCCGATATTGAATAGCAGCGGAATTGGATCGTTAGATTAAAGATTGTAGTAGGCCTTCTGTTTCTAAAACTGAATAGAAAATCTACGTAATAAAGACTTAAACCGAGTTCAAACTACAATCAGTGGCGCTTGGCTTGTTTTAATTAAATAAAATCAGGTGAGCTGAACTAATGAATTCAGCCGGCGACATACTAATCACTATGTAATTGTGCGACCGTTTTAATGCTAATGCAACGTCTTCCTGTCGGAGGCATGGCGGGCAGATTATTATTATTTACCGACTATGAAGAATGAAGATGTGACTATCGTTTATACTATTTACGATTAAAGGCCGAAATTCGATTACACCTAATCTTAGCCAGTTAAGCGTTCCTAGACGTAAGCGTTCTAATGTAAGCTGAAGCTCTGGTAGAATCTAGTTGTAGCCAGTATGATGATGCCTAGATCTAGTTTTAATCTCGTAAAACCATCCGTTTTTTTTTTTCGACTAAACATAATATAGTGTTAGCTGTAAATAAATAGAATGCACTTAACCAACTCCCAACAACCTATACGCTTCAATTGTAGCCGATTTAATCTAAGATTTGTATGGACATCTTTGACGCCTGTGTATTTTTGAAACTCCACATTTTTACGGTCTCGTATCAATCGCATAAAAATACATTCGTTTGTTTGTTCGTGTGTAGACACGAACAAACAAACGAATGTTTTTTTATGTGATTGATGAAAACATTGAGTTTAGATGGTTAAAACTTAAAATTCAAACTATGAATTAAACTTCATTTGTATATATCAGATAAGTCATTATGATTCGATCAATAGTACTTAGTAAAGTTTCCAACCCCTGCAAAGTGAGACTAAGCCCTCATACGCATTAGCGGCTAACCGCGCGTGCGGCTAACCGCGCGGCTAGCCGCTTTTATATTTTTATATGCAACCGCTCATTTTGTAATTTCTGTGTCCTTAATCATTGTATTGTCAATGTTATACTATGGGTATGTTGCCTGAAAATAAAAAAAATATTTATTAACCCCCGACGCAAAAACGACGGGGTGTTATAAGTTTGACGTGTCTGTGCGTGTGTGTGTGTGTGTGTGTGTGTGTATGTGTCTGTCTGTTCCCCTGTGGCGCTCAAACGGGTGGACCGATTTGAATGCGGTTTTTTTTGTTTGAAAGGTGAATTAGTCGAGAGTGTTGATTTTCATCAAACATAGCTAATGTTTGATGAAAATCGGTCCAAGATGGCCGCCGCTACAAAATGGCGGATTACATATTTTTTCACAACTCCCTTAATATGGGTATCAAATGAAAGGGCTTGACTAGTAGAATAGTACTATTGCATATCCATTGTTATTTATTTATTTATACGCGGTTGACCGCTAATGCGTATGAGGGCTATGCATACAGGTATCTTGTTTAACGTCATCTTCAATCAAACGTTTCTACTTAGAGCCAGTTCATACTTAATACTCCTCCACGGGGTCTTTGTATCCCCGTGTCATTATCATACATCAACAAATGTCATAACGGACGTAGCCTTTGGCGCAGCGGTCTCAACGTCACTTAATCACACCGAGTTCGAACCCCGACAGGGGCAAAGGTCGACTGCCGTGTGAACACGCGCAAACACGCTTTGATATGTCTATGTCATAAAAATGACATATTATTCGCTTATGGTAATTGCTCGGGCATTAGCATAAACCGCGGGAAACCGTTTCTAGCTCTATATAGTTATTATAGTCCGACTTTTAATTCAATACAGTAAACTGACGTTTCATGGGTTGCTACATTTTAACGAAAATCTTTATTTACTACAGTACATGATTTATTTTTAAGAGGTTAGGTATAATAAATAATGTTAGATAGATACCTGTTATAACTTCCTAAATAAGTGACTAAAAAATTTATGAAATTGTAGTCTGTTAAATGTTAAATATTGTATGCCTGTTAGAGGTAAATCTTCCTACTACATATATCTATACATTTAAAGATCATATTACGTAACAATTAAACAATTTTATGATTATAATTATAAATGAAATGAAATGAAGTGAACATATCACATCACTATTAAAGTTAGGTTGACAACATTATTTACGAAATGACATTTGAAACGTCGGTTTACTGCATCGAATTAAAAGTCGAAGTATAGTTCATACCCGCCACTTTGTTCGCGTGGATTTAAGTTTTTTTTAAAACCCTTGGGATCTCTATGATTTTCCGGTATAAAAAGAAGTTTATGTTTTTTTCCAAGATCTGGTCTCTCTCTGTACCAAATTTCGTCAAAATCGGTTTAGGGGTTTAGGCGTGAAAGCCTAACAAACAAACAAACAAACTCACTTTCGTATTTATAATAGGTATTAAAAGTTAGGATTTATAATACGTTGTCAGTTTTTTTAATAAAACATTAACGATAGCGATTCATCATATTGTGTGACCTTATGTGTTTCTGCCGGTAAAATATAATTAATCGGTGGCTAAATGAGGGGTGTTAAATGATTATATAATTAGAAAAAAAAATTGCAATATTTTATTATTTTTAACTTAGAATAAATTCGTAATAATCTTGTCAATTATTATTTGGCTATAGTGAAAATTAGAGAAACATCGCTGTCAGCCGCTGGCTACAAAAGCACACAAGATCTTTGTAATCTTAGCAATCGTGCGATCTTTGCAAGAAACCTATGTTCAGTAGTACCTACTAGGCAGCCTACGAACGAAAAATCGGTGAAATCGGAATTTACAGTTTTTTATAAGAATTAATTTAAAAAAAAAAACATTAGTGCGGTTTCACGCCTTATTAAACGGCTTTCGAATTCACTCCAGGATCCAAGATCAATTCGAGCTATTTCGGTGATCCTATACTCTGCATTTACGAAGGACGTTTTCCGTTGTCTCATCTATTATTATTATCATTTCTGTATAGTTATGCTGTGGTAATATGGTATGTCAATGTCAGCACTACATATTATAACACAAAGTCCCCCGCCGCTTCAATCTGTCTGTCTGTTCACCATAAACTCAAAACCTACTCAACGGATTTTCATGCGATTTTCACCAATGTACAGAGTGATTCATGTGAAAGGTTTATATATTTTATTAAGGTTTTCTGTAAATTGGTTGAAATTAATAGTCGGAAAGAGTCAAGCTGCCTGGGAGGTGGGAGGTTTCTTCCAAAACGCTGCTTTATCCCTTTGAGATATAACAAAACAATGTATGGGTAATAAATACTTAGTAGGATAATGGCGAAGTCGGGGTGGGTTGTTAGTACCTACATAATAATTATTATTTGTCTTCTAATTATTAAAACTTTTTTCATGCAAAATAATGCAGTTGATTTTACATTCACAATTTATGAAATACATTGTTCTTTCAATGAGAAAAACTGCTCGAGCTATAAAGATACTCCGGGCCGGCCATCGACAAGCTCGTATCGTAAAAAGTGACGACAATCACTAACCAATAACGATACCACCCTACGGCTGGTGAAAATTACTTTGCATATAAAATTTAAGCTTGGTACACACATATAAACACTTTTAATTGATACTACTTAGAGCTACAAAAATTAATATGTCTATAGTTTTTTTTATTTCATGAAATGATCATAGCAGTAGGTAACTGACACAAATAAAACATTTTTATGAATATTTTCTGGAATTCTTACTGCAAATATATTATATTTTTTCATACAATTTAACGTAATAAAAAATGTTCAAAAGCTTTGTCAATACAACTAATTCACACGCTTTGGCTCTACATAAATTTCGGCATCCACCCACGTCAAAATTTTTACATATCTGTACCTTCAACAATAAAAAGATTGTTAATAATAACACAAAATTACAGTTAGTTTAAACTAAGAAAAAATAAAAATAAATAATAATAGTAATATATAGTTACAAAAAAGTTTATTTTATTCTTATTAATTATGCTTTATGGTAAACTTGTTTTCCTTATTTTAACTAAGCTCTTTTCATTGTTCAAACCCTTCAGTTTTTTTTTCAGTTTCAGTATTCAAGCTCCTAACAAAAAATGAGAAAAAACACCTACAATGCAATAGATATTATAATATTTTATGTCCATGGTATGCGCCAAGCTTAACGCTCGAAGGACCGATATATCTAAGAAGAATTCCCCATACATTGTTAATTCTTTGTCTGCGCCGCCTTAATATTGGCCCAGTAATGAACTTGCGAGTAGGTAATTATGTGCTCGCTACGAGCACGAGTAGATAAGTACAGAGAGGAAGCTTCATACAAACGGCCCGCTGTAGGTACACTCGCACAAGCACACTCACCAACGGTTCACGGACGCCCGCTCGTTCCACTAACCGGTACAGTTGGTGACAAACGTGCGCATATGTGTGAGTATACCTACAGCGGGCCGCTTGTAGAAGCTTCCCCTCTGTACTTATCTACTCGTGTGCTACGAGTGTCTATTATAGCGTATCCTTTCTGTACTGGCATCGGTTACCTACGGTCTTTGGAAGTACCTAATAAAATAAAGATCAGACTATGGCTTTTATCGCCTCTTTTTATTAACCCTAGAACACTAACGATATTTTTCAACGCTTATTACTAACCTTCGTCGTTCCGACTACGCTGTCAAACAAGTAGGTCTATAAGGTTTTATTGAATAAAATACTTATTTCTTTTACATTATTTATTTAATACAATTATTAACTAACAAAAATATAACATTCTAATATAATCCAATCACATAATCATTACATAATTAGCCTTTTTACTAATACCATATTTTTCGCTTTAATTAAAGATATTTGGTTTTTAAGTGGTTACTTATTATTAACTAGAACAAAATACTTGCAATTAAAACTAAAATAATCAAAACCAAGACATAGAATTAATAAAAAAAGGTAACATTTTGATAAAAAACTATGAACTAAAGCATTTGTGACAGATATCAATTTTGTGTTCGCCACACAATGATTTTATGCACTTGAAGCTACTACTTTTAGTCATGCTTCGTTTTGCTGACGGGCATATGGCACAAATTTTTCTTTTTTTTGCAATATGACGATCTGCAGCTTCTCTTTCATCACTTTCAAGTGTCAAACTTGATCTACTACTTCCTGGCGTATCCAAAATTTGTGTAATTGCATCGTGCAGGCCAGATTGAAATGTGGGCATAAATTTGAATTTTCTTCATCACTATTATCTGCTAATAATAGCTGAAGAATCGTATCTAAAATAAAATATAATATACATTACTTTTATATTGTAAAAACTAAAAAATAAACTTAAAATATTAGAAACAAAATATATCGTTATTACTAACCATCGTCGATGCGACGAGTCATGGTTGCTGCTCCGATGCTCACAGGCCTCTCACACAAAAAACACCACCGTGCATCGTGGGGATATGGGGCTAACTGAGATTACACGAGAGCTGCAATGAGTGCGACCGCGCACTCAAAATTTACGACACTTTTTCGAATTCGCGTCGTCGATTCGACGAAGCTTAGTGTTCTAGGGTTAAAGGACTTTTGGAACGCACTAGAAAGAAAACCTCAGTTATATTTAATTAATCAGTGGGGAATAAGAAAGTATCGTAGAAAATAATTTAAACAAGTTAACCTCACTATTCGAATTCATATTTATTAGTAAGTAGTTAATTGTAATAAACCTATTTTTTTGCTGAAAATGCGTGTTTTAAAAGCCCACGCGCAGCTTTTGAGATCTCAAGTTATAGATCTCGTCTTTTCTGATTTGATAACGTAAGGATACTACCGAGCCTAGCTGTCGCCATCGATGCCTTCATAATATTATGAGACCTTGTATGTATGTTACAGCCAAAGTAATAAATAAGGATATTATGTATACTATCCAGCCATTATAAATATTATCAACTCAATTTGGATAAAGTAATAATTGACACAGAATTATTAAAATTATCTAGCTATTATAAATAATATTCAGCTATTTTATATAATATCTTGGAAGACTTGGATAAAGTAACAAAACAAGGACTTATGTTTAACTGATCACCAGATATTGCAAAATATAACGTCAAATAAACAGTTTATACCACCCAAAAACATAGTTACTTCTGCAACAGCTTCGGCGCTAGGGGAAGTGCAGCCCCATCGCCCAGGTTGTGTAGCAAAGCCCAGGCGCCCACGCTCACCACCGCAGCTTCGGCTTGCTGGTCGCCTTCGGCGACCTGCCTCATCCGCTACGGCTCGCGCGGGTGCCTGCGATTTTCTACGGCGGGCGGAGGCGCGTATTTACATAATATACATAGCCAGAATGCACCCATAGGATTCTGCTTATGTATACATTGTAATGCAGTTTTCAAATTTTGTACTACAAAGTATACACGAATTTTGCGTACTACTAGTATATATTTTGTAACGTGGACGCGCGCGTGCATCGTTCCAATATATACAAGGCCAAAACGCAACCATAGAATTTTTTTTTCAAAATTAATTAGGTAACTGTTTGAACTTAACCGACTTATTGCTTTGGGTTGGGGTGCTCAGATTTTGTTTTGGACCACATTCTACCTAGGATCCAATAGAACCTAAGTGCCCGGCCTGCGGCCGGGCACCTCAATATTTATGTTCTAACCTAACCTAACCTAGCTTCTGTAAGTGACACGCATCCACTAGTTCATTAATAATACTTATTTTCGTGAGGTACTTATCTTCTGAGGTGTCTCCGGAAAAATTACAACAGCTATGCATATAATATTTCTATCATCAGCTTTGGCACGGTCTACATCAGGAATTTTAGGCTAGGTTACTGGTTAGGTTAGGATAGGGTAGTTTAGATTACGAGATCGTGGTGATCACGCCACACCACAAAGGAATGAGATGCGGGAGGGGAAGCAAGGCGGGCCGTATTTATCATTTTGACCAACGTTCATTTGCTATTATGAATAATGTCTGGTTCGACATGATATTATGAATAATATCTGGACAATTTAGATATTATTTATAATTGCCAGTCATTATGAATAAAAGCTAATTAATTACTTTGGCTGTAACATGTATATAACTTCTTGTTAGGCTGCATCATGCATCAATGATCACTTAACTATCTTTTTTGTAATTCATCTACAAGTTAGCCCTTGACTGCGATCTCACCTGATGTTAAGTGACGATGCATGATGATGACGACGTCTAAGGTGGAAGTGGGCTAACTTGAAAGAGGTATGGCACTATTATTACACCCATATCTACCCCTAATCGGTTTCTACGCGACATCGTACCAGAACGCTAAATCGCTTGGCAGCACGGCTTTGCCGGTAAGGTGGTAACTAGCCACAGCTGAAGCCTGCCACAGACCAAACCAGAGACAATGTAGAAATATTAAAATCCCAAATTGTCACTGCCGGGAAACGAACCCGGGACCACAGCGCTCACCGCTGAGCTAGAGAGGTAGTCAAAAATCTATCATTAAAAATATCTATCATCAATTAATGTGAATGCAGTCAATCGTAAGCATATAATTTTATACATATTATTCAAAATAAATTCGTCGATGACCTAACAATATTGAAAATAAATAAAAATTTGATACCTACTTAGGCACTTCAAAGTCCTGACATTCCAGTTACAAAACCCATCAATAAATTACAGCCAACATTAACTGTTCATCATAGTTTTATAATCAATCAACATCAAAGTTATTAATTTGTAGAATTTTTACATAATCACATGTCATAATTCATGAAGTCGTATATTGCCTATGCAAGTTTACGGAACAGGTTTTTATATATAAATATTTTGTGCATGATATACTCGAGCTACTATTTTTTCTGCATAATACTTAAGTATTTTTAATCATATCGGTGTCATAATTATTTTGGTAGTATTTACAAAAGTTGTATTTTCGAATTATTAGTAGGTACCTGTTATGATATTGGTATTTGGTAGTAAAAAAATAACATTTCGCAGATCATTATATTTTTTTGCTTAATTATTTAATTTTTATTATTTTTAAAAATTTCCGTTTGTGGCGCTGGCTGTAGATGTATGCCGGACGAACTCAAATCTTAAAACAAGCCGCCAAGGTCCATTTTACTTTGAATTTATTTTGTTTCGATGCTCGAAATCGATCAACGTTGTCGCTATGTGCAAACTCGTACTAACCCTACTCTACTAGAGTATGATTATCCATTCGGCCCTATCGTTCCGGTGTTAGCTAACCGTCTTCCTTCCAGCGAATTTTTAAAACAAGCCATTTAAGTCCGTTTTACTTTTAAATTAGGTATTATTAGTGTTTCGATGCTCGAAATCGATCAACTTTGTCGCAATGTGCAAATCATACTAACCCTACTGTACTAGAGTATGATTTTCCAGTCGGCCCTATCGTGCCGGTGTTAGGTAACCGTCTTCCTTACGGCAAATTCTTAAAACAAGCCACTTAAGTCTATTTTACTTTGAAGTATTGTGTTTCGATGCTCGAAATCGATCAATGTTGTTGCAATGTGCAAACTCGTACTAACCCTACTGTACTAGAGTATGATTTTCCATTCGGCCCTATCGTGCCGGTGTTAGGTAACCGTCTTCCTTCCGGCGAAGCGCTGGCGTGTTACAACACATGACATACCTACCTATGCAGTCCAACGTCCTTCCTTGTTGCGGCACGTAGCGTGGTCTTCTTTCGTAAAACGCGATACCTACGTATTAGTTGATTATATAAAGCATATTTATATGTGTAGGTACATACTAAATACTAACAAGACCGTATTCGCGGCATTATGGTATGTAAATAGTACAGCAGCCCTGGAACAAATTTTTAGTGATTAATAACAAGCTGAATTTTCGTGAGTAGGTTCGTTTCGACGAAACGAACAAGTTTTTTATCTATGAAAATTCTCGATGGAGGTAGGCTACTCGAGTGGGGAGGTGTTAAAAATTTCGATTCGCTCGGGTGGGAAATCGTTCCACTAAATTTGTAGGACTATATGCCCAGGCGCACTATGGGACCAAACGGTATCTTCCGTCTCATAAATCTATAACTTTTTTGTTTCTTAACATTTTGGTTTGAAATTTTGGTCATGTATTCTTGAATATCTATGCTACTAGAAAAATGAAACGCCAGTATTTTAAAAATAATATTTATTTCGTAAAAGCATGTCAAAAATTAAATTATATAATTTTCCATACAAAAAAGTTAATAATAATACTTAAAGTTATTTTATTATTAATTTTTATTTTACTTATTTTGTTATGATTATAATAATGATTATTATGATTATAATAAATGATGATCTTTATAATTTTTTAAATAAAAAAAAAATCAAAATTAAATACCAAATAGATAAAAACCGACCAAGTGTGAGTCGGGCCTTACTCTTTTAGAGTTCCGTACATAATTATGAACAACATAATATTTTGGGTGTAAGAAATAATTCATTTCCGAGCAACAAACTATTTTATGAATCGTTGTTTTTAGTAATTGGCAGACAGAGGGATATATAGACATACAGGAAAGTGATATTAATAGGGCTCCGTTTTTACCCTTTGAGTAAGAAACCCTAAAAAGTACTTATGTAGCAATATTTTATCATACTTTTGGTTAAAATGATAACTACAAAAATGGGATCATGAGAAGATTCGTGAGGTACTTATCTTCTGAGGTGTCTCCGGAAAAATTACAACAGCTATGCATATAATATTTCTATCATCAGCTTTGGCACGGTCTACATCAGGAATTTTAGGCTAGGTTACTGGTTAGGTTAGGATAGGGTAGTTTAGATTACGAGATCGTGGTGATCACGCCACACCACAAAGGAATGAGATGCGGGAGGGGAAGCAAGGCGGGCCGTATTTATCATTTTGACCAACGTTCATTTGCTATTATGAATAATGTCTGGTTCGACATGATATTATGAATAATATCTGGACAATTTAGATATTATTTATAATTGCCAGTCATTATGAATAAAAGCTAATTAATTACTTTGGCTGTAACATGTATATAACTTCTTGTTAGGCTGCATCATGCATCAATGATCACTTAACTATCTTTTTTGTAATTCATCTACAAGTTAGCCCTTGACTGCGATCTCACCTGATGTTAAGTGACGATGCATGATGATGACGACGTCTAAGGTGGAAGTGGGCTAACTTGAAAGAGGTATGGCACTATTATTACACCCATATCTACCCCTAATCGGTTTCTACGCGACATCGTACCAGAACGCTAAATCGCTTGGCAGCACGGCTTTGCCGGTAAGGTGGTAACTAGCCACAGCTGAAGCCTGCCACAGACCAAACCAGAGACAATGTAGAAATATTAAAATCCCAAATTGTCACTGCCGGGAAACGAACCCGGGACCACAGCGCTCACCGCTGAGCTAGAGAGGTAGTCAAAAATCTATCATTAAAAATATCTATCATCAATTAATGTGAATGCAGTCAATCGTAAGCATATAATTTTATACATATTATTCAAAATAAATTCGTCGATGACCTAACAATATTGAAAATAAATAAAAATTTGATACCTACTTAGGCACTTCAAAGTCCTGACATTCCAGTTACAAAACCCATCAATAAATTACAGCCAACATTAACTGTTCATCATAGTTTTATAATCAATCAACATCAAAGTTATTAATTTGTAGAATTTTTACATAATCACATGTCATAATTCATGAAGTCGTATATTGCCTATGCAAGTTTACGGAACAGGTTTTTATATATAAATATTTTGTGCATGATATACTCGAGCTACTATTTTTTCTGCATAATACTTAAGTATTTTTAATCATATCGGTGTCATAATTATTTTGGTAGTATTTACAAAAGTTGTATTTTCGAATTATTAGTAGGTACCTGTTATGATATTGGTATTTGGTAGTAAAAAAATAACATTTCGCAGATCATTATATTTTTTTGCTTAATTATTTAATTTTTATTATTTTTAAAAATTTCCGTTTGTGGCGCTGGCTGTAGATGTATGCCGGACGAACTCAAATCTTAAAACAAGCCGCCAAGGTCCATTTTACTTTGAATTTATTTTGTTTCGATGCTCGAAATCGATCAACGTTGTCGCTATGTGCAAACTCGTACTAACCCTACTCTACTAGAGTATGATTATCCATTCGGCCCTATCGTTCCGGTGTTAGCTAACCGTCTTCCTTCCAGCGAATTTTTAAAACAAGCCATTTAAGTCCGTTTTACTTTTAAATTAGGTATTATTAGTGTTTCGATGCTCGAAATCGATCAACTTTGTCGCAATGTGCAAATCATACTAACCCTACTGTACTAGAGTATGATTTTCCAGTCGGCCCTATCGTGCCGGTGTTAGGTAACCGTCTTCCTTACGGCAAATTCTTAAAACAAGCCACTTAAGTCTATTTTACTTTGAAGTATTGTGTTTCGATGCTCGAAATCGATCAATGTTGTTGCAATGTGCAAACTCGTACTAACCCTACTGTACTAGAGTATGATTTTCCATTCGGCCCTATCGTGCCGGTGTTAGGTAACCGTCTTCCTTCCGGCGAAGCGCTGGCGTGTTACAACACATGACATACCTACCTATGCAGTCCAACGTCCTTCCTTGTTGCGGCACGTAGCGTGGTCTTCTTTCGTAAAACGCGATACCTACGTATTAGTTGATTATATAAAGCATATTTATATGTGTAGGTACATACTAAATACTAACAAGACCGTATTCGCGGCATTATGGTATGTAAATAGTACAGCAGCCCTGGAACAAATTTTTAGTGATTAATAACAAGCTGAATTTTCGTGAGTAGGTTCGTTTCGACGAAACGAACAAGTTTTTTATCTATGAAAATTCTCGATGGAGGTAGGCTACTCGAGTGGGGAGGTGTTAAAAATTTCGATTCGCTCGGGTGGGAAATCGTTCCACTAAATTTGTAGGACTATATGCCCAGGCGCACTATGGGACCAAACGGTATCTTCCGTCTCATAAATCTATAACTTTTTTGTTTCTTAACATTTTGGTTTGAAATTTTGGTCATGTATTCTTGAATATCTATGCTACTAGAAAAATGAAACGCCAGTATTTTAAAAATAATATTTATTTCGTAAAAGCATGTCAAAAATTAAATTATATAATTTTCCATACAAAAAAGTTAATAATAATACTTAAAGTTATTTTATTATTAATTTTTATTTTACTTATTTTGTTATGATTATAATAATGATTATTATGATTATAATAAATGATGATCTTTATAATTTTTTAAATAAAAAAAAAATCAAAATTAAATACCAAATAGATAAAAACCGACCAAGTGTGAGTCGGGCCTTACTCTTTTAGAGTTCCGTACATAATTATGAACAACATAATATTTTGGGTGTAAGAAATAATTCATTTCCGAGCAACAAACTATTTTATGAATCGTTGTTTTTAGTAATTGGCAGACAGAGGGATATATAGACATACAGGAAAGTGATATTAATAGGGCTCCGTTTTTACCCTTTGAGTAAGAAACCCTAAAAAGTACTTATGTAGCAATATTTTATCATACTTTTGGTTAAAATGATAACTACAAAAATGGGATCATGAGAAGATATATTTTCAAAAATATAAGTGAATATTAATTTTAAATTGCGTTTATGTTTATAAAAATTTTAAATACAAAATAAAACGTACTTCAATTTATCAAAAATAATATTAAAAGACAGAAATAAGAAAAATCGTAAATTTCATAGAATTTATTATTTTCCCTCGTTAGACATTTTTGCTTCTAGATCAAAATGGCGCAATAATGACGCAGGTTTTTTTTGTTTCCCTATATTACTGAATAGTTATGGAATCCAAAAGAGTGATTAACTCAACACCGGCAGCTTTCGGCAACAATGAAATCTCCATTTGAAATATAAAAAGTTCGAAAATTTCCTTATGTCACTTAAAAATTTACAAAAAAATTCATATAATTTTTTTAAATAAAATGTTTACGTATTTGTAAAGTAGAGATTTCAAGCAATCTAAAAATATATAACACTTAAATATTTTCTTGTAAAACTTAAAAATAATCTTAAGTTAAACTTTCATTATGGGCTACTTGGTTGGTTGTAAATATCAAAGTCCAATGTTTGAGAGTTATTTTATATACCTAGAACTAAAATATTTTTATTTTTTAACTTTATTCATAAAAGTCCTATTATCTGAGAATATTAAACCATGGAAAAAACTTTGGAATTACAACATTCGTTCAAACCATTTTCGAGACGGATAATACCGTTCGGTCCCATAGTGAGGCGGCTTGACTTTTTCCGACATTTTCAACAGTTGTCATCATACACAAAACCTTAGCAAATTAGGTACGTAAGTACCTATACATCTAAACCTTCCTCATGAATTACTCTGTCTCTTGGTGAAAACCGCATGAAAATACGTTCAGTAGTTTCGAGTTTATCGCGAACAGATAGAAACAGACAGACAAACAGACGCGGCGGGGTACGTTATTTTATGATATATGTAGTGATTCACTCGTCGTTTAAAACACCAATTCAAATCGCAAAATCATCTATGAATCCTGTACCACAATTCGAATTATCCGATTGACAATTAAGGAAACCATACATTTTTTAAGTGATAACATCTCATAAATCGATGAACGCCGGCTGCACGCACGAAACAGCATGACTCATTGTTACGTTCCGCCTGAGCCGAGCGTGCAATCGAGAGCGCGGAACAAGCGATAGAGAGGCACGATCGGCCTAAGCTTTCGGCTTGTACGCATCTATCTCTTTTTGTTTTCTTATGACGTTATCACGTAAAATTATCGTCCGTAAACCGACTTTCATCATCATCATCATGATCAACCCATTACCGGCTCACTACAGAGCACGGGTCTCCTCTCAGAGTGAGAAGGGTTTTGGCCATAGTCTACCACGCTGGCCAAGCGGATAGGCAGACTTCACACACCTTTGAGAACGTTATGGAGAACTCTCAGGCATGCAGGTTTCCTCACGATGGTTTCCTTCACCGTTAAAGCAAGTGATATTTAAATACTTAAAACGCACATAACTCCGAAAAGTTAGAGGTGCGTGCCCGGGATCGAACCCACGACCTCCGATTAGAAGTCGGTCGTCCTAACCACTAGGTTATCACAGCTTTTAACCGACTTTACAGACAACCAATTTTTTAAGCCGTAAAATTCCAACAAAATAAAAGTTTAATTTGTGTATAGAAATTTGAAAAAAATAAGATATAAATACATCATACACAATTGCTTCGAATCCGCCAAGATCACAGGCAAAGACAATAATTTTATTGTGTTAAAGCCAATTACCTCCGTATCGCCGAATCAGCCGGCGACTCAGGTGACCGTTAAGACAATCAAAGTGCTCCTACTTCCTGCGTTACATGATGATAATACATAGAAATTGTATATTAAAGTCAACTCATAAATATGTATATGTCTCGGTCTGTGGTCACACAAAACGTTGCACAATCTCCCGTACGGATGGCCCCACGACGGACGTGCTAATCCATGGAGTAGCGCTTAGATGCTTTAAATATTTATAATTTAGGAATATTATTCATTATCAGTCGATGTATTTTTATAGATAGCTAGATGATGTCCGCAACTTCGTCCACGTGGTGTTAGGTTTTTCAAATCCCGTGGGAACTCTTTAATTTTCCGGGATAAAGAAGCCTATGTCCGTCCCCGGGATGTAAGCTAACTCTGTACCAAATGTATAAAAATCGGTTAAACTGTTTGGGCGTGAAAAGCTAGCAGACAGACAGACACACTTTCGCATTTATAATATTAGTTTGGATAATAATATAGGTATATAGTTAAATTACGTTCTGTAAAATAGAATTGAGTACTTAGTTGTCCAAATTATTAAGTTGTATTACTAATGCTAAACAGTAATTGGATGATATTCACTTATTGTCGAGCCCACACATTTATCATCAAGCCTATTGCATTTTTTTTATTGATTTTGAAAGAATATTTATCTAGGATAAAAAGTTAACTGTATTTATCTGTTGTTATAATGATATTTATAAAACTGCTCACGTTACTTACCCATTTATCCCTAAAATATTATTTATCAACGACCGCCCGCGACTTTGCTATCTTGGGATTATAAATTTCCTATCCCATCGAAATTTAAAAAATCCAGCCTTATGCCTATAAAAAGTAGCCTATGTCCGTCTCCGGGATGTAAGCTAACTCTGTAATTTTCATCAAAATCTGTTAACTGTTGTACTGTGTGTTAACACAAAAATCTGGAAAAGCTAGCAGATGGACAGACAGAGAGACACACTTTTGCATTTAATACATAATATTAGTAAGTACCTACTGGTGGAAGAGGACGCGGAGAACCTTATCGAATTGACAAAAAAAATCGCTGTAAAATTAAACCAAAACTCACAAGATATTCTAAAAGTATATAGGAAAAAAACAGTTCGCCCTAAGAACCGCGACAGTGCACCTCCAGTGGTGATTGTGTCCCTAAGAGATGGTTGCAAAGATGCGTGGCTAGAATCCTCTAAAAATGTTAATCTCAGCTGCCAAGACATAGGTCTTTCGCAAGGAAGCAAGATCTACTTCAGGGAATCTCTGACACCGGCAACTGCATATTTGCTATGGAAATCCAAAATGGAACT
The DNA here is from genome assembly GCA_920104075.1 of Melanargia galathea. Lineage (NCBI taxonomy): Eukaryota > Metazoa > Arthropoda > Insecta > Lepidoptera > Nymphalidae > Melanargia > Melanargia galathea. The sequence continues at coordinate 14,513,262 of OV049874.1, read as the reverse complement.
CAAGAACAATGATCTTTGCAAGTTTGTATGGTGTAAGAATGGTGTAATACTAGCAAGAAAACACGAAACAGATAAAATACACCACATAAGATCTAGCAATGATGTAGAACGATTAGTGAAATTATTCAACACAAAATGAATATATTATTTAAATTCAATTGGCAACCCTCTTTGACAACTGTTAAATGGATGATTTTACACCTCAGATAAATGAATATACACATAATAGTTGGAATGAATTTGTAGAAAAAGCTCCATTACAATGTAACTCCCTGTGTGCATTACATGTTAATATTAGATCAATGTTGAAGAACTTCGACCAACTGGAATACATAATAAATAGCAGCTTACAAACAATACATATTGTTGTAGTTACAGAAGCTAACATAAGGGAAGAGAGCTCAACTTTATTCCAACTAGAAGACCATGAGATGTATTCACAACTACGGAAAAACCGAAGAGGGGGAGGAGTCATCCTATATATTCATAACAGTGTATCGTTCCATAGGTTTCCAGTGAACATGTGTTTTTCTGAATCAATCATAGGTGAAGTGATAACAAGTTATAACTATAAAATATGTGTATGTGCTATATACCGGCCCCCTGGCACTAGTCAGCTAGATTTTATCAAAGAACTTCAACAGGTAATATCTCATTTTTCTCCAAATTGTAATCTGGTCATTCTCGGTGACATAAACATTAACATAAAGCTAAACGAGTCCAACGTAAACTTATATCTTAACACTATGAGCGAGGCTGGCTTGGACTGTGGAATACAGCAATATACACGTGTTGAGACAAAAGGGAACTTGATTACAAAAAGTTGCATTGATCATATATTTATACGAAGCTTTGATAATAATCAAAATGACTCTGGCTCATTTGTACTAACGGCTGTGATAAACAACTCGATAGCTGACCACTATATAACTGGATTCATAATAGTCCAGAATTCATTGCAAAGAGTGAATAATAAATACTGTACCAAAACTAACTACTCTAAATTATTAGATGATCTGCTTGATGTAGACTGGAGCCAGGGGTTGACATACAATAGTCCTAATGATATTATGAATTTTATCTCTACTAAATATAATTCTATATATAAAAAATGTCAATACACTACAAAAGTAAGCTCGGGAAAAAGGGAAAATTGTGTTTGGATAAATAAAAAAGCCATAAAAATGTGTAATAAAAGAAATCATTTATTTTATATTTGGAAACAGGATGAAAGTAATATAGACAATAGAATACTCTATAATAAGTACCGAAATAAGACTAATAAATATATAAATTATATAAAAAATAAATATGTAAAAAGCCAGATAATACATAATTTTAAAAACTCAAAAAAAATCTGGGAAATTGTAAACAAACTGTGTGGCAAGCGAACAAAATCCTTAGATGAAATCCTATTAAATAACTTCCATATGCCAGCCAAATTAATATCAAACAAATTTGCTTCGGAATTCCAAAATAACATGACTAAAACATGTACATCCTGCAGCACTCCTATTCTTAAAGCTGAGTCATATGTCAAAAAACCAAATGTATGTCTTAGGTTGGGCAAAGCAAAACACAATACTATATCTAAAATAATAAAAAATCTAAATGAGAATAAGAGTGCAGGTATGGATAATATTAGAGCGAAGGACATAAAGCATATAAATGGCAAAATAACACCTATTATTACTCACTTAATAAATCAATGCATTACGACATGTACATATCCTGACACATTGAAAGTAGGTATTATTCGGCCTGTACATAAGAAAGGCAGCTATGATAACTCAAATAACTACCGACCAATTACTATATTGCCCTGCATTGACAAGGTAATTGAAAGGTACATTGGAGATAAATTAAGTAATTATTTCATTCAAAATAGTATTATAAACAGTAAACAATTTGGCTTTCAAAGAAATAAAAGTACCTCTCAGTTACTGGCAAAATTTAGTAATGAAGTCTGCATGCAACTGAATCAAAGGAGACATGTTCTTGCTGTCTTCATTGACTTCAGTAAGGCATTTGATTTATTAAATTATAATACACTCTTTACAAAACTGGAACAAAATGGAATTCAGGGCCCAGCGCTGAGTTGGTTTAAAAACTATCACTATAAACGTCATACAGTTGTTAAGGTAGCAGGTGAGTTTAGTGACAAAATGAGTACTACTCAGGGCACGGCCCAGGGCTCCATCCTTGGTCCATCCGAATACTTACTGTATGTGAACGATATGTGTAACATATTTCAATCTGGTTCAATATATCAATTTGCAGACGATACATGTTTACTAGTGGCAAATACCAACATATTAGAAGCACAGGCACTGATGCAACATAACTATGATCAGCTGTGTAAGTGGGCACATGATGTTGGGTTAGTGATCAATGTTCAGAAAACTAAACTAATGCATATACACTCTAGCCACATGAAATATACTACACAACCGACAATAATTGCACATGAGCACAGCTGCTTGCACCAGCAAAGCACCAAATGCAACTGTAACTCCTTGGAATTAGTTGATCAGCATATGTATCTAGGTCTTATAATAGATAGTAAATTTAACTGGAAACCTCACATTAATTACATATGTAACAAACTGAGATCAATACTTTGTAACTTAGCAATACTGAAACATAAAATTCCCTTTCAAATCTTGAGATTATTATATTTGGCATTAGCGGATTCAATAATTAATTATGGTTTAAGTAGCTATGGCAGAACCTATAAAACTTATATAGAAGACATTTATAAAATACAAATTAGAATTCTAAAAACAATTGTTCCTAATTATGTTAAATTGTTGCATAAACAAAATGACTTGAGCTTGTTTAAATATTGTAAAATATTTAGCTTATATGACAAAATTAAATTAGAGGTTGTGAGTGAAGAATGGGAGCATATAAGTGTGCTTATAAGAAACAATAGACCTGCAACCCTGCGTCAGCTGAACTACTTACCTACATTTAAGCTACCTTATTGCAAAAATAACTATGGCAGGCGTAATTGGGACTACATGCTCCCTTCTTTACTCAACGAACTACCATTATCTGTAGTAAATAAATTATTAAAAGTATGCAACAAAAAGGACACAAAGAGAACCCTAAAAGAGTTCTTTTCGCGTTCATTCAAAAAGAAGGGCTCGGTATATAGCAATGTAGAAAATAAAATCTAAATCATATATGTAGGTATATAAATTAGTATATATTAATAGAATAGTTTAGTATTATTTCATAGGTAATTTATAATAGTATATTTAATATTATATAATAGTATAAGCAATTATTATAAGTAAGTTTATTATAATTATAATAGTAAGTTTAAGGTAAGAATGATGTTATATTATGTAAGTACCTATAGTTAATAAATAGCAGTGTAAATAACCCCAGCAAATAAACCCTGTGTGGTTTTAGCTGGGGTTATAAAAACGTTAAAAATACTGTACACATTACTTATATTGAATATATTGAATAAAAAAAAAAAAAAAAAACTTATGGATAAAAAATCAAAAATTTCATCATCATCATTTGTCATTTTTTCGTAAGTATTTTAATATAGATCGACTCCACTACTTCACTGTTCCTGTAATATCGACGTACAGTGCCGCCAGGCCACGGCGTAATAGAAAAAGTGATACGCGGCGCACCGCACAAATACATTCTTACCGTCGTTTGTTCTACGTACACCCAACAAAACTATATACACATCACCTAAGTCTACCTTCAATCTATTTTAACTCTTAGATGAAGCAGCTTATGGGTCATTTTATTTTGAAGAATACATCGGGTCAATGCATACTTTGTTCCATTGTAGTACGTCTGAATAAAGAAATGTCGGGTTGTATGTGGTGCCTTTACAGCCGTGTTTTTCTCAGTCGACAATAGCTCGACCGCAAAGCAGCACTTCGATAGAATTTGTTATTGAATGTCAATTGAACTTGGTTTCACGCTGCATTTGCTTTAGTTTTTTGTACGTCTTGTTCCTTTCTAGTTCTTATTTGTAGGAGAAAATTTCAAAAAAAGTATCAATTTTTTAATCGATTACTGATAAGCTGCTATTTGATAGGCATTGGTAACTGATTACAAAAAAGGAAGAGCACAAACCGAACGCTTAGTTCGGCTTGTGACGAATCCATCTCTCTTTGTTTTCTTATGACGTTATCACGAAAAATTATCGTCCGTAAACCGAGTTTACAGACAACTATTTTTTTTTTTGGGAACCAAGATTGACAGTAAGGTTGAGAGTTTGCCATTACGATCAACCCATGAAGATGAAGAATCATCGGCTATTAGTGGAACTGATCACAACACCCGCCGACAAAGACCGCGGCTTGACAGCTCCGTGCACCCTCGAAAGCTAATTAATAAACAGATACAACCACTTAAGATAAGTAAAAATGTATTTTCATCCCAAATGGCACCGGATACAGATTATATCGGCATGACAAAGCGTGGCGCTAAGAAAATCTCCAGCTCTACGTTCAAAATTCAATCATAAATTCGTCGTTACTTACAGTTGAATTTCCATTAACAGTTGAAGGCATCTTCCCATAAAGTTATCTTGCAGGCGATATTGAACTAAAATATGAGCGCCATAAAAGATAAAAAGCAATGACGTATCTACTCCGATGATTGCACACGGTTTGTCAGCAAAATAAAAGCATATTGAAATTTAAACTTTAAAATTAAGTGTGTAGAGTTGATTTTGTATATGGGTTGTTTTGAAGTACTGTAGAATCAATGTTAACTACTTTAAAAGCTTCATCCAGACTCTGAAGTGCAGGTACGGGCTTCTGTCTCCTAAAATAAACAAATTGCTCAGATAAGTTTTCAGAAACACTTCTTTGGGATGACTTATTAAGTTATTATTGTAAATTAATGTTCTAAGAAGGACTTCGTCATACGCGTGTCATGAGCACAGTGAATCAAATGATATTAATTTATAATTATTTCCGGTTGAATTTGAGACGTAATGATCATTTATCTCTTGAAGCAACAGCGTTCGTCATAGCGAAATTTGTAAAATAAAATTATTAACTGGTAATTAAGTATTTGAAATTGATCGTTTTGCATTTTAAGAAGATACACAAGAAGACTCCTGAGAAGATACCGGTAAACTTGTAAAGCATCAGACCGCGATGTTCTAATATAGATGTCTTCAATTGTTCACTTGTAATTGCACACCACTCGACATTACTGCGCCAAGGAGCCGACAAAATATCATCAAACTAGTAATTGTCAACTGTCAAATCAAACTTTCATCCGAGGCCTCCTTAAAGGCTAAGACAAGTCAAGATACTAACTCCGATTCGGAGACGAGAAGACTGCTGAGAAGATACCGGTAAACTTGTAAAGCATCAGACCGCGATGTTCTAATATAGATGTCTTCAATTGTTCACTTGTGATTGTAGAACGCTGAACTCTCGATCGAGCTGTGCGAGAAGACTGCTGAGAAGATACCAGATACCAGTAAACTTGTAAAGCATCAGTTGACCGTGATGTTCTAAATATGGAAGTCTTCAATTGTTCACTTGTGATTGTAGAATGCTTAACTGTGTACCTAAACACCTTGACGACATTTGCAAAGAACAGTTATAATGTAAGAACATAAGAATTTTTCTTATAAGCTGTTATAAGTAAGGCGTTAATAGCAAAAAAAGCCTAATTAAAGAGCAATCGAGCACCCTTGACACCGGTCAGTGCCAGTAATCCCAGATGATGCGGGCCTGTACAGACAGCATAAAAATTTAATACGCAAATATATTTTTGGAAATAAAATTGAGCACGATCTTAAACTTATTTAGCTCCGAAATTTTGTAATCTTCAGACAAAATGCGTTCCGAGAAAACTTTTAGCGATTTTCTTACCAACTCATTTTATTTGTAAACCTAAACTCACGTTTAACCTAATTTAGACGTTTCTGACACATGCCACATGCGGTGACAATTAAGATACCTTCTCAATGAATCGGAACGGAGCGAAGACGTGCTCAGCAGACAAATCAGATCATTGACAGATGACGTTATTATTTTATCACGTAGTCTCTCAGTTATGTGATTGGTTCGCCAAACACGTCTTCGCTTCACAGTTCACTCCACTTTAGTGCACTCTTAAAACGAGAGCGAAGCGAGTGCATTTTTTTAAATTATTGATCTATTGTTGGGCGAAATTAACAATGACTTTAAGAATCGTTTCATTTCAACATAAGGCAATTTGTTTGAGTTACGTGTACTCAAAATAAACTTTTTTGTGAACTGTACGAAGGACTTATTTGTGTAATTCGCGATAATAGCACTGTCAATCGACAGTGGCGCTCTTTTTGCGGGGGTACGTCAGTTAATATTATTGAGACACCGGGGTGGTTTGTTAAAGGTTAAGTACATTTGTGTGCTTGGTAGGTCTTGGCTGGTTTTTCTGATCAAGCAATGAACTCTGTTGTATGTAAAATAGCTCGTTTTCAAGCAATCGATTCTTTGTAGAAATTGAGCTCTATCAGTGGTCACATATTTATTGTTATCACCATTTCACTTAATGTGTCATTAAAATTATAAATAAAATTAATCGTTAGTTCGATAAAGCTTGTGTTTCTTCTTTTCGAAGTGCTTCAGATTTTAATTTTATTTTAACTAACGAATTCTTTTACCTTTACTATAATTGTGCGAGTATTCCTAGGATGGGTTTCACAAAGTCCCTTGGTGTTTAGTTGGAAATACGTTAGATGTGTATCTGAAGTTAATCTAGGAGGAATGTCAGGGGAATCTCTCTTAGCTCACAAAGGGCAAGGGCGGACATACGCATCTGAGCTTGTCTTAAGTGAACCAGCCCGATGGTAAACTGGCATAACTTGGAATTGGGCAATTTAGTAGGTAGGTACTTACATATTTCTTTTATTATTTTGTTTATCTTCATTGTCAAATCCCACCTATTTCGTGGTCACGAACCAATGGACATCCGTATCCATAGAGGCTTAAAAATACTAAAGCAACAACGTATCTTTTAATTCATACTTAAATTCATTATAATGCAAAATCAGTCCGTCGATTTCTGTTAGGTCGTGAAACTTTCATCATCATCACAACCGATAGATGTCCACTGCTGGACAAAGATATCCTACAAAAATCACCACTAAATGATCTTGTGCTGCTTGTATCCTGCAGCTACCATCGACTTTCTTGACATCGTTCGTCCACCTTGAAAACAATTAATTTTTTTACAAACATAAAAAACATATTTTAGAAGAATTTTAATATTTCCATTTAAAGCTTACTGGACTTAGGCAGTTTTGCCTCGTTCCGTGGTCTTTGGACCGCAATCAAAGTCCACAGTGAGTGGCACGTGACACGAGACCCTCTAATGTCTAATTAGCTATATATACACTTACCGACATACAACCACACGTGCTTAGCTTCTTACTGAGTGAGGTCAAAGAAAATCTAGAATATTATGTTTAGATCATCATCATCATCATGATCAACCCATGACCGGCTCACTACAGAGCACGGGTCTCCTCTCAGAGTGAGAAGGGTTTTGGCCATAGTCTACCACGCTGGCCAAGCGGATTGGCAGACTTCACACACCTTTGAGAACGTTATGGAGAACTCTCAGGCGTGCAGGTTTTCTCACGATGTTTTCCTTCACCGTTAAAGCAAGTGATATTTAAATACTTAAAACGCACATAACTCCGGAAAGTTAGAGGTGCGTGCCCCGGGATCGAACCCACGACCTCCAATTAGAAGTCGGTCGTCCTAACCACTAGGCTATCACAGCTTTTTTTTATGTTTAGATATCATACAGTTATAGACTAGATGCTATACTCATACAGACCAACGACTGAACTTTACTAACGACGATATATCACTATCACTTCACTACATATTAAAAGAAACCATGTCCCCCGTCGCGTCTGTCTGTCTGTTCGCGACAAACTCAAAAACTACTGAACGGATTTTCATGCGGTTTTCACCAACAGACACCGTGATTCATGAGGAAGGTTTTTAGGGTTCCGTACCCGAAGGGTAAAAAACGGAGCCCTATTAATGTCACTCGGCTGTCTGTCTGTCTGTCTGTCTGTCTGTCTGTCTGTCCGTCTCTCCGCCGGTCACAGGTCTCTAGCTCGCAGACGAAATGAGTTACAAACCTGAAATTTTGGTATTTAGTGTAAAACGTTAACCCAAAATCAAATATTGAATTAGAAATTGAATTAAATTATTTTTCACGGGGGCTCCCATACATGAAAAAGGAGCCGGAAAAAAAAATTTTTCTTTACCCTAGCTTGTGGGGTATCATTGTTTAGAGCTCATTAAGTAGAGTACAAATATATATTTTTTTAATTTTTATCTCAAAAAATAAGGGAATGGGAGGCCATCAAAGTTGTCAGTTTTAGACCATTTTTGTGACGGGGGCTATCTCAAAAACTAAACTAGTTGGGAATATGATATTTCAGTATATTATGTACTATATGCTCTATTTAAACAACAAATACTGAAAACAACGATTTATTAAACAGTTTATAAGCTGTGACCAAAATAAACGAACATTTTTTTGGGTTTTTCTTTCACGGTTTGTTGCGATGTCTAGCTCGGAAATTAAATATTTCTTAGACCCAAAATATTATATTGTTCATAATTATGTACGGAACCCTGAAAGAGCGAGGCCCGACTCGCACTTGGCTGATTTTTTATAATTTGCTAAGGTTTTGTGTAAATTGATTGAGACGATAATTGTTGAATGTGTCGGAAAAGTCAAGCCGCCTTCGAAAACGCTGCATAATCCCTTTGAGATGTAGGTATCAAAACAATGGTGGGATATTAGCGGGTAATTACGTCCCGTGCGAAGTTGGGGCGGGTTACTAGTACAATATATGTTCGCTCTACAGATCTCAGTTATTTTAAGTATCAAAATGCTTAGGTTATTTAATTGTTGGGGTCCGATGGCTGACGGTCATTATTTTAAATTTTACAAGGTTGAATTTAAGCTAATTACATATTATAATGTTTGCATGCTTGTAATTTATTCAAAACTTTCTATTTTTTTGAGCAAAAAAAAAAAATTACTTTTACTAAAAATACTTTCGCCGTATTCAACGATTATTATGTTCTAGCCGCTAGCAGATTTAAGATTTTGTTTGTGTTTAAGTTGTTTTTTTTATTGTTTTTAAGATTTTTTAATTTCGTAAAAGCTGTAAAGAAATGGAAGTCTAGTGGCTATACCGGTCGATTGCGGATCACGAGATCCTTTATTCGATTCCCCGTCGGGCTTAAAATTGTAAAGTACCTATTGGATTTTTCTGTCAATAATTTCTCAGTGCCAGCCTGAAATTGGTAGTCAGTAGTGTTTCACTCGCGTGCCTCTGAGAGCACATTATTGTCATCATCATGTGACAATAGTCGTTAAAGCCCGCCAGCCTGCAGTGGAGCAGTGTGGCGCGCCTAAGCTCTACAACCCTTTCTTGCAGGAGAGGAGTCGTGTTCCCAGTAGTGAGACGTTATAGGGCAGTAGTTGTGGTGGTGAAAAGTCAAATAAGTAGATGGTGTAAAAATTGTAAGAAGTGAAACAATGTTATGAAAAATTTTCTTGTTTACGCAAAAGGCGCATTTCCGCCCTCCCCTCGTTTCATTTATAATATTAATTTCGCGTGTCAACAAACACTTCCAGTAACGGAAGGAGCAATCTTTGTTTGGTCCAAGTGATAAGCTATCTGCAACAAATCTTAAATTTTAATTTTTATAGTTAACTAGCTAGTTTGTTTGCTTTGAGTCCCGATTCAAACTTATAAGTGGTATAAACATTAAATGTTTGTCAGTTACGAAACCCGTGAATATTTTGTAAGGGAAAATGTTTTTCCTTTAATTTTATTTTTTCATAAAATTTTCAATGTTTTTAATAGTTATTCTGCTATTCGGGATGGAGACAAATACAACAAATTAAAAACATAATATGATGATAATTCTCGAGTTGTAAGTGTTCGAACAAACCTGAGTTTGTTTTAAGATTTTATTAAGATTTAAAATTTTTAATTCTTATTGAATAGAAATTATATTGAACTTATTATGCTTTGGGTATTGTTTAAATTAATTTGATTTTAATTTGCAAGCCGACTTAATATCATTGCCGTCATCGTCATCAACCGGTAGAACGCACACGGGTGGATATAGGTGTCCAGTAGGGACTTTCACATGTCCCGATCTTGTGACGCTTGTATCCAGTGGCTCCCTGCGAGTTGATCGATCTGCGTTGGTTGTCGATCCACCTAGTGGTTGGCCACCATTGCAGCATCTTGGGGCCCCAACGTATATCGATTCTTCGAACTATGTGCCCCACCCATTTCCAATTCAGTTTCGCAGTCCGGTAAACTATGTCGGTGACGCTGGTTCTTCTTACTGTCGCTTTTTGTTAATTATGAGGCAACTTAATTTTTTTTTTTTTTTGTTCAGAGTCAAATGAGGTTACGGCTCTTTTTGACATTCTTCTTTTTGGTTTCAGCATTAAACCATAAACAAACGCACGCATTAACATAACGTTTTATTACTGATGTTGGTATGTGTAAAGTTGAAAACATAGTAATTTTTTAAAAATTTTATTAAATATTGTGAGCTCCGCGAACTCGCAGATTGAAAAAATCGCTTACAGCATATTACTTGTTCCACACACCGAGGATTTCCTTGGGGCGATTATTAACTGTCGTCTACCATTGCGAACAGCTGATCAATCACACATTCTTAAGATATTAAACGGAAACAAGACTTGACATAAAAATATGTAAGTATGCTTAACTTCTTACTATATTTAGTACTCGCAATTCAGAATTTAATGTATAAAATGTATTTTAGTAATTAAATAAGTATTAGTAATTAAATGACGTAGACCTGATTAAACATTTTTGAAGTTAAACAGAGAGTAAAGAGAGGTGAATCCAGTTTTGTGCTGGTCTTGTTATAAGAGCTAATGCAGACGTCCGATTAATTATTGTTTGAAACCGATTTTTATTTAAGAAGCGGTGTCCGCATGAAAACCTATTTGCGTTAAATACTAGGCAAAACAACACTAGCGATCTTCCGAGACTTCGCTCGCGTGTAATTAGAAATTCCCTATCCCGTGGGATTTTAAAAAATCCAGCCTTATTCCTTATCTACAGAGATGAGAGAACCTATAAGCAAAATTTCAGCTTTCTAGGTTCAAAGGCTGGGCTTTTTGATGAGTCAGTCAGGGTCGTCTGCGGTATATTAAGTAGGTAATCTATCTATAATAATATAAAGAAGCTTGTCCTGACTGACTGACTGACGACTGATCATCAACTCACAGCCTAAACTACTGAACGTAGAAACATGAAATTTTCACAGTAGCTTTCTTTTATGACGTAAGCGCATACTAAGAAAGAATTATTGCAAATTCCACCCCTAAAGGGGCTAAATAGGGGATGGAAGTTTGTATGAAAGTCCGTCATTTTTCAAGTTATATCCATGAAAATTGGTATTTGGGCTTTCGATAAAAAATAAATAATACCTATTTCAGGATTTTCGGAAATTCTTCCCCCAAGTGGGTAAAATATGGGATGAAATTTGTATGAAAGTCCGTCATTTTTTAAATTATATTAATTAAAATCAGTATTTGTACTCTCGGTTAAAAATAAAGAATTACGTGTTTCAGGAATTTTGGAAATTCCACCTCGCGAGCATCAGCTAGTATAATATTATAATAGGCACTCTATACGCGCACGCAAAAGTTTACTTTCAATTATTGTGTCAACCGATTATCGCGTTATTACAAAATCCAGTTGGGAACGGCCACATGCGGCACTAGACGCCGTGATTAGGTATAATGAAAGTAATGATACATTATCATTATGATACATATCACTATATTGTGATGCCCTAATGACACAGCGTGCCGACACTCCAACCCGCGTGATAAGCTTCGCAATATACACTGTTCTGAGAGTCTCTTATGTTTGCGTATATTACAGGGAAATGATTGGAAAAGCACTGATACGGCGATATTGTCACTTAAAACGTCGATTGTTGCCTCTTCTATTTGAACGCTGTTATTTCAGTTATTTCGTTACTGGTATCTCACCAGGTATAGGTAGTAAGTTATGATATACTTAGTCTAAGATGGAAATGGGCTAACTGGCAAGGGGTATGGCAGGTTTATGAAACCCATATCCTTCTAATCGGCTTCTACGCCGCATCATCGTATCAGAACGCTAAATATCTTGTCAGCTTTGTCAGTAGGTACGGTTTTATAACAATAATTCACGACAATTTAGAAATTATAACTAGTGTCGGCCGTAAGAGACTGACTAATTAATGAGCCCATAGCCATACCTATCTATCTCTTTAGCAATAAGGCCGCCTTTGCATGCTACTGTACTTACAATAATTGTATTTTTTTTTTCTTCTTTGTGTTATTTGTATTTTGGTACCTATGCAATAAAGCGTTTCTATCAGTATCTACCTATCTATCTAAGTACCTATGTCTAGACTGAAACCACAATAGCACATACCATGTGTCCAGTAGGTAATAGACTTAGTACGTAACCTCGAATACCTAGCCGCTCGTGGAAGCTCAATCATCTAGCGAACCTTAGAAAATAATCAGTACCGCACTTAGATTGTAATATAATAATGTACCTGTATATGAAAAACGAAGCTCAAGCAGAAATCCTGCCGATATATAAAGTCATATCTTACATCAGCTTCTTCGACGCAATGAGAAAATTGAATCTGGCCGGTTTATTAGTTCAGCGGGAAGTCGACGAAAATATAGTTTCTAGATTTGTCTCGGTAGATTAGATTTTTTTTAAATTATAATTTTACTAACTTCATTAACTTGTACCTAACTTACTTAATATACTTAATGTACTTAATATGATTTTATTATTTGAAGAGTGGACATGGACTACTTTTATTGCGGAAAATAAGAGTTCCCACGGCATTAAATAAAAAAAAATATTCAAAGTTTGGGTTGCAAGCATAATTTTTTAACCAATGCGATATACGCATTGCAGGTTAAAATTATGTGTTTAGGAGTGTAATGGTATCGGATAGGTACACGTAGGTACTCGTAGGTACTACTCTAAATCATGGGCGCTGCCAGGATTACTTTCAGGGAGGTGCGCATATGCATCTACCTACACATTATACTATTAACTAACTGTAATATAAAATTTATAGTGAATTTATAGACAAAACGACGATGCCATTAGTTTTTATTTAAACAGTAGGTAAGTGACGTAATAAAAAAATATGCATTTTTTTCTATGTATTTTCTTTTCGGACAGAGGGGTGCAATTTAGTTGTCTATTTAGTTTCAAAAATAAATTGTCTATTTAGTTTCAGAATCAGCATCATAGACTGACTAGTAGTTGCGAGTCCATTCCGTGCCATCACACCAATTTTTAATGCTATATTTCTTATTGAAATCTCATCTAGATTTGGATATCTCTGTGGCTTCCTCCAGAAATTGGTCGCGGGTCCAACTTAGAAAATTACTTACATGCGAGTGCAATTTCCATAAACCGCAAGCGAGGCATGGGCAGTGCTGTGGCCTGTGACGCTTTGTGGCACCGCCGCGCGCCGCCGCAAGATTGCCAGAGACAATGTCTCTTGCCTTTCCTCGATAACTGCTTTTTTCTACTACAAGTAGTTATATTTTAACCGTATTTTCTTCCGTTTTGATGGTTTGTACTTAAACATCCTTTTGCGTCCCATTCTAGAGAATATTTTGAAAACTTCTGAAATAAAGGAAACCTGATTTATATTTGAAATTAAATAGGGCAAAACGAAACTTCATACAATTTTTTTTGCACTCTGTTTGATCTATCTGATCGTCCACGAGGCGAGGCCATGCACGAAAGTGGTAAGGTCGAAAAATTGTCGTAAAAAAAAATCTGAAAGTTAAAATAAATGGTACTGTCTAAAACAAACTCTATTCTATTCCAAAGGAAAATAACTACTGTTTTAAGACGTGTCCATTTGGTTAAGTTTAGAGAGTGGCAACCATGCCATCATCATCATCATCATCATGATCAACCCATTACCGGCACACTACAGAGCGCGGGTCTCCTCTCAGAGTGAAAAGGGTTTTGGCCATAGTCTACCACGCTGGCCAAGCGGATTGGCAGACTTCACACACCTTTGAGAACGTTATGGAGAACTCTCAGGCAAACCATGCCATATCAGGGCACAAATCTTGCAAAGAGAAGGTTAGGCTGCATTTCGGAGGCTCGGATTGATGTATCTAGGATCACTTCGCTTTGTCCTAGATTAACAGCCTAGCTCGACAGCCTTAGAGTTTAGCCTTCGGTAAGGAAAATAATATATTTCACACAAACTATCTTCAGTCAAATATTGATAAAATGATTAATCTAGTTTCGATACAAAAGTGAAACCCACACCTGAAACCCCATGCAAATCGCTATGAATTGTAATATAAAAAAGTGGCCCCTCTGTACGAATTACTTACTCATATTTTATAACAACATATTTTTAGTCCAACCGGCTGCCAAATGCAAATTACTGACCAATTAAATTTTTAAGCGGTCCATTAATTAATTATTTAATCATTCATAATGTGCACTAAGCAGTAATTTAACAAGGTCGTGATAAAATCTTTAACTTTATCAATTATACAATACACGCTTATTTGCCCGCGACATTGCTTGCATAAAATTTAATTTAAAAATGTGACCTATAAACGACGACATCTTAGAATAGAAAAACTTTTTATTCAAATAAACTTACAGTTGCTTTGGAATCGTCAAGTGAATCTACCACTTGGTTCGGAATGCCGGCCGTTCGAATTGAGAATAACTTTTCCAAAAAAGGACCAACTTAGCAAGGGAAACAAGGTTCAATTGTTGGTTGATCAGATAGATAAGATGGAGTTGACAGCATGCCGTGACTCTTCGCTATCGTTCGTGAAAATATAAGCCTCTTGTCTCTACTAATTAAAAGTTGAATTATGAAAATTAAATGAAATAAAAATATAGTTAATCTACTATTATTGTGTAGGTAGGTACATTAAACATTGCAAAGCAACATACAATAACAGATAAAAATCGTTAAGTAACTATTGTTGTAAAAATTTAAATTATAAAAATTCAAAGGAGTCAAAAATGGTATATTTACTTATCTAATCAACAATAATCTTGAACGAAAATGATTTTAACCGATCCGTTAATAGGTTTAATTTTTTTAGTGAATTTCAGGAACGAAGTAGCGGATATATTAATTGAATTGGCAAATTGAATTCGTGAGCCGTGTCTCATGCACTTCTATCGTCGAAATATCATACAGACTCGCTTCCGTGACAAACCGACAATTACGACTTCAAATATTAATTTTAATAAATCACACACACCGGTAGGTAGCCTTTCAAACGGGTCAGGATCTTGAGGAATTTAATTATACAGCGTTGAAAATTAGTTTGTCTCAGCTTTGGAGGCTGTTATCCGACAGATGTGGAGTCATGCTCTATGTTGTGCTATAATATTTCACCCTTATGTTTTATTAACTAGATTATTTTGGAACCTTAAAGAAGGAACTTTCTTTTTGATATGCCATTTCTACCCTTTGGAAAATCTAAAACACCTGTTTCTTCATAAAAAAAAAACAAAGGAAATATTTCTACATGTACTTTCTTCTAGTTTTAAAATAGGGCATGATAAATTATTTATTAATTTGACAATCACTGTCCGAAAAAACTATCTAATTGATAGATAATATTGCATTATTATCTATTTAAATAATTAAAAAAGAAAAACTACTCATAAAAGCTTTCGTATTGTTTATTTCTTGCTGTCTTTTTTTAGTAGAATCGCTATCCGATAATCTGAGTTGATTTTATGATAATCAATTGATAGTAACTCCATCCGTCTACCCGTGTTGGAGCGACGTGGCGGATCTAAGTTCTAAATCCCTCTCTCTGAAACAAAATATATTATAATTTCTATAAGATAAGTGATCTTTCGTGTGACATGATAAGAAACGGCAAAAGCACAACAAATAATACAAAAAGCGTTTATTGTATAACACACAAAAGAACTGTCATTTTAAACCAAATTATTATCAAACCGGTAAGTGCATTAGAAAGGTCGCAGACGTAAAAAGATGTGGAGTAAAAAATGATGTGACCAACGCAACAGTTTCACAATCGTCCGGATTGCCTTAAGACAGACAATTTTACAAATGGACTATCCGTCTCTTAATAAGAGTGAATTATCGGTTACATTTTAGGGGTCCAAGTTGACAAAATAAAATTATTAACCAGCTGCTGATGCCCGTGATTTCTTAGCTTTGGGTTTTCTTTTATACTTGGAGGAGTAGGTAGACGCTCGCGACTTCGTCCACGTGGATTCTCTAGCTCGCAGACGAAATGAGTTATAAACCTGAAATTTTGGTATTTGGTGTAAAACGTTGACCCAAAATCAAACATTGAATTAGAAATTGAATTAAATTATTTTTCAGGGGGGCTCCCATACATGAAAAAGGAGCCGGATTTTTTTTTATTTTCTTACCCTAACTTGTGGAGTATCATTGTTTAGATCTCATTGAGTGGAGTACAAATGTATTTTTTTTAATTTTTTGCTCAAAAAATGAGGAAATGGGGGCCATCAAAGTTGTCAGTTTTAGACCATATTTGTGACGGGGGCTAAATTAAAAACTAAACTAGTTAGGAATATGATATTTCGGTATATTATGTACCATATGCTCTATTTAACAACAAATACTGAAAACAACGATTCATAAAATAGTTTATAAGCTGTGACCATAATAAATAAACATTTTTTGGGTTTTTCTTTCACGGTTTGTTACGATGTCTAGCTCGGAAATTAAATATTACTTCGACCCAAAATATTATATTGATCATTATTATGTACGGAACCCTAAAAGAGCGAGGCCCAACTCGCACTTGGCTGATTTTATTAATATATATATAGCTGCTCGTGCTGATTCATTGACTGACTCACTGATTGATCACCCCTCCTGTAAAATTTTGTATGAAAAATTTTTTTTTCACTAATGGTTTCGTATAGAGGACAAAAATTCATTCGGAACAAAAATATGGAGAGAGCTGATGATTGAGGATTTCAGAGACGAGCGAATGGCACGCTTAAGGTATTAAAGATAGGTGGGGGGTGCTCGAACAAATGTCACTCGAAACGTCATCCAATTGGCAGTGAGCTGAAAAAAAATTCAAAATGGCGAAAAAAAGATGGCCGCCATACAAATTTCGTCGGTCTCCATCTCGGAGGGTATAAAAGATGGAAGAGTGGTTTCTTCGCAAAAGATGATAAGAATCCAAAGGTCTACTTGATGAATTGAAAAAAAATTCAAAATGGCGGAATTTATTTTTCCATAGAAAATGTATGGCGAATATTGAAGAGACTACAAGTTGTAAACTATGCAAGGCTTTGATGCGGTTCTTTGGAGAACTCTCAAAGAAAAATATGGGAAGACATGATGATTGAGGGTTTGGAAGATGGATGAGGAACCCGGTCAGGGTATTGTAGATAGGTAGATAGGCTCAAACAAAAATTACTCAAAAACTCATCCAATTGGCACTGAGCTAAAAAAAACCCAAAATGGCGGATTCAAGATGGCGGCTATACAAATTTCGTCGGTGTCTATCTCATCAAGTATAAAAGACGGAAGAGTGGTTTCTTAGCAAAAGATTATCAAGACCTGAAGGTATACTTGACGAACAGAAAAAAAATCAAGATGGCGGAATTTATTTTTTCACACAAAATATATAATGGCGAATATTGAAGAGACTATAAGTTGGGAAACTATACAAGACTTTAATACGGTTCCTTTTCAAAATTTGTTTTTATGGAAGAACTCTCCTTCTGGCAAATGATTCGGAGAAAAAAATTTGGAGAGTGATGATGATCGAGGGATTGGAAGATGGATGAGGAGCACGGCCAGGGTTAAAGATGCTGAAAATGATAGAAGAAGGTGGAGGCTGCTAAAACAAAAATAATACTGAAGTCCTCGCGGTCCGCTTTAGCGGGCCGCGCAGCCAAGCGCCCTACTAGTTATTTTATAAGCAGGAACAATAATTTTGTACGGAACTTGCCTTACAAAATAAAATTCGTCCATTGCTGGTATTTTTTCATTGTGAAATGAAGCAAAGCTTCACACGGCCTTCTTGCGACACTAGATTTCGTAGATGTCGACAAAGTGGCGATAAGAAAGGGTTTTGTACCCGTTTTAATGCGGCATTGTCTTTGTGGCTTCGATATGCAAATTGAGCAATACTTATCGCTCTTTTTAGATTCATATGATTTAGTTTGGGGTCGGCCTATTGGATCATAATTATACTTAGTTTCATTTATGGTATCAGACATACGATTTATCTTAAACTATTTTATGAATACTGGGACCTGGATCAACAAGTATACTTAAATTAAAAATTTAAAAAACCCCCAACATTCGCCATTTTGTGGTAGCGGCCATCTTGGATTTGCATTGTGCTATTCTACTAGTCAAGCTCTTTCATTTGATACCCATAATGAGAGCGTTGTGATAAAATATGTAATCCGTCATTTTGTAGCGGTGGCCATCTTGGACCGATTTTCATCAAACACAGCTAACAACACTCTCGACTAATTCACCTTTCAAACAAAAAAACCGCATTCAAATCGGTTCACCCTTTTGAGCGCTACAGGAGAACATAAAGGCACATACACACACATCCACACGTCAAACTTATAACACCCCGTTGTTTTTGCGTCGGGGGTTAAAAAGAATGTGCTTCGAGCGTCTATTCTAACCCAGAGGACAGTGAGATCTGGAACAATTCTTGGAGAGCCTGACAATAAAAAGTAGGTATAGCTATAGTTTAGTTTAGGTAATTACTAATTAGGTATAGTTTTAGTTTCACTTCACTTATTCTGGTAATAAGTGAAACTAAAGCGCGACTCATTCTAATACCAACGCCATCTGTTGTTGCACTTGTAATCAATAAAATTCTCAAGCGGTAAGGTTGAACGGCTGATATTCGCAATCGTGCTACTACTGTAATCACTATAAATATAATTTCAATATCCTGTCACATACAAGTGAACGCGTTGTATGCAAATATGGGAAAAATTAACACCTTCACAATTACCGTAATTGGACAAAAGGAAAGTAAAAAAGTGTAACTAGCAATCACACATTATGACAATGTTGTTACTGTCTCTAGTCACGCGAAACGAGATAGGTACATAATATTATAATGCGATATAACGAAATGGAATAATACGTATAGCTTCGGTTGTTACAGTGTAATGTGTACCTAAGACTCTTGCCGGTAAAATTAATTGTCATTTGTCTGTCTGTCTGTTCGTCCTTAAGCTGTTCGCGTATTGTTCCTCCAATTGAGCTGAAACTTGGCACATACTGGATAGCTATAGCATCCTGATGACTTATGATACTTTTCTCTTAGAAAAGAGTTACCCTGGAAAACAGCATTATATTATGCGTTCGCATATCGATTTTTTATGCGTCTACAAGTTAGTCCTTTTTTCATCAAAATCAATAATCCAAAGAGTAAACATTTTTTTTTATTTAGATCGCCAAAATCATAGACTAGAACCTAAAACTCCAACTCTATAGACCATAAAATAAAATATATTTTGATAAATTAATTTCAATCACACATTGTACCTACCTAATATCAAATTGGATAAGGAAAAAATAAAATAATTACGATTACCTCATAGGTAGTGAGCTAGTCTCAAAGCGAGGTGTCACTTTTATCTCACGATCTCGAGAATCGTTTATAATGTAATGGGTCGGCGGCTTTTGATTGCGCTTCTGAATATTGATAATAATTATACCTACTGTAAATTCTATTTGAATTGAATGTCCTTGTGACTGCAACTATATTTATTTTGATGACCTATTTGGTACACGGTGAGAATCCACTTATTATAGATATAGTCTGTTCGTTTTCTTACGGTCGCCTTTTGTGTCTAGCCGCCTCCGCCGCGCGGTGTTTTGCCAAAGACACCGCCGTGACTTCAAAGCATGCCGCGAGGGGTGTACAGGCACAAGGGGTTTTGGCGTTTTATACCTACTCATATTTTTTCATTAAAATTCTCTATCCTTTTTATATTTTTATATTGGTATTTTATTACAATATTATAACCATAAACACAAAATATAATATTCTCATGAACACGGGTTTTCTCTCAAAATGAGAAGGATTTTAACCATAGTCTACCACGCTGGTCAAGCGGATTGGCAGACTTCACACACCTTTGAGAACGTTATGGAGAACTCTCAGGCATGCAGGTTTCCTCACGATGTTTTCCTTCACCGTTAAAGCAAGTGATATTTAAATACTTAAAACGCACATAACTCCGAAAAGTTAGAGGTGCGTGCCCGGGATCGAACCCACGACCTCCGATTAGAAGTCGGTCGTCCTAACCACTAGGCTATCACAGCTTTTTTCCTCATACAAATCAGTCGAGCAATCGTGGAGAAATTGGTGCACATTTATAGAAAAAAAAATATGGGTCGAACTGAGAATCTCCTCCTTTTTTGCTAGTATGGTTCAAAAAGCTGAAATATTTCATATGATGTGTTCATGTCTGATTTGCCGTCTCGAGCGAGGCAAAATAATGAACAAATTGTTTTTCTTATTTTATGTCCTTATATTATTTTCAGCATGGTTTCATTCAAATTGGTTTTCCAAAATTTTCGTTCATGTTTCATATACATAATATCTAAGGTACGAGTCACTGCAAATAAGTCAACCGGTGACCTTCAATGCGCAGAAGTTTAAAATGAGGTATCTCGGGGTGTGAGGGGGTCGCGGGGAGAGCGTGGGGATCGTTCGTAAGCACTGATTAGCTCTCGCAGATCCCTCGTAAGCGCTGATTGGCTCTCTAATCGTATTGTGTCCTGCACACTCGTACGATGCTGCGCGCACTTGAAGGTCACCGGTCGACTTACGTGCCGGGGGTTATATGTTAATGACTCATACGGCCATGTGGAAATTTCAGCAAAAACCGTATTAAATAATATTATAATGAAGTCATGATGTATGATCGAGACACTATTACGAGAACTGAGTGCGTGATTAGCACAAAAAAGCTCCGTAAACAACTTTAATAGGAAATCAATTAGTTTTCACGCGCGTTGGCAGGGACGCATTTACGCCCGTACAGAGTTGGAAGGGCATAGACTGGGCAGTATCGAGAATAAAGATAAAGAAAAGAAAAAGGAAGAAGTATTTCTTGTATAGGTTTTCATTTTTGTGAAAAATTGAGTTATGTAACCGAAAACAGGTATAAAAAAAATTAAAAAACGCAAAAAATGATACAATGTGGCTAATTCTGTTGTACACAATCTCTAAATCTGAACCAAAATGACAGGGCTAAATATATTCCTATCTCTTTCACAATGCTCCCTGCAGAAAAGGATGGCACTATTTTTAACTTGTCAATTTAGTTTAAGTTTAGATATTGTGTACAACAGAATTAGCCACTATATCCCCAATGATATAATATCCCCAGAAATATAACATTTTTAAACGCTTTGGTAGTACACGAAATATTATGATCTTCATAGTATACCTAAGTATCAACCCAGCAAACTTTTAAAAACTTATTATAGTTTATAATCGAGAATGCAAGTAAATAATTTAAAATCTGCAAAAATAAATTATTTCGATAAAATAGTCGAGTCATACTCGTACCTAAAAGCTAAGTATTATATTTAAAGGTGTCTTCCTACTTATGTATGCAAATGGAATCGACTGTGAATCCCGAAAAGCAGAAAATCGGTCGATAGGCATTTTTTTTTTCTAAAAAAGCTCTAAGAGTTGCGCAAGTCTATTACGCCCAAAAGCACGACGGGCGAAGGTTGCGTCAAATTGACTGATGAATTGAAACAAATGATGTCACAATTAGACGAATGGCGTTTTATTAAAACCGTCTACACTCCGCAATGACAGACGTTCAGATCTTATCTCTGGGAAACGGATGAGACGTGAACTTTGGATGAGGTCATGTGTTACCAAAGTGTTACCTATGTAGATCGCTATCGTACGTTGCAACTTGCAAAGCAAAGCACTGGCTGCTCTTATTCTCTAAATCAACAGCGTTGGCATCAACGCTGAAGCAGCGACAGAACGAAGCATTTGATACTACTACCTTGCTCTCTTTAATATGATGTATTCCTTTACTTCTCTAACAATAATTTGGTTTATCGAACTCAACGGCAGAGAGATAGGTATACTACACGTCTCTAAACACGCAAGTTCTATCCACATCGAATCAGTGACAAAAAGTTACATTAATAAAGCAAAAAACATCAAATCTTTGTTCTCATTGAAGTGTGAGTGATTTATTTATTTAAGACTTTTCTATGAGTGTAGCATCGTTATGATTAATTAATATATGTTGATACTCGCATGAGATTGCAGATTTTTTGTATCGGAAGTCTTTTACTGGGCGAGTTGAACTGTTGTTTATGTCATTACGGCGAACTCAACGACGAACACATCGTATTAGAGAATAGCCTGGCTAATATTCTGCTCCATGCTTGTAATATTTTTTTTAATATGCAATTGGTTTGGATTACGTAAATCCTAATTAGGGTTCTGAGTAGGTATGAGAAAAGACATGATTGTTCCAAATTACATCACTTAATAAACGAGTGATTTGTAAACTTTAAGAGTTTTAAAGAGTTTTAAAGCAACAATTAGTGTGTACACGAAATTTCGCATACCTAGTTCACTATCTTGAACTAATATTGATTGCATCTAAAGTGCTCATTTCTTAGAACTTTTCTGCTTCAGTATGTGTAACCACAGTGTGAACTACCCTGTATGTCTCGATGCTCTAAGCTGCTAAATGTAGAATAGCCAACGTGCGTCTAGCCTTACTGAAAATGCAACGAAGACCGAAAAAAAATTTTTTTTAAACAACTCGCCTTTTCGGCTCTGATTCCTGGCACGTATTTATGATGATGATGATGATGATGATGAATGATCAATGATTCCATCGCAGGGACATAATTTTTCTATCAGTGTAGGTATATAATTTAGATATTGAGACCGCCTGTGGAGTGTGGACTGCAGAAAAGTTTTTGTATTCATACGACTAGGATCGTAAGGCGACTCCATTTACTCTATGGAATGCAATGGACATCCTTTGTTTCTAGCCGCCATTTAATTAGATCAATTTATTACCCACCTCGGTAGCGGTTTGTCGCTGAAATGTCAAGACAATTTAAGTATTTTATTGGTGTAGTCGTGTGATGTCGCAGTTTTGCATTTTATATGACATAATTATGTCTATAATAATCATAACGATGGCATAAAATGTTAATTATGTCATAAATAAATCTATATTTATTGCTATGATGATGTCGGCTTAGTTGGCTTAGAGAGGTGGCATTTGTAAAAGTCACGCATTTTTAACTTAGTTCTACATTCCTCTGCTTTCCTTTTTTGAAAACATTTTTTTTATTGTTCTTAATAAATAATGTATAGTATGGTTGCTTTGAGCTTCTTATAAAAAACAGGATACTTCCATTAGGTATATAGTAAAGTAGGGTACTGTACCAAGGGCAGTATGTGAAAAATCTACTTTCTCGATCTTAAATTACTTATTTGCTTTTTAAGGGAAACAACAGAATATTAACGAAACTGTTTTTTTTTTTTTCAAACTTTCATAATTTTATGCCAAAAAGTTACAGACAACTTATCTTTCACAATGTAGATACGTAGTTAGTTCAATTATCTAAGTTACGTTTATGATTAGCGTCAAGATAGAGTTATTTTTTGTTCATAATCCTACACTGCCGCGGGGAACCAGTCATAATAGATTACCAGATTACCAAATAGAAATTGTGTCAAGATCGCATTTGAGTGAACTCCACCGCAAATTGAACTTTATTATTATGTACATAGGGACCTTGTTTTTGTATTAGGTACTACATATTATAAACTTTAATATGATAGACTATTATCTAATTTGCTTATAAGATAGCGAGACATGTGCTTATTATGGTTTTTGTGGAGGTAACCAATAAATGTCACGGAAAACAATGATCAAATTGTTGACCTTTCAAGCGCAGCGGTGCGAAAGTTCGCTTTGCAAAGGCAGGGTTGTAGGTTCGATTCAAGGCATATATAAAGCGTGACGTGGCAGTAGCACCCGCACGCCGAACAAGGATATATGAAGGACGTCATACTGCAGAGCGCAACGGTGACTGCGCGCGACTGAAGCAGCGCAGATCCTACGCGCGTTCAGCAGTGTGAGTCCTTCATTACAAATTCCTTTCAAATATGTTACTTAGTTGTTAGGTGTTGGGTTTTTCTGTCAAGAAATTCTCAGTGCCAGCCCAGAGATGGTAGTTGGCGGCGTTTCACCCCCGTGCCTCGGAGAGCACGTTAAGCAGTCGGTCCTGGTTATTATCACTATCATGTCACAATCGTCGTTAAAGCTCGTCAAGCCGCATTGGAGCAGCGTGACGGGTCTAAGCTCTAAATCCCTCTCTCCTATGAAAGAGGAGGCCTGTGCCCAACAGTGGGATGGTAAAAGGCTGTAGTAGTAATATGTTACCTACAACAGGCCTGTTTCACACTGCTGTGGGATCACCGAGCTGTAAGTATTAGGTACATCTCAATAAGCCAAAAGGGATCTCCCTTAAAACCAACCCTACCTAGCCAGGTTGCATCACAAATCACAATGCTAATACAGTTATAGCCTTTGTTTGTACAATTCATGTTTACGTTTACGCAAACCCGCTGCCAAAATAAATATAATCCAAATTAATCAAGTAGGTACACGATCCATATTTGAGATAGCGAACAAATTGATAGTACTAGGATACACAAAGCACGAAAAGTATGTCAAATGTAATTGAAGAGCTTGTACCTGGGTTTGACCCCGTCAAAGAAAAATTTTCGTCAAGATTCTTATCTTTGGAAACATGACATTTTGAATCAAGCGACAAGTATTGTCTAAAGGGTAACCGACAAGCCCAGCCGAGTCACATACGGTGTTACGTAATTAAATTTGAACCTTATTCCCTTGGGATACGGAGCACTGGTTTGAGAGCTGGTGGGATGATTCAAGGAGGTGCTTGGTGAAAATTTGTTTTATGAATAGCACCATAGGTACCTTTACCACGTAGCACTGGTGGTATCGAAAGCTGGTATAATTACCGAAACCGATGGTTGTTAGAACTGACTACTATGAGAAAGTATTTTTTTACATAAGTAGGTACAGCAACTTAAAACTGCTAGCCGGATCGTTATGGATTCGCAATTTTTTTTAATTTTAGACTAAGCTGCCAGATATTTCAGATTGCCATACTGCAGGGTCGACCGGTGCTGGCGAAATCAACAAAAATAAAGAGTTTAAAAAACGTCTCATCGAAGCATTTGTGGAGTTTTGTGTACTTAAGCGTTTTTTACTGTTTTATCCACAGTCTTCTTTTTACTTATACATATCACTTTTTTCATATCATTTGTAATCGTCCTTACGTGATGTTTCTTGGAGCATAAATAAATTCGTCTCGCCGGGTCTGCAGGCCATTTCTGCCTGCTGGCAATGAGCCTAATGTGAAGTACACGTACCGAAGTACCTACAAGTACTGTATTTAATTTGTTCGATCCAATGCATTTGCGGGCACCATCAATCATGCACAATCATCAAGCACCTCCTGAAAAATACCCACCAGCTCTCCAGCTGTATGAGAATTTGTGTGCGATGGCGTCAGAATAGTAGCCTATTATCTGAGAGAACACAGGTTCGGTATCGGAAATGGTAAAAAAAGGCCGAAATATGATTAATAGGGCGGCCGCGGTGCGGGACGCTTGTGTGTGATTCTCTCCCTTGACAGATTGTCTCGACTCTCTGACCCGAGCGCCCTGCGGAGACACTAATGATGTTGCGAGGCGCGACGAATCGATATCGATATGGATTAAATCTTCTAACTTATAACAAGTAAACTAGCAAGATGCAATGATCGTATATGAGGCTTAGATATCTGTGCCAACATATACCTACAATATACCTAAGAACATACAACACCTATTCATAATTTATTACGTGTAGTAAAACTATTATATTTCTGTCAACGGGTGTATATTAAAAATGTACTTATGGTGGTAATAATAAAATTTGCAATTGTAATAAAAAAGGAAGGAGTAATAAAAATTTGAGAAGGTAGCTGATGCTTTGATTTCATTTTGATTAATTTTCCGGGATAAAAAGTAGCCTGTGTCTGACACCAGGATGTAAGCTATCTCAGCCTGATCAGCGATTGCGGTAATTGGAGGAGAAAGGGGAATATTTGTCACGTTCAGTATGGCATTAAAAAAAACTTGACAATCAGTCTTGTTCTTCAATCGCAGACTTGTTAGTACGTAATGCTGTAGTAGGTCGATTTTATCGACGTTCATGCTATCGTTCCTCTCTCAGCACATCACTAGTCGCGAGGTCGAACGAGATTGCTCTCAGCACGATACTGTCCTGCGTCGGCGCTCGTTCGCGACGCTTGACATCCCGACGTTTTACAACACCATACCCGACGCACCCCACAAACCAACACCGCACCCTTCCCACATAAAACTTAAAGCTCAAACTCGAACAGCAAGCTCTTTATCAGCCGCAACGTCGATTCGGTCGGCGTTCGTCATACGTTGATAGACGGCCAAGGCAGGCCCGTGAGAGGATTTTTTTTTTCTCTTTATTCGAAACATGCAATATGATGATATTGATTAGGTGTGTTTATCAATCCGTAATATATTACGATACGTATGTGAACGTCGTTAGCAGAGGTTATTACGTCAGTAATAAGCTGTCTGTGGTAATAATTATTTTTCGTCTGGTATGTTAGAGCCCGGTACAAAAATGTCCATTACAAAATTATTCACAAGTATTTCTCTCTATAGCGTCGTAATCCTCATTTCTCAGAGTTGTGATCCCTTCCATTAATCGAAGGATAAAAATGTGGTCAGTTCCCAAATCACTCCGCAAAAAAATTTGCACTCTTGCTAAAATAATTAGGTTGCATTCGCTTACAAAACTGTCGTTATCCATCCGTACTAATACCTATGATTATTAGAATATTACATATGAAACTAACTCTGTTTGTCCGTCTGTTAGCTACCTATTTACACTTAAATCGCACAACCGATTTCGACAAAATTCCGCAAGGACATTGTAGGTTCTTGCATCTTGAGAAAGAGCACGGGCCACCTTTTATTCCAAAAAAATTAAAAATATTTTTATCCCGCGATAGTGAGTTTACCCGGAAACGGCGTATTGTTCATCTGATTGAATTGAAAGCTGGCACACAGATAGCGTGCATCCTGGATACTAACACGGGATAGTATTCATCCCGGAAAAGGTTTCAAGGCACGGGTCTCCTCTCAGAATGACGAGGGTCGTAGTCGCTGGCCAAGAATAGAATAGAAAAGTTTTTTATTGAAATAAACTTTTACAAGTACTTTTGAATAGTCAATTGAATCGACCACTGGTTCGGAATGTCATTTCAGCCGAGAAGAACCATGCAAGAAACTCGGCGGTTGCTCTTTTCCAAATTAACAAGTGCGGATTGGTAGACTTCACATGCCTTTGAGAAACTTTGAGAACATTATGGAATACTCTCAGGTATGCAGGTTAAAGCGAATGATATTCATAGTGCTTAAAATGCATATAACCCCGAAAAGTTGACATGTGTACCGAGGATTGAATTTGGTCCCCCCAAATCGTTGGCCGAAGTCTTAACCACTAGGGTTATACTCACTAGCTATCATCATCATCATGATCAACCCGTTACCGGCTCACTACAGAGCACGGGTCTCCTCTCAGAGTGAGAAGGATTTTGGCCATAGTCAACCACGCTGGCCAAGCGGATTGGCAGACTTCACACACCTTTGAGAACGTTATGGAGAACTCTCAGGCGTGCAGGTTTCCTCACGATGTTTTCCTTCACCGTTAAAGCAAGTGATATTTAAATACTGTTACGTGCTGGGGTTCGAAGATTTGGAATAAAACACCTGGTGACCCTTGATCAGACTTTATTCTGCACTTCCGTATTCCACTAGGTACTCCTGATCTTCTTGTAGACTTCCTCTTCGCTTGTTCGCTTCCAATCCTCTTCGCTTCCGATCGCTTTCTTCACTTGTATTTCGCTCGGCTCTCAGAACTGAACTGCCCTCTGTCAGCTCGCCGGTCCCTTTATATACCTGTTACCGCGTGACTAAGCGTTTTCTAGAAAGTTCCACCCCTATCGATGTTTATTCCGGAAAGGTCGCGTTGTTGTTGTTTGTTTACATCGATGGGTTTGTTTACATCGATGGGTGATTAGATATTTATTAGGTGACGAGCAATTATGAACCTTAATGCTCTAGAAATAAGGTTCATTCGTAACACTGCCCCCCTCTTAGCGATGCTCGTCCCGAGCATCACTGTTGCTTCCGTAATGCTTTGCCAAGCGGTCGATGTGTACAACCTTAAATTTTCCCCTTGGTTGACGTTGAATCCTATACGTGACGTCGTTAATACGGGTAACCACTTTGTATGGACCCTCCCATCTGGTTTGCAATTTTGGAGATTTCCCTTTTCGACGAGTCGGATTATGCAGCCAGACTAAGGCACCTTCCTCGAATCCGCTCGTGTTCGATTTCCGGTCGTATCTGGTTTTCATGTTCTCACTCGATTGCAATCCGTTTTCCCGAACTGTAGCATGTATTTCCCGCATTTTCTCTCTCAGATTGGCGACGTAGTCTTGTACGGTGCAAGGTTCATCCGGTGACCCTCCCATCAATAAGTCTACTGGTAACCGTAGTTCCCTGCCATAATTGACTAACGCCGGAGTTGCCTTTGTGCTCTCATGTTCTGCAGTCCTGTAGGCAAGGAGAAACAGTGGAATGTACCTGTCCCAGTCTCTTTGGTGGGCGTCAACCAACTTTGCCAAATGCCTTTCAAGCGTCTGATTGAATCTTTCAACCATTCCGTCAGATTGCGGGTGGTATGCAGTTGTGCGTGTCTTATGCAGACCTAAAATTCTGCATACTTCCTGAAACACTTGCGATTCAAAGTTCCTTCCTTGGTCTGAGTGGATTTCCAATGGTACACCAAAGCGACATATAACCTCCTCAACGAGCTTAGTTGCAACAGTTGTAGCTTCCTGATTAGGTATCGCGAATACTTCCGGCCACTTAGTGAAGTAGTCCATAACAACCATAAAGTATTTGTTCCCTGATTCAGTCACAGGGAATGGTCCGGCTACATCAATAGCTATACGTTCCCAGGGTGCACCAACATTGTACAGCTGCAGGTTACCTCTACTCCTTGTCTGCGGTCCCTTCACGGCAGCGCAAATGGTACATTTACGGCACCAGTCCTGCACATCCTCCCGACAATGGAGCCAGTAAAACCTCTCCCGTACTTTCGTTAGTGTCTTCTTGACGCCAAGATGACCTCCCGAAACTCCGTCATGCACTTCACGTAGGACATCGGGTACCTTGGCTCTCGGAACGACTACCTGAAGATGGAACTCCCTACCGTTAGTCTTTTCCCATTTTCGGTAGAGTATTCCATTTTGTAGAGTAAGACTGCTCCACTGTGCCCAGTATGCCTTAGTGATAACGCTCATAGGTGCAACCTCACTCCATGTTGGTCTGGCGTCTCCTCTTTTCTTCCACACGATGATGTGCCGTAGATCCTCATCACCCTCTTGAGCCATCTTCATTGCATCATCCTCCCAGGGTCCTAAGGAACTCGTCCTGGTAAGTTTCAATGATAGCTCCGTCGACTCCTGTTTAATGCAATGTTTGCATTCTTCCGGGCATGGCCTCCGAGAAAGTGCATCTGCATTTCCATGTGACTTCCCGCTGCGATGTTGAGTCTCGAAGTCATATTCCTGGAGCTGTTCAATCCACCGAGCAACTTGACCTTCGGGATTCTTAAATTGCAGTAGCCATTTCAATGCTGCATGATCCGTACGTAGTAAAAACGTTCGGCCGATTAGGTACTTGCTGAAGTGTTGCAATGTTTTTACCACGGCAAAAAGTTCCCTCCGTGTCACGCAGTAGTTCCGTTCCGGTCTTGACAGTGATTTGCTGAAATACCCCATAACGACTTCTCTATCTCCCTGCTTTTGGGATAGCACTCCTCCAATCGCTGTGTTGCTCGCGTCGGTATCGACGATAAACTGGCCTTCCGGTTGTGGGTATCCCAGAATTGGTGTTTCACATAGGTATTTCTTCAGTTTTGAAAAGGAATCTTCACAGGCTTCATCCCAACAAAATGGTCTTTTCTCTTCCGTCAGTCTATGTAACGGTTTTGCGATCTCAGAAAACCCCTTGACGAAACGCCTGTAGTAAGAGCACAAACCCAAAAATGCCCTTACCTCTGTCTTGTCTTTAGGGGTAGGCCATTTTTTAACCACTTCAACTTTCGCCGGGTCAGTCTGGATGCCCTCACTTGTGATGACATGGCCGAGATAATTCACTTCTTTCCTGAATAGCTGACACTTCTTCGGGTTAAGTTTTAAGTTTGCCCCATGTATTTTGGCGAAGACTCGCTCCATGTTTTGCAAATGGTCCTCGAAGTCTCGACCCATGATAACGACGTCATCTAGATACACCAAGCAGGCATCTCCTACTAAACCTGCTAGCACACATTCCATGAGTCGTTCGAAGGTGGCAGGTGCGTTGCACAATCCAAAAGGCATAACATTAAACTGCCATAATCCTTTTCCCGTTGAAAACGCTGTCTTCTCCTTGTCTTTTGGATGTATTTCTACTTGCCAGTAACCTGATTTTAGGTCTAGAGTCGAAAACCATTTCATGCCACTCAAAGTATCCAGAGTGTCATCGATTCTAGGTAGCGGGTAACTATCCTTCTTTGTGATGTCATTGAGCCGCCTATAGTCCACGCAGAACCGTGTGCTTCCATCTTTCTTCTTCACAAGCACAACCGGTGAGCACCAGGGACTTGCGGATGGTTCTATTATTTTGTTCCTTTCCATTTCTTTCAGCATATCCTCGACTTCTTTTTTCTTCGCGATTAGTAGCCGTCTCGCCCGCTGACGGATGGGTCCCTCATTTCCGGTATCGATTCTATGCTGCACTAACGATGTTCTCCCTGGGTTTCCTTCTTGACTAGAAAAGATGTCCGCGTAGCGTAATAGAAACTTCTTTGCCTTGATGCTTTGTGAATAAGTCAGGTTGCTTTTGCAGTCTTTAAGAAGCTCATAGACTGTAGGATCCTTCCAAGAACCTGATTTATCCGTGCTTGGCATTGAAGTGCATTTCTTCAGCCACACAACTTCCTCGCACTTTCCGACGATGTCCCCCTTATTGAAGTAAATCTCGCGATCATCCAAATTTAGAACTTTTACTACAGCTTTAGTACTACCATTGACGAGAGTTCTTGCTGTCATGAATCTTCGAGAGGCTGTCTTCTGGGAAATGTCCTCAATCAGCACACATCTGCCTTCCTTGGTGTTATTAGTACATGGCAGCTTTACCATCACGTGAGCCTCTGCACGTCCAGGGATGACGATTTCCTTAAGACATGTCACTTTCCCATTAGCACCTCCGAGAATGAAGATTTCTTCCGTACCACACTTAAATACTCCGTCAGCAACATCAATTCTGCAGTCGTGTGTCCTCATAAAATCTAGACCAAGGATACAGTCATCCATAATTTCAGCCACAATCACGTTGTGCGTATAAGATGTCTCCCCTAAGTACATTGTAACAGTCATTTCCCCCAGGACGGGTATTGGCTGACCGGAGGCTGAAAGAAGTCGACAGTTGATTTGCTTGCTGTACCTCGACACAGATTTCAATAGGTCCGGCCGGACTATTGTCCTGGAGGCCCCAGTGTCCAATGTCATCCTGCAATCGATCCCGTTTATGGTGCCTGGTATTGCTAAATTGTTCCTATCGCATACTTGTGAGATAACCGTTGCTGGGGCTCCCTCCGTGCCAGCCAGTACTCGCCCCTTAGTCCTGGCTGTTACTAGTTTCCCTGATTTTGAGGGAACTTTGCATTCTCACCTCTCTTCGCAAGCTCCTCCAACCGTTCCTCTATTTTCGTTAGTCGGGACATCTGCGACTCTTTCTGTGGGCAATTCAGCTGCAGATGCCCTTTCTCACCACATCTATAGCACACAGCGCCAAAGTTCTTCCTGAATGAGGTCTTAACCTCTTTCACCTCCTCGACAACTTCACGTAGTCTGTGAGTCTGCCGAATGTCGTGTCGAACTGCTTCGACCTCTAAGGCATGCGCCAATGCTTCTTTTAATGAGGCATGGTGACGAAGCCTCACGGCAGCTCTTACCTCCAGGTCTTTAATTCCGTCGACAAAAGCTTGCACGGTGTTTGCAGTTACCATTTTATCGTCGACCGATGGATAAGCTTTCCGCACAAGCTTATCTATTTCCAACGCCCATTGCTGGAGACCCTCTCCAGATCGCTGGACTCTATCGCGCAGCTGGGCGCGGAACACATGCTCCAGATGTCGCTCCCCATACCTGGATTCGAGTGCATCCAACAGTTCCTTGTATCCACATCCTGAAGTGGGAAGGGCCTCCAGAACAGTTAGAGCCTGCCCTCTCAATGCGACCGTGAGGGCAGTCAAGCACTGTTCGTCCGTCCATCCGTTAGCAGTAGCAACAGTCTGAAACTGTTGCCGGTACGCGGGCCAGGAGGTGCTACCGTCGTATGGGGGTACCTTAACATTAGATCCCTGAACTGCGCCCATCGCTCCACTTGACGTTAGTCTTGTCGTTTCAAGACGTATCACCTTTTTCTGTAGCTCGTTGAGGCCAGTCTTCACACCATCTATGTCCGCTCCTAGGCAGTGACTCGCTCGTCCATGAGGTCCAACTCTTTTCGCAATTTAGCCACCATGCCGCCGACTTCGTGAACGGCCGACAAAACAGTCCGCTGCACCCCTTCAAATTTGCAATCTTGATTTTCCTGTATCGCTGCAAATTTGCAATCTTGATTTTCCTGTATCGCTGCAAATTTGCAATCTTGATTTTCCTGTATCGCTGCAAACTGTTGTTGCATTATCCGCATCAAACTCGACAAGTCAACGGTGGGCGTGGCTTGCTCAGTGGGCGTGGCCAGGTGGGTGGGGCCAGTGGGCGGAACATCCCACTGAGTGGGCGTGGCTTCAAGGGGCGTGGTCTGGTGGGTGTGGCCAGTGGGCGGGGCTTCCGATTGGGTGGGCGTGGTCTCAAGGGGCGTGGCCTGGTGGGTGTGGCCAGTGGGCGGGGCCAGCTGGGGGGACCCACCAGGTGCTGGTTCCTCCAGGTGCTCCTCCACAGGTGCTCGGCTGGATTCCGCTGCACGCTGGGCCCTGGTCTTGACACCCTCGCTGCCGAAGTCGTCTCTCGGAGTCAATGGCATAGCTTCCAAATCGCACTTCTGTCACCAATTGTTACGTGCTGGGGTTCGAAGATTTGGAATAAAACACCTGGTGACCCTTGATCAGACTTTATTCTGCACTTCCGTATTCCACTAGGTACTCCTGATCTTCTTGTAGACTTCCTCTTCGCTTGTTCGCTTCCAATACTCTTCGCTTCCGATCGCTTTCTTCACTTGTATTTCGCTCGGCTCTCAGAACTGAACTGCCCTCCGTCAGCTCGCCGGTCCCTTTATATACCTGTTACCGCGTGACTAAGCGTTTTCTAGAAAGTTCCACCCCTATCGATGTTTATTCCGGAAAGGTCGCGTTGTTGTTGTTTGTTTACATCGATGGGTTTGTTTACATCGATGGGTGATTAGATATTTATTAGGTGACGAGCAATTATGAACCTTAATGCTCTAGAAATAAGGTTCATTCGTAACAATACTTAAAACGCACATAACTCCGAAAAGTTAGAGGTGCGTGCCCGGGATCGAACCCACGACCTCCGATTAGAAGTCGGTCGTCCTAACCACTAGGCTATCACAGCTAACTAGCTATAGTCACTAGCTATAGTCTAATATAAATGCTGAAACCACATCACGGCTTATGTCGCTTTCGAAGCCCGATCTGAACATTTCTCGGGCATTTAATGGTCCGCACACATCAAATCGGAAACAATCGCGCGGTGGACAGCGCCTCCACTGTGCTGTCAGTCGGCGCGCGGGTCACATCTCACGCCGCCACTTCATTAGGGCGGCCGTGACACATTCGTGATGCGTTTTGCATCGATCCCTTATTGGAGTGATGGATAATGGCATACATAATGAGCGATTGTGCGCTCCTTCGGATATACAATTCCGATCTATATTTTCTTGGACTCGATGACGTTGTGGAGACGTCCACTGTTGAGATTAAGTGTTGAATCAATTTGACAGGACGCTAGTTTGTGTGGAGTAGTGGAGTAGTGGGAATTTTTGTCATGGTACCTACTCGTAAATAGGTACCAAGTATTGATTCCTTTGGGTGAATATTGGTGAATCCTTTCTATGCGTGCCACGCTTAGTTAAAAAAAAAACCTTTAAGCCCTTTTTAGGGTTCCGTAGTAAACAAGGAACCCTTATAGTTTCGCCATGTCCGTCCGTCCGTCCGTCTGTCCGTCCGTCCTCGGTTAATCTCAGAGACTATTAGTGCTAGAAATCCGTAATTTGGCATGAGTATAAATATTAATCACACCGACAAAGTGGTGAAATAAAATTTTGATATATATTTTTTTTAGGGTAGCTCCCCTACATGTAAAGTGGGGATGAATATTTTTTTTCTCGTCTACCCCATAGTGTGGGGTATCGTTGAATAGGTCTTTTAAAAATACTGTGGGTGTGGGAACATCATTTTTCGATTTCTAGATCCGTTTGTAAAATATGATGTTTTAAAGTGCAAATTTTTATTTGAGTCAAGTGTCCCCCCCCCCCCCCCCCCTCTATCAGCCAAATGGCAGTATATAGGAACTTGAAAAAATTCACAGCAGTAGGGTATATAATCAATTTTAAAGGAAAACTATCACGGCTAAGTAGGGTTCACAGGTTAAGGAGTTATATCTGTTTTTCGAGGGTTGTGACTACGGAACCCTACACTGCGCGTGACCCGCCACGCACTTGGCCGGTTTTTTTTATTGGAATTTCAATTTTACCCGTGGATGCGACTCATCTTGACTTTATATAGCTGGTGTACCTGGCATGCGTTGTAGATAATGCCACGCAAGATATGGTTTAGGAATGCACAGAGGATAAACATACTAAGTACATTTTAAAAGGACATACCTACATACTTATCTACCTACATACAAACATTCAATTTAGATAGATTAGTGTTTATTAACTTCGTACGTCTGAATATCATAGACAAATGACTGATTGATTCACTGACTGTAAGTTTACTGTTTAACATTACTTTACTACAGAACATAATTTAAAAATCTATTACATAAGCTGCTTTATCTTTAGATTATGGCATTTACCACACCCAATTTTTTTTCAGTCGCTTCGAACATAAAGTCGCGTCATTGAAAGGCGTATCTGGGGATGTAATTGGGTATTTGATCGATAGGTCCTTAGGGTCAAGTTTGTTCACGGTCTTTAAGTGAATGACCTTGATCTTTAAGCATTTGATTTCTCGCGCGAGCTTGTTATATGACGTGACATTTTGCGACCTCTCAAGTGTTGTGGTTTGATGACCGACGACTGTGAAGTGCCGAGTTCGATTACCGGAATATTTTTTGAAACGGGTTTTTTATTAACTAAACGTAGTTTTTTTTATTCATCTTCAAGTTAGGCCTTGACTGCAATTTCACCTGATGTTAAGTGATGATGATGCAGTCAAGTGTGGAAGCGGCCTAACATGGGAGAGATATCTACGCGACATCGTACCGGAAAGCTAAATAGATAAAAAGCAATACGGCTTTGCAGGTAGGCTGGTAACCAGTCACGACTAACGCGTCACAGACCAGAGCAGAAGCAATTTAGAAATTACAAAAAATACCAAATTGCCACTGTCGTGAATCGAACTTATAAAGACCATAGCACTCACCCCTGTACCAGAGAGGTCGTCAAAGTCTTTGTTACTTTTCTCTCGTGATTGAAAGTGGAAGTTGTTTTGCGATTTTCATCATTATTTACTGCCTATTTTGACGTGGACCAAAGGGGTATTTTGGTTAGGTTGTTTATAGTGGGACATTTTTAACCCCCGACGAAAAACGACGGGGTGTTATAAGTTTGACATGTCTGTGTCTGTGTGTGTGTGTGTTAGTGTGTGTGTGTGTGTGTGTGTGTGTGTGTGTGTGTGTGTGTGTGTGTGTGTGTGTGTGTGTGTGTGTGTGTGTGTGTGTGTGTCTGTCCCCTGTCTGTTCCCCTGTGGCGCTCAAACGGGTGGACCGATTTGAATGCGGTTTTTTTTGTTTGAAAGGTGAATTAGTCGAGAGTGTTGTTAGCTATGTTTGATGAAAATCGGTCCAAGATGGCCGCCGCTACTACAAAATGGCTGATTAGATATTTTTTCACAACTCCCTTAATATGGGTATCAAATGAAAGGGCTTGACTAGTAGAATACCACTATTGCAAATCCAAGATGGCCGCCACCACAAAATGGCAAATGTCGGGGGTTTTTTAAATTTTTAATTTATACTTGTTACAATCAAGATATCCATAAGCAGGTGTAAGCTCAAAGGTGTGTAGGCTCAAAACAAGCAGAGTACGGAACGACACATTATAGGCGGCGTCTTTTGTCGCCGATACCATCACGAGACACAATGGCCACGTAATTGACAAACCATGACTGGATAAAGTCAAGGTGAAGTCAATCTCACTTGACGAGAACTATTTTTGTCATTATTGGATTTAGCTATTGGATCTATTTCTTTATCGATCTAAGTAGGTAGGTATCTAGTCAATCACATGAGGTGATAAACTTTAATATATATACCTACTCAGGGTCAGTTTCACCACCTTCTGATAAGTATCGGATAGCTATCTACAACTTTTGTCTTTGTCACTTGACATAAAGCAAGAAAGTGACAAAACTTAGTTTAGGCTATCCGACACCTATCATATTAAGGTGGTGAAACAGGCCGTAAATGTCGAGTGACCACTGTAAAATAACTTCCACAATTTCTTGCAGAATTCAATCCAATGATAACTAGGTAGGTACTTAAAACTTGAAAAATTGACTTGCTGTGAGTATTTAGGTACCTACACATTACACAGTAAAGTAAATGATTAAATTCTTTAATTTAATCGAATAAGTATGTGCAGCAGTCTGCCGGCCTATTGCCTCGTCCATGTGCACTTTAACGGATGGATGGATGAAAAAAATTTTAACTTACGATTTGTAAGTTAAAATTTTTTTCAACTTCCTTTTATCTTCTCCTTATACTAATTAAACACTACCTTAAGTAACGTGGCAGGTCTAAACCGGTGGACCTAGAGATTTGAAATTTAAAGGAAATATTCCTTGAGTATATTCCTAGAGGTGCATTAAGGAAGGGTTTTTTGGAATTCTACCACTAAAGGTGTGAAAAATGTGTATAAAAAACATATTTTTTGATCCACACGTCGTGGGCATCAGAGTATTCTTAAAAAACTACTAAGTCTACGACTAAAGAAATAACACAAAATAAACAGAAATAAGGTGAAAAACAACTTTATAAAAAGGCGAGGATTCCTACAGTTAGCCCCAAATTCATTAGTCGAATTCAATGAAATTGCTCGGTCACTCTTTTTAAAGACATGTGGACACAAAGCGTTGATACTTGATGTATTAACCGTGACCTTTTTGCTCGTGATCCGACGTCGTGACATCTAAACCAATAGACGCCGATAGAGGCCGCTGATGTCGGAAGTTATATCATTATATTACTTAAATACCTATGATGATTTGGTGATGAGAGTTGAGATGAGTTGATCTACAATACATGAGATTTATAATTTTATAGTTTATACTTATGGAATGAAAAAATTCTCTAGTGTTTGTACCTATGTATTTTCATGAAGGACTTGCAAACAGTAGCGAACACGGTATTTTGTTTCTTAAAAACAGATACCTATTATAGTCCTCGCCAATCTTCAGGATCGCTCTGAAAACCGTGAAGGCATCAGCCCTTCTTCTGGAACTAGCCGCGTGTTCAGAGCGGTCAAAATTTGTTTACATGTATGACATTCGCCATTTTGTGGTCGCGGCCATCTTGGATTTGCATAGTGCTATTCTATTAGTCAAGCCCTTTCATTTGATACCCATATTAAGGGAGTTGTGAAAAAATATATAATCTGCCATTTTGTAGCGGCGGATCTTGGATCGATTTTCATCAAACATAGCTATCAACACTCTCGACTAATTCAACTTTTAAACAAAAAAAAAACTGCATTCAAATCGGTCCACCCGTTTGAGCGCTACAGGGGAACAGACAGACACACACACACACACACACACACAGACACGTCAAACTTATTAAAAAGGTTGGCGATGAATGTATACAGTAGACTTGTACATGGCGTAATTTTTTTGTCACGTTGACTCAAATAAGGCCAAGCACACACAAAAAGTTTTAAGATAAGTAGAGTCTCTACTTCTAGTCTAACTGTTCAAAGAAAAAAAAATCAGCCAAGTGCGAGTCGGGCCTCGCTCTTTCAGGGTTCCGTACATAATTATGAACAATATAATATTTTGGGTCTAAGAAATATTTAATTTCCGAGCTAGACATCGCAACAAACCGTGAAAGAAAAACCCAAAAAAATGTTCGTTTATTTTGGTCACAGCTTATAAACTATTTAATAAATCGTTGTTTTCAGTATTTGTTGTTTAAATAGAGCATATAGTACATAATATACTGAAATATCATATTCCCAACTAGTTTAGTTTTTGAGATAGCCCCCGTCACAAAAATGGTCTAAAACTGACAATTTTGATGGCCTCCCATTCCCTTATTTTTTGAGATAAAAATTAAAAAAATATATATTTGTACTCTACTTAATGAGCTCTAAACAATGATACCCCACAAGCTAGGGTAAAGAAAAAATTTTTTTTCCGGCTCCTTTTTCATGTATGGGAGCCCCCCTGAAAAATAATTTAATTCAATTTCTAATTCAATATTTGATTTTGGGTTAACGTTTTACACTAAATACCAAAATTTCAGGTTTGTAACTCATTTCGTCTGCGAGCTAGAGACCTGTGACCGGCGGACAGACGGACAGACAGACAGACAGACAGACAGACAGACAGCCGAGTGACATTAATAGGGCTCCGTTTTTTACCCTTCGGGTACGGAACCCTAAAAACTAGGTACGCACTAAGGTCTGTATCTACATCATAATTAACTTATGCAATATACGTAAAAAATAATTTTTAATTTATGTTTTCATTAAATCTTTTTACATCACTTTTCAACTTCATTCTAACATAAACATTCTCTCCCCGAAACCGAATGAAGACGAAAATAAACAGATGCACTGACAGTCCCTTTGTGGTCACCGTCGCCATGGCGACCATTAATCATGCTTTTTTGTCACCTCCTGTGCTAACATGACGAAATTATGTTCTTTGTGCGATGGCATAGAAGGGTGTTCCTTCGCCGTCGGACGCTAGTCTGAGACCAGTAATTAGTTTTTAAATTGGGTGCCCAAAACATTGACATACGAAACCACAGCGCACACACACGAAACAAATGTACTTAGAATAGGAACTCTGATAAATGGCCTACCTATGTAAAGAACGCAGACTCCAGTAACTAATGTGTGTAAAAAACACCGGTGCAGAGATAATTATTATGTAAGGCTTTTCTGGCTCTTACAAATCAAAAATATATTCCAATCGATCAACTTTCTTAGACAGTAGATTTTTTTAAACATCTCCTTGTTCCATTGTTCCATAGGCATTAGCCTACCGATAAAACATAAGGTAATAAGGATGATTGTAAGGCAAAATTCCGCTGCACCAGAGAAGTCCTCAAAACTATTTTATCTTACCATACTGAAGCGTATATCCTGGATTTCATATATCAATGTTCCAACAAAAAATACTCAAACGTCCCCCGCGAACCGCGGCTTTATGATTCTACGAACGGGAAATTTTGTTTTGGAATTCGTGATTTAGATTTGACAAATTACTCTGGACGGGAATCGATTTGTTTGGTCATTAGCCGAAGTTGTCCGTCTTAACTTGATTTTGAATGCCATAGAAAAAACCTAATATAAATTTTCCTCCTATGTTTTAGCTATATCGATTTTATAAACAGTACCTAACTTATCTAAAAAAAACGTTAAGTCGTTATTACCGTTTCCAATATTATAACGGTGTAATTAGATATTTAAAATAGGTATCTACCTACCTACTGAAGTATC
Organism: Melanargia galathea; assembly: GCA_920104075.1. Taxonomy (NCBI): domain Eukaryota; kingdom Metazoa; phylum Arthropoda; class Insecta; order Lepidoptera; family Nymphalidae; genus Melanargia; species Melanargia galathea. The sequence continues at coordinate 14,472,984 of OV049874.1, read as the reverse complement.
ATTTAATATCGATAAAAAATAATACTTTATGCAAAATTTATAATTGGATACAAAATTAAGCTAATTTTTAACATTACATAATATATACCAGTTCATAAAGAATAATTCATTCATACTAATAAATTCTCTATCTATTTATTTGTCAGTCTATTTATTACCTTTTCACGCCTAAACCGCTAAACCGATTTTGTCAAAATTTGGCAACGAGATAGCTTGCACTCCAAAAAGGACACATGATGCTTTTCATCTTCAAAAAATCTGTGCTATAATTAAATTGCAACAGTCTGTTTATTTGTGCTCCCATCACGCAAAAATCACTGTATCGATTTAGATACGTTAATCCAGAATACAACCGTATTTAAAGCGGGTGAGGTTAATTCTTCAAAATAAAGAGGTAAGTACCTACTCGCAGGGGTTGCTAGCCAGGTAACCTCCAAGTGTGCCTGGATGCTGCTGGTCCTCTTGGATACATCCGAGGGGAAGAGCAGTATTCGGGCCGCTGCGCCCCGGTAACATGGTTAATAATTTCGGGGATATTGTTAGCCATGGCCAATGACCTGGCGGAGGGAGGTTTCTCCGCGTGTCCCTCTGATTAGCAGAGGGCACTGCGGATGAAACTGGGGGTGAGACACCCCGGGGCGGGGGGCAGCGATGCCCATCGCGGGAGGAAGAAAACCTCGTTAAAAAATTACGGGAGGGCGCGAGCCTCTGGAGGGACAGCCCAGAGGCGAGCGGGAGCGAAACTTTCGCCGAACTGTTACCCAGTAACCCATCTCAAGCGCTCCAAGCGCGCCGTCCACATTGAGCGTAACAAGTTCGCCGAAATGTTCGCTGTTCGGTTCGGTGAAATGTTCAAGTCTGGACGCACCTTAGGCGTCGTCGCCGTATTAGAAAGCGATTACGCGGTCATCGCGCGGTTGATTTTGTATCTATAATCGCACGAACATTGAGATTATTATTCGAGTCACTAGGCCCTTGAAAGTATAGTCAAATAACACTATTGCCAGATTAGTATAGATAGTAAAGCGTAGCGTAGTGACTGACCTGCAGGCCTATAATTATTAAGTATCTGTGATATGAAATTTATTGTAGATACTAATCATTAATCTGTGATGAAATTAATTTGAAAACTACGGTAAAGTGGCATCAAATTGTTAAACCCTTATTTTACATTCTGTAACCTTAATTTCCAACTGGGATGCAGTTCATCATCATCAGATGTTACACAATGTAAAATGATGGTTTGATAATTATTTGATGGGCACATTTTCATAGGTTCTAACGTTTTCGTTACCACTGAGATACAGAATAGGCCTGCTGATTTATGATTCGCTTCGTGCTCTATGTTATGACGTGACACTTCACTCGAATGAAATAGGTAGGTAGTTAAACTAGTGAAACGCTAGTTTGTAAACTATTTATCAAACTAACTTTTTACTAGTTTAACTACCTAACTATTTCATTCGACCTACCTTACCTATGTAAAATGAGTAAAATAAATAAAAACAAACAAAAGTTTCAATTATTTATTTTTAAACAAAACTAAATATTTTCTTAATAATTTCATTCCGATAGATTGCTTTGCTTTGCATTATGCTTCATTCTTAAATCAAAATAAAATTTAACAATCACCTTAATCATTATTTGCAAATGATTGAAATCATGTTCATCATTGGTCTTAAACTCACTACAATTATTCGATAAATCAGCTATATACATTATCATGCTATTATAACTTATATATTTTCCTTTAATCATTTTCAAAACTTCTTCACACGATTGAATTATTTTAATCAAACCATTCGATGGGTAAATCAAATCTCTCCTGTCCTTTTTGTTGTCCACTAAATGTGCTTTAAAATGCTTAGAACATAGTACACTCGATGATTTGGGATGCCAATTTTTTTTATTCATGTTGGTCAACCAGGCATTTCTTAGTTTTCGTCCTTTGGGAACCTGAAAAATGATTTCATTTTTATAATTTGTCCGTACCTACTTTTATCTAATCAACCTTCAAAATATACCTACTAAACAAACCTTGAGCCTGAATACGGCCCTGTGAAATTGCACAAGTATATGAAACATCAAACGAGATCAGAGTATTAAATTATTGATAAATATTGCAACAGGGATCTACTAGAACCAAAATTACTATAACTATTTACGAGTTTTGGACATATAATAAATAGGGACTGCTTCTAAAATGCCGAACGATTATTATTAATCTCACAGTAACCATGTAAACAAATTACGAGACTATGGCACATGAAAACTTACCGATAACAATTAATTTCAGGTGTTTTCCTTTATGAAGAATTGCTGCACAGAGGTGCACTACACTTAACCATTTTATTTTAGTATTCTTGGATCTTAAGACTTGATTTTAATGCAAAAATAAAATAATAAACAACTCGCAGGATAAGATCTTGTTTTTGACATCATTTGACATATTGCACCGCCATCATGCTAAGCTGTGCTTAGCAAGATGGCGGTTTGCCTCAAGACCTATTTTTTCTATGAGTGCGTAAGTGTTGCAACAACAGAAAAAAAAGAGATAGAGTATTATATTTTTGTTTGGAGAGAAACAAGCGAAGATATTATTTATTCTTTTAGATGTAGTTGTGAAGATTATGTTAGGTCTGCTTCTCTTTATACGTCTGTGGGTCGATCGTGCCTTCTCTGTCGCTTGTTCCGCGCTCTCGCTTGCACGCGGTATGTGACAATGAATCATGCTTTTTCATGTGTGTAGCCAGCGTTCATCGATTTATAATACGTTATCACGTCAAAAAAAAATTACTTAATCCATAATAAATAATATGTATCTATCTACTGTTACAAATGAATGTCAACCGATCAGACTATTCGGGAGATGACTCGGCAAAGATCAACTAAGATTGGCAATAATTATGAAAAACGCCGTCCATCTGTTCCCTTTTATCTAAATTCCCAATCGTCGTCGTCGTTGTCGCTTGTAATCAAAAAGCATAACCGGTCCCAGGTTCAGATCAAAAATATCGTTTAGGGCTCCCACAAACTACGAATCCGCTGATAGTTTAGTAAGCCAAGCAGTATGCTTAGTCCCACTTTGGAGCGCTCCAAAACTTTATAGTATACCTACTATTGATCGAATCACAAATGACTTCAGAGCAAAATGAACCCAAAAACTCTTATTTTAAAGAATGATTGAATCACAAATGACTTCAGAGCAAAATGAACCCAGACTCTTTCTTATTTTAAAGAAATATAATAATAAAAAACGAATATTTATTTTACAACACTAGATTCTGCCCGCGGCTTCGCCCGCGTGAATTTCGGTTTTTCACAAATCCCAAGGGAATCGTGGATTTCCAGCTCCCGTTCCCGCTCCCTTTTCCAAACTTTATACCTACTTTCAAGGAAGTTTGCTATAGTAATCTACCTATAGCTGTAGATATATATTTCGTTTTTATCAAAATCCCGTGGGAACTGTAGATTTTTCCAGCATAAAAAGTGCATACGCATACAGATGCATGCAACTATTGTAATAATGTGCTATGTGAGCGTGATTTACCTAAGAACAGTCAACTCCATCTATCGCGTTTTTGGAAGTCTATATCTATTTTAGTCAAACAGGAATACTTTTCCGGGATAACCCTATGTTATAAGTCAGGGCATAAGCTATCTCCATTCAAAATTTCAGCCAAATCGGTTCAGTAGTTGCGGCGTGATTGAGTAACAAACATCCAAACATCCAAACATCTAAACATCCAAACATCCACACTTTCACATTTATAATATTATATATAGTAGGATTAGTAGGATTGGTATTGTGATTATGTGTGATAGCTTCTGCCTGCAGCTTCGCTCGCGTGAATTTCGGTTTTGAACAAATCCCGAGGGAATCGTTGATTCCCAGTTCCCGTTCCCGCTCCCTTTTCCAACCTTTATACTTTCTATCAAGGAAGTTCGCTATAATAATCTACCTATAGCTGTATATATAGACTTCGGGGTTTTCAAAATCCCATGGGAACTGTACATTTTTTCCAGGATAAAAAGTAGCCTATGTGTTGCCAATGCATGCAACACAGCAAACTATTGCAATAATGTGTTATGTGAACGTGATTTACCTAAGAACAGTCAGCGCCCTCTATGACGTTTTTGGAAGATTATATCTATTTTAGTCCCACAGGAATACTTTTCCGGGATAAAAAGTAGCCTATGTTTTAAGTCAGGGCATAAGCTATCTCCATTCAAAATTTCAGCCAAATCGGTTCAGTAGTTGCGGCGTGATTGAGTAACAAACATCCAAACATCCAAACATACAAACATCCAAACATCCAAACATCCACACTTTCACATTTATAATATTAGTAGGATATAGTAGGATTAGTAGGATTGGTATTGTGATTATGTGTGATAGCTTCTGCCCGCAGCTTCGCTCGCGTGAATTTCGGTTTTGAACAAATCCCGAGGGAATCGTTGATTCCCGGTTCCCATTTCCAACCTTTATACTTTCTATCAAGGAAGTTTGCTATAATAATCTACCTATAGCTGTAGATATAGACTTCGGGTTTTTCAAAATCCCATGGGAACTGTGCATTTTTTCCAGGATAAAAAGTAGCCTATGTGTTGCCAATGCATGCAACACAGCAAACTATTGCAATAATGTGTTATGCGAACGTGATTTACCTAAGAACAGTCAGCGCCCTCTATGGCGTTTTTGGAAGATTATATCTATTTTAGTCCCACAGGAATACTGTTCCGGGATAAAAAGTAGCCTATGTTTTAAGTCAGGGCATAAGCTATCTCCATTCAAAATTTCAGCCAAATCGGTTCAGTAGTTGCGGCGTGATTGAGTAACAAACATCCAAACATACAAACATCTAAACATCCAAACATCCACACTTTCACATTTATAATATTAGTAGGATAGTATGATTAGTAGGATTAATATTGTGATTATGTGTGATAGCTTCTGCCTGCAGCTTCGCTCGCGTGAATTTCGGTTTTGAACAAATCCCGAGGGAATCGTTGATTCCCGGTTCCCGTTCCCGCTCCCTTTTCCAACCTTTATACTTTCTATCAAGGAAGTTCGCTATAATAATCTACCTATAGCTGTAGATATAGACTTCGGGGTTTTCAAAATCCCATGGGAACTGTACATTTTTTCCAGGATAAAAAGTAGCCTATGTGTTGCCAATGCATGTAACACAGCAAACTATTGCAATAATGTGTTATGTGAACGTGATTTACCTAAGAACAGTCAGCGCCCTCTATGACGTTTTTGGAAGATTATATCTATTTTAGTCCCACAGGAATACTTTTCCGGGATAAAAAGTAGCCTATGTTTTAAGTCAGGGCATAAGCTATCTCCATTCAAAATTTCAGCCAAATCGGTTCAGTAGTTGCGGCGTGATTGAGTAACAAACATCCAAACATACAAACATCTAAACATCCAAACATCCAAACATCCACACTTTCACATTTATAATATTAGTAGGATAGTAGGATTAGTAGGATTGGTATTGTGATTATGTGTGATAGCTTCTGCCTGCAGCTTCGCTCGCGTGAATTTCGGTTTTGAACAAATCCCGAGGGAATCGTTGATTCCCAGTTCCCGTTCCCGCTCCCTTTTCCAACCTTTATACTTTCTATCAAGGAAGTTCGCTATAATAATCTACCTATAGCTGTATATATAGACTTCGGGGTTTTCAAAATCCCATGGGAACTGTACATTTTTTCCAGGATAAAAAGTAGCCTATGTGTTGCCAATGCATGCAACACAGCAAACTATTGCAATAATGTGTTATGTGAACGTGATTTACCTAAGAACAGTCAGCGCCCTCTATGACGTTTTTGGAAGATTATATCTATTTTAGTCCCACAGGAATACTTTTCCGGGATAAAAAGTAGCCTATGTTTTAAGTCAGGGCATAAGCTATCTCCATTCAAAATTTCAGCCAAATCGGTTCAGTAGTTGCGGCGTGATTGAGTAACAAACATCCAAACATCCAAACATACAAACATCCAAACATCCAAACATCCACACTTTCACATTTATAATATTAGTAGGATATAGTAGGATTAGTAGGATTGGTATTGTGATTATGTGTGATAGCTTCTGCCCGCAGCTTCGCTCGCGTGAATTTCGGTTTTGAACAAATCCCGAGGGAATCGTTGATTCCCGGTTCCCATTTCCAACCTTTATACTTTCTATCAAGGAAGTTTGCTATAATAATCTACCTATAGCTGTAGATATAGACTTCGGGTTTTTCAAAATCCCATGGGAACTGTGCATTTTTTCCAGGATAAAAAGTAGCCTATGTGTTGCCAATGCATGCAACACAGCAAACTATTGCAATAATGTGTTATGCGAACGTGATTTACCTAAGAACAGTCAGCGCCCTCTATGGCGTTTTTGGAAGATTATATCTATTTTAGTCCCACAGGAATACTGTTCCGGGATAAAAAGTAGCCTATGTTTTAAGTCAGGGCATAAGCTATCTCCATTCAAAATTTCAGCCAAATCGGTTCAGTAGTTGCGGCGTGATTGAGTAACAAACATCCAAACATACAAACATCTAAACATCCAAACATCCACACTTTCACATTTATAATATTAGTAGGATAGTATGATTAGTAGGATTAATATTGTGATTATGTGTGATAGCTTCTGCCTGCAGCTTCGCTCGCGTGAATTTCGGTTTTGAACAAATCCCGAGGGAATCGTTGATTCCCGGTTCCCGTTCCCGCTCCCTTTTCCAACCTTTATACTTTCTATCAAGGAAGTTCGCTATAATAATCTACCTATAGCTGTAGATATAGACTTCGGGGTTTTCAAAATCCCATGGGAACTGTACATTTTTTCCAGGATAAAAAGTAGCCTATGTGTTGCCAATGCATGTAACACAGCAAACTATTGCAATAATGTGTTATGTGAACGTGATTTACCTAAGAACAGTCAGCGCCCTCTATGACGTTTTTGGAAGATTATATCTATTTTAGTCCCACAGGAATACTTTTCCGGGATAAAAAGTAGCCTATGTTTTAAGTCAGGGCATAAGCTATCTCCATTCAAAATTTCAGCCAAATCGGTTCAGTAGTTGCGGCGTGATTGAGTAACAAACATCCAAACATACAAACATCTAAACATCCAAACATCCAAACATCCACACTTTCACATTTATAATATTAGTAGGATAGTAGGATTAGTAGGATTGGTATTGTGATTATGTGTGATAGCTTCTGCCTGCAGCTTCGCTCGCGTGAATTTCGGTTTTGAACAAATCCCGAGGGAATCGTTGATTCCCAGTTCCCGTTCCCGCTCCCTTTTCCAACCTTTATACTTTCTATCAAGGAAGTTCGCTATAATAATCTACCTATAGCTGTAGATATAGACTTCGGGGTTTTCAAAATCCCATGGGAACTGTGCATTTTTTCCAGGATAAAAAGTAGCCTATGTCTTGCCAATGCATGCAACACAGCAAACTATTGCAATAATGTGTTATGTGAACGTGATTTACCTAAGAACAGTCAGCGCCCTCTATGACGTTTTTGGAAGATTATATCTATTTTAGTCCCACAGGAATACTTTTCCGGGATAAAAAGTAGCCTATGTTTTAAGTCAGGGCATAAGCTATCTCCATTCAAAATTTCAGCCAAATCGGTTCAGTAGTTGCGGCGTGATTGAGTAACAAACATCCAAACATACAAACATCTAAACATCCAAACATCCAAACATCCACACTTTCACATTTATAATATTAGTAGGATATAGTAGGATTAGTAGGATTGGTATTGTGATTATGTGTGATAGCTTCTGCCCGCAGCTTCGCTCGCGTGAATTTCGGTTTTGAACAAATCCCGAGGGAATCGTTGATTCCCGGTTCCCGTTCCCGCTCCCATTTCCAACCTTTATACTTTCTATCAAGGAAGTTTGCTATAATAATCTACCTATAGCTGTAGATATAGACTTCGGGTTTTTCAAAATCCCATGGGAACTGTGCATTTTTTCCAGGATAAAAAGTAGCCTATGTGTTGCCAATGCATGCAACACAGCAAACTATTGCAATAATGTGTTATGCGAACGTGATTTACCTAAGAACAGTCAGCGCCCTCTATGGCGTTTTTGGAAGATTATATCTATTTTAGTCCCACAGGAATACTGTTCCGGGATAAAAAGTAGCCTATGTTTTAAGTCAGGGCATAAGCTATCTCCATTCAAAATTTCAGCCAAATCGGTTCAGTAGTTGCGGCGTGATTGAGTAACAAACATCCAAACATACAAACATCTAAACATCCAAACATCCAAACATCCACACTTTCACATTTATAATATTAGTAGGATAGTATGATTAGTAGGATTAATATTGTGATTATGTGTGATAGCTTCTGCCTGCAGCTTCGCTCGCGTGAATTTCGGTTTTGAACAAATCCCGAGGGAATCGTTGATTCCCGGTTCCCGTTCCCACTCCCTTTTCCAACCTTTATACTTTCTATCAAGGAAGTTCGCTATAATAATCTACCTATAGCTGTAGATGTAGACTTCGGGGTTTTCAAAATCCCATGGGAACTGTGCATTGTTTCCAGGATAAAAAGTAGCCTATGTGTTGCCAATGCATGCAACACAGCAAACTATTGCAATAATGTGTTATGTGAACGTGATTTACCTAAGAACAGTCAGCGCCCTCTATGACGTTTTTGGAAGATTATATCTATTTTAGTCCCACAGGAATACTTTTCCGGGATAAAAAGTAGCCTATGTTTTAAGTCAGGGCATAAGCTATCTCCATTCAAAATTTCAGCCAAATCGGTTCAGTAGTTGCGGCGTGATTGAGTAACAAACATCCAAACATACAAACATCTAAACATCCAAACATCCACACTTTCACATTTATAATATTAGTAGGATATAGTAGGATTAGTAGGATTGGTATTGTGATTATGTGTGATAGCTTCTGCCCGCAGCTTCGCTCGCGTGAATTTCGGTTTTGAACAAATCCCGAGGGAATCGTTGATTCCCGGTTCCCGTTCCCACTCCCTTTTCCAACCTTTATACTTTCTATCAAGGAAGTTCGCTATAATAATCTACCTATAGCTGTAGATGTAGACTTCGGGGTTTTCAAAATCCCATGGGAACTGTGCATTGTTTCCAGGATAAAAAGTAGCCTATGTGTTGCCAATGCATGCAACACAGCAAACTATTGCAATAATGTGTTATGTGAACGTGATTTACCTAAGAACAGTCAGCGCCCTCTATGGCGTTTTTGGAAGATTATATCTATTTTAGTCCCACAGGAATACTTTTCCGGGATAAAAAGTAGCCTATGTTTTAAGTCAGGGCATAAGCTATCTCCATTCAAAATTTCAGCCAAATCGATTCACTAGTTGCGGCGTGATTGAGTAACAAACATCCAAACATACAAACATCTAAACATCCAAACATCCACACTTTCACATTTATAATATTAGTAGGATTAGTAGGATTGGTATTGTGATTATGTGTGATAGCTTCTGCCCGCAGCTTCGCTCGCGTGAATTTCGGTTTTGAACAAATCCCGAGGGAATCGTTGATTCCCGGTTCCCGTTCCCGCTCCCTTTTCCAACCTTTATACTTTCTATCAAGGAAGTTCGCTATAATAATCTACCTATAGCTGTAGATATAGACTTCGGGGTTTTCAAAATCCCATGGGAACTGTGCATTTTTTCCAGGATAAAAAGTAGCCTATGTGTTGCCAATGCATGCAACACAGCAAACTATTGCAATAATATGTTATGTGAACGTGATTTACCTAAGAACAGTCAGCGCCCTCTATGGCGTTTTTGGAAGATTATATCTATTTTAGTCCCACAGGAATACTTTTCCGGGATAAAAAGTAGCCTATGTTTTAAGTCAGGGCATAAGCTATCTCCATTCAAAATTTCAGCCAAATCGGTTCAGTAGTTGCGGCGTGATTGAGTAACAAACATCCAAACATCCAAACATACAAACATCTAAACATCCAAACATCCAAACATCCACACTTTCACATTTATAATATTAGTAGGATTTCTGCTTGGGACACTGGCTGTTTTCGAATGCTGGATGTATTGGCGAACTCAAACCTTAATGTAAGCCATTTTAGGTCCATTTTACTCTGAAGTCATTGTGATTCGATCAATAGTATACTACAAAGTTTTGGAGCGCTCCAGAGTGGGACTAAGCATACAGGATTGGTGCGATAACGCTTTTGCATCGACAAAGCGTTACAAAATCCGTGAGAGAACGCCGGTTGTTTGGTTAGCCTTACGCTCGGTGGCAAAAAGTCTGTTCGGAAACTTCAATTGAACTGATATAGCAATCGAGCAACAGTTATTTTGGCTAGATATCATTTTTATTATTGAGTTTTTATGTTACCATAGTGAAAACAAGTCTGTGATGTATAGAAGTACTTATAGAAGTGACTTATAAAAGTTATAGTCTTCTCTTTTCCACTGAAACCATAGAACCTTAGAAGGATATTTCGGTAAATTTTACTAGAGAAGCAGTATTTCGTTAGGTTCTCAAAATCTATCAACTCTGACGAAATATGAAAATCTTATTGAAGAACAACTTAGGCGATCAAAAGATCAAATTGAACCCGCAAGACATTTTTCCCGTGAATATGTTTTTCTAATGTATCTTGGTGTGAAATGTGAATGCATGTTGAGGATGAGGATTCTTTATATCCTCGAATCATCCCACTATTATGCTTGTATCGATTGGTTATAAGACGTTTGTAACTCCCCTTACCTAACCGTCTGAACAAGCGATCAAAAGTATAGTTAGTTCGGTAACTTAGTGTCGGTACAGGCGCAGGTGCTCTTAGTATTCTGCTTTTATTTTTATTAATTTTTTTCTGTTTGTAATTTTTTTTCTATTCTAACAGAATCTCCGAATAGTCTGCCAATCCGCACATGGCCAGCGTGGTAGACTATGGTTAAAATCCTTCTCATTTTGAGAGAAGACCCGTGTTCATGAGAATATTATATTTTATGTTTATGGTTATATTATAACAAAATACGAATATAAAAAAATATAAAAAGGAAAGAGAATTTTAATGAAAAAATATGAGTAGGTATAAAACGCCAAAACCCCTTGTGTCTGTACACCCACGCGGCATGCTTTGAAGTCACGGCGGTGTCTTTGGCAACAAACCGCGCGGCGGAGGCGGCTAGACACAAAAGACGACCGTAAGAAAACGAACAGACTATATTAAGTAGTGTGCAGAGGCTCTTAATGATCTCAAATAATGTTTGTCAAAGCATAATATAGCATGTGAATAAAAAGAAGATAAAACCTGATTATTAATGAGAATTCTAATGGCAATAATATGCAAGGAAATGTTACCAGTCACTTGTTTTTAGAAGCTTCAATAGATAAAAACTGCCGGTAAGCACTTGAAAGGTGACAGACTCAATCGTTCGGGAGGTCTTTATTAATTGACTCGAGTACTCGTAAGTGGAAACACTTGTAAAAATTTATTTATCTTAATTCGAATTTATTATTTTTTTAATTATGTAGCATGGCCACTAGTTGTGCGGGACTTAGGCGTATAAAATTTTAGTAGTCAGTTTGCTATTTTTTGTGAGCTCGACACGCAAAACCACTGCACCAATTAAGATGAAACTTTTGTTGTTTATAAGCTTAATTATAGCGAACCTGTGATACTTCTTCGAAATCGGATCATTGCATGTCAATAGGTATATAGCACAGTATACAGCGACGCGATGTCGAAGGCAAAAGTTAAATATGACATTATGATTTGATTAGTATACCACAAAATCCTTAGAACGGCACCTATACTAGAAATGGTATTCTGTATTGAATACCGGAACAGTGTATCGTTGAGTTTCAGAAACTTAATTATTCAAAAAGCATATAATATTATCTCAATATAAATCTGTGCAAATAAGTATGTCTGTTTTTTTTACAATAATTTTTTACTTATCTTTTATCCCTTCTATAGGACGTCTATACGATCTATTCTCAATTATGTGATTTTATTTTCTTTCTTTTATATCTCGTAGTTAGCCCTTGACTGCTATTTCATCTCATGGTAAACGACGAAGCGTGCTGACCTGGAAGAGGTATAAGTAGCAGTTTTTATTGAACCCATAGCCCTCATCGATTTCTATGTGGCATCGTACCGGAACGCTAGATCTAGTAACTAGCCATGGCTAAAAAAAATATTGATAAGTGTAAACTATAAAATCGTTAGCGATTAAAATCATTTTTATTTAACAGTACTTAATATAATTACTGTGCCTAATGCACAGTATAGGTACTCGCTTTTTACGCCTTGACTTCGACGGGGTCAAGATGATGTCATCTTAAGCAGGTCCCAGGAAGCCGCTTAATCACGAATATTCGATTGTACCTTAGACATTTAAACATGTAGTATTTATAATAATCAGCCAAGTGCGAAACGGAATCGCAAGCACAGGGATTCCGTACCATCGTATGAATACCGCGTGGCGCGCATTAGTATATAATATAGGGTTACGTAGACGTAAATCTCCTAAACTAACACTGCACTTTCTAGCGCGGCGTCGCTAGATATGCCAGAACGTCGATATCTCAGAACGAAAAGGATTTAGGCAGCAGTCCACCCCACTGGCCAAGAACGGTTTGGTAGAAATCACATTATGCAGAACATTATGCAGCAGTTATAATGTTCTCAAGGCATGCCTCAGGCATGAAGGCAGGTTTTTTCACGATGTTTCTTCACATCTATTTAATTGCTTAAAACACACATAACTTAGTAAAGTTAGAGGTCGGGAATCGAACCCGGTCCCCCAGAAAAGGAGGCTGATTCACCACTAAGTTAACACCGCTTTTTATTCGACATCACAGTCATCGGATTGTCGTCGATATTGAAAATCATTGCATTAAAACGATGACTTGCATCATTCTCTAAGGAAACTCGAATGGATTTATGACGTTTGAGTTTATCAAAATGGGATAAACCATAAGCTTCACGATCGGGTCGAATAAGCAGAAATTAGGGTTTTTGCACGTTGACGATGACGCCATCTTGATAATTCTATTGAATTAAGGCTTTTATTACGCGTCGCGTTGTCGTGAGATAACATCGGGGAACACGAGTGTGGAAACAATCAGATGTCATAGAAAATCACGAGTGGACAATTTTGCTTGAGTCATCGTAATTTGTTGGTTAAAATTACCTTTATGACTTACCTACGTGGCGTCACGAACTAAAAGGGATTCTCTATAATATTTGTATGGCTTTGTAGCTTGTCACTTTGTCTAGTAGTAGCTACGTAAAAAGACTAACTGCTGTACTCACAGTCGCATAAATGGTTACCTACTTAAATTATAATTTCTTAGCAGGTAGGTACCTACCTACTTCATTCAACTTCAAATTAGGTACCGAGGGGACCAATTAGTATTGAAACTTTTTTCAAGAGACAGGGAAAAAAGTTCAAATTATCGAGAGCCGAGTTTGGTTCTCAAAACATATTAAGTTTTTTTTTTAATTTTTTTTTGTGACTGTTATAGGATCACTGTATTCCCATAAATACGCTACTTTGAAATAAATTCAAACTAGATCGTGATCGATACATATCTGTATGGAATTTTAATATGAGTAATATATGCAAAATATAAGATTACTAATTATATTGTAATTGTATGAACAGATAACATCACCTCATTTCAATACAATAGCTGACTGCACCAGTTTCCCAATGACCACATCGGTGTGTAAGGAAACCAATGGACCAGTATTATCAGTTGAGATCTCAGTATGAAAATGGTCTATATCAAAAAACCTAGCCAATGCCCGCAACTTTGTCCACGTGGATTCATACAAATCTCATACAAACTATTACCCTCTATTTGGAATGGAATTTCCAAAAATCCTGAAACACGTATTTCTCTATTTTCTAACCGAAAGTCCAAATATCGATTTCCATGAATACTTATAACTTGAAAAGTAAAGTGAAAAATGATGGACTCTCATACAAACTTTCATGGGTATAAAACGTTGTATGAGAGTCCATCATTTAACTTGCCTGGGGGTAGACTTTCCAATAAACCTATCTTTAATATAAAAAATCTAATGTCAACATTTCACGTTAAGCAGTCAGTCCCAATTATTATTACTATCATGTGACAATAGTCATTAAAGTCCGCCAAACCGCATTGGAGCAGCGTGGTGGGTCTAAGCTCTAAATCCCTCTCTCCTTGGAGAGGAAGCCGGTGCCCAGCAGTGGGACGTAAAAAGGCTGTAGTAGTAGTATAGCGAGTGGGGAGTAGGTAATATTTTCTACGTAGGTACTTATTGGTAGGGACGAACAGGAAATAATATAAACCTTCGTAACAACTGTCACTGCGCGAAGCACTGATTAAATAGTTTCAATGTAGAATCGTGACCTGACGTCAACGACGCTAGAGATGGCCGGTGTATCGATAAACAGCGTTCGAGAAATGTCAACTTTTGTATGACTCAGACAAGTAAGTATTATTTACATTAATGACCATCTTTTCGTGACAGCGAATCTTTGAGTGCACTTGTCATTTGGTTACACGAATATCACTGCTCGAGAATTCTTTAAAAAACATTGAAGGTTAACCTTGTTACCCGACTACGGGAGGGTTTAGCGTTTGGTAGTTGTGTGAGTGTGTACATGTTCCCTTATTATTGCTCAGTTTATTAGCTTTGATAAATAAGGTGTCGTTTTATGTGACAAATATATTATAGTTGTATATACGTCACGAAAAAAAATAAACAAATTTACCCAGTTAGGTACATATCAATTCATTGTTCACTTTTCGAAGATGTATAGTTTTGACATATAAAAGTAAGAACCGAATAATAAGCTTAGAAAATCTTATTTTCTATGTTAATTTATCTTGGTAGGTATACCTAATAAACAAAATAAATTAATGAATTTTCGTCAAAACTTCTAAAAAACGTCCGGATGAAAATTAGTTAAAATCTATAATCACATAGATAATAATAGGTACACTGATTGCTGACTCTGGCCGTTATTTGTTGAAAGGCTTGATACATTTTCTCCATACTTACACATTTAAAAATACCAGTTAGAATTGATCTTTGAATAATATGACGTACAGAATACAATATACATACATATATACATTATTATAGTCACGTCGTGAGAATGTGATTGTCTTTTTTATATTCAGAATCGTGATATGAACAGAGGTCAAGTAGGTATATACACACTAGCGGGCGCACTGGAGAGGCGGCACCAGAGCACTCGGACGTGTCACCAATTACCTGACGTATTGACTCAGCCAAAGCCGAGCTCCCATCATTTACATAATAACACCTTGTACGTTTTACGATGCGGCACAAGATACTAGCGAAAGCGCTTATTTAGCTTTGATAAAAAATTACGGTCGATAAATTAGATTTATCGATATCTATTGTGAACGGGACTAGTACTGGTCTGTTGTTCTAATAATGGTGCTGCCACACCACAGTTAAAAAATGTTAGAAAATGTTAACATTTTTGTCACAAATGTTAGCAAAAGTTTTATTTTCATCTGGTGCAACATTATTACTCCTACTATGAAATACTGTGTGGGTAGACTTTTGTGTGTTAAATCTTAAGGTCCTAAAAATTTTAATAATTCGCATAAAACCTTTAAGATGCAAAAATCATTATCTATTTACATAATATTCAACAACGAGATTTAATATTCAATATTTAACAGGACTAACGAAATAATAAAATCAACAAGTATATATTAAAAAAGCCCCGACATTTGCCATTTTGTGGCGGCGGCCATCTTGCGTTTGCATAGTGCTATTCTACTAGTCAAGCCCTTTCATTTGATACCCATATAAAGGAAGTTGTGAAAAAATATGTACCTAATCCACCATTTTCTAGCGGCGGCCATCTTGGACCGATTTTCATCAAACATAACTAACAACACTCGACTAATGCACCTTTCCAACAAAAAAACCGCTTTCAAATCGGTTCACCCGTTTGAGCGCTGCAGGGGAACAGACAGACACACACACACACACACAGACACGACAAACTTATAGCACCCCGTCGTTTTTGCATCGGGGGTTAAAAACCGCTAACGCTTATAATTTGGCCTCCAATTCGGAATTCTAATTTCGAGTCGAGTTTCCCTTCAAACAGCCGTCCGAAATATTCGACATTAGACTAGATTCGTAGACGGATAAGCGACCAACACAGCATTGTTTTCTTTCCTGTATTATTACCACCATTTTGTATCGTCTAATTCTGTGCATATCTTGTTCAATGGGTCATTGTTATGATTATTGTGTGTAATTTCTGAAATATGCACATACCAAGTAGGCATTTGTGTTAACTAAGTTGTAACAATAAATTTTAGCATCGCATGTAGCTTCAAATACTTTATCTACTTCTCTTACCGATATCGATATTTCAAAATAACACAGGTACAAACCTAGATATCTACGAGTAAAAAATTTAATGAAGCCAGAGTGTGTACATATGTATATCTATATTTTGTATCCTTTCAAGACAAGAAAGAACCCAAATAAAACTTTGCTAAACGCTCGGAAATTTTATTACGTAGACGTTTTAGTTTGAAAATAAACGATTAGAAAAAGTACCTATTACCTACATACCTACGTAGTACGTATTATAGTATCTAATTTCTTTCTTTGAATTTAAAATTACCTAGTAGCATTTTAGACTTAGTTACCAAATAGTTATTTAATTATTTGCTTGTTGTAATTACAATATTATTATATACTTATGGGTCTCTTGGTGTTTAATTAAACTGTGCAATGGTAACGCACTTTTCCATTTAAGGCCAAACAACAGTTACAGCGGCGCATACTGAATCGACAATCTTATTTGCCATCGTGTACATATCACTGTTCCATATAATGTACAACGTACAGTGACGAAACGGTGTCTTCACCCGCGTAACATTGGACAGTCGCGCTCGTTAAGCCGTGCCGCTCTGTTACCCGGTGCGCGATGTCCAACCACTATGTATTGTAGCGGCACCTATAACTGGACTGTGAATGGGGAACATTCGTATCTGTCTCTCGGGTGGAAAATACACATTTACATGACACGAATTCGACAGGTGTGCGACGCGGACGCGTTGATAATAATTCGATTCCCGTGGCGCGCGAAATACTAAACATGACGCTGTGCAGTAGGGAGTTAACCCAAGTATTTTAATGATAATTATCTGTATATTTATTAAAGTTATAAGTTTGACGTGTGTGTGTCTGTCTGTTCCCCTGTTAGCGCTCAAACGGGTGGACCGATTTGAATGCGTTTTTTTTTTTATTTGAAAAGCGAATTAGTCGAGAGTTTTGTGAACTATGTTTGATTAAAATCAATCCAAGATGGCCGCCGCCACAAAATGGCGGATTACATATTTTTTCACAACTCCCTTAATATGGGTATCAAATCAAAGGGCTTGACTAGTAGAATATCACCACACGAGTAGATAAGTACAGAGGGAAAGCTTCTACAAGCGGCCCGCTGTAGGTACACTCACACATACTTATGCGCACGTTTGTCACCCAACTGTACCGGTTGGGGGACAGAGCGGGCGTCCGTGAACCGACGTGTGATATCACTATTGCAAATCCAAGATGGCCGCCACCACAGCATGGCGAATGTCAGGGGTTTTTAAATTTTTAATTTATACTTGTTAGTTTTTAAGTACTTATTAAATAATGTGTCTTGACTGAATTTCGGCCACGGCGGCCAATTTCAACGGGGCTTGCCAACTTCGCAGGAGATATTATGCACTCTTATTTATCACTCTCATAGTCCGATAGGACGATGATGATCCGACACGACCGGACTGATCAGGCGATCCGGAGATCGACTTTTTTACGTACCTACACTCCGAGGTTCCGAAGCAATTGTGGCTATATTCACTCCAGTAGTCCAGGGGTATGCATGCCTCTCCCAAGTTAGCCCGCTTCCATCGTAGACTGCATCATCAGTTACAGAGATTGCAGTCGAGGGCTAACTTGTACTTAGTTGAATTAAAAAAAAAACTTAGTATTAAATATTATCTGTATGGTCGTTCAATAACTGCAACACATTTCGAAGGCGCTAATTAACGGACTTCAAAAGAGGAGGTTTCTCAATTCGATCGTATAAGTATAGGTAATATGCTTTTTTATGAGTGTTCGCGGGTAACTTCGTCGTTTATGAACCGATATTGATGATTCTTTTTTGTTGGAAAGAAGATATTTCAAAGGTATTCCTAATAAGGAAATCTGGGTTTGATATGAGAAAGAGAAATCGAGGGGACCTTCTATTCCGAAAATCGTAGGGGCAATTAGTGCGGTTGTAGGTAAGGTAGGTAAGGTTTTTTTAGCTTACATTTACTCCAACATAGAGAACAGTGAAAGTTTCATCAAAATCGGCTTACTAGGTTCTGTCAAGTGTATCCAATAATATTTAATTATTATATGTAGGTATTTTTGGCAGTTAAAAAGGCACTTGAAGCTAATGGACATGGTTTTGCGGGTGTTTAGAATTAGAATCGGAATTCATAAAACATATACATTAGTGTACATGTCAACAGTCAATATAATTCCAACAGTAAATATCGCATTTACGAGGTATTTATAGCCGGCTCGCAGTCGTGAGGTGTAAATAAAGCCTGTAATTAAAGCGGTTAAGATAAGTCGTCGCGGGCATGACTGCTGCAATCGCTAGCGCCATCAATAACGAATTAGCTTTAATACTCGCGAATTATTTTATACTCCGTTCCATTCAGCTATTTTATATTTGACGTCTAGCAATTTTAGTGTATCTTGTCAGATAGTGTATTGTCACTGTTGAGAATTGATTGAACTATTTGAAGCTAAGGATGCGAACATGACAAAGATGCGTCACCACGCTACTCGCACCTCGCACTTTACCTCGCTACCTCGATGTCACATCCATTAAAACAAATGTATGCAAATGTACTAGCATATACCGAAAGCTGCCTCACCTCGCACCTCGGACTCGGCATATTCGTGCTGTACATTTGCGTATAATATGTATTTGTTTTAAATGCATGTGACATCGAGGTAGCGAGGTAAAGGTGCGAACTGCAAACATGTTAAAGATGCCTCACCGCGCACCTCGCACTTTACCTCGCTACCTCGATGTCACATGCATTTAAAACAAATACATATTATACGCAAATGTACAGCACGAATATGCCGAGTCCGAGGTGCGTGGTGAGGTAGCTTTCGGTATATGCTAGTACATTTGCATACATTTGTTTTTAATGCATGTGACATCGAGGTAGCGAGGTAAAGTGCGAGGTGCGAGGTGCGCGGTGAGGCATCTTTAACATGTTTACAGTTCGCACCTTTACCTGTCATATTGAAGACATATTTCGTGATAGTGGTTGCGAAATGTTTTTAATTAGAATAACTAGAAGTATTCTGCATCATCTGAGCACAAAATGAATTAATTTATTTCATAAATATTATACTGTAAAGGTGCTCATGGAGTTTAATAACATAAACTCCATAGCATCGATTGGGTAGTTATTATTTTTATATAAAATACGAATCATTACGACAATGATCAATATTCAATTGATTACCATATTCGATTCAGACAACACCAATCTGTCAAATTTAAAACAGTAGAGTTGACAGAGTAATCCAATATACCTACTTACCTATATGCAAAATGCTTGTAAATTACTACAAAATACCGTATTAAATTGCATAATACAACAAAATGTTACAATATCATATTACAAATTACAATATTTATTATGAATATATAAATATTAATGGATGCGGTTCACTTAATAAGATTTCTTGCAAGATGTGTTTTATTAATGTTTTCCGCAATGGGACTGTTTCAATGAAATGTTAATATTCATAGTATTTAATGGAATTTTGTTAACCTGTTATATACCTATTAAATATAACAAAACTTATTCCTAATTACAGAATGCGTTACATAATATGGTTACATTATAAAATTACTTACATATTACATACATTATTTTAAACAAATTCAATTTGCCTCAAATCATAAAATTATTGTCCTTAGTTGGCACCTAAGGCATTCTAAGAAGAAAAATAATAGAAATATTTATGCAGTGCGATTTTAGAAGTGCTCTATTATCTTAGATTGTATCATCACTCACTGAAATTATTTTGATAATTAGGAAACTGATAAGTTAACTAAGTAAATATAAGTAATATAAATTGTATGTGTGTAAACAAATACAGTTCAATTTGGTAAAGTTTTTTCAAACATTCCCGATCAAAATGTCTATGGCGCACACCTGCATTAAATCGAATTAGCCTCCTTTTAAATTCTGATAATAATATATTATATCAGTTGGCCGTAGACCGTTAATTGACCGACCGTGGTGACATTTCGCTGCGCCGTCACTCGCGCGGCGCCTTTGATCCCGATCCGACATCTTGCCATGCGCACTGAGTTAAATACCGTAGAGGTGCAGATATCAGGCGTCAGCAGCGGAATATTGAAACAATCAAAAAACCCGATTGCGACCCGACAAGCGAAATAAAAACAAAACTAGCCCATAAACATCGCACGGTTTAGACGAATCGGTAGACACCACATTGATTAAAATCCATTCAGTCAGAAGAATGATAGGTACGTGTGAAAAACATAATCCTATCTTTGCTGTGGCATTATCGGGGCAAAAGTGCGCCTACCTAATTTCACAAAAACGTAACGGAACCATACAAAATATTTTTGAAGACGACATATTTACATATCAAGTATCTGTAGGTATCTAAAAATAATTATAATAATATTTACAGAAAATATACACCGTCCAAATGATCGTTTTTTAAGTAAATCTAACCAGTCGTATAAGTAAGTGCCTACTACAAAAAGTTTGAACAAGTATAAATTACTAGCGGTCCGCCCCGGCTTCGCCCCTGGTACATAATATATTGCCTATAGCACTCAGGGATCACGTACATATCCAACGGTGAAAGAATTTTTGAAATCGATCCAGTAGTTCCTGAGATTAGCGCGTTCAAACAAACAAACTCTTCAGCTTTATAATATTAGTATAGATGACTAAATTTTCCGTTTTGACAGTTATCGTGTAGGAATTCTTTCATTACGATTTCAGTACGAATTAAAATTTAAACACTTGTTTAAATGTACTTAATAAATATATCTATTCATTATCTTTTTAATCTTGTTGCAATATTGCGACAGTATGATAATATGGTTAGTGATATTATTGACAACACAGAGTAAAAGTAGGCACACTGTCAACTTACTGAATGACAAACACCACGATTCCTTCTCTTGTCACCAGTCGATTTGATTTTGATTTGATTGAGGTCGTTTTGAGAGACCTCATCTCCTCTAGTACACGGCATCTCTCCGGCCATACGCATCACAAAAGACGCCGCCACAATTAAATTCGTACGTACTGCTATGTGACAGTTGTCTAGCGTGTGATGATACAGTTTTTGTATAGTTTTTGTTAAAAGCCGGGTCGTTTTGACTTTTATGGTCTAATTGGAAATCGAATAAGTTGATTATGAAAGCAATAACATGTCCGCACGGTTAGACTTAACGACATATTATACTATATCGATGCGGCTCCTTTAGTTCTTACGGCTTAAAGATGGTAATTGGGGTGTTTAGCGCAATTTAAATTGGGCGTGAGAACTTGTGGACGCGACTGTACAAAGCATATTTTCTTTTAATGTTGTGACATGTTTAAAACCTTTCTCCCCACTCATAACGCGTCCCCATTGACAAACATTGTTGCAGTATTTATTTGTCCACTAGCTTCTGCCCGCGGCTTCGCGCATTCGCCAATTTCGGTTTTCACAAATGCCGAGGGAATTGTGGATTTCCGGTTCCCGTTCCCGCTCTGTTTTCCAACCTTTATATCAAGGAAGTATGTGTGTGTATGTATGTTTGTTACATATAGTGGCTCATTCTTGCTCTCAGTCTACTTCTAACTCTTGCGCCTGTCCAATTTTAGAAAAAGTCGAAGATATAAAATACCTGGGTGTAACCCTAGATTGTAACTTAAATTTTAAGAAACATATTGATATTCTTAGGAGTAGACTGAATAAAATGATCTATATATTCAGAAATCTCAGACATCTAGTTGAACCTAAAATTATAAAATGTGTATACTTTGCTCTGTGCCAGTCTCTAATCACATATTGTATTTCGTCATGGGGAGGTGCTGCTAAAACCATCTTAATGAAAGTTGAAATTGCTCAACGCGCAATATTAAAGGTATCTACTTTTAGGCCATTTTTGTACCCGACATCTTTGCTTTATGAAAATTGTGAAATTCTCTCAGTAAGGAAATTGTTTATATTGAATATATTATTAAAACAACATAAGGAACTAAGGTATGACACTTCTTATTTAGACAAACGTAGAAAATATACAGTTGCTCGAATACCGCAAACTAATACTTCGTTTAAAAAGAAATTCTACTGTTTCCAGGGTCCTCACATATATAATAAAACTAGTAGGGCGCTTGGCTGCGCGGCCCGCTAAAGCGGACCGCGGGGATTTCAGTATTATTTTTGTTTTAGCAGCCTCCACCTTCTATCATTTTCAGCATCTTTAACCCTGGCCGTGCTCCTCATCCATCTTCCAAACCCTCGATCATCATCACTCTCCAAATTTTTTTTATCCGAATCATTTGCCAGAAGGAGAGTTCTTCCATAAAAACAAATTTTGAAAAGGAACCGTATCAAAGTCTTGTATAGTTTCCCAACTTATAGTCTCTTCAATATTCGCCATATATTTTGTGTGAAAAAAATAAATTTTGCCATCTTGATTTTTTTCTGTTCATCAAATTGTAGATCTTCAGTTCTTGATCTTCTTTTGCCAAGAAATCACTCTTCCATCTTTTATACTTGGTGAGATAGACACCGACGAAATTTGTATAGCCGCCATTTTGAATCTGCCATTTTGTTTTTTTTTTCAGCTCAGTGCCAATTGGATGAGGTTTTGAGTAATTTTTGTTTGAGCACCTCCCATCTATCTACAATACCCTGCCCGGGCTCCTCATCCATCTTCTAAACCCTCAATCATCATGTCTTCCCATATTTTTCTTTGAGAGTTCTCCAAAGAACCGCATCAAAGCCTTGCATAGTTTACAACTTGTAGTCTCTTCAATATTCGCCATACATTTTCTATGGAAAAATAAATTCCGCCATTTTGAATTTTTTTTTCTATTCATCGAGTAGACCTTTGGATTTTGATCATCTTTTGCGAAGAAACCACTCTTCCATCTTTTATACCCTCCGAGATGGAGACCGACGAAAGTTGTATGGCGGCCATCTTTTTTTCGCCATTTTGAATTTTTTTTCAGCTCACTGCCAATTGGATGATGTTTCGAGTGACATTTGCTCGAGCACCCCCCACCTATCTTCAATACCTTAAGCGTGCCATTCGCTCGTCTCTGAAATCCTCAATCATCAGCTCTCTCCATATTTTTGTTCCGAATGAATTTTTGTCGTCTATACGAAACCATTAGTGAAAAAAAAATTTTTCATACAAAATTTTACAGGAGGGGTGATCAATCAGTGAGTCAGTCAATGAATCAGCACGAGCAGCTATATATATATTAACTAGTAGGGCGCTTGGCTGCGCGGCCCGCTAAAGCGGACCGCGGGGATTTCAGTATTATTTTTGTTTTAGCAGCCTCCACCTTCTTCTATCATTTTCAGCATCTTTAACCCTGGCCGTGCTCCTCATCCATCTTCCAAACCCTCGATCATCATCACTTTCCAAATTTTTTTCTCCGAATCATTTGCCAGAAGGAGAGTTCTTCCATAAAAACAAATTTTGAAAAGGAACCGTATAAAAGTCTTGTATAGTTTCCCAACTTATAGTCTCTTCAATATTCGCCATATATTTTGTGTGAAAAAAATAAATTTTGCCATCTTGATTTTTTTCTGTTCATCAAATTGTAGATCTTCAGTTCTTGATCATCTTTTGCCAAGAAACCACTCTTCCATCTTTTATACTTGGTGAGATAGACACCGACGAAATTTGAATAGCCGCCATCTTGAATCCGCCATTTTGTTTTTTTTTTCACCTCAGTGGCAATTGGATGAGGTTTTGAGTAATTTTTGTTTGAGCACCTCCCATCTATCTGCCGTACCCTGCCCGGGCTCCTCAACCATCTTCCAAACCCTCAATCATCATGTCTTCCCATATTTTTCATTGAGAGTTCTCCAAAGAACCGCATCAAAGCCTTGCATAGTTTACAACTTGTAGTCTCTTCAATATTCGCCATACATTTTCTATGGAAAAATAAATTCCGCCATTTTGAATTTTTTTTCTATTCATCGGGTAGACCTTTGGATCCTGATCATCTTTTGCGAAGAAACCACTCTTCCATCTTTTATACCCTCCGAGATGGACACCGACGAAAGTATGGCGGCCATCTTTTTTTCGCCATTTTGAATTTTTTTTCAGCTCACTGCCAATTGGATGATGTTTCAAATGACTTTTGCTCGAGCACCTCCCACCTATCTTCAATACCTTAAGCGTGCCCGTCGCTCGTCTCCGAAATCCTCAATCATCAGCTCTCTCCATATTTTTGTTCCGAATGAATTTTTGTCCTCTATACGAAATCATTAGTGAAAAAAAAATTTTTCATACAAAATTTTACAGGAGGGGTGATCAATCAGTGAGTCAGTCAATGAATCAGCACGAGCAGCTATATATATATTAACTAGTATGGCGCGTGGGTGCGCGGCCCGCAAGCGGACCGCGAGGATTCGAGTAGTTTTTGTTTGAGCACGTCCCACCTATCTTCAATACCCTCGCCGTGCTCTTCATCCGTCTCCAAAATCTTCGATCATCAGCTCTTTCCGTATTTTTCCATCAATAATTTTTTTTTGTGTAGAAAAATAAATTCCGCCATCTTGTTTTTTTCTGTTCATCAAGTAGACTTTTAGGTCTTGATCATCTTTTTCCCAGAAACCACTCTTCCATCTTTTATGCTTGGTGAGATAGACTCTGACGAAATTTGTATAGCCGCCATCTTGAATCCGCCATTTTGTTTTTTTTTCAGCTCAGTGCCAATTGGATGAGGTTTTGAGTAATTTTTGTTTGAGCACCTCCCATCTATCTAACATACCCTGCCCGGGCTCCTCATCCATCTTCCAAACCCTCAATCATCATGTCTTTCCATATTTTTCTTTGAGAGTTCTCCAAAGAATCGCATCAAAGCCTTGCATAGTTTACAACTTGTAGTCTCTTCAATATTCGCCATACATTTTCTATGGAAAAATAAATTCCGCCATTTTGATTTTTTTTTTCAATTCATCAAGTAGACCTTTGGATCCTCATCATCTTTTGCGAAGAAACCACTCTTCCATCTTTTATACTCTCCGAGATGGAGACCGATGAAATTTGTATGGCGGCCATCTTTTTTTCGCCATTTTGAATTTTTTTTCAGCTAACTGCCAATTGGATGACGTTTCGAGTGACATTTGTTCGAGCACCCCCCACCTATCTTCAATACCTTAAGCGTGCTGCTCACCTGTCTCCGAAATCCTCAATCATCAGCTCTCTCCATATTTTTGTTCCGAATGAATTTTTGTCCTCTATACGAAACCATTAGTGAAAAAAAAATTTTTCATACAAAATTTTACAGGAGGGGTGATCAATCAGTGAGTCAGTCAATGAATCAGCACGAGCAGCTATATATATATACTAGTATGGCGCGTGGGTGCGCGGCCCGCAAGCGGACCGCGAGGATTCGAGTAGTTTTTGTTTGAGCACGTCCCACCTATCTTCAATACCCTCGCCGTGCTCTTCATCTGTCTCCAAAATCTTCGATCATCAGCTCTTTCCGTATTTTTCCATCAATAATTTTTTTTTGTGTAGAAAAATAAATTCCGCCATCTTGTTTTTTTCTGTTCATCAAGTAGACTTTTAGGTCTTGATCATCTTTTGCCAAGAAACCACTATTCCATCTTTTATACTTGGTGAGATAGACACCGACGAAATTTGTATAGCCGCCATCTTGAATCCGCCATTTTGGACTTTTTTTCAGCTCACTGCCAATTGGATGATGTTTCGAGTAATTTTTGTTTGAGCACCTCCTACCTATCTTCAATACCCTGCCCGGGCTCCTCAACCAACTTCCAAACCCTCAATCATCATGTCTTCCCATATTTTTCTTTGAGAGTTCTCCAAAAAACCGCATTAAAGCCTTGCATAGTTACCAACTTGTAGTCTCTTCAATATTCGCCATACATTTTCTATGGAAAAATAAATTCCGCCATTTTGAATTTTTTTTCAATTCATCAAGTAGACCTTTGGATCCTCATCATCTTTTGCGAAGAAACCACTCTTCCATCTTTTATACCCTCCGAGATGGAGACCGACGAAATTTGTATGGCGGCCATCTTTTTTTCGTCATTTTGAATTTTTTTTTAGCGGACTGCCAATCGGATGACGTTTCGAGTGACATTTGCTCGAGCACCCCCCCCCTATCTTCAATACCTTAAGCGTGCCCGTCGCTCGTCTCTGAAATCCTCAATCATCAGCTCTCTCCATATTTTTGTTCCGAATGAATTTTTGTCCTTTATACGAAACCATTAGTAAAAAAAAATTTTTTCATACAAAATTTTACAGGAGGGGTGATCAATCAGTGAGTCAGTCAATGAATCAGCACGAGCAGCTATATATATATTAATTAATTAATGCATTAATACACATTTACCCACTTAATAGTACAAATTGTAAAAGGGAAGTAATTTCTCATTTAAGTAAATTATCATATGAAGAAACTGAAGGCCTACTTCTAACCTTAAAATAATAGTGCTTTATCTGTCTACAAATATAATATACACTATATAATATACTAGTATGGCGCGTGGGTGCGCGGCCCGCAAGCGGACCGCGAGGTTTTGTTTTCAGGTATTTTTTGTTTGAGCAGCCTCCACCTACATATCTTCCCCCATATTCCTAACCCTCGATCATTATCACTCTCCATATTTTTTTCTCCGAATAATTAAAAAAGATTTTGAAAAGGAACTGTATCAAAGTCTTGCATAGTTCCCAACTTACATTCTCTTCAATATTCGCCATATATTTTGTATGGAAAAATAAATACCGCCATCTTGTTTTTTTCTGTTCATCAAGTAGACTTTTAGGTCTTGATCATCTTTTTCCCAGAAACCACTCTTCCATCTTTTATGCTTGGTGAGATAGACTCTGACGAAATTTGTATAGCCGCCATCTTGAATCCGCCATTTTGTTTTTTTTTCAGCTCAGTGCCAATTGGATGAGGTTTTGAGTAATTTTTGTTTGAGCACCTCCCATCTATCTAACATACCCTGCCCGGGCTTCTCATCCATCTTCCAAACCCTCAATCATCATGTCTTTCCATATTTTTCTTTGAGAGTTCTCCAAAGAATCGCATCAAAGCCTTGCATAGTTTACAACTTGTAGTCTCTTCAATATTCGCCATACATTTTCTATGGAAAAATAAATTCCGCCATTTTGATTCTTTTTTCAATTCATCAAGTAGACCTTTGGATTCTCATCATCTTTTGCGAAGAAACCACTCTTCCATCTTTTATACCCTCCGAGATGGAGACCGATGAAATTTGTATGGCGGCCATCTTTTTTTCGCCATTTTGAATTTTTTTTCAGCTAACTGCCAATTGGATGACGTTTCGAGTGACATTTGTTCGAGCACCCCCCACCTATCTTCAATACCTTAAGCGTGCTGCTCACCTGTCTCCGAAATCCTCAATCATCAGCTCTCTCCATATTTTTGTTCCGAATGAATTTTTGTCCTCTATACGAAACCATTAGTGAAAAAAAAATTTTTCATACAAAATTTTACAGGAGGGGTGATCAATCAGTGAGTCAGTCAATGAATCAGCACGAGCAGCTATATATATATTAACTAGTATGGCGCGTGGGTGCGCGGCCCGCTAAAGCGGACCGCGAGGTTTTGCTTTCGGGTATTTTGGTTTGAGCAGCCTATCTCTGCCATATTTCTAACCCTCGATCATTATCACTCTCCATATTTTTCTCCGAATAATTTGTCAGAATGAGAGTTCTTCCATAAAAAAAATTTTTTGAAAAGCAACTGTATCAAATTTTGCATAGTTCCCAACGTGTAGTCTCTTCAATATTCGCCATATATTTTGTATGGAATAATTTTTTTCAAAGAAAAATGAACCGACTTCAAACGAATCGAACTAAAAAGTTTAAAATAATTTTTTATTCATTTAGATTGACGATTAAACTACCTAACTCAAATGATATATAATTTTTTGAAGTCGGCGCCAAATTACTTCAAGTTCACTTCAAGTCGAAAATGTGCCCCCCGCGTCCCGGACAGCCTCACCCTCCGCGACTATTATGGTTTATCGCGCTCGCATTCAAAAGTGGATATTCTGATTTTACTTACACGAATTGAATGTGGTTTGGCGCCGACTCCAAAAAACTATATATCATTTGAGTTAGGTAGTTTAATCGTCAATCTAAATGAATAAAAAATTATTTTAAACTTTTTAGTTCGATTCGTTTGAAGTCGGTTCATTTTTCTTTGAAAAAAATTATTTTATGCATTTTTAGTGATTTGTTTTCTTTATATTAGGTAACAATAATAATATAATAAATGAGAACTATGTAAAATAGATTATGACCAATATATTATTAATTATTATTAAATATCCTGTGACATATACATTTTATATGTCATACTATAGGCGAGTGGTTTTATAATGTTCTACTTCTAACCCAACCTAACCTAACTTCTGATCTATAAAAGATTAGTTTGTATGCGTACTACTCTTGTATAATTTGGATAGACCGTAATTTACAATCTATACGCGACCAGTTTCACACCCTTGCGGTTTGGATTTGTATAGAATGGAAATACACGTAACCGTGCACAAACTCCAAGGAATCACTCTATATGTAGCTGTACCTACTGACTTCGGCCCAAAACTTTTTGCAAAAGGTCAATGTTACGTAGGCGTAGCAGAGTGAAATCTTTGGACAGAATAGCTATATCAGACTTCAGCAATAGGTCTGGCAATCTCAGAGAACATATTAGTGACATATGTGTACATTTATGCTTATAACTTCGTACGTAAGAATGATAACTTGATGTGTTATATACTAAAACCTTCTTGAAAGTATGTAGATAACGATAGTGAAACAATCATCAAAATCGGTTCATTACTTGCGGAGATAATCGCGAACATACTTACATACATACATACATACATACATACATACATACATACATACATACATACGGGTCGAATACAGAACCTCCTTTTTTTGAAGTCGGTTAAAAATAAATTCCAACATCTTGTTTCTTTTCTGTTAATCAAGTAAACCACGTCTTGATCATCTTTTGCCAAAAAAACCACTTTTCCATCTTTTATACTTAGTGAGATAGACACCAACGAAATTTGTATAGCTGCCATCTTGAATCCGCCATTTTGTTTCTTTTCAGCTCAGTGCTAATTGGATAAGGTTTTGAGCAATTTTTGTTTGAGCACCTCCCAGTCCCATCTATCTACAATACCCTGCCCGGGCTCATCAACCATCTTCCAAACCCTCAATCATCATGTCTTCCCATATTTTTCTTTGAGATTTCTCCAAAAAACCGCATCCTTGCCTTGCCTAACTGAAAGCCTTGCATAGTTCACAACTTGTAGTCTCTTCAATATTCGCCATACATTTTCTATGGAAAAATAAAGTCCGCCATTTTGAATTTTTTTTGTATTCATCGAGTAGATCTTTGGATCCTGATCATGTTTTGCTAAGAAACAACTCTTCCATCTTTTATACCCTTCGAGATGGACACCGACGAAATTTGTATGGCGGCCATCTTTTTTTCGCCATTTTGAATTTTTTTTCGGCTCCCTGCCAATTGGATGACGTTTCGAGTGACATTTGTTCGAGCACCCCCCACCTATCTTCAATACCTTAAGCGTGCTCTTCAACCGTCTCCGAAATCCTCAATCATCAGCTCTCTCCATATTTTTCCTCTTAATGAATTTTTGTCCTCTATACGAAACCATTTGTGAAAAAAAAATTTTTCATACAAAATTTTACAGGAGAGGCGATGAATGAGTCAGTGAATCAGAACGAACAGCTATATATATATTAACTAGCGACCCGCCCCGGCTTCGCACGGGTAGTAGAGCATTTTATGCGTAGGTACTACCCGCTCAGGGATTAGGCAGCGTTTTCGATGAAAGCTCCCAGGCGGCTTTTACGACTTTTTACGATATTTTCCACAATGAACTTACTATATCTCACCTTATACCCGAATTACTAATTCCGTGGAATTCTGACGTTTCATAATGTTACCAGAGATAAAACAATTCCCACAAAAAAGATGAAAAATTCAAAACTTATGCAAATACAAATCAACTGCTGCATGTAGATATGACTTTCTAGTTTCCATTCTTAGCAATTTCTATTTTAGGGCGAAACAATTAATATTATTAAGCGGCTTAGAGCTTTATATGTTGACAGGGAATTAAAGTAGTTTGGGGTAAAATCGTACTTCGTAGATGTTAACCCTGTTCTCCATATAAATAACTCATCTGTAAATGAAAATGACAGCTGTCAGAATTAAGTCGATATTAAGTCAAAAATAAGGAGAAAAACTAAATATTTCAAATCAAATAAATTAGTGTATTTGGGACATAAGAAAGTAAGTTTTCACCAGATTCCGTGAAAAAAAAAATTATTTTAAAAGATAAAAATAAAGAACCAAAAACTTGGTTTTTTGAACTTTTCACATAAATTTTGAGGTTATGTGAAAAAAGTGTAAATATAAAAGTTGTAGATCTTTTTATTACCTACAACTTTGCCATTTAATTTTTTTCCATAGGACTTCTAGTTTTGCCGGAAATCGAGATAAACCGTTTTTTACCCTTAAAATCTTCCGTCCTAGTAAAAAAAAGATCGCCCGTAAATTATTTTTCCTTGTATTTTATAATATTCTCCTCCTTTTCCAATGGGTTTCATCCTACGTACTGTGATTTTTTTTTTGGTTTCAAAAATTATCGACAATGGGCTATAGGGAGAACCGCGGCCGCCGACGCGCTTATAGGCACGCTCCCGCGCCGCCGCAATTTTTAAATCTGTAATATCTTCGAAAGTATTCATTTAAATCATATGCTGTAAAGGACCATATGGATTTATATAAAATCAACAATGCATTTAAGGTATTTAATTAGATAAGGATTAATGCTGTATTGGTTGAAATCGCTTCGAAAATTAGCCATTATTTGTCGTAAAAAGTAAATGACAAAAAAATGTTATTGTGGGATATCCATAAGAGATAGACATATACCATCGCGGACTTTTCTGTAGACCTTTTCAATGTGTACAATACTTAGTACATTATTTTGATAAATCTCGTAGGGTTCAGCCTGCGTTTGCAATGTAAGCGGAAAAAATTTAATTATTTACGACATCACATTAGAAACCTCAAAAATAACAGTATTTCTCCACAATTTAATGGATGTTATTATACATATAAACCTTCCTCTTGAATCACTCTATCTATTAAAAAAAACCGCATCAAAATCTGTTGCGTAGTTTTAAAGATTTAAGCGTACAAAGGGATATAGGGACAGAGAAAACGACTTTGTTTTATACTATGTAGTGATGATATTTAATATGTAGGTCTACACTTTGTATTACCCTTTACAATATTACACACCCTCTCTTAGTACATAAACACATATTCTACAGACAATCACCCATATCTTATTAGTTTATTTCAGTCAGTTTCAATCATTTATACTTGTATATTATGTATTTATAGTATATACTACAAATTAATTTGCATAATTATTTATTTATATAGGTACATTAATGAAGGTTTAAGCTCTGGTAACTATTTTTATTTTTATTACTTTTTAGTTTTTGTCAAACTTGGATCTGTTTTTGTTATTTGTTCTTGTAGTCATTATTGTACAATGAATACAGGAATACAGTAAAATAAGCTGGAATTTCTTGTTGGCATCGACTAGTTTACTGCAAGTCCACTGGGGGATTCGGCACTGAAGCTGAAGCACAGGGTTTTTCTTAGTTTAGCTTCAGATGCTTTGTCCTTGTTTTAAATTAAATACTCAACGTTGATGTCAATACATAATTATAAATTCTATATTCGCATAAGTAGATAGCTACCTATATGATCATTATAATTGTATGTTAAATATAAACATGTAATATACTGCAATCAATGTACTGTTTTTGTCTTACAATAATAGTTAGAAACAATAAATAGTAGGTAAGGCTGCTGTTGATTAAAACTTACACTCAAATATTATTAGAATCAAACTCAAATATTAATGTCTTCATATTATTATGAACCACAGAATCGATTTATCTGAAATTTTGAATGGAGATACATTATGCTTTGACTTAACACATAGGCTACTAGGCATTTTTATCCTGGAGAAATCCACAGTTCCCACGGGATTTTGGAAAAACCGAAATCCTACCTACCCTGTTTTTATAATACGTTACGTTATAATGTCTGGATGTAGGTATTTAAGTTCACATACACTGCTGCTTACATGCCTAATTTTAAGGTTGTAAATGTATGCCAACTAAATTGCCATTTTTCCCGAAGTCTGAATATTTAAAGTTTAAACTTGTAACTCAATTATCTTTATTGGTATGCTAAAAACCAATCATAACACAATTTTCCCTGTAGAAAAAGAAGATTACTTTTAGTAAGATCAATTCAGTCAGATAAAGTTTCGTTCGAAACATAAATTGCGCAAAAAATCGCGCATAATCAAGAAAACCACTAGGTAGGTAGGTACGTTTCTTTGTTTCGCACCAGTCGTTTAATCTAGTTTGCGAACTAAACGTACATACATTTCAAAATAATAGAGACCACCCACAATAAGATTGCAATGAAAACAAATGTCTCTTTCAAAACGCTAATGCCAGAACATCACTATTAATGCAATTCAAACCGGGTCACGGTATGACGCAAGCTGGTAGCGACGATACCACGAAAAATCACGACATTCGCGACTATGAACCACTACCTACTAGCTGCTGCCCGCGACTTTGTCCGTCAAATCAAATCAAATCAATTTCCTTATTCTTAGTCTATATTCTATATCTATACATATAATAAAATCGTAGACTTGCCGTATCTGTACACTGAAGATTTTTGCAAAATAATAACTGGGGGATGTTAGGGATAAGTATAAAAAAGCTATTTTTGAAATTTTTGTCTGTTTGTCTGTTTGTCTGTTTGTCTGTTTGTCTGTTTGTCTGTTTGTCTGTTTGTCTGTTTGTCTGTTTATCTGTTTGTCTGTTTGTCTGTTTATCTGTTTGTCTGTTTGTCTGTATGTTTGTGCGCGCATCACGCAAAAACTACTGAATGGATTGAAATGAAACTTGGTATGATTTAAGTTCATACTACGGAGTAACATATAGAATACTTTTTATCCCAAAGTTCAGCACGGTTCCCTTGGGAGAGGGGATGAAAATCAAAATGTGTACTTAGCTGTAATTCATTAACGCGTGGTCCGATTTCATTCATTCTTTTTTTGTTAGAAAGGAAATACTTTAAAGATTACTGGCTAATCTCTCAAAGGCTGGATCGATTTTGGTGGGACTTTCACTGTCGGATGTTTACATTTTGTTCTACCTAAACATCCGCCAGTGAACTTTTGACAGTTTTTAGCAAGGTATGAGCTCAAAGGAGCTTAGGAAAGACAAAATGATTCCCACGGGATGTTTAAAAAACAATATCCACGCGAACGAAGTCGCGGGTTTCCGCTTGTTGTATAATAAGAGAGGTAATGATGATAATAATTATTTATTCAACGACAACTTAAAACTAAAGCTGCGATCTGAGAAAAGAGCTCACAAACTCAGCTGGGTATTCTTTTTATCATCATCATAACACTATTCTATTAGCCGTTAAACAATTCTTTCTATTTTCCAATTATGTAGGAAATCGGGAAAGAAAAAGTTCTCTGTTTTGAAAGGAAATTATTTTTGAACGAGGAAATCAGAAGTTACGTCACTTTCTCTGAGTTCGGAAAAACTAGTGTTATAAGTAGGGCTCTCGAAAATGTAGCAGTGGTAGGCTACCTCTCCATATCAGAATCGATTCAGCGGTTAGCTTTGAAATGATAGCTGGACAGAATTACGGACACATATTATAAAATTACTTGTATTGAAAGTACGGATGGAACTCCAGTTAAACGCGGATTAATCACCATTTTAACCTATGATTTTAACTGAGTCATTGATGTAGATTACACGAAAAATAAATAATGATAATTGCTCATGACTTCATATTAATAATATTTATCATTATTATATTAGATCCTGTTTCCTCATCCTATGTGTAGGTACCTACCTATAATCCTAGACCTAGGCCACGTAGGTACTTACATAGGATTAATTATGAGCAAGGTGAGAATTAAGTTAATATATTCTATTAACCTATTTAAGAAAATAATAGATATCTTGATTGAATATAGTTTTGATACAAAAATATCGATACCTTAACACTAGCTAACACTAGTTATAACACTAGTTTTTCTAAGGTTTTTTTTAAACACTAATTTTTATGTGAATATATTAATTTATTTACCAAAAGATGTTAGTCAAATATACCAGGCTGGTGAATTTGTCACCCTAATTGACTAAAATCATTAGTAAAACCTAGTAAAACTTTACGAAAATCCAACAACCCAGAAAATCTTTGTAACGTTTCAGGAAAGAAGTGAAAATGTTTCCATTACGTTTTCCATTACGTATTCCAGCTATAAAGAATGTCTTCAAAGTCTCTCGAATAAATACGTATAGATGTAGTTTGTTAGAAGACTAATTTGTATCAAGAAATAGTGTCGTTTCATTAGCCATAAGGTGTTTTTCGTGGATGCTAATGAATAATATTTTATACAAAATGAATAAATAATACATTGGCCTAAGTAAAAGCTTTCAGATGGAGTAATTGATTAGATAGTGTATTAAAGTCACTATGTAAACGAAGTTTATGAGTTATAATAATATGTAGTTTATAATATTGTTTATTCGATTATAAAATTTTACGATCATGGCGTGCTTTTTGTACGAACTTTATGGTGAATGCACATTACAGACAAGCCGCACCGACCGCCTGCGCCGCAAGTAATATTTTTTATGACAGTAGGGTTGGTACGAGTTTGCATATTGAAACACAAAAAATTTACATAAAATGGCTTCTTTATGGGTTTTATTTTTTTCACAAATCTCCAGCCATCACCCCAAGCGAAGCTATGAGAATAAAAAATCGGAAGTACCTACTGAATATTCGACTTTAGAACAAGAGTCTTTAAGTCCATGCTTTGATGTTTTAGTGATGTTTGATTCTTTAAGTTTTACAACATTGTCAAGCATAGTTATAGCATTTCGATATTCATAACCAATCAACATTGTCGGATTTGCAAACTCGTACTAAACGTATGTTATCGTGTTATGTATGCGTAGCAAGCGCGTGCGGCTTGTCTCCTAATGTGCAATCAGCATTAAGGCCAGTGACATCCCTGGCGGAAAAAAGTCAATTAGGGTAATTACCAGCAGGTGGAGGCCGATGATGTCTTCTATGTTTAAATTAACTTTTTTTCTAAACCGCACGGTTTGGTCGTTTCGTGGTTTTTACGTGCCTTGCGTACGGCTTCCTACATTCATGAGCAGATACTGGAACGCGGCCACATCACCATTTGGACTGTTTGTTTATTCAGAGCGCGCCCCACACAAAAGAAGTTTGACTCTTTATTGAATACTAGATGATGCCCGCGACTTCGTCCGCGTGGAATTTTGCTTTTCCGGGATAATAAGCAGCCTATGTCCGTCCCCGGGATGTAAGCTAAATCTATACTAAATTTCATCCAAATCCGTTGAACATCTGAGCCGTAAAAAGCTATCAGACAGACAGACAGACACACTTTCGTATTTATAATATTAGTATGGATTCTTCTGTACCTTAGGCTACGCTAATGTATGTAATGTACGTAAATAGTGTAAATCGAGCGGGACATAGACAACACAATACTGCTAGACGTACTTCTAAGTTGCGGGCGACGATTGGCGAGGGGAGTCAAGGTCAATTCCTTACGCAGTAATCTATCTATCTATACATATAATAAAATCGTAGACTTGCCGTATCTGTACATTGAAGATTTTTGCAAAATAATAACTGGGGGATGTTAGGGATAATAGAACGTAAAAAAGCTATTATTGAAATTTTTGTCTGCTTGTCTGTTTATCTGTTTGTCTGTTTGTCTGTTGGTCTGTTTGTCTGTTTATCTGTTTGTCCGTTTGTCTGTATGTTTGTGCGCGCATCACGCAAAAACTACTAAATGGATTGAAACGAAACTTGGTACGATTTAAGTTCATACTACGGAGTAACATATAGGATACTTTTTATCCCGAAATTCAGCACGGTTCCCTAGGGAGAGGGGATGAAAGACAAAACGTGTATTTAGCTGTAATTCAATAACGCGTGGTCCGATTTCATTCATTCTTTTTTTGTTAGAAAGTAGATACTTTAAAGATTACCGACTAATCTCTAAAAGGCTGGATCAATTTGGATGGGACTTTAGCTGGCGGATGTTTACATTTCGATCTACCTAAACATCCGCCAATGAACTTTTAACAGTTTTTAGCACGATATGAGCTCAAAGGAGCTTAGGAAAAACAAAATGATTCCTACGGGATTTTTAAAAACCAATATAATATATCCACGCGAACGAAGTCGCGGTTGTCCGCTTGTAGTAAGTATTTTTTGATTAAAGTATACCCATCTATCTGGTGACCACACACATTTTGGTGTTTACATTCTATTCGGGAAATCATGTCTATGTTTAATGCATTCACTAGAATTGTGTCACAGCACCGCGAAGTCACATTAAAATACATACATCCGGTGACCACACGCGTTTCCACTTTAACGGGACATCTCGCTCTGTTCTGAATCCGAGTAATTGCTGTACCATCCCGCCTCCACGGACACTTATGATTTTACTGAGAATGTCGTCATGGCTTTGCAAATACTTACCTGAATCTACGTAATTGTCCACCTTTGAATGGGAGATTCATGAAGAGCTTAATGAATTTCCTAAGCCACAAGCGTGTGTCTAGAAATCATCATCATCATCATCATGATCAACCCATTACCGGCTCACTACAGAGCACGGGTCTCCTCTCAGAGTGAGAAGGGTTTTGGCCATAGTCTACCACGCTGGCCAAGCGGATTGGCAGACTTCACACACCTTTGAGAACGTTATGGAGAACTCTCAGGCATGCAGGTTTCCTCACGATGTTTTCCTTCACCGTTAAAGCAAGTGATATTTAAATACTTAAAACGCACATAACTCCGAAAAGTTAGAGGTGCGTGCCCGGGATCGAACCCACGACCTCCGATTAGAAGTCGGTCGTCCTAACCACTAGGCTATCACAGCTTCGTGTCTAGAAATGCGGGTTTGATATTTGGTTGTGATTATTTTACATCTTCTTCTTCTACGTTGTTGCCTCATGAGTCATGACTGAGGGTCGTGGTCATCATGAGCAGCTTCAACTAAAGACTTCCAGGCTTCTCTGTCTTGTGAAAGTCGGATGGATACGTGTATGCTGGATTTACACGCTTGTTTAACCGTTTAATTTATTTTACGTCGTATGTTACGATATTTGCGAAGTAAGATTTAACAGAAAAACCTTTAAGTAGGTACTTATTACATATTTATATCGTATCGTATCGTTCGATACGTATAGTTTAATGGGAGTCGTTGGATACAAGTGGAGAAAGA
This sequence comes from Melanargia galathea, assembly GCA_920104075.1. Taxonomy (NCBI): domain Eukaryota; kingdom Metazoa; phylum Arthropoda; class Insecta; order Lepidoptera; family Nymphalidae; genus Melanargia; species Melanargia galathea. The sequence continues at coordinate 14,435,176 of OV049874.1, read as the reverse complement.
ACGCAGCGTGTGAAAGTCTCTACAATAGACATAAATGTCCAGCGATGGACGTCTATCAATTGACGAAATTGACGACAGCGAGATTGAACATAGATATGTTCAGCAATAGACGTCTAATGTCTACCAGTTGAAACGAATTCGACGAAGACTGTTTTTAGGGTTCCGTAGTAAACAAGGAACCCTTATAGTTTCGCCATGTCCGTCCGTCTGTCTGTCCGTCCGTCCTCGGTTAATCTCAGAGACTATTAGTGCTAGAAATCTGTAATTTGGCATGGGTATAAATATTAATTACGCCGACAAAGTGGTGAAATAAAATTTTGATAAATATATTTTTTTTTAGGGTAGCTCCCGTACATGTAAAGTGGGGATGATAATTTTTTTTCTCGTCTACCCCATAGTGTGGGGTATCGTTGAATAGGTCTTTTAAAAATACTGTGGGTATGGGAACATCATTTTTCGATTTCTAGACCGGTTTGTAAAATATGATGTTTTAAAGTGTAAATTTTTATTAGAGTCAAGTGTCCCCCCCCTCTATCAGCCAAATGGCAGTATATAGGAACTTGAAAAAATTCACAGCAGTAGTATATATAATCAATTTTAAAGCAAAACTATCATGGCTAAGTAGAGTTCACAGGTTAAGGAGTTATATCTGTTTTTAGAGGATTGTGACTACGGAACCCTACACTGCGCGTGGCCCGCCACGCACTTGGCCGGTTATTTTTATAACGTATGAGCTACGGCATAGATTCAACACTTACAGATTTCTAATATTCAGTCTGTACAACTCATGACTCCTAGGATATATAGCATGTCTTAGAACTAGATACTTACTAGTTCATAACCTTACGTCAGGCCTGTGTCACTCCGCGTGTAGGTATTAAAAACATACCTACAGGCGGCGGCCGTTGCGCAACGGCCAATCTAGTAGGCTGCCATAGCCCTAGAGTCCCCGGCTCTTTCAAACGTATAACCACGTATAACCTATTATGAATCGTAGTCCAGTGAATTAAGGCCCATATTCCCTCAAAAAAATTTGGTAGGTACGTAAACAAACACGTGCTCGACTGGAACGCGAGCTAAATTAAATCATATTGTTTATCAGATTGAGTACATATTTCTTTGAAAACCATTGCGAAGTAAGACTTCTGTACCTTTAGGTACTAGTTATTATTCTGTGCTTACGTTACTTACCACACTACCCAGGAGTCCATCAGATGAGGCCGTAGCCAAGCGAAAACCTGTCACCAAAAAATCTTCCACCCTCGTCATAGCACCAAAGTCAACGACCCCACATGTTGAGGTTAGAAACAATCCTATAATTAGCCAGCTCTTGTTCTGGTTTGTGTCGTAGCCGCTGTAAAAATTAAAGTAAACAAATAACCTCTCTCACGCCCGGGTGGCCCGACACCCAACCGAATTGGACGACCCATCGATACAACAATACAGTAAAGGAAGAACTAGTTCACGTAAATCATCAGGGTTATAAAGCGATGTATTATTCTGGAACTGAAATTTGTCATTTGGTCTTTTGTTCGCATGGCGGGAGAGAATGTACAAGCACTTTGCAGCTGTGGACATTGTAAACACAGGCAAAGTTGTATCACCAGTATATTCAACGGCTCTCTATAACTCATTGCATGTCGTCGGGCTTGCTAGTGGTAGGTGGTAGGTCTGCTGACGTTGCGCTTTCAGGTCATCATTCCTCAAGGTTCTTCGAAATATATGTGCTTCACCCATTTCACTTCACTTGAGTTTCGCAACCTTTTGAGCTATGTCTGTGACCCTGCTTCGTGTACCACCACCACTACAGCCTTTTAACGTCCCACTGCTGGGCACAGGCCTCCTCTTTCATAGGAGAGAGGGATTTAGAGCTTAGACCCACCACGCTGCTCCAATGCGGGTTGGCGGGCTTTAACGACTATTGTCACATGATAGTGATAATAACCGGGACCGACTACTTAACGTGCTCTCCGAGGCACGGGGGTGAAACACCGCCAACTACCAACTCCGGGCTGTCACTGAGAATTTCATGACAGAGAAACCCAATACTCCCTCATTTCTGAGAGAAAATCCGAACATTGCACTCTTCATTGCTTATCGTTGCTTTACATAATACAATACATAGGTATAGGTATATCTGAGTAATTCTCTGCTCCTACATTAATTCATCACTCATGATTAACGGAATTGATTCATGCAGAACCTATTGTCTAAAGAAACCCAAACGATACATTCTGTTACAATCAACTCCATCAATTATGACTTACGGAGTAGAGATTATAGATATTTGCGATTGTGAATTTTAGAGTCAAACATCTTCTGTGGAAGCTCTGGCGTTGGAGTAAAACACGTGTGTGTGTGTGTTTTAGAGAGTTTGTACTTTGTGTAGTATTTATTGCATGATTGGGATACATTGCTTACTTGCTTGTATGTCTAGTAGCGGGAGGATGGGCGGTGCTCATCAGTACCTACATGATGCATGTTGTACCTACCATACAGATTTTACTGATTTGGCGGATTAGGCCAAAATAATTTTGTTTTTCGTTGAGAAAAGTTACTCTCAGGGCTCCGGTGTACCAACATTATTATATTAAAATGTTAATACACCAGTTTGACTTCCTGATTACATATGTGGCATTTAATTTGTGCGAATAGGTTAAAAAAATCGGAACTACAAATGGCGATGTAACCCACCGACGAAGGTGTAAATTAAGCGTATCCGAGTTTATAGCGGAAGAGTTTGCGCAACCACCCAGCACGCAGTCCTAGAGTCCATTGTTATTTTATAAGGTGGCATTAATTCCTGTCAGTTTACTTCGTCTGATTAAAAATACGACTATAAGAAAGCACATGTTGATGTCTGCGAGTTTCCTAATTAATGTCATGACTTGTAAATTGTAGTTCACTTGAGGTCACATCATGACAGCAAACCGGAGTCCTTAAATAACCCGGGATGAACCCAAAACTAGTCAACCATATCTACACAAACCAAAAAGCGAAATCGGCTCAGAACTATGTTTAAAGCGTGCTCTTGAAAATGTTTATATTAACCAGATAGAAATATGAATGTCGGTGGAGGTGTCTACCTCGACGACATCATACGAGTTGCGGGAAGGCGCTGGATACGGGTGGCGCACAACAATGGCGTATGGAATTCCCTACAACAGACCTATGTCCAACATTGGACGTGAGACGTCTATCAGTTGATGACGACGACGATGAGTCAAAAAAAAAATTTTTTCGAAAGTATTTTTTGAAAAGAACTTGTCAACATCATCTCTTAGATTATCACAATTAATGCGGGCATCGGAATGGCCGTTCACGCGTTATGCCCACAAGCCACAAGGAAAGTGTATTACGACACTGGGCAGCTCGCTGTTTAGACGTTGATTAATTAGATTAAACATAGTCATAAACATAGGCCATTAAACACTGATTAATTGCGTGAACAGTCATTATTTCGGTACAAGTAAACTAGTAGCAAAGAAGAAAACACGAAATGAGAATGATCAGAAAAAGTTACACTCGTCAAATAAAATAGAAGATTTCCCAATTCCACATAGCAATTTGAAATGGGTCAGCAATGGTAGCTCAATAAATTATTGCACTGAAAACTGAACTCTTTTACTTTTAAGTGATTTATATCCGAATTTACAAAGAAAGCGATCTAGAAATACAAAGAAGTGAATAATGTCTTTTAAGGTCACAACAGACACTGTGCATTTCAAGACTTTTACAAAAAGTGTATGATCAATGAAAAAGAGAGCCAAAATTTTTAATTAAGTATTTACTTAATAAGTAATGTAACACGTAACTTCGGTTAATTTCGTAAACATTTTACAACAGGTGACAATTAATGTTAACAAAACAAAAACAAAAACCGGAGAATGTGAATGTGAAAAATGTCACTCACGACAAAATTAGTGTGCTGTGTGACGTTAACAACTTTTACAAGAATGAGTCCGGCGTTAAACATCCGATTACACGGCTCAAAAGAAACTGAAAGCCACTAATTGACTCCCGTTTCGGAGACAAAAACGAGACAAAACAGATGACAGAACAAAAAAAACTACGGCACGCTTTTATTTTCAGATGCGTGCCAGTTTTTATTGTGTTACGGTGACCATTTTAGCATTTTGTTTAGATTGGATCAAATGTTAAACGTCATAAAAAGCCAAGCCAAAAGGGGACTTTCTGTTTAACATTTGTAATTTACACTTGTAACAGCAATTTGTGTTGTCATTTTAGATCAGTTTTAGACTGTTCTTGTATGAAGAGCTGAATTGCTGTCACAAAATTAATTTTGAAAGTCATAGAGAATCAGGGCTCTTGTTCAAAGATACCATAATGATCAGATAACTTAGGCAAGCAACAGTGAGATGACATATGTATTATTATTGATATTTGAGCTTTTAAACGTTAGCTACATTTTTCTGACATATGAGCGCTCTCGAAAAATACTTTACTTCAAAAGAAATCTGAAATATTCCAGAAAGCATTTTATAATTCGAGATGGGGATTTTTAGGATTTTTGGTTAATCTGGTAACGATGATAGACTGCAGTATAAAGTCAACGTCAGCTCCAACTAATTATTGTCATAGTTATGGTGATAGTCCTAAAAATGCCATAACCAATCTCGTAATTAAATCTGAGTAAGTAACATTTAAGAACATGCGGCTACCGTTCAGCAGGCTCATGAGTAATCTCTGAGCTGGACTCTTGTATTTCGAAATTGGTCCTGCCATCCAATATAACCTACATAATTATGCAGTAACCGAACCTCGTAAATATACCCGTTATTCATACCCTCATGCATCACAAGTTCAAATTCCAGAAGCTCACATAAAATGCGATGATGAAATTCCTTACAAATTGAAAGCGGATCTAACGACATTCGAAACGATCGCAGTCATTGTCTTCCAGGCTTGTCATTAAACCAAAATAGCCGGCAGTAAACGAACGGTGCAGTGTGTTTTACAGCGACACATGTTCACGCTGTCACCGCCGCCCGATCCATATAGGTGAGATTGTTAAGCGGCTTTACATTCACTGTGAAACTTAGTTCCCTTCATAGAGCAGTATTAATTTAAAACTAAATTTCAGGTAATTGTCACAGTGTGTTATAGTGTTTTTTTTTTCAGTAGTAGTATCATCAGTATCACTAATTTGTTAACACAGATTGTTAAGCGATTTTACATTCACCGTGAAATTTAGTTCCCTTCATCGAGCAGTATTAATTTAAAAGTAAATTTCAGGTAATTGTCACAGTGTGTTACAGTGTTTTTTTTCCAGTAGTAGTATCATCAGTATCAGTATGTTTCGAACTATCTGCTAATGAACTTCGGGAATCATTATGAATTTTTGACATATCAGATTTGAACAGTATTTATTTAAGACATTGCTAATTCACGTTTTCCTACATCCATGCCTACTCAAGTACCTTTGCTTTGAACCTCAACTGACAATTGAATTTCTATAGTAGCTACATGCAGAATATCATATGGACCAGATTCCTTAATTGCGTTAAAGACCCAAGCTTTGCTGTTTAACCGAGACCCTCCAGATTATGTAAGAATGATGTACAACAGTTGTTATTTCTCAGCATTAATCACTAAAATTAGAGGCAGTAAATAAATTGATAAGAATATTTTACGTTAAAGTGACCGTAATTACCAACAGAGACGTGATAGAGTTTCCAATTGCTACAAATCATATTAAACGCTTTACATAAAAAAAATCTATTGTGCAATATCCTTTACTTACTAATACAAATTCTCAAACGGGCCTGCTCTCGCGACATCTCATCACGCGTCTTACAAACTCTGTCACATATCTGTCACTAAACTACTTTGTTTTACTTATTACCCGCGATACCAAAAATATTAATGGACTGTCACTTCACTCATTCCTTTCAACTAATTGCTCACGACGCATTTACATGAAATTTGTCAACAGCACCACTTTCGAATACGTCCCGTCTATTCTACACAGTCCCTTACTCTCCCTAAACGGCCCGTTGTCACGGTGCCAACTATCTCGATCTGTCACTCGGCTCATTTGTTTACTAATTGCCCACGATAGCAGCAGATTAATGGATTTTGTCAATGGAATCACTCCTTTCAATTACAGCATCGTTTGATGTGGTTTATTTCGTGTTTACTTTGTACAAGACAAATTGATTGCGTTTAATGTGGGTGTTCTTTAAAATTATTATCGGCTCGGTTGGTACTTATGAGATCTGTGACTTTGGTGTTTATTGGTTGGGCAGGAAGTTTGGTTATGAAGAATTTGGCAGGAACGATAGATATTTTAAAGGGATCTTGATTTAAGAGTTTATCTTTAGCAGAGGTTTTTCTTTAGGTGCTTAGTGCCTCAACTAAATCTTAAAAATAATGTACAAATTGAAATCCTTTGTTTAATTGAAAGTACCTACCCGTTAAAGTATTTGTCTATAATAGCTCTATTTTGTATTTGATTAGGCAGTCGACAAAAGCTTTTAGGCTTCGCATACCAAACATTTTTCGTTTAATTAATTAATGTAATATTAATATCATACTAGACTAGTATGATATTTTTTATTACAGCGGCTCTAGAAATCTATTTCACTTTTATCATAACAACTCACATTAGACCTTCAGCTACTTTTACTTTAATCTAGACCATTTCATATTTCGAAAGATTTTTCAGGGAACAGTTTACATGATCTAATTTTGTATCATTCAGAGCTCGTCATCATCCAGTGACATCTGTATTCATTGCGAGCGCACAGTTTAAACAAGCTCGCCCTCGTTTCTTTTCCTAGAAACTTTTTCAGTTTCATAGTTTTTTTTTTCTTTCTTGGAGACACTCTGTCAAACTATCCCGGTGTGATGTGCCACATCTTTAGTTTTTGTTTATCAGTTTTAACGCGGTTATAATTTGTTCAGAATATTTCTAAGGAAATAAACTGTATTAGTTACTCAGTAGATGTATTTTTAAAGCAGATTCAATAAAGCTGACATACTTGTTAGGCCTTTTGCCTTTAAAAATTGAAGACAAAAAAACTAAAAATAAAAGATAAAAATGGTTGTGTTTGTGCAACCTTTCACAGACAATTCTAAAATCAAATGAATGTAGGTGAATCAGTACCAAATGATAAACTACAATGCAGTTATTATACTAAAATACCATGTATCATTATGAGTATTATTTGTGGTATCACACGCTCTATAATTTATATAAGAAAGAAATTAATATAAATAATACCAGTAATATAAACTGTTAAAAAAGATGTCATAAAACTGATCTCTTGGCGAAAGATCAGCAGGACTAAAATCTAAATTTGTCATTATGTATAATGTCCCGGTGCTCGGAGGCGCTGCGTCAACAAACAGCATCGTTTGAGATATTTCAGTCCGTCCGTCCGTCATTCTGTATACATTACGACCTCACAGAGACATCTGACGACAGCCTATCAATCTTTTAATAAATACCAGAGCAGCGGAACAAACATAACTTCACACTACAAAACTATTCCAGCTCGACCAAGAGCGCAAGGCATAGCAAACATTTTCGAGCAATAAAGTCACATCTCCGAGCAAAACTATCTTGGCACATTTATTATTTGTGACTTTAGTGCCTACAAGATAACATTTTACGATCGGCACAAATAATGTTTTTCACACTTTTTTCTGACACACGTGTTACAATTTCGGTCCGTGATACATAGTTATAATGGTTTTAATGGGTGTTATGACATTATTCGAGACGAGAAGTATCATTTTTAATACGAACAGCGATGCCGGGTTAACTGCGCGTTGGACGCTTGACAGCGGCGTTAAAAAGTTTCGCTTTGACAAAAAGTGAATACTGTCGTAATAAAAATTTAAACGAGCGTTGTCACACCAGGCTGAGCGAAAATAAATAAATATTTCTTTAACGATAACAAAACATAATTACAGAAAATGTAAAATTTAAGAAGATGTTCAATGGGGGATGTTTTTAAAATGGTTTTTAAAAAGTGTTGGTAACTATAGTTTTTAAATTAACCTCTTTTTTCTTCCCAAGCACTCTTTTTAATTTCTGGTATATCTACCTAATTTACATTTTAACACTGGTATTTAGTGTATTTTTAAGTTGCAAAATAATGCCTATGGTTGAGATATATGTATCAGCTTTTTTTCAACTATACAAAATCTTATACCTATGCACATTGGAAAAAGGTTACATGCGCATGATCTTGATATTATGATTGATGATATGTTTTTTCTTATAATATTGATTAGAAACTGTTTCCATACATACAATTCCATACCTATAATAATATAACTGCCTATAATAATATAATATATAATATAACTGCCTCGTTGGTCTAGTCTAGTGGTTAGCATATTCGACAGCAGATCACGAGGTCCCTGGTTCGATTCCCGGGTCGGGTAAATAATTGTTAGGTATTTGGTTCTTCTGTCAAGAAATTTTCAGTGCCAGCCCGGAGTTGGAAGTTGGCGGAGATTCACACCCATGCCTCGGAGAGCACGTTAAGCAGTCGGTCCCGATTATTATTATCACTATCATGTGACAATAGTCGTTAAAGCCCGCTAACCCGCATTGGAACAGTGTGGCGGGTCTAAGCTCTAAATCCCTCTCTCCTATGAGAGAGAAGGCCTGTGCCCAGCAGTAGGACGTTAAAAGGCTATAGTGTGTTTCCACCTTGTTCACATTGACGGAATGATTGCGCATCAAAGCGCAGTAGATACAAAGGGTCATAGAGAAGCATTAACAACAACGAATCATATCCAGTATTTTTAGAAGGAATCCAGCGTTTTATCGACGCAGTCGCTTGATTGACAGCCGTCAATCACACACTCCCGACAGCAGGAAACACGGTATCCCACTTCAAGACATCAAGAGAACAGTCGTAAAGCGCCGCGTGCGACAGCTCACACTTCACTACTAGGTATCAACGCCAATAACATCCACGCTATTTTTGTCCGGTTATACATCCACTAATTTATAGTTAGCAATAAAGTTTTACTTGTCACTCAACCGGGATTTATGCCCCGTCCGCCCTAAATGCGGTGTCTTCCGCCGACGAGTTTCCTCGTGTCAACGTTTAGTCGTTTCACTCTAAACAATATAGCGCGCGACATAGAAGACGCCGGGCCATTCGGGTGCGTCCATCTGTGACCGACGGTCGGAACAAAGGAGATTGTCTTCTGGAATAACGTAAACAAAGTCCAATTTCCTGAATGTCTCTGAATAACCTCCGCCGCACCGTCACCCTAACTCCCCAATGCGTTACACTGCAATACCGACCTTAAACTAAAAAGTTTAGGATTTAAATCAGTTTGCGGGTAGTACGCAAATAGAACCGTGTCGTTGTCGCACGGGTAAATCGCGCAGGCGGCGCCGGCGACGTCGTCGCACGCCACCGTTCGTACAAACAGCCGTCGAGGCGTATCGAGGAAGGATGCTTAACACTTGCACCTCTAATTATATCCCCGGGAACGTGATGTGGAAACAAATAACGCGTCCCTAGTTTTGAGGTATTGTGTTTCGTCATTCGACGTTGGTAATTTAGTTTCGCAAAACAATTGTACAACATGCCTATTAATGGGTGAACATTGTTCGACCAATCCTCACTCTTTCCAGTCTGACAGGTACAAACCGCATATCAGAGTCACTCATCAGCAGACAATCGAAAGAGCTGGAGTAACCCAAAATAGCTCAAGGCAGTGGCGTAGCATACCTTGGCGGGGCCCCGTATAAAAATTTGTTTGGGGGCCCTTATGAAGGGTAAAGATTTCTCACAAAAGAAAAAAAAATGTTTGCATAAAATTAAAAGCAATACCTATTTATTCATCATAATTATTTATCTGTCACTTTTTCTAATCTATACTAATAAATAAAATTGAAGTGTCTGTCTGTAATATCGAAATAACTACCTCATATTAAGCTCATATGGTTATTTGAACGGTACCATAACCGAATCACACGTTTTTAAAATTTTTGTCTGTCTGTCTGTCTGTCTGTCTGTCTGTCTGTCTGTCTGTCTGTCTGTCTGTCTGTCTGTCTGTCTGTCTGTCTGTCTGTTTGAACGGGCTAATCTTCGGAACGGCTGAACCGATTTTGACGAGACTTTCACATACAAGTAGAGAATTAACCAGGGAGTAACATAGGCTACTTTTTTAACCGACTTTCAAAAAAGGAGGAGTTGTGTTTTTCTACCTATGTACACCGATATCTCCGAGATTTCTGAACCGATTTGTGTAATTTTTTTTTTAATCGATAGAAAAACATTGCGACACTGTCCTACAAAAAACTTGGATTCCAACTCCTCAATCCTGATGCTGTAGGGGAACTGATCCCCAAAACAAATGGGATTTAGGAACTATCGGTTATTTAAATTGATATTGGGGGTACCAATTAAAGACTTTATCGTTGAATGAACTCGAGTAGGTACATATTCAACTCCTTAACCCTGATGCTGTAAGGAATTGCATTCCGAAATCGTGGGGATCCCATGGAATTTTTCCGTTTTGGTGACGGGTTACTACAGATAGGCTACTTTTTGTTCTGGAAAATGAAAAGTTCCCACGGGATTTAGATTGGGAAAAACCTAAATCCACACGGGCGAAGCCGTGGGCATCATCTAGTTCAAATTAAATATACTTATACTCTCCTTGCCTTTTTTTCGGCAAACTAATTTATTAAATCATTTGATGATGACTTTAGTTTTTCTAAAGATTCTGCCTCTATGTACAACTTTTTAGACAACATTTTTTTACTTTTGTCATTTCTGAAATAAACAAAAATTTGGGAAGTTTTTGTCAATTTTTACTTACGCACGTCGGGGGCCCCCGTGGCTTAGGGGCCCCGTATAATTGATACGGCATATACGGCGGTAGCTACGCCCCTGGCTCAAGGGTACTCGCGCCAAAAACTCGCTTGAAAGAAGCTTGGAGGAAATGCTTGAAAGGTGATTCCCTATCTATCGGAAAATGCAGCCCTCCACATTACTTTGATGAACGATTTTCATCGATTCACAGAGAGTTATTGAACACACGACCCAACATCTTACTTTGTGAAGATCGAGAACTATGTCCAGCGGTGGACATCAATAACAAAGACGACGTGACACAAAGATAAAAATTATTTGGACTCGAAGTTTTTGTGATCAGTCTGAACGTGTTATTTGGTATCAATATTGTTAAAATAGATTATAATATTATTTATTATAGAAAGGATAAAGTTATTTCCAAAGCTAGGTGCGCACGACTGACTCAACTTGACCCAACGATAAACTTTACGAGCCGACCACCCAGCAATGTATCGTTAAATATCTATAACAGGCAACGAGCGGTTTTCGGTAATAACTCGAATTGCTCCTATTTGGGCTATTTTAGGACGCGGTCAGATTATTTCATGGCCGTATGAAACGTGCTAGTTTAGTTGCTTATAATGGGCATGTAAAGAGTTTTTATTCTTTGATGGTAAGCCATTAAAATGAGACCCTGGACATTAGACAAGATCTACTTATTTAAAATACATAGGTGAAATGCTGTCGCTATTGGAAATCATATTACAGTTCTTGTAGTATGTACCTACGGCAGCCCTGGAACAAAATTTTTAGTGATTAATAACAAGCTGAATTTTCGTGAGTAGGTTCGTTTCAATGAGACGACCAACTTTTTTATCTATGAAAATTCTCGATGGAGGTAACTAATAACATTTCGATTCGCTCGGGTAGGAAATCGTTCCACTAAATTTGTAGGACTATGTAGCCATTTCATTATTATAATATATATCATTAACACCTGCGCATTCGAGTAGCTACCTCCGTCGAGAATTTTCATAGATAAAAAAGTTGGTCGTCTCATTGAAACGAACCTACTCACGAAAATTCAGCTTGTTATTAATCACTAAAAATTTTGTTCCAGGGCTGCCGTAATATTGGTCATTTACGTATTTCAATATTTTGTAATGGAAAACTATTTATAGTAGCGTTACATAAGTGCGATTTAAAGGACGTATGCGATAGGTACGCGTGACTTACATAGTGCATTAATTCATGCCATACATTAATAGGGTAATTATTAGGTACTTAAGTCTAAAGTCACATCTATTGATTGACATCATCTTGTTGGGACACCAACGTAAATCGGTTCGTTTCATAACAATTACATAATCAAAATGGCCAATCTGTTACTTGCTAGATCATCGAAATCATCCACTTCTCGTCACCTCCACTCTTCTGGCCGTGTCCATACGTCACTCCACAGGTCCGCTTACGTTAAAACACTCAATAGTGATCTTAGGTGTAATCGTAATCCAAAATAAACCACCTTACATTACAGGAAGGAACGAATTTAGCTCGGCCACTGAACCCTGTACTTATTCGTGTGGGTACACGTGTTACCCATTGCTGTGTTTGTCTTTACTTTTGGGACAGTGCATCGGAAGGGTTAATACGATTTTTATGGGTATCTTTCAGTTGTTGATTTTATTTTAATAGCTAATTTGGAGATTTTAAATTTTATTTTATTGGTAAGTATTTAATATTATGTTAGAAATTAGGTAAATAATGATGAATAATGTTAATGAATTGTACACTAATATAGATAATTAACAGAGTTAATGAAATATTATATTAAGGAAACAAATTGATTGAATGTATAACATTGTATTAATGCTTAAGTCAACCATTCAATCAAATGCATAACCGTAAAATGTATAATTATTTAAGTTGATATAATTATTAAGATCGATAATAGTTCAAATTCCGTAAAATGTTTATCAAATAAGTAGTTTTGTTTGCTTAGTTATATTTTAAATAATAGATATTCCAATGATGAATTTTAATGAATGAACTAATATCATGACATTGTTATGAAATAGCTTAGTTCGTCCATGACGAGATTATAAAAGCACGGTAGTTGAAAAGAGGGGATAAATCTTCCCACGAAAATTGGTGAATAAACTTGTGAAATCAGTCTACGTGTTGTTATTCTACGAGGTCTTCCAACAATTATGTGATATATTTGACTTTATTAACTTTATTAAACTTGAAGGAGTGTCAAGAAATATTTCTAGTATACTTCCTCGTAAACACGTGTTTGGAACGTACCAAGCAATATGATGTAGATAAATTGTATGACGATAAAAAAGGCCGTAACCAAGATCAACGGTCAACAATCTTCAAGTAGGTATAGCTGATTTGATAATTAATTAACTACCTACCATCAGTCAGATAGTAACCTAAACAAAAATTAGAATTAATTAATTAGCTTAGCTTTATCACTCGAATTTAAAATGTATAATTTATTCTCTAACGCCGAATGCTTTCAATTTTTATTTCGTGAAGGCAAGACGATGACTTTTCCTAAGATTCTTAACATAACAAGCGTCAACTTCAAAAGTCGTTACAAACATTTTAATCTGCTTTACGTACAGTCCACCACAGGTACAATAAATATATTCAGTTATTGGAACTTAGTATTTAATTGCAACACATTAAGAATTAAAAATAAAATTCTCTGGTCAAATGAGCGTGGGTACAAAAATTTTCATTACAAAGTGAGCCAAATTAAAAAGCTCTCCCCCTGTTTACACATTGTTTCTGAGAAAGGTCCAATTAACATTCCCGGTTATCCTGGGCTCCGTGTACTTTCATGTATCGTATACACTCCCTTATTGTCTTTGATGTTCGGAATATGTGATTCTATTGTGTCAAAATTAATTCAGGGAATCAACTTGATATGACTCTAAATCTATAATAATATAAAGACGCTTGTCCTGACTGACTGACTGATTGACTGATCATAAACGCACAGCCTAAACCACTGAAGCTAGAAACTTGAAATTTTCACACTAACTTTCTTTTATTTATGTAAAGGATAATTGCAAATTCCATCCCTAATGGGGTTAAATATAGGATAAAAGTTTGCATGAAAGTCCGTCATTTGTAAAGTTATATTAATGATAATCGGCATTTGTATTATCGGCTAAAAACTAATTACTTGTTTCAGGAATTTTGGAAATTTCACTACCAAGTGGGTTAAATAGGGGATGAGATTTATAAGAATCCAAGCGGACAAAGTCACTGGCATCAGCTAGTAAAAATATAAAGCGGAAAATAAAATTAACCTTTTTTAGCTTAATAATTAAGCTCCTAAACTAATCTACTCTTAAGTACCTAACTAATTTTGCAACACCATGTAAATAGATGCCAGTGGAATTCGTGACGGCTTGTTTATTTGTTTATTTATTTGTTCGGCATAATATTATTCAATACAATAACTCGATTACAAGAATTCGATACAAATAACTGTGAGCTCAAAGTTTTGTTTATTTCATACTCCTACTACTACATAAGTAAGAGACAAAACGGAAAAAATACCATACTTATTATAAAATATGTATATTGTAAGCTTATGAGAAGGCAGTCGAAATCACAGACAGACACGAAAAATATTTATTTAAATATTGTTCGTGTGTAGATTGAATCAGTTTATAAAAAATACGCAGATTTTGATGAAGCATAAAGTTCCATTGCAGTTATACTTAGGTGGGATATTAAATAGGTGTACCTACATAATATAACTATAACTGTAGTGGAATTATACAATTACAATTCGTTGAAGATAATATCTGTATGAATAAATAAAATCTGTTAAAAAAATAACTTCTATAGGTATCTTCAAATAAGTCTCATCATAATATTATTGTGTCTCAGGATAATAATTTGCTATATTTTTTGCTGCTATGTCCTTGATAGAGCAGCGGAGAGTATACCACCGGCGTCTAATAAGGACCCACAAAAACTCACTTGGCCGTAGATAATTAAATATTGTGATTATAAAATGGTGAGGGTTCCGTCAAATTAAAAACAACAACATGTCGATCGCTTTTATAAGTTACTTGCGTAGTGTTCTCTGCTTGATCAAATCAGAAATGATGAAATCCGTAGAAGAACCAGAGTCACAGACATAGCTCAACGCGCTGCGACTTCCAAAGCTAAAAATGGCAGAGCGGAGCATATTATTCGAAGAACCGATAGACGTTGGGGTCCCAAGGTGCTGAAATGGTGACCTCGCACCATAAAAGCGCAGTATTGTCAGACCCCCCACAAGTTGATCCGACGACATCAGACGAGGCTATTATTATTACAACGGACGTTTTTCTTTCTTTTCTACACAAAATTTAGTGATTACCAAAGTTGATTTTATTAATTGACTAGCGGACCTAGCAGACGTCATCCTGCCCGGTGACATAAGGACATCAACGCCACCTACCGAGACCCGGTGGGTTACCTGTACCTACCCGGTAATTGTGTTTTCGAACCATCCAGGAACCCATTGATAAAAACGAAAAATGTGATAAATAAAGAACCGCTCGTCCGATTTTGTGCAAACTTCACATAAACCATTTACTAAATAGTCCGAACAAAGCCTAAACATTCGGTTTGGACAGGTGAGCCCGTTCTTGAGTTATAAAATTACAACGAAAAGTGGCATTAGTTTTTATATAGATATATCTATAGATGAAACAATGTTTAATTACGCGACAGGTTATTAACTTGTTGCCTTAATACAAATGGCCTTTTCAAAATGATTTCATATTTTACACATTCACATAACCCCTAAAACATTCGATCGAGCGGAGGCGGCCACAGAAGTTGACATTTGACAAAACCGATTTATAAAATATCTCGCCGACATCAAAATTGTCCAACCTACCGTTTTGCCGACCTTACCGCGAACTGTCAAAGCCTTTTATAATAACACAACCTTTTTGTTGTCCACCGAAAAACAAAAAATCTATCAAAAATCAACCTTAAATTTAACCGATAAGAGCTATTACATTTGAATCGGGGATTCTTGATATCTCTGTCGAAGTATATATCACCAAACCCGAATTTACTGAGTTATAAAATTCTTTTATGGAGTTAAATTTTTCTTGTTTTCGAATCCTTTTTGCGTTCATTGGACATTGTTCGGTGTAAAGATAATATAAAAACAACCTTGAATATCATCATGGTGTTTTAATTTATGGGATATTCAAATGTTTCCACACTGCACGATGGACGAATTATTTTATCGGTAAGTAGGTAACTACCTACCGTAAAGTAAAACTACGGTAGAAAAAGCTGTACATTGAAGATTTTTGCAAAATAATAACTGGGGGATGTTAGGGATAAGTAATAGAACGTAAAACACCTACTTTTGAAATTTTTGTCTGGTTATCTGTTTGTCTGTTTATCTGTTTGTCTGTATGTTTGTGCGCGCATCACGTAAAAACTACTGAATGGATTGAAATGAAACTCGGCATGATTTAAGTTCATACTATGGAGTAACATATAGGATACTTTTTATCCCGAAATTCAGCACGGTTCCCTTGGGAGAGGGGATGAAAGTCAAAATGTGTACTTAGCTGTAATTCGTTAACGGGTGGTCCGATTTCATTCATTCTTTTTTTGTTAGAAAGGAAATACTTTAAAGATTACTGGCTTATCTCTGAAAGGCTGGACTGATTTTGATGGGACTTTTACTGGCGGATGTTTACATTTTAATCTACCTAAACATCCGCCAGTGAACTTTTAACAGTTTTTAGCAAGGTATGAGCTCAAAGGAGCTTAGGAAAAACAAAGTGATTCCCACGGGATTTTCAAAAACCAAATCCACGCGAACGAAGTCGCGGGTTTTCGCTTGTTTCAAATAAGTCCGATTTATAGGGGGGGGGGGGGCGGATAGGCCTTGCTCTCAGCTGTTGAGCAGTCTGTAGGTAAAAATATAATATGATATTATGTAGATAACGGAAGTCATTCATCACCAATTTTATCAAGGTACCTATATCCCATAGCTCAAAAGCCTACATAGCATGTAGCGCATAATATGTTTCAATTCCACCCATAGAATTTTATTGTGATGACCTTATTCTTAGCGTAAGCTTCAACTAATTGCTGGGTAAATAGTTTTGATTAAAACAACTATAATTACCCGTATTATTTGAAAGAAAATCATTTCTTTTTTCTGAAGTCACGCCCCATATTATTGTGGACCAACAAAACATATTATAATTTTCAAAGTCATTAAATTCGTGAATTCTAAACGAAAAGTATGCGAATGGTCAAAAAAGACCTGTAAATTTTTTGCAACAATACTCGTTGAGCTGGCAACCTGTAATTTTGAGTGTTTTATGTCCACATGACTGATGCGATGGCTTGACAGGATAAAGATGAGAGCACATAGCACACAAAGGCAAATAAAAGTTGGTAATATTCAATTTTTTGTTCGTTGAAACTCAGAAAATAAATGGGTTGTGAATATTATCTTCCTTATTTTTGGATATTATTGGTATTTAGAAATGGCAGTTTAATTAAATACTTGCAATACCACGTAAAATATTACAGTTTAGGAATGCATATAAGTAGGACAAGCATACAAATATCCATTTTTATATACTTAGTTTTTTTTTTGGGCCAGATATAGTGGCGGGCATTTATGCAGAATAATACCAAAGTTTTATCACAATCGGACCAATAGTTTAGGAGTCTATAGC
The DNA here is from genome assembly GCA_920104075.1 of Melanargia galathea. NCBI lineage: Eukaryota > Metazoa > Arthropoda > Insecta > Lepidoptera > Nymphalidae > Melanargia > Melanargia galathea. The sequence goes on along the minus strand of OV049874.1, from coordinate 14,417,637 downwards.
TCTGTTTTCACCAACGATCAAGCTGTGCTTTAAAGATCTTAATTACTTAAATTTGTGCTCAATTAATTAAGAATAAGGATTATTCAAATAAGTAATCTAAATATAAAAGGAATAGATAGGTGACTGACTGACTGATCTATCAACGCACATCTCAAACCATGTAAGAAAGCATGTAAGGCATGTAATATAGCTACTATGACGTAGACAATTAGACATCCACTAAGAAAGGATTTTTGAAAATTCAACCCCTAAGGGGTAATAGGGGTTCAAAATTTGTATGAGATAAGTATACATATATTATGAATCAACGCGGACGAAATCGCGGGCATCCAGGTCGTTTTCTAATAAGAGCTTAGAAAAGTGGAAATATACAGGAAAAAGCTCGAATACCACAGGGTCACATAATGCGTTATAATTCCATAGGTCTTAAAGAATCTTTCCACAGATTATTCTCTTCATATCTTACAGTTTAAGTAGTTGATCTTGCAGGAATTGTGCGGAACTGAGTATCAGTAAGGCCTGCGTCTTATAATGAGCTATTTATAATGGCCCCGACATTCGCCCATTATGTGGCGGCAGCCATCTTGGATTTGCATAATGCTATTCTACTAGTCAAGTCCTTTCATTTGACACCCATATTAAGGGAATTGTGAAAAAATATGTAATCCGCCATTTTGTAGCGGCGGCCATCTTGGAGCGATTTTCATCAAACATAGCTAACGACACTCTCGACTAATTCACCTTTCAAACAAAAAAACCGCATTCAAATCGGCTCAGCCGTTTGAGCGCTACACGGGAACAGACAGACACACACACACAGACACGTCAAACTTATAACACCCCGTCGTTTTCGCGTCGTGGGTTAATGAGCTATTTATAATGGTTGGTTGATGTAAAGTCTGTTCGTTTTCTTACGGTCGCCTTTTGTGTCTAGCCGACTCCGCCGCGCGGTGTTTTGTCAAAGACACCGCCGTGACTTCAAAGCATGCCGCGAGGGGTGTACAGGCACAAGGGGTTTTGGCGTTTTATACCTACTCATATTTTTTCATTAAAATTCTCTTTCCTTTTTATATTTTTTTATATTCGTATTTTATTACAATATAACCATAAACATAAAATATAATATTCTCATGAACACGGGTCTTCTCTCAAAATGAGAAGGATTTTAACCATAGTCTACCACGCTGGCCAAGTGCGAATTGGCAGACTATTCGGAGATTCTGTTAGAATAGAAAAAAAATTACAAACAGAAAAAAAGTAATAAAAATAAAAGCAGAATACTAAGAGCACCTGCGCCTGTACCGACACTAAGTTACCGAACGAACTATAAGCGCGGTTGCCGCGGGGTGCGCGCTCGGGCGTGCGCGCACCGGCGCACGTTTCGCCGGATTTGTCACGCTCCGCGACAAACGAGGTAAAAAGCTTATTTGCCCAATAAGGCAGCTGCTTAGCACCGTGACCAAATAACAATGCGTAGATGGACAACTTGTTTTTATTCAATTTTTATCTTACACTAGCGACCCGCCCTGGCTTCGCACGGGTAGTAATCATCCGCTAATATTCCACCATAGGTATAGGTAGGTACATTGTTTTGTTATAGCTGTATCTCAAAGGGATTAGGCAGCGTTTTCGATAAGTTTACTAACTTTTACTAAAAAAATAATAAAATTAGTTGAGAACCTCCTCCATTTTGGGAAGGCTGCTAAAAATATACTACCTACTAATAGATATTATTATAAATGTGACAGTGTGGATGTGTGCATGTTTGGATATTTGGATGTTTAGATGTTTGGATGTTTGTTACTCTATAACGTTGCAACTACTGAACCGATTTGGCTAAAATTTTGAATGGAGATAGATTATGTCCTTACTTGAAACATAAGCTATAAACATAAACTCTTTATCTTGGAAAAATCCACAGTTCCCGCGGGATTAAAAAAAACCGAAATCTACAGCTACAGCTATAAGTAGATTACTATAGCAAACTTCCTTGGAAGTAGGTATAAAGGATGGAAAAGGGAGCGGGAACGGGAACCAGAAATCCACGATTCCCTGAAGATTTTTGAAAAATCGAAATTCACGCGGGCGGAGCCGTGGGCAAAAGCTAGTAAAATATATTTCGCTTATTTGAACTTTCTTTCAAGCTTGTTTTTACTCACCTATGTACTAGTATGACAAAATTGATCGTAGGGCAATCAGCTGCTTGAATAATTCATGTGCTCTCCCAGCCGTGTCGGTTTTAGAAACATGGTTTTTTTGCGTCGAGCAATTAAATCATGTTATTATGTATGTTGCCATCCGATAAGGATCATCCAAATAACGTTATGATGGATTTTATGGTCCTTTAAATTAAACACATGACGTACATGACGTAGCTAATTAAAAATTTTTAGAACTCGAAACATTATGTGACCAAACAAATGTATGTATGAAGATTAAGCGTATGATATCCACGTGTTTTGATAAACTTATAGTGTTAACTTACTCATGAACTTCTTAGGCTGTGATTTAAAACGTTGACGTTAGGGGATGTAAAGAATCTCTTACAAGACTTTCCGCTGGTGCGGCGCTAAAAATCGTGTTCTCCCCCTCTGTACGGGTGGTCATATCTAACTATTTCTATGTATTGGAAAGAATATACATACCTGCTTCCCTCTTTAAATTTGATACAATAATGAAGTAAAATAAATTGGAGATCAATGAGCAAGTGATATTAAACATCATTTAATTAAAACAAGTATAAATCAAAAATTTAAAAACCCCCGACACTTGCCATTTTGTTGCGGCGGCCATCTTGGATTTGCATAGTGCTATTCTACTAGTCAAGCTCTTTCATTTGATACCCATATTGAGGGAGTTGTGAAAAAATATGTAATCCGCCATTTTGTAGCGGCGGCCATCTTGGATCGATTTTCATCAAACATAGCTAACAACACTCTCGACTAATTCACCTTTGAAACAAAAAAACCGCATTCAAATCGGTCCACCCGTTTGAGCTCTACAGGGGAACAGACAGACACACACACACACACAGACACGTCAAACTTATAACACCCCGTCGTTTTTGCGTCGGGGGTTAAAAATACAAGCAAAAGCTCAATAACTAGAACTTGACTAGGTAGGTACATCTCACTTCTTGCCAAACAAGATCACCAGGAAGATCACTGGGAAGTGCCATATAGGTTTTGAAGGTCAGTCACTGATTGGGATTTTTGTATGAAAATACATATTTAAAAGCTGTATATAAAGTATTACGGGAAATGCTAGAAACTTGAATTTTTTACAGCAATAAGATACCTACTACTTTGATCTTAGAATTCAGTATTTTCAACTAGATACTTCAAGCCGTTTTTTGGGCATAAGGACAAATCAACAAAGAGATAACTAAGTAGGTATAATAATAAAGCTTTTCCACAATGATTCAAAACTCAAAACCCTAAAAAAGAAGGCATCGGCACCAGAATGTTCTTTAGAGATCCGACAAGCTTTGAACGGATTTTAGTGGATAAAATCTCGGATTTTAGTGGTATCTCGCATAATCTTTACCACGGAGTCGGTCGGGTATCAGGAATATTAAATCTAAACCTTTCAATTCTATAGAATCTTGTTACTATCTTGGTATTAGCTTAAAATAAGAATTTCTCTACCTCTCATGTCGACAACGTTGGGCTGCTGCGACGACTCTATGAAGGGATTGTCGTTTGACTGCTTCAACACTTTTCCAGCTTCGTCTGTGCATTCTGTTGTGCTTATTTCCTGAAATGTATAAACAATATTATGTTGATAGGCGTTTGTATTGGAAATATTATATAGTTTAGAAAAACTCTTAATCATAGCGCTATCGACTGTCGAGCAACATGATAATTGTCCATCTCTCTCTCTCTGGTCATTCCTTCATTGCTTAAGATCGTGGTCCTAGTATACTGCCCTCGAGCGGATTAATTGTTTCCATCAGCTTCTGTTGGTGATCAATTTAGGAATGTTGTAAAATTCATACTTTCTGTACTCCTTCAACTGGCCGGACCACCTAGTTGGTGGGCGGCCACAGAAGTTGACATTTGACAAAACCGATTTATAAAATATCTCGCCGACATCAAAATTGTCCAACCTACCGTTTTGCCGACCTTACCGCGAACTGTCAAAGCCTTTTATAATAACACAACCTTTTTGTTGTCCACCGAAAAACAAAAAATCTATCAAAAATCAACCTTAAATTTAACCGATAAGAGCTATTACATTTGAATCGGGGATTCTTGATATCTCTGTCGAAGTATATATCACCAAACCCGAATTTACTGAGTTATAAAATTCTTTTATGGAGTTAAATTTTTCTTGTTTTCGAATCCTTTTTGCGTTCATTGGACATTGTTCGGTGTAAAGATAATATAAAAACAACCTTGAATATCATCATGGTGTTTTAATTTATGGGATATTCAAATGTTTCCACACTGCACGATGGACGAATTATTTTATCGGTAAGTAGGTAACTACCTACCGTAAAGTAAAACTACGGTAGAAAAAGCTGTACATTGAAGATTTTTGCAAAATAATAACTGGGGGATGTTAGGGATAAGTAATAGAACGTAAAACACCTACTTTTGAAATTTTTGTCTGGTTATCTGTTTGTCTGTTTATCTGTTTGTCTGTATGTTTGTGCGCGCATCACGTAAAAACTACTGAATGGATTGAAATGAAACTCGGCATGATTTAAGTTCATACTATGGAGTAACATATAGGATACTTTTTATCCCGAAATTCAGCACGGTTCCCTTGGGAGAGGGGATGAAAGTCAAAATGTGTACTTAGCTGTAATTCGTTAACGGGTGGTCCGATTTCATTCATTCTTTTTTTGTTAGAAAGGAAATACTTTAAAGATTACTGGCTTATCTCTGAAAGGCTGGACTGATTTTGATGGGACTTTTACTGGCGGATGTTTACATTTTAATCTACCTAAACATCCGCCAGTGAACTTTTAACAGTTTTTAGCAAGGTATGAGCTCAAAGGAGCTTAGGAAAAACAAAGTGATTCCCACGGGATTTTCAAAAACCAAATCCACGCGAACGAAGTCGCGGGTTTTCGCTTGTTTCAAATAAGTCCGATTTATAGGGGGGGGGGGGGCGGATAGGCCTTGCTCTCAGCTGTTGAGCAGTCTGTAGGTAAAAATATAATATGATATTATGTAGATAACGGAAGTCATTCATCACCAATTTTATCAAGGTACCTATATCCCATAGCTCAAAAGCCTACATAGCATGTAGCGCATAATATGTTTCAATTCCACCCATAGAATTTTATTGTGATGACCTTATTCTTAGCGTAAGCTTCAACTAATTGCTGGGTAAATAGTTTTGATTAAAACAACTATAATTACCCGTATTATTTGAAAGAAAATCATTTCTTTTTTCTGAAGTCACGCCCCATATTATTGTGGACCAACAAAACATATTATAATTTTCAAAGTCATTAAATTCGTGAATTCTAAACGAAAAGTATGCGAATGGTCAAAAAAGACCTGTAAATTTTTTGCAACAATACTCGTTGAGCTGGCAACCTGTAATTTTGAGTGTTTTATGTCCACATGACTGATGCGATGGCTTGACAGGATAAAGATGAGAGCACATAGCACACAAAGGCAAATAAAAGTTGGTAATATTCAATTTTTTGTTCGTTGAAACTCAGAAAATAAATGGGTTGTGAATATTATCTTCCTTATTTTTGGATATTATTGGTATTTAGAAATGGCAGTTTAATTAAATACTTGCAATACCACGTAAAATATTACAGTTTAGGAATGCATATAAGTAGGACAAGCATACAAATATCCATTTTTATATACTTAGTTTTTTTTTTGGGCCAGATATAGTGGCGGGCATTTATGCAGAATAATACCAAAGTTTTATCACAATCGGACCAATAGTTTAGGAGTCTATAGCTCTGTTTTCACCAACGATCAAGCTGTGCTTTAAAGATCTTAATTACTTAAATTTGTGCTCAATTAATTAAGAATAAGGATTATTCAAATAAGTAATCTAAATATAAAAGGAATAGATAGGTGACTGACTGACTGATCTATCAACGCACATCTCAAACCATGTAAGAAAGCATGTAAGGCATGTAATATAGCTACTATGACGTAGACAATTAGACATCCACTAAGAAAGGATTTTTGAAAATTCAACCCCTAAGGGGTAATAGGGGTTCAAAATTTGTATGAGATAAGTATACATATATTATGAATCAACGCGGACGAAATCGCGGGCATCCAGGTCGTTTTCTAATAAGAGCTTAGAAAAGTGGAAATATACAGGAAAAAGCTCGAATACCACAGGGTCACATAATGCGTTATAATTCCATAGGTCTTAAAGAATCTTTCCACAGATTATTCTCTTCATATCTTACAGTTTAAGTAGTTGATCTTGCAGGAATTGTGCGGAACTGAGTATCAGTAAGGCCTGCGTCTTATAATGAGCTATTTATAATGGCCCCGACATTCGCCCATTATGTGGCGGCAGCCATCTTGGATTTGCATAATGCTATTCTACTAGTCAAGTCCTTTCATTTGACACCCATATTAAGGGAATTGTGAAAAAATATGTAATCCGCCATTTTGTAGCGGCGGCCATCTTGGAGCGATTTTCATCAAACATAGCTAACGACACTCTCGACTAATTCACCTTTCAAACAAAAAAACCGCATTCAAATCGGCTCAGCCGTTTGAGCGCTACACGGGAACAGACAGACACACACACACAGACACGTCAAACTTATAACACCCCGTCGTTTTCGCGTCGTGGGTTAATGAGCTATTTATAATGGTTGGTTGATGTAAAGTCTGTTCGTTTTCTTACGGTCGCCTTTTGTGTCTAGCCGACTCCGCCGCGCGGTGTTTTGTCAAAGACACCGCCGTGACTTCAAAGCATGCCGCGAGGGGTGTACAGGCACAAGGGGTTTTGGCGTTTTATACCTACTCATATTTTTTCATTAAAATTCTCTTTCCTTTTTATATTTTTTTATATTCGTATTTTATTACAATATAACCATAAACATAAAATATAATATTCTCATGAACACGGGTCTTCTCTCAAAATGAGAAGGATTTTAACCATAGTCTACCACGCTGGCCAAGTGCGAATTGGCAGACTATTCGGAGATTCTGTTAGAATAGAAAAAAAATTACAAACAGAAAAAAAGTAATAAAAATAAAAGCAGAATACTAAGAGCACCTGCGCCTGTACCGACACTAAGTTACCGAACGAACTATAAGCGCGGTTGCCGCGGGGTGCGCGCTCGGGCGTGCGCGCACCGGCGCACGTTTCGCCGGATTTGTCACGCTCCGCGACAAACGAGGTAAAAAGCTTATTTGCCCAATAAGGCAGCTGCTTAGCACCGTGACCAAATAACAATGCGTAGATGGACAACTTGTTTTTATTCAATTTTTATCTTACACTAGCGACCCGCCCTGGCTTCGCACGGGTAGTAATCATCCGCTAATATTCCACCATAGGTATAGGTAGGTACATTGTTTTGTTATAGCTGTATCTCAAAGGGATTAGGCAGCGTTTTCGATAAGTTTACTAACTTTTACTAAAAAAATAATAAAATTAGTTGAGAACCTCCTCCATTTTGGGAAGGCTGCTAAAAATATACTACCTACTAATAGATATTATTATAAATGTGACAGTGTGGATGTGTGCATGTTTGGATATTTGGATGTTTAGATGTTTGGATGTTTGTTACTCTATAACGTTGCAACTACTGAACCGATTTGGCTAAAATTTTGAATGGAGATAGATTATGTCCTTACTTGAAACATAAGCTATAAACATAAACTCTTTATCTTGGAAAAATCCACAGTTCCCGCGGGATTAAAAAAAACCGAAATCTACAGCTACAGCTATAAGTAGATTACTATAGCAAACTTCCTTGGAAGTAGGTATAAAGGATGGAAAAGGGAGCGGGAACGGGAACCAGAAATCCACGATTCCCTGAAGATTTTTGAAAAATCGAAATTCACGCGGGCGGAGCCGTGGGCAAAAGCTAGTAAAATATATTTCGCTTATTTGAACTTTCTTTCAAGCTTGTTTTTACTCACCTATGTACTAGTATGACAAAATTGATCGTAGGGCAATCAGCTGCTTGAATAATTCATGTGCTCTCCCAGCCGTGTCGGTTTTAGAAACATGGTTTTTTTGCGTCGAGCAATTAAATCATGTTATTATGTATGTTGCCATCCGATAAGGATCATCCAAATAACGTTATGATGGATTTTATGGTCCTTTAAATTAAACACATGACGTACATGACGTAGCTAATTAAAAATTTTTAGAACTCGAAACATTATGTGACCAAACAAATGTATGTATGAAGATTAAGCGTATGATATCCACGTGTTTTGATAAACTTATAGTGTTAACTTACTCATGAACTTCTTAGGCTGTGATTTAAAACGTTGACGTTAGGGGATGTAAAGAATCTCTTACAAGACTTTCCGCTGGTGCGGCGCTAAAAATCGTGTTCTCCCCCTCTGTACGGGTGGTCATATCTAACTATTTCTATGTATTGGAAAGAATATACATACCTGCTTCCCTCTTTAAATTTGATACAATAATGAAGTAAAATAAATTGGAGATCAATGAGCAAGTGATATTAAACATCATTTAATTAAAACAAGTATAAATCAAAAATTTAAAAACCCCCGACACTTGCCATTTTGTTGCGGCGGCCATCTTGGATTTGCATAGTGCTATTCTACTAGTCAAGCTCTTTCATTTGATACCCATATTGAGGGAGTTGTGAAAAAATATGTAATCCGCCATTTTGTAGCGGCGGCCATCTTGGATCGATTTTCATCAAACATAGCTAACAACACTCTCGACTAATTCACCTTTGAAACAAAAAAACCGCATTCAAATCGGTCCACCCGTTTGAGCTCTACAGGGGAACAGACAGACACACACACACACACAGACACGTCAAACTTATAACACCCCGTCGTTTTTGCGTCGGGGGTTAATTAATTAAATTTTGTTTAATTCCAAGTTTGCCCGTTCGTCTAGCATTACCTGTTATATATAGGTTTAATTGGGTATAATAAAAACAATCTAACGGTAATTGAGTCGCATAGGTGTACGTGTTTGCATGACTTGTAATTGGAACAGTCAGTCAGTAGGTAAGATTTGCCTGCGCGACCGAAACACACGCAACGCGCTATGCGATCCGTCGATTCGCACCACATTTTTAGGGTTACGTTACACGAGATTTTCAAAAACCAATATCCACGCGAACGAAGTCGCGGGTGTCCGCTTGTTTTGAATAAAGTTTATTTGAATTAGAATTGGAAATTTGAAAAGAAGACATGGGTATAATACATACTGTAGAAGGCAGACGAAAGACTGCGATTAATTAAAAATTTATATTCATCATCATCATCATCATGATCAACCCATTACCGGCTCACTACAGAGCACGGGCCTCCTCTCAGAGTGAGAAGGGTTTTGGCCATAGTCTACCACGCTGGCCAAGCGGATTGGCAGACTTCACACACCTTTGAGAACGTTATGGAGAACTCTCAGGCATGCAGGTTTCCTCACGATGTTTTCCTTCACCGTTAAAGCAAGTGATATTTAAATACTTAAAACGCACGTAACTCCGAAAAGTTAGAGGTGCGTGCCCCGGGATCGAACCCACGACCTCCGATTAGAAGTCGGTCGTCCTAACCACTAGGCTATCACAGCTTCTTTATCCTTAACATCCCCCAGTTATTATTTTGCAAAAATCTTTAATGTACAGATACGGCAAGTCTACGATTTTATTATATGTATAGAAGATATAGATTGGTACACTGTACACTTTTTGAACGTCAATTTAAGAACAGGTAGGTAATGGTGATAATTACTTACGGAAACTTAAAACTAAAACTATGAGGGTTCCAAACGCGTCCTGGTCTGAGGAGATCTTTTAGGCAATCCAACCAACGCTTTTTGATAAATTTCGTACGATTCCCTCAAATCAAATGTTGACAGTTTTGTCCTAAGGCAGGCTCAAGTCGCAAAGAATAGCGTATAGTGGTAGTAATGGATATTTTAAAAATTATACAACAGAATTTACAGACAATTAGAATTAGAATCGCGCAATCGTATTTCGATAGTTTGGTTCAAATTTAGTCCATCTATTAGAACTCATTCACTCATTTCTAAGGCTATCATACGCCTCAGAAGTGATTGAGGCATGTTAAAGTTATCTTACGGTTACCGTTTAAGTTTGTCCATCAAAAAAAAAAAACAAATTGGGTTGCACAAGTTGTTAATCGTACTTACTAGTTAGTATGTTTTAGAATTTTCATCTATACATAGTTATTTAAATTATGCAAAGCATACATAACATTATAAAAATTTGAAGAAATAAACCTAACCTAACCTAATACTAAATAATGGGTATCTATCTGTCCAGAAAGAGTCTCTACACAAGTAGTCGTACTAAAAAGATGTTTAATTTTAATAAAAACGGACGGAACCCATTAAAAATATTTTGTGACGATTCGCGCTTGACCAGTAAGTGCTTAATGTATCGCCAGCGCATAATAATTATATAACGCGGAAGTGAACGTTTTGTGGAAGTTTTAATTATCAGCATTTTAATTAGGAGACATGCGCACGTGTCATGCTAATTATGTCGATAATAAATTATCTGTGATATGCTAAACTTTGACTTAACTGACGGAACGAAAGTGTTGGCGATTTCACAATGCTTTGTTTTATGAAAAAACGATTTTTTTCATTAAGTAATCCCCCCCCCCATTAATAATTTTAAATGTGCGTTTTAAATATTTAAATATCACTTGCTTTAACGGTGAAGGAAAACATCGTGAGGAAACCTGCATGCCTGAGAGTTCTCCATAACGTTCTCAAAGGTGTGTGAAGTCTGCCAATCCGCTTGGCCAGCGTGGTAGACTATGGCCAAAACCCTTCTCACTCTGAGAGGAGACCCGTGCTCTGTAGTGAGCCGGTAATGGGTTGATCAAGATTATGATGATGATGAAATGTGTTCCTGTCATCATAAAAAAAGCGAATGTAGTTGTGTGTTAGAATGATGATTGATGATATTAAAGATGCTCTTACCAAATACTCTTCATGTGGAAATCTGCAATTAATTTCAAAAATCTGGCATATTAGAGGCAATCTGCTGTAAAGTGTACCCAATCCGTCGGTTCACTTAAAGTCAAAGTCAAATAAACTTTATTAAAATCGGTACGCTTTTCGAACGGAGATCCAGTTAGATGAGAGAGAAATGATCACTTTATAGAATCGTTGTGCATCTTAGCTCCATAAATATTGCAATAGTATAAAACAAAGAGCCTGTTGCCTATTTAAGGCCTATTTGACAGGAAAAATCCTGAAACAATTACATTTTATTAAAAAAAATATTCAATAGATATGAGAAAATAAAGTACCTACATATGTATAGATATAGTTGTTGCTTAGGTTATTAAAAACTTAAATGACGATATTCACATCACAATTTCCTAATTGATGTCAGACATTAAAAAAAATCGAAAACTTTGATCCTCACTTTTTGCTCGCCCCGCCCTCCCCTTTTGAACTGAGTTCAGTAAAACAAATCCATTGTAACGAGAACTCCTTGAGCGGTTAGTTGAGATAGAAACGGGTGTCTTTTTAAACTGGTGGGGACTATAATTGGAGCGGTTCGTTAAAAAATTTTAATCAGCTTTTAGTTCCCAAACGTTCTATATTTCTAGGACATATCCGGATAATCTTTTATTAATAATTATTATTTAATTATTACTAGAATTTATATTGATAGATATTGTTATTTTAAAAAAGACCAACCACCGAGTTTCTTGCTGGTTCTTCTCGGTTGGAACGGCATTCCGAACCAGTAGTAGGTTGCCGGCAACGCACTAATGGTTCCTCTGGTACTGCAAATGGTCATGGGCGGCGGTAATCACTTAACATCAGGTGACCCGCTTGCTCGTTTGCCCGCAATTAATAGTTATATACAAAAAAGATTCAATTAGACGATTCAAAACTAGGTAGGTACCTACTTGTAAAAGTTTATTTGAATTAAAAAAACTTTTCAATTCTATTCTGTTCTATTCCTGTGTAGATTTTCATTTTTAGCAAATTAGACATTTTCAAGCCTCGGGGAAGTGTCATGGCTGACTACTTCGAAAGACTTGTTATTAGAGGAAGTAACTAAAGCGCAGTATTGAAAGTCTACCGGTTGTTTAAATAAATTTTAAGAAGCGATTTATGTGTTTTAAAGCGGAGGTCGTGAACGATATAGTCCATTCATACTGTTAGCACAGAACTGACAGTTTTACTATACCAAAACGATCTGTTCTTACCAGGACTATGCATAATCTATACTTATCTATACTAATATAATAAAGCGGAAGAGTTTGTTTGTTTGTTTGTTTGTTTGTTTGTTTGAACGCGCTAATCTCTGGAAGTACCTATCGGATTTGAAAAATTCTTTTTGCATTTGATTTTCCAACTTTTGGGGCAGGTTATAGGCTATTTAATATCCCTAAAATCCTCCCCTAAGGGGGTAAAATAGGGGTAGAAAGTTTATATGAAAGTCCTATGTTTTTAAAGTTACAGACCTGAAAATCGTAATATAATAAAGCTGAAGAGTTTGTTTGTTTGAACGCGCTAATCTCAGGAACTACTGGACCGATTTCAAAAATTCTTTCACCGTTGGATATGTACGTGATCCTTGAGTGCTATAGGCTATATATTATGTACCACGGGCGAAGCCGGGGCGGACCGCTAGTGCATAATATATTGTTTATACTTCGGTGCTAGTTACATATTTATATCGATGGTTACCACCGTGCTATTGAAGGAAGTTATTTCGCCCAAATATAGCACTACCACCATTACAGCCTTTTAACGTCCCACTAGTGCTGAGCACAGACCTCCTCTTTCATAGGAGAGAGCTAGATTAGCTAGATAGATTATCTAGCTAGATAGAACTAGACTAGCTTAGACCCGCCACGCTGCTCCAATGCGGGTTTTTGGCCTATATACCTACGTGGTAATGGATGATAATAGCCACGGAAGAGAAAATTCATTTTATCTATGATAATAGCTATTAAAACAGTTTCTATATCAAACTTGAAATACCTACTTTATAGTCTACCTAGTAGAATACGTCTTTTAAACGATATAGATACTTATGAAAAGTCATGACTACGCCATTTATAATTTTCTTTATATTTGCGTCCCAGTTTTAGTACCAAATAGATGGCTACCCTTAATCAGCTTGAAAAGTTTTACGAGCCGGGCTATGAAAAGGCTTCTTTGTAAGCGCAATGCTAATTATTATTATGGTAGGTAGGTATGCATTGTCGTAATTAATATTGTTGCTAAATTATAATTTTATTCCACAATTTTGAAGTTGTTTTATAATTTCACTAAGTACTTAGCTTTCAGCGGGACCCGCGACTTTGTCTTAGGCTTTGCGAAAATCCCGCGGGAAACCTTTGTTTGTCGGGATAGAAAGTATCCTACGTCAATCTGTAGGTCTTTCAGTATGTAGACCAATACAGAAAATCACATCGATCCGTAGATCAACAAAATCTAAATCCACGAGGCCGAACTCGTGGACATCAGCTAGTTCATAAAAGTTATCATGATAATTTATAAACTATTAAGGTTGGGTCGCCTAAGATCGGATGTGACATAAGAACGGATGCATCGAATTTACCGCAAATGAAGCAATATTTATCACGGGTGGCAACACAGTTTGGTCCGCCATTTTATTCTGTTTCTCCCTTCATTCCGCGAACGGCGCTGCGATAAGAAACACGCGTGCACTAGAGTTTGGAAAAAAATATGCCGTTTTTAGTGAAATTTTAGTGATCCGGTCTTTCCTCCAAAACTTTGTTTCGAAATTATGATAAGTATTTATCATTTTAATGCTTTTTAAGTTGAATTTCGCGTAGAATTAGCAAATACTCTATAGATTTGTATACTTTGTTTACGCCCAGGGCGTTTGTAAGCCTAGATCCGGACTTTCCTCCCCTTGCTGAAGATCGGACTATAATAATCCGACCTTAAGGCACTTAAAAAAAAGCAGTGGTTCTCAAAATATTTGGATCGAAATAAATTACTTACTTAAATTGATCAAAATAAATTGATACTGAATTACCGTTTTCGGAATAACGTACGTATAATATCTTCTTATCTATGTTATTATTTACTTCCTATGTAAATGATGAATTTTTAGTTAAGCTATTATCTGTTTTGTTTTTAAGCAAGTTCACTAAGCTGACATGCTATGAAAAATGTAGTCTGGTCAACAAGATGTCCCTGATATGGCGCGGGAATTCTTCACGGAAATAAGTGCCTTCACTAAGGAATACTTGAGACATCATACACTTTAAATTTATGTATGAGTGTAAAATTTTAATGATCTATAAATACGGAAAAAGACAATTTTTCCGTTTTTCGTGCTGGATTTCAGGGACAACTTTTACTGGATGGACTCTATTCTTTTGACATCTGTGAGTTAGGTGAAATAAATTAAAATACGGATCATGTAATCATGGTACCATCAAGTTCTCTTTCTGTTAGAATATGATTCTATTTACTCTAATCTACTTATTTGCATGTAATAATAAATAATAACTATTATTTCAAACTAGCGGTCCGCCCCGGCTTCGCCCGTGGTACATGTATAGCCTATAGCACTCAAGGATCACGTACATATCCAACGGTGAAAGAATTTTTGAAATCGGTCCAGTAGTTCCTGAGATTAGGACTAAGAATTTATTAATGGTTACTGATTAATCATGCCTACAAAATATCAGAGACGCACACTTCGAGCGACCACTTATACCGATTACCGAAAATGATTTGAAAGAAGCTGTGGAAAGAGTTAAAAGTAAAGAATTTTCAAACTGTGCGGCATCCAAATTATACGGCATACCGACATCTACTCTCAACGATCGAGTTTTGGCAAATAATTATGTTTGTCCGGTCTTAAGTCATTATCTTAAGAAAGCTCCCCGGCTGAGTGTATAAAGTTTGAGAAACTCAATTTAGCTCTCGTTAGGCTGAGGAGGGAAGATCGGACTAAAAAACGCAAAAAAAAAAAGAATTACCTGTCCTAGTCACATCACGTGGAATTATACTACGACTTTGTGTTACGTTATTGTCAACTAAAGAACGGATATTTTTCTTCTGTGCACTCTAATGCTGTAGCTACAGAAGTGAAATTAAGTAGTAGTCCGAACTTAGGCTTCACACGGGTTTCTTGAAAAGTAGTCAGAAAAAATATTCTGTCACTTTGAGGCGTGTCTCACACAATCTATTCCATCTATCAAATAAAATAAAAGGTGGATCAGATAATTGCTTTTATTGCTAATAACTTCCACTAATAGTTTATTTCGAAAATAGTTGTATTAAATGAAAAAAAAAATTATTTTGCAACACGGTCAAAAATTTACTCAAAAAAGTCCGAACTTAGGCGACCCAACCTTATTTTTATTTAAATTACAAAGTATTACTTATTTGCGGTCCGCCCCGGCTTCGCCCATGGTACATATTATATAGCCTATAGCACTCCAGGATCACGTACATATCCAAGGTGAAATAATTTTTGAAATCGGTCCAGTAGGTAGTTCCTGAGGTTACCGCGTTCAAACAAACAAACTCTTCCGCTTTATTATATTAGTACCTATAGATATAGATAGGAATTCACCAATTTTTAGGAATGCTGTTTAAATTCTTTTCATATTAGAAATTAACCTTCTAATAAAAGAACTATGTATACTGGACTCAATTTCTAAAAGCTAAGTAAAAGTGAGTGAGTATGTAAGCAGATACACCAAAGACATTATAGTAGGTACCTACGTAGTTTATAGTTCCGTACAATTTAACCTTTAATTTAACATTCAACATTTTTCGAAATGCGGATAAAATCGCGCTGATTAGAATTTATTCCTTCAGAAACCCGTCACAAGTTTTACTGCTGCCATAGTTATCTCAGCTGCCGTCATTTTATTTCTGTCTATTTGTTTTAAATCACAACCCTGTATTGTTTTATTATACCTACGTAATTTTACCAAAACTAATAAATGTAATATAATTCATTCATTCATACCTTATTGTTATCCAACACAAATCCACGCTAAAAATCCACGTTAAATAAAATCCTATAATAGATTTGACTAATTTTCAATGTGGGCACGGATCCCTACAAAAGTTCCATAAAGAGCAGGACATGAAAGGACCAATTTCGCTAAGTAGCCCTTTTTAGACCCTACCTACATGCAAAAAGGTCAATCGCCCAAATGTGTTTTCAATCAGCTGTCTATCTTTGATCTCAAAATTATATTTCGAGAGCATTATTTGTATAATGTACCTACCTACTTACTTATTATTTTATTTGACTTAGTTTTGAAAAATATTTTTTTTTGTTTTATTTAAAATACTACTTTATTGCACACACAAAAAAACAAACACCTCTAATATAATATGTACCTAAGTACATACCTAATGTGAAAATTGAATTTTATTTATTGAAATTGAAAATCATAATATTGTTAGTAATAAAATTTAATTGTCAGGTTAATAGAATTTTTGTTAATGTGAAAACCCAAGCTATGTATACCACAAATAGAGAATTAAAATTTTAAAAATAAGACCATACCGTTTGACCTATATATAGGGACATCCTTGAGTTTGTTACACACCAGGCAAATTACATGTAAGCAATAAGCATCTTAGCGTATTGTGCAGTTTAAAACGAACAACACGAACAAAATGTCAATGGAAAATAACTTCTATTCTTTTACTATTTAAAAGCCATAAAGTATAGTTTTGGTAGGTATGTGTGGGGCATTTTAAACGGCGTACACTGTACAGTCCTAGTGACAAAGCCGGAAATTACTTCAAGTCAGCCGTAGTTGACGCGCACGCGACTCTACCGCCACTTCTATGCGGCATGAAATAGCGCAGTATGTACTAAGCTTTATAATTGTGAAATGGAAAACGTATCATTTTTAACCCACGACGTAAAAACGACGGGATGTTATAAGTTTGACGTGTCTGTGTGTGTGTGTGTGTGTGTCTGTCTGTTCCCCTGTAGCGCTCAAACGGGTGAAACGATTTGAATGCGGTTTTTTTGTTTGAAAGGTAAATTAGTCGAGAGTGTTGTTAGTTATGTTTGATGAAAATCGATCCAAGATGCCGCCACCACAAAATGGCGGATTACATATTTTTTCACATCTCCCTTAATATGGGTATCAAATGAAAAGGGCTTGACTAGTAGGATAGCACAATGAAAATCTAAGATGGCCGCCGCCACAAAATGGCGAATGTCGGATGTTTTTAAAATTTTTAATTTATACTTGTAAACTGTTGAAGCAAACTACTTACCATGACATGAAAAAAAACCATTTTATTTTTTTCAAAACAACCCATTTTCCTTAAACCACTGTGTACCTACCAAGTTACCAACTTGATTTTAGATTACTGCCTTACCTTGTCCGATACCTTATTATTTGTTTCACACTGGTATGTAAAAAAAAAAACAAATTACAAAATGTTACTGAAAAAAAACCATTTTATTTTTTTCAAACAACCCATTTTCCTTAAATATCTCCATCAACTTTAAGTGCCAAGAAAAATCGCAAGACCCCCTTTTCCCTAATAAATAGCCCACGATTTATACGAAGGAAGGAGTGACCATAAAAATGAAAGGAATTACCACCCTTGCCGTGGCATTGCCGTTTTGTTATTCATAAACCGGGAATATTTATGTGTTATCGTCAAAATATTTATTATTGTGTCCGTCCGGTGGCCCTTCAGCCCTTTGTGCGACGTACAAAAAATTTCGGGGTGTGAACAGAGTTGCTCAGGTTAGAGACGCGCCTTTGAAATGTCGATGAAATTAAAAATGACACTACACAAAATCCATAAGTTATATAAATTGAGCTGATTTATCTTTAATTATGAAACATGTTTAAATAGGTACGAATATAAAGTAAACTGAAAGAAGTAGTGAAAAAATATTTAAAAAACCATTTGATTCAATTTTATCACTAGATAAAATTTATTAGTAACCAAATCATGTCTTTGTTCAAGTGATTATAATAAAAGCTTCTTTCAATTCAAGTATTGTTCAATTGTAATTCAATTATATTATTTAAACAATGATAAATATTGATTGTCAAGTAAAGTTGAAGGACATTCATTTATATCGCTCTTAATATCATGATAAAGTGCTGGAGATGTAAAAATTTTAAAAGTTATAATTTACCAAATTATTAGAAAAAATAATTAATTATATAAGAGTTTAATTATGGAAACAAGCTAATTAAACATGTAAATTAATGTGTTTGATTGGTTTACGTTCAACATTTAAGCCAGTTAGTTAATTGTATTATTCACATACCTATATTTAAAATGAAGTGTTTTAAAATATGGTAGGTAGTGTTAATTTTTGTTGTGTTGTTTTGTTTGTTTTGTTAATTTTTCAAGTTAACAAATTGACTCGTCGCCCATTAAAAACATCGATAACTACAGTATCGATAGAATTGAATTCTCGGCGTCCCTAAAATTCGAGGAGCGTTTATGAAATATGCGATTCCTTATACAGGAGAAGTCCTTTATGCATCCCCCGGGACGCACTGGTCAAGTAGGTTATCACAAGTGGCCACGGGCGAAATGAAAAATTTATGTCTCAATATACTGCCGGAGTTAGAACTCGGCTTCGTGTCTTGCATTGGATGTTGAGAATCATCTCGAGGGAGCGCGATGATATTGGACGCCATCGGCTCTTCCAAAATAGCGTATTGGCTATTGTAAATTTTATAGCGAAGTAAAGAGATGGTTAACCGTATAAGCCTAGTTATTAGTTTAACTATTTATCATTGTATGAATATATCTTGCTCACAATCTTGTTGAAAATATTGATCTTCAGACAATTTTATCTGAAATCTTCCAACCCTGTTTCTTCATTCATTCATTCAGTATTTTATATGTTTTTCTTGAAGATGTTTTTTTCATGGATCAGACTTTCTTATATACTTAGGTACATTTAGATTAGTAAATTGGTAATTTAAGGTACACTCAAACTCAAAAACACATCTTTTGATACGTTGAAACAGACAAGTATATATTTAAATTTTCGTTGGATGATCTATTAGTCTACCTACTCAATTTTCATAATTTGATCTATTAATCTAATGATTACTATATTCCTCCTATCAGCAAGAAAGTTAGTCGATTTACCTACTATTCCTGAACTCCGCAATTTTTATCTATTAGCCATTATTATTTTTTCTTTTGCATTATAAAGTGAGTAAGTAGTTCCAGTGTATCAAATAGCTTGTAACAGTCACAATGGCATGCAAATAATCCTGTCTCAATCTAATCACAAGACAATAAGCAAAATGTATCAATTATCTTAACAATGGATTCAATTAAATCATTATACAACATTATTATAATAGATAATTTTTAATCACTCATAGTATCTAAGTACAGACGTAATTTTCAGACTGTGTCATAAGTGAAATCTAAGTAGAGTTGCTTCTGCAGTGATGTCATCAACGATGTCATCTGTAGTAATTCAAGTTAACTTTTATGCGATTTTTTTATCGACAATTTCATCGACATTTTTTTTGGCTAGTTAGTTTCAGCCCTGGCTAGTTACCACTCTACCGATGAAACCGTGCCGTCAAACGTTCTAGCGTTCCAGTACGATGTCGCGTAGAAACCGATCAGGGGTATGGGTGTAATAAAAACTGCCATACCTCTTCCAGGTTAGCCCATTTCCATTTTAGACTGCATCGTCATTCGTCACTTACCTGGCGAGATCGTAGTAAAGGGCTAACTTGTAGATTACTAAAATCTATCTATACATATAATAAAATCGTAAAATTGCCGTATCTGTACATTGAAGATTTTTGCAAAATAATAACTGGGGGATGTTAGAGATAAGTAATAGAACGTAAAAAAGCAATTTTTGAAATTTTTGTCTGTTTGTCTGTTTGTCGGTTTGTCTGTCTGTTTATCTGTTTGTCTTTATGTTTGTGCGCGCATCACATAAAAACTACTGAATGGATTGAAATGAAACTCGGCATGATTTAAGTTCATACTATGGAGTAACATAAAGGATACTTTTTATCCCGAAATTCAGCACGGTTCCCTTGGGAGAGGGGATGAAAGTCAAAATGTGTACTTAGATGTAATTCGTTAACGGGTGGTCCGATTTTATTCATTCTTTTTTTGTTACAAAGGAAATACTTTAAAGATTACTGGCTAATCTCTGAAAGGCTGGACCGATTTTGATGGGACTTTTACTGGCGGATGTTTACATTTTGAGCTACCTAAACATCTGCCAGTGAACTTTTAACAGTTTTTAGCAAGGTAAGTATGAGCTCAAAGGAGCTTAGGAAAAACAAAATGATTCTCACGGGATTTTTAAAAACCAATGTCCACGCGAACGAAGTCGCGGGTGTCCGCTTGTAAAAAAATACAAAGCGTTACAAAGACCACGAGAGGTACGTGTCACACTGATTATTATGCTTTGATTATCCACATGGCCAGATTGATAATGTAACTCACGAGTGCGCCCTAAAAAATGTTCACTTAAATTGGTAGGATCGCTCTCACCTACTTCAGTGTCACTTAATAAACTACGCAGTAAACAGCTCCCGAAAAATAAAAAAATATGCCGGTTTGTGCGGTGAAATTATGTCGTAATTATCCTTCACAACAAAATAAGAGGTCGAAGATCTCATATCATCAGTAAGTTTTTACATTTGCGTATGTTTTTTTGAGAAAATAGGATTTTTAATTTCGATGTTTTATAGGTACGTCGAACTGGCCGGTGATACCAGCTGAGCATTGTGGTATTTTGCACATTATTGTGCAAAAATATATTGTTGTATGTTATACGTGTGTGAACATTAATAATTATTAATAAAATCAATTTGTTGCCAGTAGTGAGGTAATTTGCCACAAATATAGGGAAGTCCCGGAATATAGTAAATATTTATTATTAATATTATACTTACTGAATTTTGACCTTCAATAATTTTTTTAAATAATAATTATCCTACTAATATTATAAATGTGAAAGTGTGGATGTTTGGATGTTTAGATGTTTGGATGTTTGGATGTTTGTATGTTTGGATGTTTGTTACTCAATCACGCCGCAACTACTAAACCGATTTGGCTGAAATTTTGAATGGAGATAGAATATGCCCTGACTTAAAACATAGGCTACTTTTTATCCTGGAAAAATTCACAGTTCCCACGGGATTTTGAAAAACCCGAAATCTATAGCTACAGCTATAGGTAGATTAATATAGAGAACTTCCTTGATAGTAGGTATAAAGGTTGGAAAAGGGAGCGGGAACGGGAGCCGGAAATCCACGATTCCCTCGGGATTTGTTTAAAACCGAAATTCACGCGGGCGAAGCCGCGGGCATTTCCTAGTTCTAAATAATTATGATTATAAATATAAATTATATAAAAAAAAATTAAAAATAAATTTTCTAATTAGTTTATAATTATTATTAATACTTAATTAATGTAGATTTCCAACGGATCCAATACTAAGACATCGCTGGACAGCTGTCATCAGAAGGACACGACATGACGACTGTTGGAAACGTATTATAAAAGTATTTGACTAAATCAAGAAATAATTTTTATTTAGTATCTAGTGTTACGAATTTGCAGCGCCACCTACCGGATTCAATTAGGTTATGAATCTAAACTCCCCAGGGACAAGAAACTTACAAAATTTCAACAAAATTTGTTCGTAATAAAAAAAATCCTAGAACATGACTGCAGCACCACCTACAGGGTCCAATTGTAGATACAAACTATCTTCTTACCCACACAAACACACACCAAAAATTCCATCATAATCGGTCCAGCCGATATTTAAATAATGAGGTAGATACCTAATGAATATTCTGTAATCAAGTAATTACTAATGCTGTTTCCATGGCAAACTATTGATTTACATTAAACAAACAGTTTTACACACACGTAGATTAAAGATAAATAATTAATAAAAACAAAATTTTATCCTACACCATACTTGATTTATCTATAAAAATTGTGCAATTGTCCAAATAACCGGTATCCCTAGGCGCGCACACATATGCGATTCGAGGTTGTATCGTACACGGCGCGATTACCGAGGTCACGCACACATAGCCAGTAGGCGCGGCCGTCTTGACGAGTAATAATATTTCGCGTTGCTCCCTCTTGGGAACTCTTTGTTATTATGCTTGGGCTGCAAGTTTTTTGGTGGTAGGCGTACCTACTACTATAAGTCTAAATTTCAATAATTTTAAGGTACCGCATGATATGATAGATCGAGTGTAATAGAACCGAAAGTTTTGCTCAACAACATATTTTTCACAATATGACTTACCTACGTCTTATGGCATATTTCTCGCAATTCCATGAATCTCCTACTTACCTGAATCCAATATTTATACTGAATTTTTTGATCAATTAACAAAATTACAATAAGTAGAGGAAATCAATAATTCTATCTTACTCCAACACAAAACATTTCACACGTCATTTAATGGAAATTAATGGAAACGAAAATCTTAAATTCCATATTAAAAGAAGCAGATAATAATTAATAAAAAGCAGAAGCATTTTGGCTTAGGTAAGTATATTTCGAAAACCAATAAATATAAATAACTCCGCCATGCTATAAATCCAGAGAACGAGTTTTGTTTATGCGAAAACTTACGTCCGAAGATCAAACATTCTTCAACCGCAAAAAGACATCGTCAAATTACATTAAAAAGTACCGTAACTCGTTTAATTTAAATTAGACAAAGCCATTTGCGAATCAAAATAACACATTCGAGATCGCTCCCAGAGATAATATTATCATTAGCGGTGAGTGGGCAGGCGACAGCGGAACCGCAAGTCATCGCGCCGCCCAGTCTACCGGAGCCTTGTCACATCTCGTAAGGCTGCGTGCACACTTCTATACATATAATAAAATCGTAGAATTGCCGTATCTGTACATTGAAGATTTTTGCAAAATAATAACTGGGGGATGTTAGGGATAAGTAATAGAACGTAAAAAAGCTATTTTTGAAATTTTTGTCTGTTTGTCTGTTTGTCCGTTTGTCTGTTTATCTGTTTGTCTGTTTGTCTGTATGTTTGTGCGCGCATCACGTAAAAACTACTGAATGGATTGAAATGAAACTTGGCATGATTTAAGTTCATACTATGGAGTAACATATAGAATACTTTTATCCCGAAATTCAGCACGGTTCCCTTGGGAGAGGGGATGAAAGTCAAAATGTGTACTTAGCTGTAATTCGTTAACGGGTGGTGCGATTTCATTCATTCTTTTTTGTTAGAAAGGAAATACTTTAAAGATTACTGGCTATCCTCTGAAAGGCTGGACCGATTTTGATGGGACTTTTACTGGCGGATGTTTACATTTTGATCTACCTAAACATCCGCCAGTGAACTTTTAACAGTTTTTAGCAAGGTATGAGCTCAAAGGAGCTTAGGAAAAACAAAATGATTCTCACGGGATTTTTAAAAACCTATATCCACGCGAACGAAGTCGCGGGTGTCCGCTTGTCCAAAATAAATATCATCTTGATAAAGCACAGCCGGTTTTAGCCGATTTTCACGAGGCGAGATAAAAATATTAGTCAGTCTTTGTATTTTCATGCAACTATAGATTTTCAGTTTGACACGTATTATATTAGATAGGTAATAGTTATATTAAAATGGCTCTATCATACACATACCTATTTCGAAGATTAGTTTTTACAGCGACGAAGCCAAGAAGTCTATTTATTATCTAAGAGTTGTATCAGTCGTCGCTATAATATTTATTATGGTGATTGGCTTTTATGATAATCTTGCTGCAATAAGTAATGCATTTTAGCTAATAACGAGAGATTTCAATCAGAGGTGGATGCGATTGTCATAACGTAATAAAATAAAATTGCTGTCGTTTTTAGACGATCGACACACTTTTTACCCATTCTTGCAAAACTCCTAATAAATAATTCCATTAAAACCGAATATTACAGTAATATAAAAAAGTTTTCGACCAGAAAAATAAATAAAAGTCAACAACATATTTGGACAGTGGAGTCCTATGGATGCCACTGCAACACTAGAAAACTCTGTTTTTGGTTTCCCCTTGCAAAAATTACTTTCATGTGTCAGAATATAGATTTCAGATTTCGTTTATAAGAATGGTTACTAGGTATCACTATAATGTGACAATAGTCGTTAAAGTCCGCCAACCCGCATTGGAAGCTAAGTCTTAGCTCTAAATCCCTCTCTCCTATGAGAGAGGAGGCCTGAGCCCAGCAGTGGGACGTAAAAAGACTGCAGTGGTGGTGGTGGTTATAAGAATGAACTTTACATTATTGTGTGCAAACCCAAACAGCATTCGGTAGAGACAGTCGTGTCATTCCACGGTTCAAGTTATACCGGTCGATCTTCCAAAAGACGCCGAGGGGCTCCATTGACAGTTGACGTTGATTCACCATTGTCCCTTTCGAGAGTGACGTCACTTGTTATTAGATCCGCCGTTGTTAGTGGATGGTCCACCGTGGCACAGCCCGCATCTGTAATTATAGATTTTATTTTAATGATAGACTGGAGACCGACTTATCGGGTAGAAAACACGGTAGAGAACGAGATATCATATAACTAGAGTGTTAAATTAAAATTGCTTATTCCTCAAATAAACTTAACCAACATTACCTACATATTTCGTAGAAATCTTCTAGAACGAAACTAGCATATCTTTGAGAATTTCTGACTTTTTCTGCAAGTAGGTATTAGGTATACTCGCACCTCGAAAATTAGCTATGCAATAAAACAATTAACAGGCTATACCTAATTAAAAAATTAAAAAACCCGACTGCCATTACCAAACTAAAAAATTAATAAACTATACCACCGTTTACTCATAGTGTAGTTATTATTTATTTTGTTTTCTATAATTTGTCACTCCAAACTGATTTCAAACATATAACTAGATTACTCCCCTTTTAAAGCCCTTTATTTTGATACCCCACTTGAGGGTCTTGAAGAGAAAATTTTTTTTCAGCCTGCACATTAAATTGCATAAAATCTGTCGTTTTGATTTTTTATGAATTTTTTGTACCCAGTTAAATGTGCACCGTCAAGACAAATCTAATGACGTATAATTTATCAAAATATAGGTTGAGCTGTTGAGTATTTACGAATGACATAGGAAACGGCCATTTTGTATGATTTATCACTCCAAATTGTTTCCAAATATATAAATTGTATAAATTTTCGTACTTGCCTTTTAAAGCCCTTTATTTTGATACCCCACTCGAGGGTGTTGAGAAAAAAATTTTTTCAGTCAGTACATTAAAGCGCACAAAGTCCGCCATTTTGATTTTTTTTTAAATTTAGGTACCCAGTGACACTTGCCTCATCAAGACAAATCTAATGATGTTATCATTTATCATCTATGTCCGCTTGTAACTACCGTTGAGTAGTTACAAGCGGACATAGGAATGGACATTGGACATACATACACAGGTGAAACACATATATACCCAGTCGGGTAAAAAAGCCATAATATGCAAAAATTAACGACACACTCGTCACTCGACTCCTGATAGTACCTACATGTAATTTTTTTCGATACAGCCTGTCACACGCGGTCAAGTTCGCTATGACAAGATAATGTTGACGTAATGAGCTCATTCAATATCATTTTTGGGTGGTCTTAATTTCAAATCCTCGTATCTCCTATCATGATAGTATTTTATATTTACTTGTACATTATTTTCTGGTAAATAAGGTTCAAATTGTAGATTTTCCTACGATCGGCACGGATTATGATATTATAGTATTGTGACAAAAGAATTGTCGCGTCATCGAACGAGATTGTATTGGAAACGTATTTTATTCCGATGACATCGGCGCAAGAATAATATTTGGTCCGTTTGAGAGACCTATTTCTATATGACCATATTTATTTATGTCAAAAACTTCTTTAGTTGTGTAAGGAGCATTGTGCGGAAGAGATTTTTTAATTTATCTTTTTTCGAAGCAATCACGATTTGGAGTTGTTATCTAATAGAGTCATCGGTCTTGAGACGATTTGAGATTGTCACAGATTCAAAATAGTTTCATTTTTAACTCGCTTTTAGTAACTTTACCTGTTACTAACTATGTACCTACTGTGTTACAAATAAATCTTTGAAGTTGAATTTGACCAACTTGTACTTAATAAAGGGAAGTAATACTAATGACAATACAATAACTTGGTTCCATCTAGCTGATTTGACGATTTGTTCGACGTTTGACGAACCACGAGGAAGATAGTGGAATTCTTCAATGGCTTCAAATACACTCCTAGATTTTGGGTTCATAGTACTCGTATATCTACGTGCCTATCTTAAAATAGAATACTTACCAAATTATTTACAAAACAAGTGTAAATTGAAAATTTAAAAAACCCCTGACATTCGCCATTTAGTGGCGGCGGCCATCTTGAATTTGCAATAAGGTGCAGCGGGGCAATCTCGACTGGTAAAACCTAAACCACAACTTTGAAGGTATAAAAATATTAGATGATATAGTTTTATTAAAAATGTAATGTATTGACGCTCCAGAGTCATTATCTGTGTATTATATTTACAAACTCATATTGAAAAATATTCAATAGATAGGCTTAAAAATGTGTTTTTGTCAAAAAAGGCAAAAATAGTTGTAATTCCCCCTCCGTGGGGCAATTTCAACTATTAATTATAATTTCTCTTCTAGAGCTCTTAGCTTGATGTTAGTCAGTTGCAGAGTTCTTTATAGGGATGGTAATCTAAATTGAATCTTGTCATTTATGCAGCTAGGCTCATTTTTGAATAAAAACACGTTAAAGGTTTAGCCGGGGTAATTTCGACTGCTCGCCATAGTTAATAGTGATGGGAACGTAATAAAAAATAAGTCGATAGATACACCAATAAATAATTTTGGTCTGCTATCTACTAAAGGTACTATATCTACTCACTAATCATAAATCAAAACTTCATTTTAAGAAAGGAATATGTATTTAAAATAGAACCAGAGCACCCCTCGTCCTAAATCTACAATCGGTCATATAAACATTACGCAATTTTATAATTTAGGACCAAGATTCATCTATCTTTTTTAGTTTTAAAACAGCAATTAATAATCTAACAAATATAAAAATTTACAAAAGTCATAATAAAAAGTAGGTAATCAACTTAAAACTAAACTTTGAATTCTTAAAAAGTACTGGTCGAATTGGCAGGCACCTACTAATTATGTATTCAATTACAAACAAAGATTTTTGCAATCGAAATTTTTTCAGACAACACTTCTTAAATTTGTACCTTAAAAAATATCTAAAATCTCTTAACTTTCATAACTAGCATTTAATAAATGCGCGTTTTTAAATTGTGTACAAAACGTCAGTCTTTAGTTATGTTTCAGAAAAGTATACCTATTAAGTTATTATTTTAATAAAATCTTCGAAAGTTACAAATTAAAAATCAACAGTTATAAAGTATATATACCAATTTACGTTTTTAATCAGTCTGGGCTTAACTCTTCAAAAGAGAAAAGTGTATTTATCTAACTATGTATAACCTATCTACGTTTTTAATCAGTCTGTACTCGACTCTTCAAAAGAGAAAAGTATATTTATCTAACTATGTATAACCTTTCTACGTTTTTAATCAGTCTGCACTTAACTCTTCAAAAGAGAAAAGTATATTTATCAAACTATGTATTGACTTACTTATACTTATTTAACATCTTCAAAAGTTACAAATACATAACATTAGGTATTTATAATGTTGTAAAATAATTATGCAAATACCTATCTAGGTAAAAATAGGTAACATGTTAAAAGTTGAGATCTATCATCAGACTCTAAAATTCAAACCTTAATAACTAAGTGTGAGTATCATAATTCATAAATTTCAATTATACTCCTGGATATCAATATTGCTCGGGAAGATATAATCAGGGCCTTTCACTTCAGGATCTGGAAGATATTGAATTATCTCTTCTTCATCAATTATTGATTGATCGTTTTCTATGAGACGAAAAACTTTTTTGTTTTTTTTGTATGATCGAAAACCTTGTACAAAAATCTTGTCTCGAGCTACACGTTCAATCTGGCATACGTATTTAAAAGTTTTCTTTCTTTTGGATGAAAAAAAAATTGCCAATACGAATCTCCCTTTTTCTGGAGTTTGTTTCGGAGAAGCGACATGAACTGGGATGTCCCTAGAAGTACTAGTACCAAAATTTAAATTAGAACCATTTGTAGACATACGCAAGTCCACATTACCGACATTGACTAAGTCCACATCAATCTGATTATCTTCATCTTCCGAGTCAGACTCCTGGACACGTATCAAGCTTTGGTAAAAGTCTTCCATATCACATTCAGAATTCGTTTCACTGAGACTTGTATAGGAGCCAGAGGAATCACTGTCCATTTCGTACTTGTTTTTTTTGGAGACTTTTTTTCGTTGAGTAGACCTTTTAGTAACTTTCGATCTTTTTTTTACTCCATTTTCTTTTTTCTTTGGTATTTGCTTCTTTTGTTTTTTGTTCTGGTTTTGTTCATGCTTCAATTTCTCTTTTTGCATTTTTTTGTTTTCCTTTTCTAATGTTTTGTTATCTTTCTCTTCTTTTTCTTGTTTTAAACGATCCAGTACTTCTTTATAAGTCAGTACTTCCGCGTTGCTATTGGGGACGCGTTTTTTTTTAGTTTTAGTTGGATCATTTTTGGCAATACTCTTAAGTAAAAGTTCCTCAAAAGAAACTGGTTGGATAGCGTTTTCTGAAGGTTTAACTATCTTGCAATCTAAAATCTTTAAAGATGTCAATCGTTCCACGTCAATTCTTTTCGGTATCGGCAGCTTAATCGTGTTTTGCAATGTGACAAGTGTATTTTGCGTCTCGTCTTTGCTATAAATCGCGTTCTTTTCATCGAACACAGTATCTGATACATCAGCTGAAACACAATTTTGTGTAGTCTTGTCGCAGATTTTTTCCGGGAACTTACCGCTGCTATGATATTCGTTGATTTTTGTCAAAACAATTGTTAGTAAACTGGGAACGGCTTTACTGAAACGCATATCATTGTACGTACGTGGTTCAGTTGCGTTGTAAGCTTCACCTTGTGGTTGTTTGTGATTCACTGCAAGGGTTTCGGCTTGAGAAGTCTTCCATTTTTGCAACGTGAATGGGTCGAAAATCTCCTCTCGGATGGCATTTCGGTTAAGAGGATAAATACCTGTTTTGCGGAATCCGTTTCTTAAAATAATACAATCTAGTTCGTTCCATATTTTTGTCAAAATCCTGGCAAATTCTGACTTCGGCAATTTCGAACCTATGTGAAGTCTCTGCCATCTTATTATTTCATCCTCCCATCGGTCTTTAAGAGGTTTCATTGTGCTGCAGTCCAAGGGTTGGAGAACATCGGACGAGTGTGGTGGAAGCTTTAAAATTGTGATACCTTCGGAGGCCGCATATTGTATGACATTTAGATCGACATGAGAAACATGCCCGTCGTATATTAGTAGCACGGGCCTAACACTTCCCAGCGAAGGAACAAATACAGATTTCAGATATTTTTCAAATATGCTGGTCTGCATCCAGCCTTTTTCGCTTACGGCGTAAGCTGTTTGTATGTTTTCGTTTTTAAACATCCACTCGGACCAGAGGTGTTTTCCTTGAAAGATGATTAACGGCGGAACTTTGTTGCCAGAAGCATTCGTCGCCAACAAAACCGTTGTATTATTTCTTCCGGGACCACTAGTCGTTCTAGTACAGCGGAAACCTTTTTTACCGATTACTTTGCCTTTAACAGGATCATTACATATGCTTGTCTCATCTAAGTTATAAATTTGCTCCGGTTTATCTGTCAGGTCCAGTTCTTTCAATGCCTTTTCTAATAAATCGAAATAACTATAAACAATAAAAGGATCGCAAGCCTTTCTTCTAGCTATCTCAACGGATTGAGGCTTTTTGATTGAGAGACTGTTCCTTTTCTGAAATGCCTGAAGCCAGTCTTTTCCTGGCAAATCATTTTTGAAGGGATTGTCGATTCCATTTTGGCGGACATATTGAGATAGAATAGAATAGAATAGAAATAGAATAGAAAAGTTTTTTATTCAAATAAACTTTTACAAGTGCTTTTGAATCGTCGATTGAGTCTACCACAGGTTCGGAATGCAGTTCCAGCCGAGAAGAACCTGTAAGAAACTCGGCGGTTGCTCTTTTTAAAAATAACATTATAACAATTATTATTATTAATGTACATGATTGAAATGCCGTCTCGCGCATTGCTGGAACGAGTTAAATCCAAGCTTTTTTATCGTTTATATAATCTTCAGTTGTATAATAAGCTTTTTTTATGAGCATACTTTTAAGAAAGTTCTTAAACTTGTGTAAAGGCAAGTCTAAGACATATTTTTTATTCGGATAAACTTTTACAAGTGCTTTTGAATCGACAAATGAATCTACCACTGGTTCGGAATGGTGCTTACAATTCTACACGTTAAGAAGGGCAGACAAAAGTAGCCCCATTTCCGACGGCGGCACCCGTTCACGAGCATGACGCATGATCCAGCCATTGCTTCGCTCAACCATATTTGAGGGAACGTAACAATATATACCATAACAGCTATACCATAACAATAGATACCAAAACAGCTACTTCTTTTCTAGTTAACGGGAAACCATGTTTTTCCATAACATGTAAGCTATGGGCAATTCTTCTTTCCACATCTTCCCCGAGCGCTAAAGGTCTTCCAACGTTGTCGTTCATATGAGTATTGTAAACTCTAGTTACAATGGTTGATCTAGGAATGCCATATATTTCTTCAGCTTGGTAACTCGTCATTACTTTATTTTTGACATCTTGCACTGCTTGCTGCAATTCTGCCATTGTGTATGACTTGTCCGTTTTTTTTCTATAGTGGCGAACCATCTGCAATAAATTAATAAAGTAGTAAGAAATTGAAAAATCCCTCGAAATTCATCGATTTGAATCGTGTTGCGATCCTGCGAATAGAAAGATTACAATAATATAGCTACAAGTTAAATATTTGTAACGTATTTACATCGACAAAACATATCGAAGCATGCACATTGCACATCACTAGTGTTTGTTCATTTCCATATAAAATCTGGTGGGGCAATTTCAACTGCAAAATAGTTGAAATTAGCCGCCATTACAATCCAGGTGGGGTTATTCAAACTCACACCAAAATGCTGTTAAAACGCAAGTTACAACATAAAAAAATAGCTAAAAACATGAAATAGGCTTTAATTAAATGTCTTACCTTTGAAAATCTTCGAAAAACACATTAATTACCACTTTTTTTCGCAAAAATGTGAGACACTAATTAGCACGTGCAAACAAGAAAAAGAGAAGAAAACAAAATGGCCGTGTCGATCAAACAGTATTGGGTCTAGCAGTGCCATCTAGGTAGAAATTATGAAATTGCTTTTGAGCTATCCGGTCATAGATGTCACTTATTCAAATAAAGTAAAATGTAGAAGTTATTAAGATTAGTTGAAATTTCCCGCTGTCGAGATTGCCCCGCTGCACCTTAGTGCTATTCTACTAGTCAAGCCCTTTCATTTGATACCCATATCAAGGGAGTTGTGAAAAAATATATCATCCGCCATTTTGTAGCGGCGGCCATCTTGGACCGATTTTCATCAAACATAGCTAAGAACACTCTCGACTAATTCACCTTTCAAACAAAAAAAACCGCATTCAAATCGGTCCACCCGTTTGAGCGCCACAGGGGAACAGACAGACACACACACACACACACACACACACACACACACACACACACACACACACACACACACACACAGACACGTCAAACTTATAACACCCCGTCGTTTTTGCGTCGGGGGTTAAAAAAAAGTGGTCCGGATATTTCGAAAGTAAGATCGCTGTTTATGAATAAATATAAATAAAATACTAGGTAGGTATCTAATTTTATTTAAGTGTTACAAAAAGCTTTCATTTAAACAACAAAGTCTACAAAATAGGAACGTAATATTAAAAATAATAAAACTGTTTTTCTCAGTTACCTTAATAATAATAAAAACACAGCTCAACATTCAATCAATCCTGCAGTCTGAAACTTCGGATCATAATATAAATCAAGTTTCCTCCTTTACCCTTTCTGCACATTGCAGTAAACAAAGCCTGTGACGAACATCTCTAGTATTATACTCTTTAAATGCATATAGTTAAAGTTTGTAATAGCGTGAAGGGGTTTTTATGAAGTGTTTATATTGCAGGGTTGGCAGGTGCATCCATCGATCAACGTCGGCAGGCCGTGACAATTTGACGTACGAGACAATCGGGCCCATGCAAAATGGAGCGACGCGTCAACCCTTATTGCCGTGGTTACATGGGCCTCTTTATTTATGTAGAATACATTATTGCACTTGCAAAAATAAACAGATGAAGAAAAGTCAGGCTCCACAATTTCGCATGCAAAGGCTTGTGATACCTGTCTTATCTCTTACAGAATATAATATGTAACCTTTGAAAAAATAATGAGATGGCATGCACTAAATATTTTTATATCTTAAGTTAAAAACAAAATAAATCAAAATAAACTATACTTACTCTCATAACATTTGCAAACCAAAATTTTAACAGTCAAATTGTCACCATATTATTTGGATCGCAAAATAAAACCTACTTATCTATAGATTAGATATAGTATCTACAACATGTTACAATCATTTTTATAAATATTTTTTATGTAACAAATAAATCGCCGGTTTGTTAACCTTCGTATAATATCCGCAAATCATTGCTTTCGAGTTGTGACAACTGAACAGTTATCTGAATCTCAGATCAACTAGAGCGCCGAAATACAGCAAGTAGGAACACTTAAAAACTTTTGATTAATCTTTAATCCAATTATAATAAACGTTTTGTCACACTGTTATTATGATACGTTGGTAATATAATTTTTTTTTTACTAAAAAAATTAATTAAAACAATTTTACTAAAAGTATTAATGTATTGTACGTCATCTAAGTTGTAATGTATTGTGTTTATTTACCTTTTTAATATTTTTATTTTTATTTATCTGGATTTTGACCGACTGTTTTTTGCATTATACTTAACGCTCCGGGCCTCACACCATGTGGCCCTGCCTTAATTTTGCTTTGACAATTTACATCTTAAATTGATGTGAGGTGTCAAGTTTGGGGTCGATCAAAATTTCAAATAGACCCCGTAAGTGGATTTTTGGGGGTTCCGTTCTGTGTAAGCGGCGGGAAAATTGATGCTGTCAAAGAAGGCTTATTCAATTTGCGGCTTATTAATCAACGCCGCGAGGGTGCGGAAAGTGCAACTTTATGAGCTTGATGAACTTGCGCATAAGTTATTTTATTTTGAAAGCTCCATTACAATAAATTGGTTGACATGTAAACGATATTTTACGTAGTAACATAATGAACGAATTTTTTTCTTTGGTAAAAGTGTGCTTTTTATTTTACTACGATCCACTTAGTAACCTGACTAGAATGCGACCTCACACCGGAAAACGCAGTGTTGGCAGACCTCCCACTAGGTGGACTGACGACTTCAGAACAATAGCGGGAGCCGCTGGATACAAGCGGCACAAGATCTCGGCATGTGAAAGTCCCTACAAGAGACCTATGTCCAGCAGTGGACGTCTATAGGTTGATGACAACGAAACTGACAATATTATTTAATTCAAATATGCCATACTTAACATACCTACATAAATTGCACTATCAAAAGTGGAACCTCTTATTAAAATTGAAAATATCGACAAAATAAGTAATTTGATAACTGATAATATTGTCTAATAGAAATTGTCTTTTTATTATGACGTAGGTTTTTCCGGATTTTTTAAAATTCCTAGGGGAGAGCAAGCGAAGGAAGAGTATACGCAAACATTATTATCAGATGTTTATCAACATAGCACTATTATAAAAAAAGATACTAAATTAGTAAAATAACAAAAAAGAGAGTCACATGCGTCACAAACTAACCATGAAAGTAACTTATCTGATCAATATAAAAAAAATCTAAAACACGTTCACACACAAAAGTCATTATTTCGATTCGCACAAAGGTCACAATCGAAAATATTGTGACCATACAATAACGTATAATCACGCTCGAACAATAATCGAAACGAAATTGTCATCGTCGAATTACGCAACATCGATCGATTCTCGCGATCGTCAATTCGATTACAGCCGGCGACAGATGTCCGCAACGTGACGAATTTGGTCTAAACGAAACAACCCTAATGGGACCCTAACTTGACGGTGACATTGAATGGAGTTCAAAGCGTATCTCACGTAAAATAAGGTTGGGATTTGAATGGGGTGAATAATTGGTTGTTTTGGTTAGGCTTTCGTATTGGTAATCAGCCGGTGACCGCAAATTGTTGTCCCTCGATCCAGCCGTTGTTGTCAGGAAATTACTATTTCGATTTTTTATTCCGTGAGGATTTGTAGTATAATTTGAATGTGAAGATGCATTAAATAATATATTTTTAGCACGTAAGTTCTTATGTACTTATTAAAATATTCATAGGTGCAATCTTCGTCGCATTGCTTGAAGAACCGATAAGAATGTGAGAAGACCTCCGAACGACGGAGGATCTCAAGCGAGTCGTTGGCAGCCGCTAGATAGATATACTTGCGGCACAAGATCCTATGTGAAGATATCCTAGAAACCTATGTCCAGCCGTGGACGTCTATCGGCGGAAACTTATCTATGTGTTATGTTTCCGTCGAAGCGTTAATAAAAAGTTAGTTCTAAATATTTTCCACGTTCGCGGTGGAAGCATTGTTTTTTGTGAATGTCATCGCGAGCATCGAACGCCGCGCCGCAAACGATCGCGGTTCTCTTTGTGTCGAACCGGCACTGTAGTGGTACAAGTCACGAGATATCTGAGGGCTTACCATCATCTTTTACAAAATTATGATAGTGCAGAAAAGTTTTGTTAACGGTGATAATACATTACGTAGGACGTGTTTCACCACCTTCTGATAAGTGTCGGATACTTTCTCACGTTAAAAAACGATAAAAGCAATGTAAAACCGCCGCAAGGAAGTAACTTTTTTATGATTGCTAGATTTGACGTAAAAACTGTACAAGCAAATTAAGTACCTACCTACTGAACAGATTTTCATGCGGTTTTTTTCAATAGACAGAATGATTCATGAAGAAGGTTTAGACGTATAATTTTTTAAGGTTTTGGGTAAATTGGTTGAAATATGATGATATTTGTTGAAAATGTCGGAAATAGTCAAGCCACCTAAGAGCTTTCATCAAAAACGCTGCCTAATTAATCCCTTTGAGATGTAACAAAACGATGTATGGTGGGAAGCAGGTAATTACTAAACGTGCGAAGCCGGGGCGGGTCGCTAGTACTCATATAATTATTTGAACGACAGCATAATTGAGGCCGTCAGCGCATAAGCGGCCTAACCCACATTTTTTTAAGTTCTTACTTATAGAGTATATACTGATTACAAAGATGATAATTCTTTGCCAAAAATAGCCTAACTATAGTTATCCTGTTATGTAATAGATGGCGCAACAAAATCCATTTTTGTATTTAATTATTTTCGTCTTTTATTTGAGCAATGATGTCTTAACCCGCCACTAACTAATACTAACTGTCTCAGGTTTAGGCCATTTTTGCGCTGACGGCTTCAATTCAAACACAAGTTTTTATTTTTATTTTTGTCTATGCTCGTTTAAGTATGTTTGTCTAACTAATCTTTGGAACAGCTGACAACGACACTTTAACAGGCAGATAGATTTTTAAACAGACAAGTGATCTAGGCTACTTTTCAAGCCAGAAAATTGAAGAGTTTCCGCGGGATTTAAAAAATCCTAAATCAACACCGACAATTTGAAGTTCTTTGGATAGTCGTTAAGGGTCTACGAACTTATTCGACGCAGTTTTTAGTTCAGAGTGAACCACTAGTATAATAGATAGTACGCTTTTTATTTAAACTTGGACCAAGCGTTTTGTCTTTGATGATCCGTCAAGGATTGTGACATTCATGTGCAACGCACATACGCTAAACAACAATTACACAACAATTGGCGATATTAATTGTTTAATTTACTTACTCCTTTAAATACTCTTTTTTTATAGGTTTAACTAGAAGGAAAAATGTGTGCCATAATTAACTTTATAACGACAATGACGCGCAGTAGCCGTTTTTTTCGCCGCCTAACAACTACAAACCATTTGTACACGCCAAACCAAACAATGATAAAAAAGTCATATTACCCTACACCGTCCCTCGACTATCACTCATCGATACATTGTACCGACGCCGGATGTCACATCACTAATACGACAGAACCTTTGTCGTGTCCCCCCCGAGTGATAAAAAGAAAAAAAAGAACATTTAAAAATGGAACACACAAATGTATCCAAGATCGGATTCTGGAATATCATCGGCGGATATATTTCATCTTGTCATAACATGGTGGGTCAAAGGAATGGATCAGAGCTTGATAAATTACAGTTCAAATTTGGAATAATGTCTTTTTCACTATTCACCCGCGTTTTGGCGGACTTGGTGAAGTGATGACGTTAGCGGATCGTCTCAGCTCAGAGGGGTTTTGAGATGTAATAATTATATGAGTGAAGTATGGCACTGTTAAGGCTCCCCCACACAGGCGCGTTATTATAGGTCGATAATATCGCATGCGTTATTGCGATATCTGTTTCCAGTACATTTTGTATTAGGATGGTCATGTAGTTATACACTGCTGCGATAATAACGCCGCAATGAAAGTAGGAACTCCTGCGATACTATCGTCGTCCGATACTATCGACCTATAATAACGCGCCTGTGTGGGGGAGCCTTTATTTATTACTCTGTAAGTGTAAAAGCTTTACTAGTTTAAGGGCTTTTATAAACTTACATATTTGATTAGATATTTAGAAATTTACTAGCATCTATATCATAATTTAAACTTGTTTGGTAGGTATTTTAGAATTTTCAGTTACGTGGAGGAAATCCTAACCACTTCTTTAGTCTCGTTGAAAAAGTCGTGCGTTGCCTTCATCGCACTCTGACTACAGAAAACTATTGATCATTATTGAAAATAGATTAAACATTACTTTATGCCTGAAAAAATATAATCATAATCTGTCATTCAACCGAATGGTAATTAATATGCTTTTGAAATTTATGTCTATCCTCTTTCACGTAAAATGGATATATAACTTTGTATTGAATTTCCATGAAGGCTATTAAACTAGTCGAAAAAGGACAAGCTAATTACAACTTCAGAGGTAGGCACTAGGCAGTAAATCAAGGTAAGGGAAAATTAATCACGAGGCACCACCATTAGCTTAGCTTTCTTTAGTATCCGCCACCCAGGTTTCCCTTTAAGCGCGACAGTATTAACTAGTGATCTGGTCTTAATAACCGTTCCGCGTCATTAGCGTGGCATCATTTGTCAAAGGCTCCATTACGTGCAAGCTCCTGTGACAAATCGTACCGCTCTATGGAGAGACGGCTACAAGTTCTAAAGGTGCGTCCAGACTTGAACATTTCACCGAACCGAACAGCGAACATTTCGGCGAACTTGTTACGCTCAATGTGGACGGCGCGCTTGGAGCGCTTGAGATGGGTTACTGCGTAACAGTTCGGCGAAACTTTCGCCGACCTAACCGACCGAACCGAAATGTTCAAGTCTGGACGCACCTTTAGGTTGAGTGATTGATAGGAAAAGTATGGTTAGAAAGTCGAAGAAGTTTCCATTTTAAATGTTGCGCGAACACATCTTTTACGTGTCCCAAAGTCATGATCATTCCCATCCTCATGAAAAATACGGAAATGAAATTCCAAAGTTAGCAACACTACGGCTGCCCTAGCGATAAACAAAGTAACTGTAATTTTTTGTGAAATTGATTTTTTAGCATTAACAAAAGTTTTATGTCGAGTAGTTTTTTACCACAGTTTAATATTTCAAATAACTTGAACAGTTTACTGAAATTTGAATTGCCCAAACAAAGTAACTGCACACACTAACCCGGAATACAAATGCAAAACCAAGTAAACAACAAGCACAACACAAAAACAAAGTAATTGAATGTTGATTACTTTGTTTTTGTATTTAAAATGCAGTTGCTTGATTTTTCGTTTCGTGAAACGATCCCAGGTAAGGTGTTCTGAATGTAATTACTTTGTTTATCACTAGGGCAGCCGAGTTAACCTAGTGTTGCTTACTACAAAATTTAATTTCCCTATTTTTCATGAGATTCTGGTCGACCTATACCTACTTTATTTAGTAGTTTTGAAGCAAGACTAATATGTATGTATGTAAAGGTGCCTAGGTATGTAACATGAATGTGGATAGGTAAATAGGTCCATTAGCACATAGTGTAGATCCCGGTGCTCATTACGCGCCGCACATACATCATCGTCAGACCTTCGGCTGCTGCAAGTCATCGCGTGGACCCCAGATATAGATGCCATACAACTGTGGAAAGAGACTTTGTAATATGTAAAGAATATTATCATCCAAGACTGCATAAATTAAAATTAATATTTAGACAGGTTTTGGATATAGATACAACATACTTGTAGGTACCTACCTACATACTAATGATATAGATGTGAAAGTGTATCTATCTTTTCTCCGTCTATCTTACTCTTTTACTATTTTATGGGTCAAGCACTGATATAGTTTAATGGACAAACAGCTTAAGTCCTCGGTATCGGACGTAGGATTCTTTTATGCTGGGGATCAATGTATTCCCAAAGGATTTTTTTTTTCAGTTTGGTGAGTGAAGGGTTCTTCGTGGGGAATTCTCAAACAAAGGAAAAATATGTAGCGTCTGATTTTTGGTTTTTAAATGAAGAAAGAAAATGGTGACAGAGTCTCAATTCTCAAGGAGTAAATAATGTAAACCATGCAAAGCAATTGACAAGAAAATTAATACTGTTACCAGGAAATCTGTTTAGCATTTTAATACCTGAGTATCTAGCTGTAATGCTCTATGGTATACTCATTCGTACTACGATATATGTAGAAAAAGCCGTCTCTATATTGGCAAGCACTCAAATGACAAAAGAAATATCAAAGCGGTAGCTTTTATGGAAATTAACATAAGTATCGCTCGAAGCGAACGTCGTCGTGCGGTCATTACGGGATATAATTAAAAACCTTGATCTTTGATTTATTCCCGAAATAGCAGAATCATCTGGGGCCCGGGGGAAGAAAGCGACCGTCATGAAATATGGATTTGGATTGAAAACGAAACTCATCGTTCGGGCGGTACGTCGGTGGCGATGACCAAAAATTTGTCATTATTTCTTGAGGAATAACAAAGGGATTCTTTTTTTATTGATATCTTCATACCTACATATCTTTCGTGGTTCCGTAGTAATAGCAAGGAACGTCGAATCCGTCTGTGTGTCACAGCCATTTTATTCAGAATCTATTAAAACTACAAAGTTGAAATTCGGAAGTTTTAGATACCGCTACATAGGATAAACTACAAAGTAGAAATTCGGCAGTTATAGAAATTTATTAGATACATTACGCTACAGAGGATAATTCTGAAACTTTTCGGGGCATTTAACGAAATATGTAAAAATAAAACGTCAAAGTTGAAAAAAAGTTACATATCCCCTAGAATGAGGCATTGTTGAATAGATATTTTAAAATTTTATATAATAAAGTTTTTCGAAAAAACTACCGTGTATGAAATGAGTATACCAATTCTTGTTTTTATAGTTCATGATAACAAGTTTTTTTTACCCTACCATAAATGCGTGTTCTGACACACACTTGACCAGTTTTATTAAACGTACGAGTAAGTATCGCTACGGTAACTGTGTAATCCCAGAATATAGATGACTAATAGAACACTGAGTATAACGAGCAGTTATTATTTTAGCAAACATTGCTAGAAAGCAGATGCGTGTGGATTTAGTAGAAAATACATTGTTTGCTGAAATCGAACTGTATATTGTTTACCGGATAGGTCCATTTTTCGCACGTTAGGTAAGCAAAAAATTTTATGGAATAACTTCTGCACTCACGTACAAAACCTCAATCAAGCAAAATTATATAATTCCCATACAATTTGAAGAAATCGACTACAAGACACTAGCGAAAATTAATAATTTTATTATACCTAAGTTGTTAAGGTGTCTTTCTAAAATTTAGATTGACGAAGACTATTGCTGTATCTATCACTAGTGATACCACCACTAGTGTTAGAAATTAGGTAAATAATGATGAATAATGTGATAATTGTGTTAAACAATGACAACAATGTAATGATGAATTGTACACTAATATAGATAATTAACAGAGTTTATGAAATAATAATAAGAAAACATATTGATTGAATGTTTATCATTGTATTAATGCTAAAAGTCAACCATTCAATCAAATGCATAACCGTAAATGTATAATTATTTAAGTTGATAATTATTAAGATCGATAATAGTTCAAATTCCGTAAAATGTTTATCAAAGAAGTATTTTTGTTTACTTAGTTATATTTTAAATAATTAAGATATTCCAATGACGAATTTTGACGAATGAACATAATATTATATCATGACATTGTTATGAAATAGCTTAGTTCGTTCATGACGAGATTATAAAAAGCATGGTAGTTGAAAAGAGGGAATCAGTCTTCCCACGAAAATTGGTGAATAAACTTGTGAAATAAGTCTACGTATTGTTATTCTACGAGGTCTTCTAACACTAGTGACTAGGGTCTAGAGTCTAGACCCTCCCCCACATTTCATATACAAGCGGACCTACTACTGAAATTTAATTAAGAGACATTGCTATACATAAATCGAGCGTGAAAAGGACAACGCTATGTAGCGTATACTATCAACTTTTGAAATATTGTTGGACTTAACTGCCCTCGTTTTTTTCTCAGCAGGTACCTAACATACAGTATGACAATGACGTTGGCTACTTCCCTAATCTCGCCTTTCACACCTTTCATCCGTTCGGCTCATTGTGGGAGCGTCATCAGCGCTACCATTAGGTTCTCTTGATGTTCCGATAAATAATATCTGATTGGCATTGATACGTGCAGCTTCCATTTGGAAGTTCATTAGGGCGCAGTCGCTGACGGAGGCTAGACAGGACAAAAGTAATGGAGCGGTCTTTTTCTCTAATTGTAGCAGTTGCCATACTCGTACTTACGTGTAACAGAAGATAAGATAAAATTTATTGGGCTTCAGAAATATAACAGTAAAATAATATAACATAAATAGTATAACAGTTAAAGTTAAACCCGACTTGATAATTTTGTTGATATTATTTAAAATTGATCCATTTTAGTAAAACGATTAGCAATTTCGTAAGCAAAATAAGGATTTTATCGCTTTTACTATGTTAGGGAAATTATTGTAACGGAAATAATCCAATGAAAAATATGCTCAATTCTAACGATAGGTACAACATAACATCTAGAAAATAATTGAAAATATTAATTCATCCCGTACATAGTGCACTAAGTAGGTATGTGTGTATTTCTAGCTGGTCAGCTCTTATAAATATCAATAAGTATATTTTTTAAATAATACCTACCTATCGCCTTTTATTTAAATTATATCTAAGTACTCATTAATGTAATGTTGAAATGAACTTAAGAATTAGAAAAGTTTTACATCTACGCAGAAAACATTTTACAACGAACATTAAAGACAATATTCGAACTACTCCACAGTTTTCTCTGTCCTATCTCAATTCCCCATTAGTAGCCGACACCCTCGCGATTAACGAATCACTTGGCTTTTGTCGTGTTTTTTATTTTCCACTTGTCGCTCGGAAATCTATGTATATGTCGGGTGTCGGGGGTGTCAAACAGGCGTTTTGTCAAATCATCGAGATGAGACGCGCCGGCCGCGGCACGGCAACCCGCCCGTCAATACCGGTGAAGTGCATCTACAATATTACTTTTTGATTTTGACAACGTTGTTCATTAGACTAACCTGAAAACAGTTTGTTCAGAATCGGTAATTACTTCACACTAATATTATAAAGGCGAAAGTTTGTGTGTGTGTACTATGTTTGTTACTCTTTAACGCCGTAACTACTGAATCGATTTGGTTGAAATTTTGAACGGTGATAGATTATGCCCTGACTTAACACATAGATTTACTTTTTACTTAGAAAAAAATCCACAGTTCCCACAGGATTTTGAAGAATCTATAGCTACAAATATAGGTAGATTACTATGGTAAACTTCCTTGAAAGTGGTATAAAGGTTGGAAAAGCGAACGGGTGTATAAGGTAGGGAAGTGGGATAGATATGGGATAGGATACTTTTCTATTTACGCTGGACGGCGCATGGTGCCTATTAATTATCAATTCTGATTATTTTATTAAAAAAATATACATATTTATACTTGTTTCGGATTTTCTCGGCGTAGACCTCATAATCAAGAAGTCTCTGTGTCATTCAGAGAGAGAAGAGAGATGTACTCGGAGTAACCCTCTGGGATCAAATGATTAGATCAGAAATGTGGAGATCCGCAGGAGAACCAGAGTTATGCTGACATAACTCATTGAGTAGCGAAACTGAAGTGGCAATTGGCGGGGAACATTGCTCGAAGAACTGATAGACGTTGAGGTCCCGAGGTGCTTGAATGGCGACCTCACATTGTCACACCACGTCCCCCACTAGAGGGACGGACGATTTCAAGAGAGTCGTTGACCGGTGGATACGTGCGGCACAAGATCCTGTTCTGCGGCGGTTCTTGAAAGTGACCTATGTCCAGCGAGATTATAGCAACTGCGGAAAAAATTTGATGACTTGTTAATATTTTGTAGGTGTTGGCGGAAAGCGCAGTGTTGGCAAGACCACCAGATGACATCAAGCGCGTCGCAGAGAGCCCCTGGATACAAGTAGCGCAAGACCAAAGCGTATTAATGACATAATCTGTGGACGTCTTTCGGTTGACAACGATGACGACGAAAAAAGACAAAAAACTTAGGTATAATCAAAATTCTTTACTCTGAGAAGCGATCTCGTCTATGTAACTTAGAAGAGGACATGAAAAACTCAAACTAAGTAAAGCAGAAAACCATCACTTCTCATTTCATTTGTGG
Organism: Melanargia galathea; assembly: GCA_920104075.1. Lineage (NCBI taxonomy): Eukaryota > Metazoa > Arthropoda > Insecta > Lepidoptera > Nymphalidae > Melanargia > Melanargia galathea. The sequence goes on along the minus strand of OV049874.1, from coordinate 14,374,458 downwards.
TACACATTACATAATTTCCAAAAGACTCAAATAACAGATGTTGTTGGTGCTCATAAAACTAACCACAACGGTGTCAACGTCTCTCAATCACAAGCGAATAATGGTTATTACTATATGTGTATAAAAATATTGTTATGATCTATGAAATGCTAAATACCTTGGCATTTATGCTTTCCTGGTGTCTAGTGTTTATTTTAGGCTTTTGCTGGTTTCCTTGGCACGGACGAATTTAAAAGGTCAAATTATGTAACTTTTAGAACCGTCAAAAATCAGTTACATAAAAGTAACTAACGCTGAATTTAGTTTGGTAAATCCAATTGCCAGTCAAAGTCCCCCGCCGTGTCTGTCTGTCTGTTGAAACCTGTGTTCAAATGTTTGTCTCTCTTTGGCGCCGGGGTAATGATTGCCAATCTACGTAAGTAGAAGAAGAAGTTATTTGGTAGCATTATCTTTAGTTCTGTAAAAAAAATTTGGCCTGTCCTTAAAAAAATTTATTACCAAAGCTAAGCCAAGTTTAGAGTACCATCAAAGTTAGATCACACACCCAGCTACAGACTGGAGTCAACGTTGCTTAAGCAACGCATTCGTTTTTTTTTTTCAAGCAGCTAGAATTATTTTTGAAGTGAAACTTCTTGACGATCGTTGTGCATTTTAAATTCGATGAAACGAAAAAGTTTTAGCCTGCAAAGTCAAAGCCGTAGTTAAAGTTAAAGTTAGAGTTAAAGTTAGAGTTAGAGTTAGAGTTAGAGTTAGAGTTAGAGTTAGAGTTAGAGTTAGAGTTAGAGTTAGAGTTAGAGTTAGAGTTAGAGTTAAAGTTAAAGTTAAGGTTCTTCTTCTTGCAGTGCCTCTCCGACTAGCGAAGGTTGGCAGTCAGTCAGCTTCGCATCCACCACCACCACCACCACTACAGCCTTTTTACGTCCCCCTGCTGGGCACAGGCCTCCTCTCCCATAGGAGAGAGGATTTAGAGCGTAGACCCGCCACGCTGCTCCAATGCGGGTTGGCGGGCTTTAACGACTATTGTCACCTGATAGTGATAATAACCGGAACCGACTGCTTAACGTGCTCTCCGAGGCACGGGGGTGAGACACCGCCAGCTACCAACTCCGGGCTGGTACCGCGAATTTCTTAACAGAAACACCCAATACCTAACAATTATTTGCCCTACCTGGGAATTGAACCTGGGACCTCGTGATCTGCAGTCGAATATGCTAACCACTAGACCGTAGGCAGCTTTGCATACTCCGGTTTATTCTTCGCGAGGCGAAAGAGTTTGGTGACGCTCGCGATGCCTGTCCACTCGCGGATGTTGCGTAGCCAGGACTTTTCTCTGCGACCTACGCCTCGTTTTCCAGCAACTTTTCCCATCATGATGAGTTGTAACAGTTCGTATCTGTCATGCCTGAGCACGCGTCCCAGATATGCGACTTCTCATCTCAAGACGGTCTGCAAAAGTTCGCGTTTCTGATTGACGTTAAAAGTTAAGGTTAAGTTAAGGTTAAAAAGGGTAAACGTTAAGTAAGGGTAAAAGTTAAGGTTAAGGTTACTTTTCTGAAGTTTCACTTCTGCCGTGTGTGAATTGCACACACACCTACACTTTTTTTAAATACTAATTGGCTATGTGGTAACAAAGCTGTTTGGTGTTTATCTCATCAAATTCGCCGGAACGGTGTCAACGCCTCTCGATGACATGAGAAGATGGCGACCACGACGAATTGATCTTCGCAACACGACATTTTGTTTTGATTAGATAATAAAAAAAAAATTGCTATGTTCCATGAAGAAACTGCTTAGTGTCGTAAAATAGCTTTACTTTTTAGGGTTCCGTATACCCAAAGCTTAAAAACGGAGCCCTATTAATGTCACTCTACTGTCTGTCTGTCAGGGGGGGAGGGGGCTCCCATACATGAAAAAGGAACCGGATTTTTTTTTTCTTACCCTTCATTTCCTATCATTGAGAAATTTCTCTATACATTACCTATACCTAAAGTTTGTTGTGATATAGTTTAGTTATAAAATTGTAATAGATATTTATATTGATAATATGTACCTACCAAACGAATATTTTTTATTTATTTTTTGCTCAAAAAATAACGAAATGGGGGGGGGGTCATCAAGGTAGTCAGTTTTAGACCATTTTTGTGACTGGGGCTATCTGAAGAACTAAACCAGTTAGGAATATGAAACTTCGGTTTCGGTTCGGTTACATATTTAGTTACAACGTATAGAAGTAACTTCTTTGGAAATGTAACAATTAATTTTATATGTTTATTGAGTGACATTATTCCAGTATACCTACCTAATAATATTGCATTCAAAGCAAACGTCAGACCCATCGCGAATAGAGAAACCAATAATATTATAATCTCCAACCCAACCGGATGCTAAAATATTCCTCCTCACTAAAAGGCCTCACATCGCACCTAGATATCAACGTCGTGACGTCCTTTTAACATGAACTATCGTATTTTACGTTATAACCGTATTTTAAATGGGCGTTTCATGGCATTAAGGCGCTCGCAAATGATATTTCCCGTGCGCAAACCGCCATAATTATATTCGCATCAATCAGATGCGCGCGCGCATGCCCGCGAGCCCCTTAAATGGTTATTAGCTGGCTAATATACATGTTGTACATACACTGTACAGTTTATCCGCTTGTGTGTTACGGGGTTTACGGGTGTATCGAATTTTCTGTTATTGACGCCGACTTGTGTTCGATATTCGTAATAACTACATTATGTCACAGCAAACTTTATAATGAAAGTTCTCTATACATTACCTATATAAAGTTTGTTTGACATACATAGTTTAGTTATAAAATTGTAATAGATATTTATTTATAGGTACGTATACGTACCTACCAATAGAAACGAAATTTTCGCAGTTTGAAAGTATTTAATCAAACTAAATTCTGCTCTAATTTTGATCAAAATTGGTCTACTCTACTAAGTCCTATCCTACTTAAGACATTTACCTAAGTAGATACTATAAATTCGAAATTTTGTTTGTTGTTTGGTTTGTTTGTTTGTCTTTCAATCACGGCGCAACAGTGATACTGATCGCCGTGTTTTTTTGAATGGATTACCATTACTACTAAGTTAAGGACGAATACTATTAAGTTAAGGACGAAAAGTGATATAAGATATCTACTTCTTAACCCGAGAAAATCCTGCAGAAATTCCTTGAATTTTTAGAAGCATAGTTCTACGCGGATGAAGTCTAGGCATCTATAAACATATATCACTTTAGCAAAACGAAGAAAAAAATACTTACCTAATATCTGCGTACCTTACTTTACGTAACGTAAAAACCCATTGGATATCTCATCCTTTGGCGAACAGCCCGGAAAGACAAGTTTTCTGGTAATAACACTCAGACAGAATTTCTATCTTACCAAACTTTTTGCATAATCATCATCGTTCACATTGGTAATACCAGCTTAATATGTCTTTTGTCCCACAAAAAACTTACATCATATTATAGACAACACTGAAATTAGATTACGAGATAATTCACTGATAAGTAGCACCTTGACATCTCCATTACAAGAAAAGTATTGAACACAATCAGAATGTCCAAAGTAATATCTATGTTGGCGCCTAATTTTGATGGATGAATTGTCTGTACCGAATACCATGTTGAAAGTTGATGAAATAAGCTTTTTGTTGAGGTCTGGTAATAAGGTATGATAAAATCACTGCTGGTATTCACTAATAGAAGTACTTTATTGGTATAAAGTACTTCTACTAGCGGGGCTATTCTCTAACTTAGTTAACAACAGTAAATTATAGCCACCGAATAAGTTCGACATACATTGCCGCTTTACTGTGTGAAAATATAAACAGTGATTTCATGTTACACAGTAAAACAGCAATGTATATCGAACTAATTCAGTGGCTTTCATTTACTGTTGCTAACTAAGTTAGAGAATAGCTCGGCAGGTCGATGAGTAATACCTAACCGGTACTTCTATGTCAAATAGCTAGTGGTCTTCTTGGGTAGGTAGATATATATTATATATACTAATAGATACACTTTCTTCAATCCCCCTTGTGCAGCAAGATTCGTAATTTTATCGAAGGGGTATATCTATCTATAATATAATAAAACTGTAACAGATCCAATTCTGTACATTGAAGATATTTTGAATTTTTTTATTGGGGGGCACTCTATAATGGATACTGAAGCCAAAACTGCAATTTTTTCATTTTTGTCTGTCTGTCTGTCTGTCTGTATCTTGGCCGCGCATCACGCCGAAACTCCTGAATGGATTCGAATGAAACTTGGTACGATATGAGTTTATACTCCGAGGTAGGACATAGGATACTTTTTATCCCGAAATTCAGCACGGTTCCCTTGGGAGAGGGGAAGAAAGTTGTATTTAGCTCTAATTCAATAACGCGTAGTTTGATTTAACTCATTCTTTTTTTGTCTAAAGGTAGTACTTTAAGTATTGTCCGGTAAATATTTCAAGGTCATAGGTTTTTTAGTTCAGAAATGACATACATTTATTGGGTTCAAATAACTTGGGACCCGGATCTTTGAACATACGGCTTATTTTAAACTGGTGTGCGTTTAGAGTTATGTTTGTCGATCTATTTATTTGTTCCAGCTAATTTCTGAATTGGCTGGATCGATTTTGATGGAACTTTCAATGGCAGATAGGTGATGTTATATGGAATAACTTAGGCTACATTTAGTTTAGGTACACAAAAGGATTATGGGATCCAATCCGATCCTATATAAAAACCTCTATAACCACGTGGACGAAGTCGCGGGGGTCAGCTAGTTAGGCAATAGGTCTATAATACCTAATCAGTTAATTCTATCAATCATTGGTTACCACTGACTTTCATCATGCAAACATCATTCATCTCATTACAATGTAACTTTTCCTTCACTCACGGATGTCGAATTTGCCTTCTTTTAGGAATATTATTTTTTAGGAATTGACTAAGGTCAGGTTTTTCTAGTCTGCTCCAGTTATTGACTGTGACATGATAGTCTTAGAAAGACAGTGGGTATAAAGTATAATTTACTAGCTTTCGCCCGCGACTTCGCCCGCGTGAATTTCGGTTTTTCAGAAATCCCGAGAGAATTATGGATTTCCGGTTCTTGTTCCCGCTCCGTTTTCCTTTACCTTTATACCTACTTTCAAGGGAGTTTGCTATAGTAATCTATCTATATATAGCTGTAGCTATAGATTTCGGTTTTTTCAAAATCCCGTGAGAACTGTGAATTTTTCCAGGATAAACAGTAGCCTATATGTTAAGTCAGGGCATAATCTATCTCCATTCAATACTATATTATTCATAGCTTCTACTAATTATTTTCAATAGTTAAACATAAAACGCGCTTTCTGCTTCCTATCCATATCAGCTCTATTTAGTACCTACCGACCTACTAATATTTTATTTCTATACTTACCTAATCTAGATTTCATCGAGTTTGTCAGGTCAGTAAATTCAGAAAGTGTTTACAGCTTATAATTTAACTTACTCAAATTATACCAGAAGCTTTGATTAAAATGGGGAAACTAAAGTAAGAGGTAAACTTTATCAAAAATAATAGTGTTGCGACTGGGCGTGACACTTGTGTCGATACCTGAAATGTCAAATCGATTTTATATCAATTACAAATTGAGCAAAGCTTTTGTTTCAACGCTATTTCATCTCTTAATTTAGTTCTTCCATCTCTAAAACTGTAATATCGTAAATAAATAATCGATCTAGAGTCTATTCAAAAAGAGAATTGACGTGGCCAAACAGTGAACTAACCAAGGAACTAACGCGCTATGTATAGTATTGTACTGTAATGCCCGCTAAACAAAAAGCACAGCAGCGCCCTCAAATCCCAAGCCGATTTTCTTTTTCATCAGACTCTACTCTAATTATTCCCTTGTAGTTATTCCCTGTAACATAAATGATATACTTTTTATCGATAACCCATGAGTGAAGGACATAGATATAGATGGCGCGTTGCAGTGCATACTGCAATAAAGAGATTTTGTGTGATTGTGTGCCATACGGCTGTATGCATAATTTCGACGACCTCTCTGACGCAGTGTTAAGCGCTGTGATCTTATTTGGAAGGTCCCGGGTCCAATTCCCGGCAGAGACATATTGGAATTTTATAATTTCTAAATTGTCTCTGGTCCGGTCTGATAAGAGGCTTCAGTCGTGGCTAGTTCATCATCATCATGATCAACCCATTACCGGCTCACTACAGAGCACGGGTCTCCTCTCAGAGTGAGAAGGGTTTTGGCTATAGTCTACCACGCTGGCCAAGCGGATTGGCAGACTTCACACACCTTTGAGAACGTTATAGAGAACTCTCAGGCATGCAGGTTTCCTCACGATGTTTTCCTTCACCGTTAAAGCAAGTGATATTTAAATACTTAAAACGCACATAACTCCGAAAAGTTATAGGTGCGTGCCTGGGATCGAACCCACGACCTCCGATTAGAAGTCGGTCTCCTAACAACTAGGCTATCACAGCTTATGGTAATTCTATACTTTTTTATAATATGTTGCCAGAGAACATTTTGGATATGTCTCTCAATAAGTTCAAAGGTTTTAAACGCAAATTAATTGAAAAGTCTTACTATAGCTTAAAAGATTTTTTTAATGACAAAAATCCATGGACATAGATTGCTCTAAAAGCCAACAGTTCAAATCATTTTTATGGCTATTATACCATATTGTAAGATGGTGATAATAAAAAAAAAATAAACCCGGCTGAGTTTGTTGTGGACTCTTCTCAGACCAGGGCGCGTTTGAAACACTCGTAGTTTTAGTTTTAAGTTTCCGTAAGTAATTATCACCATTGCCTGTTCCTAAATTGACGTTCAAAAAGTGTACAGTGTACCAATTTTGAATAAAGTTTATTTGATTTGATTTGATTTGATTAGTATCGCATCACGCCACGTTTGTTATTCAGTTAAGACGACGAGTTACAGCCCCCGCACACTGGGAGACTAGTGGCCGCTACAAGTCGCGGAAGAGAAGCCGCGTTCTAGCCACAAGAAAATGTATGAAAAATCTAATCCGAGACTTGTGGCGGCCGCTAGTCGTTGCCACTAGTGGCCCAGTGTGCTCGGGCTGTTAGGCTTGCAATCCACGCGTTCTAACCACAAGGCTACTCCAAAATCACCATAGCGGAACAGCAAACAGATTTCGCCGTGACCCGTCCACTCAATGACACTTCATCACCGAACAAAAGAACAAAGCGTCTCCATTATGTTACACAACTTATATTCACGCCGCCGCCGGCCGGGCCACGTAATGACATGTACGAAGCTCTAATGGCTGACCGAATCGCTTCTAACTACTCAAGGAATTGGTAGCTAGAAATTTTATTCATGTAGGAATTTTATCGTGATTTCACCGGATTACAATACCTTGAAAATAGATTTTTATTGAAATGATAAAAATATGGCTGAAATAAAAAATAGACTTGTGAAATGAGTTTCGAGTTTCCTTATTTGTGAGTTGTTGTCTGCTGTATTCTAAAATTAAATTTAAGAAATTTTAAACTTAATTTTGGAAAATAGGTTCTCTTGGCCCACAATGAGATAAGATTTTATATATTTCAATTTTGAAATGAGAAAAAAAGGATTACTTTATCGTCTGAAAAAAAAAATAGCACTACCTAAATTTAATTAATTTCTAAGCTTTGTAGCTACATCAATCTGTTTATGCTGTATTTTACATTGACAGACAAAAAAATTCCATGCTTCTGATCACCAACTCCTTTACTATTCTACCTCTTGTCTCTCGCCTCCTGTTCACTAAGTTCTCATGATCATAAAAAAGCTAATTTGAACTCTGTTTTAATAAAAATAGAGATTTCTGTTCCTGCATTCTGAAAATTGTCTGCTTCAATTTTCTAGTGGCCAACCACCACGCCCACTCTTGTGATAAATGGGGACAATTTTCTTGGGCTAAATGTGGGTATGTATATAAATTTGAGTTTTAAAGTTTCAAGGGTTAAAAGGGCGCATTCATTAATTTTGGAAAGGCGTCCTTAAGTCAGTTTTCGATTAGATGGTTATCATGTTATAAGTACCTAAATTATGTTCCAGACTTTTATTTTGTCTTTATCTATTACGATGGTGAACAGCAGACGTTAAAAATTCTCAGCATATCTTGTCTTAGAATACCCGAAGATCAAAGTCTTCGAACAGAGCACGTTTCACATTAAATACGACTTTGAAACATGGTCGTTATTCTTAGTTATCAGACCTCCTCAGAGCCGCTGGATTCAAGTAACGCAAGACCAAGTCGTGTGGAAATATCTATATTGACCATGTCCAGCAACCAGCTGTAGACGTATAGGTATCTAATAACGAAGAAGAAGGAGGAAAAAACTCATCAAAATATCAAATAAGGTACCTAACTTCAATTCTAATCTTACAATATCATACAATATCAAAAAAAACCAATCCACGCTTATACACGGGGCACTGAGCACGGGGTAATGATACGAATTACAATAATTATGTAAGCGCGAGCGAGGCGGGGCCAAATGACAATCACGCGCCGCGACCTAATGAACGGGTGTATGCAGCTAGATCACAGGTGGCGACTAGTTAGGGGAATATTATATCGTTATTTTTATCGATGTCTGAGGAACGCTCTATTAAACATTCTCATTCTTCATTCAGGAGTAGGTACGCTGGACACGCTATGGCCATACAAAATGAGTAAGGTTTAGACCACTAATAGGAGTATGTTGGACAGGTAATTGCCATACAACATGAGCTGATTTTTGTGCCAATTCAATGTGCCACACCGCAGATAGTGAAAATTACATTTGTTATTTTCCAATACAATTTATTACAATTCAGATTAGTTCTGGGTACCTTCACTCTCACTTCCTAGCAATCAGCGCTAAACTGGCGATGGTAAATTTACTTCAGTCAATAGTTAGACCACAATAATTATTATTAATAGATTTCTATTCCGGGCTTGTATTGGGATCCGAACCCATAGTTCACTACAAATCTATCTATCTTCTTCTATCTATCTATATCTATCTATCTATCTATCTATAATATAATAAAACTGTAACAGATCCAATTCTGTACATTGAAGATATTTTGAAAATTTTTATTGGAGGGCACTCTATAATCGATACTGAAGCCAAAACTGCAATTTGTTTCATTTTTGTCTGTGTGTCTGTCTGTCTGTCTGTCTGTCTGTATCTTGGCCGCGCATCACGCCGAAACTACTAAATGGATTCGAATGAAACTTGGTACGATTTGAGTTTATACTCCGAGGTAGGACATAGGATACTTTTTATCCCGAAATTCAGCATGGTTCCCTTGGGAGAGGGGAAGAAAATTAAAACGTGTATTTAGCTGTAATTCATTAACGCGTAGTTCTTTTTAACTCATTCTTTTTTTGTTAGAAAGGTAGTACTTTTAGTATTGTCCCGTATATATTTCAAGGTCGTAGGTTTTTTAGTTCAGAAATGACAGACATTTATTGGGTTCAAATAACTTGGGACCCGGATTTTTGAACGTAAGGCTTATTTTAAACTGGTGTGCGTTCAAATTTATTTGTTTGTCGATCTGTCTATTTATTCCAGCTAATTTCCGAAACGGCTGGATCGATTTTGACGGAACTTTCAATGGCAGATAGGTTTTTATAAGGAGTATCTTAGGCTACAATCCGATCTTATATAAAAACCTATATCCACGCGGACGAAGTCGCGGGGATCAGCTAGTTATAAATATAGTATGCATCTAGTAAATAAATACATTTTGAGGCAGCCGAAAATGTTGACATGACATAATGTTTGATATCGATATCGATACAAAAACACCCTTATCGACAAACCAGGAATTGACAACACCTAAAATAATACGAAACTAAAGGCCTGTTTCACCACCTTCTGATAAGTATCGGATAGCTGATACAACTTTTGTCTTTGTCACTTGACATAAAGTATTTTTACTTTGTGACAAAACTTACGTTTATTCTATCAGACACTAATTATCAGAAGTTTTAAATTTAATTTAATATAGGTATTAAAGTTGTACAAAAGTAAGCAACCTATACTTATCAGAATAGAAATTCATAAATCTTCTTTTTGAAATTTTGGATTTTATCGACATTTTCTGAATGCAAAAGCACATCCCTACAACTCTAAGGCGCACGTATTGTCCCTGCCGAGTCATGTGCTGATCATATCATCTAATATTATATATATGCTTTATATACTAAAGTACGTGTATCGGAGCATCTGTTGCGAGAGGTAATTATGTTAGGTAGGTACTATTTTATAATTAGTAGATAATTTTTAGTCAGGTGTGCCGAGGAATAAAATTTCTATTAAAAATATGTAAAGATAGGATAGGTACCCTAAGTATTTGACTTAAATACTTAGGTACCTGTTGTACCTGGTGTGTGTGTGTGTGTGTGCATGTGTGTGTGTGTGTGTGTGTGTGTGTGTGTGTGTGTGTGTGTGTGTGTGTGTGTGTGTGTGTGTGTGTGTGTGTGTGTATGTGTGTGTGTGTGTCTGTCTGTCTGTGTGTGTGTGTGTGTCTTTGTTACTCTTTATCGCCGCAACTACTAAACCGATTTGTATTACATATATTATGTAGGTATATATACATCGTATCCAATTGTTAACCTCTTTTTTTGAAGTCGGTTATTAAAGAAGGTGTAAAACAGATCAATTTCCACAAGAAGCGAGTGGAAACAGACGATTTCCTCTTGTCCCTCCACAATGATGGGAATTCTCGACGCAATTATTCTATGCAATTGACCGCGTTAAGTTCACGGGGCCCTCCCTGTAAATTACAGTTTAGATAATTACTACTCAATTATGTGTAAGTATATATTATAAGTTAGGGGGTATTCACACACGCCTGACTGACAATGTAGCGTAAAAAAGTAGGAAAACCTATAATATATTTTTGTGATTGTAACTATCTACAAACGTTTCAGAATATGTATTAAGAGATCCTGCAGACATACAATTTCAAGTTGGCCAACTAAATCGCAGAGTATACCTACTGATAAGCACAGTGACTTATGACACCCCGCACATCATAACCAACTATTATAAATCGTTGAACTAAATAATTGGACGACGATTGTATTAGAATCGAAATTCCCTTCCGATTACGTCCAATTTAAAAGTTGGCCGATTAATTGTAAAAGTTTAGTTGTTCGATAGTCGGCCAACTTGTCAAAGTCTGAAGAGTCACGAAGAATTGAGACGATATACCTACTATGTGTTTGGTGTTAAGAGGTTGTGTGTGCATTTTTTGTTACCAATTTCTTTGCTCCCTTTAACCGAACCGAAGAGCAATGTAAAATCAAAGAAAGTAATAATAAGAATCTTCACAGAACATGGAATGTCGTACACGGAATGACATTCATTATATTTTAAGGACCCCATAAAACAATATTACTGCATCGCACACTATACTTACACGCTGCTCCATCCCAATTATTGGCCATAACTGGCGGGTTCGATTCCCGCCGATAATTATAACTTTTCCGTCCAAACATATGAGACATAAATAACTTTGACGGTTCGGCGTCTCTACTAATTGGCCTGGGATGTCGCTGATGCCGTATTAACATCCGGAGACAGAGCTTGACTCGTAAATATATTGACATTGGGTCGTGTCACAAATGATACAGTAACAAAAAAAAAGTTTGGGGTGCTACACACATAGGTAAGTCATTTCTGTCGCCGCGTTGTTTTTATGTCAAGCTGGCTTTTTCTCTAATACATGTTCACACATAGGTATACAGGGTATAAGGAGATCGCTTTCGAAAACTTAGCGCAATATTAAACTGCCTAAATATAATCCAATAGTGACCAATACCTACCAATATAATCATTTGTTTTATAGTTTTAGTAGGTAGGTAGGTTTAGTATTTAGTATATTTCAAACCGGCAATGAACAACGTGCAAAACTCGGGGCATTCACCTCGCGAGCACCAAAATATAAGTACTTATAATACTTTTTACTAAGTAAATACCTAACCTATGCTTATTATTTATGCTATACACAGTGGCTTTTGAAGATGGTTTGATAATAATCAAACCATGATTTAATAATAAAACCAAAACAGTCGTAATAAAATTACCATCATGAATACTAATATTATTAATACGAAAGTGAGTTTGTTTGTTACGCTTTCACACCAATGATATTGACGTTTAGTACAGAGATACAATAGACCTTGAAGATGAACATAGGCTACTTTTTATCACAGAAAATCATAGAAATCCCGTGCATTTCGCGTGTATTAGCAAGTTTTATATAAACAATCAACGTAAAAGTTGACTCCCTGAAAAGAAAAAGTAGTAAAGAAAAAATAGACAGAAAGCTCGAACAAGCGGCGGTATCGAGCGGTAATGTGACCCGCATTCTGATAGGTGTAATCGAATATCCACAATCTATGAACTCGTCCAACTTTTGTAATTCACTCCGCCAACTTACAGGGACAGCCGCTAGCTCTCAACCTACGCCACGGACTTATGAACAGACTAGATGTGGCAAAATGAAAATTAAAACAATAGAGCAGAAACAATGTGGCCAATTCTGTTGTACACAATTTCTAAACTAAACTAAATTGACAGGTTTAGAAATAGTGCTATCCTTTTCCGCAGGAATCATTGTGAAAGAGATAAGAATATATTTAGCCCTGTCATTTTAGTTTAGGTTAAGAAATTGTGTGCAACAGAATTAGCCACATTGATTCTCTTTTTAGTAAAGCTGCAGCTAAAATCAGCATCGCTCGGTACCATGTCCAAACAGTTACACGTTCCAGCTCTTCTGGAGTGCAGAAGGTATCGTGTTATTCTGAATTTACGAATGTGCCTTTTGTTTTGTGCACATTCGTTATTCTAATCATAAAATCTTTCATACTTTAGCTCTCTCTACCACTAAGTTTTTTTTATTCATCTACAACTTAGCTTTGACTGCGATCTCACTAGATGGTGACAATGCAGTCTAAGATAGAAGCGGGCTAACCTGGAAGAGATATGACAGAGCTAATATACCTATATCTGATCTGTGTTACGCGACATACCCTATTTGTTTCATCGTCATTCATTATTATCACTTATCCATCCACAGTCATTTATTTTAAAGGATTCTACCATCATCATGATCAACCCATTACCGGCTCACTACAGAGCACGGGTCTCCTCTTAGAGTGAGAAGGGTTTTGGCCATAGTCTACCACGCTGGCCAAGCGGATTGGCAGACTTCACACACCTTTGAGAACGTTATGGAGAACTCTCAGGCATGCAGGTTTCCTCACGATGTTTTCCTTCACCGTTAAAGCAAGTGATATTTAAATACTTAGAACGCACATAACTCCGAAAAGTTAGAGGTGCGTGCCCCGGGATTGAACCCACGACCTCCGATTAGAAGTCGGTCGTCCTAACCACTAGGCTATCACAGCTGATTCTACCATATTCTCAATAAAAGTTAAGTGTTGGCAAAATTGTTTTGATATCAGCCACCTCTCATTCGAGATACCTACTATCCAGCGTCCAACTTACATGAGTTGTATCAGTAAAACATTTAAAAAAACACAATATTTCGCACCTTTTACTGATTAGGTAAATAAAAAAAATATTATCACAGGAAAGCTCTATGAGACTCCTAGGCGCATGAGAAGCTAAGTGTTGTACAAAGTTGTGTTGATTGCGCGATTAGGGCGCCGCCTCACGCGTAGTGTCGTGCCAGGCACCACTCCAGCGTCCAATTAACACGGGGTTTTTTTAATTCCGTTCCCCGTCGCGATGATAACGCCAAGGTTGACTGCAATAATTGAAAAGTTTCACGAAAATCGTGCACTCATTGTGACGCTACTGATTTATAACTGACACACTATTTCTTACGACGATGGATGTCACGCGATTTTATGACTGTAGTTTTAATATTTATAAAACTTTATAATACAATATACGATGTACAAAATCACACGCATAAATGTTCCCATACATCACTAATATTTTTGATTGGTACACCAATTTCACCGATGGTGAGATGTTTCCTCAAATATAGCTTGTTTTACACTATAAACAGCTACTTCTTACACTTACATTATAACACTAGTCTCTATCATTCATGTATCGGTTTTCTACCCTCGCTCATGACTAAATTACGAAGGGATGCTACAGAATTATGTTTGTCATATATTGTTTGTCATGTCGCCCGGAATCGAACCCCCCTCGCGGCACCTTAGCATTTGTCTTCATTCTGCTACTTAGACATGAGGGAGAGGCAGAGAAATATCGATATCGATAATCTTACTTATTATAGTAAAAGAAGCAAATAGTTTGGAAATCAAAAGCTGCTGGATGTAATACATACAATACAATATCATAATTTAAATTTATACTCACTTGTTGTATCACTTTTTCAGTTTTCAGTCATTCGATAGTAGGTATTTCTATTGGTTGTCAATTTGCTTTATCTATTCTATCTATTCTAGACATATAATAAAATCGTAGACTTGCCGAATCTGTACATTAAAGATTTTTGCAAAATAATAACTGGGGGATGTTAGGGATAAGTAATAGAACGTAAAAAAGCTATTTTTGAAATTTTTGTCTGTTTGTCTGTTTATCTGTTTGTCTGTATGTTTGTGCGCGCATCACGCAAAAACTACTGAATGGATTAAAATGAAACTTGGCATGATTTTAGTTCATACTGTGGAATAACATATAGGATACTTTTTATCCCGAAATTCAACACAATTCCTTTGGGAGAGGGCATGAAAGTCAAAATGTTTACTTAGCTGTAATTCATTAACGCGTGGTCCGATTTCATTCATTCTTTTTTTTTTGTTAGAAAGGAGATACTTTAAAGATTACCGGCTAATCTTTGAAAGGCTGGATTGATTTTGATGAGAATTTTACTAGCGGATGTTTACATTTTGATCTACCTAAACATTCGCCAGTGAACTTTTAACAGTTTTTATCAAGGTATGAGCTCAAAGGAGCTTAGGAAAAAAAAGTTATTCCTACGGGATTTTTAAAAACAATATTCACGCGAAAGAAGTCACGGGTTTCCGCTTGTCTGGACTAAAAATTTTAATTTACCTACTTAATCCTTTTTTTGACGTGTGAGCATAGCCTCAAAAAGCAATTTAAAGATTTGTTAAATTCAAAAACATGCTAATTCCACTGTGTTTTCTGTCCCTTTTTTCCTTTTCATTATTTATTAATGCTTTTATATAAAACTGCTTACTCACTCATTGACTGGCTATTAACACCCAGATCAAACTTTTGGACCTAAAAAGATGAAATTTTGCACACAGATTACCTTTATAATGTAAACAAGTACAAGACCCTCTATAATAAAAGATTTACCATTTACAAGATTTAAAACAAAACTGCATAACTGGTTGGTTGACAAATGTTTTTACTTTGTAAAAGAGAAAATTCTTATAAAAATTGTATGACTTCTGTAGCATAAGAATTAGACTAATTTTGCATTTTATTCACAACTGTAAAATCTAATTATTGCACGCCATTATAATTATGGCTGATTTTAACATGCAAACAAAACTTTGTAACACCTACCATATTGTACATACTTACAATCTATCTTCTATCTATATCTATATCTATATAATATAATAAAACTGTAACAGATCCAATTCTGTACATTGAAGATATTTTGAAATTTTTTATTGGGGGGCACTATATAATCGATACTGAAGCCAAAACTGCAATTTTTTTCATTTTTGTCTGTCTGTCTGTCTGTCTGTCTGTCTGTCTGTCTGTCTGTCTGTCTGTCTGTATCTTGGCCGCGCATCACGCCGAAACTACTGAATGGATTCGAATGAAACTTGGTACGATTTGAGTTTGTACTCCGAGGTAGGTTATAGGATACTTTTTATCCCAAAATTCAGCACGGTTCCCTTGGGAGAGGGGATGAAAGTTAAAACGAGTATTTAGCTGTAATTCATTAACGCGTTGTTCGATTTTACTCATTTTTTTTTTGTTAGAAAGATAGTACTTTATATATTGTTCCATAAATATTTCAAGGTCATAGGTTTTTTAGTTCAGAAATGACAGGCATTTATTGGGTTCAAATAACTTGGGACCCGGATCTTTGAACGTACGGCTTATTTTAACTGGTGTGCGTTTAAATTTATGTTTGTCGATCTGTCTATTTGTTCCAGCTAATTTCCGAAACGGCTGGATCGATTTTGATGGAACTTTCTGGTGATGTTATAAGGAATAACTTAGGCTACATTTAGTTTAGGTACAAAAAAGGATTATGGGATCCAATCCGATCCTATATAAAACCTATATCCAGGCGGACGAAGTCGCGGGGGTCGGCTAGTAATATAATAAAACTGTAACAGATCCAATTCTGTACATTGAAGATATTTTGAAATTTTTTATTGGAGGGCACTCTATAATCGATACTGAAGCCAAAACTGCAATTTTTTTCATTTTTGTCTGTCTGTCTGTCTTTCTGTCTGTCTGTCTGTCTGTCTGTCTGTCTGTATCTTGGCCGCGCATCACGCCGAAACTACTGAATGGATTCGAATGAAAGGTAGGACATAGGATACTTTTTATCTCGAAATTCAGCACGGTTCCCTTGGGAGAGGGGATGAAAGTTAAAACGTGTATTTAGCTCTAATTCAATAACGCGTAGTTCGATTTAACTCATTCTTTTTTTGTTAAAAAGGTAGTACTTTAAGTATTGTCCCGTAAATATTTCAAGGTCATATGTTTTTAAGTTCAGAAATGACATACATTTATTGGGTTCAAATAACTTGGGACCCGGATCTTTGAACGTACGGCTTATTTTAAACTGGTGTACGTTTAGAGTTATGTTTGTCGATCTGTTTATTTGTTCCAGCTAATTTCCGAAACGGCTGGATCGATTTTGATGGAACGTTCAATGGCAGATATGTGATGTTATATGGAATAACTTAGGCTACATTTAGTTTAGGTACACAAAAGGATTATGGGATCCAATCCGATCCTATATAAAACGTATATAACCACGTGGACGAAGTCGCGGGGGTCAGCTAGTAATATAATAAAACTGTAACAGATCCAATTCTGTACATTGAAGATATTTTGAAAATTTTTATCGGAGGGCACTCCATAATCGATACTGAAGCCAAAACTGCAATTTTTTTCATTTTTGTCTGTCTGTCTGTCTGTCTGTCTGTCTGTATCTTGGCCGCGCATCACGCCGAAACTACTGAATGGATTCGAATGAAACTTGGTACGATTTGAGTTTATACTCCGAGGTAGGACATAGGATACTTTTTATCCTGAAATTCAGCACGGTTCCCTTGGGAGAGGGGATGAAAGGTAAAACGTGTATTTAGCTGTAATTCATTAACGCGTTGTTCGATTTCACTCATTCTTTTTTTGTTAGAAAGGTAGTACTTTATATATTGTTCCGTAAATATTTCAAGGTCATAGGTTTTTCAGTTTAGAAATGACAGACATTACAATCCTCAGTATTGGGTTCAAATAACTTCGGACTCGGATCTTTGAACGTACGGCTTATTTTAAACTGGTGTGCGTTTAAATTTATGTTTGTCGGTCTGTATATTTATTCCAGCTAATCTCCAAAACGGCTGGATCGACTTTAATGGAACTTTCAATGTTATAAGGAGTAATATTTAGTTTATTAGATCCTTTATAAAAACCTATATCTACGCGAACGAAGTTGCGGGGATCAGCTAGTCATGCAATAAAATCTATTCTATTCTATCTATTCTATTCAAGGCGTAGGAAAATCCTAATTTCATCGAATAAAACAAAACATCGATACATCTTCAGGGCCTAAGCACATCACTAGACGCACAGAACAAGCAACATTGATATTAATTTCGCCCGCGTCGTGCACCAAATCACGTCGCTATCTAATTATCCGATACCGGTAAATAATATTAAATTATGAAATTCGCGACCTTCCTCCCTCCCCTGGGAAATAATAGGCGTGTTTTTAAATGAAATAAGGAGGGAATCCGGGCGATAACCAGCCGTTCCGGTTTTCAATTAGGCGTTTTGTTGTTTCAGAACGTTGTTTTTGTGTCGAAGTGTCGAGCAAATAAAAACAAAAGGAGAACGAATAATGAAGGGGAAGATTTTGACTTTGATCATTTATTTTTCGTTTTAGAGATTAGATCAGATTTTTAATTAAGGAGTACCTATGAGACGAGGTACTTCAACCCTTTATCCAAAGTTGGAAACTCCGGACGGCAATTATATAAGTGTTCATTTATAGGCTGGTTTAATAAATCTGAAAGAAGGTTTGCTAAGGCTCTAAGACCATGATACCATAGGAATTGTGAAGTTTCTGATTAAAGCTCTATAACCAGATCTAGTAGTTTTAGTAGATAGATACCTAATAACAGACGTTCTTCAACGGTTGAAAATACTTTAGCACCTAATCCCGAATATTTTTACCTAAAGAAAACTGGCAAACTACTTATAGAGAAAGCGCTGATTGTTCTTCTTATGTTTTGTAAGATGAAAACGAAGAACATTTTCAAGGTTCGTCATCGTCAGAGACTTCTACAGACCACGATCTTGTGCCGCTTGTATCCAGGTACCTCCCTGCAACGCGTATCTGTCCATCTAGTGGGAGTTTTTATTCAATTCATTTACAAGTTAGCCTTTGACTGCGATCTTACTTGAAAAGATATTAGATGGTAAGTGACGATGCAAGCGGGCTAGGAGCGAAGCGAGCTAACCAAGAGATGTGTCAGTTTTTACTAAACCCATTTTGCTAAACTGAGCTTTCCAGTGCCAGTTCACCGTTCCAGTACCTTGGGACCCCAACTTATCTATCGGTCCTTCGAAATATGTTCACTGCTCATTGCCACTATTAGCTTTAGGTTGTTCATTTCAAGCAGTTCATTGTAGGTGGGTACATCCGCGACCTACGACAACACATCACCGAGCACCGAAAATTACGTTACCGTTTACCGTAATACCTGTTACCGTACCAATCAGGCATCAAAGGAACGCATTACCAATTACAACGTTCAAGCACTACTCAGCACGGATCTCTCTACGAATGAGAAGGGGTTTACTCCGTTGTCCACCATGCTGGCAAAGTGCGGATTGGTAGATATCACACGCCTTCGAGAACATTATGGAGATCTCTCAGGCATGCAGGTTTTCTCACGATGTTTTCCACTTCAGCTTTAGGTTGTTTACAGCTCATACCATAGTAGGTGGGTACATCCGCGACCTACGACAACACATCATCGAGCACCGAAAATTACGTTACCGTTTACCGTAATACCCGTTACCGTACCAATCAGGCATCAAAGGAACGCATTACCAATACCGAATCGCCGGGGACCAATTACAACGTTAAAGCAGTCCCGCCGCGGGGCATGTGGGAACAGAAATTTGAATTTGAAATTTCGGTACCAATTTAGCTTGAGGACTGAGGTGCAAGGCGACATTTGGAGCGTACTGGGAAAGGAGTGATCGAATTGTATTGTATGTGGCAGATTTTTAGATGCTGCCACCTGTTTTATTTTGTATGACCATCATTTAAATGGCTAAAGTATACCTAAGTAAGCGGGGTATACTTTATACAGGGGTTAAGACATCTTAGAGAAGAGACCTTTCGAGGGGACCTAGTTTGATCCCCGGTGCGCATTTCATCTTTTCGGAGTTATGTACATTTTAAGCAAGTAAATCTCACTTGCTTTAACTGTGAAGGAAAACATCGCGAGGAAACCTACATACGTGAGAGTTCTCCATAATGTTCATGTGAAGTCTACCAATCCGCACTTGGCCAGCGTGGTAGACTACGGCCCTTCTTATTCGTAGAGGAGACTCGTGCCCTGTAGTGGGCCAGTAATGGGGTGATGATGATGAACCAGTGTTTGTATAAAGTTGATAGAGGGATTTATTGTAGGTACGTAATAATATTTTAATTTCCCACTAATATTACCATATGAATATCCATGAAGCCATAATTGCCATTATCCATGAATGATACCTATACCGAGTGAGCGTCCAGCGAGTGATTGAAAGCATAGACCAAAGTTTAATGGAAGCAGTTAATAAAGTGCGGTGTCTTCTCTAGTTCATAAAATATTAAAAAAATTAATGCTAAGTAATTTTTTTTTCACTGTCTTTATCGAAAGAATTTCCCCATACTGGCAGAGTCACAATATTAATACCAGGTCGCGTCGCTCCCGAGGGGTTTCTAAATCATCCGTCCCTGTCGCTCCCTCGCGCGCGCCTGCGACATATAGTGGATACGACATCTGCAAAAATTGAAACAAACAATATTTTAGTAAGTTTAGTATAAAAAAATCAGAACGGTCTAAGTCCATTATGTGATCTGTACTACAGAAAAGTTACCCGATATCTGAAATAGACACACTAAGGTATTAATCCTACTAATATTATAAATGTGAAAGTGTGGATATTTAGATGTTTGTTACTCTATAACGTCGCAACTACTAAATAGATTTGGCTGAAATTTTGAATGGAGATAGATAGTGCCCTGAATTAATACATAGGCTACTTTTCCTGGAAAAATCCAAAGTTCTCGCGGGATTTTGAAAAACCTAAATCTACAGCTACAGCTATACGTAGATCACTATAGCAAACTACCTTGAAAGTAAGTATACAGATTGGAAAAAGGAGCGGGAACCGGAACCCGAAATCCACGATCCCCTTAGGATTTGTGAAAAACCAAAATTCACGCGGGCGAAGCCACGGGCAGATGCTAGTTAGTAATAATTTAATGCGATAGTTGTCAACTTACCTAAGATCGGAGTTGCAAAAACAGTCGTGCGCAGATACGAGTATTTTTCAGGTACAATGTTAGAAAACGTAAAACTTTGTAGAATCAACTGGCACATTTTGGAAGTATCTATATGACTAAGAAGAATATGAAGTATACGACTATGTTACAGTAGCAATAAGTCAAAGTCAAAGTAAAAATCAAAGTGAGTCAGTTAGTAATGGTTTCCACTATATGGCAGAATATTGATGTTTTTATTCACAGTATTACTAAAAATGCAATGTGAAACTTGCCAAATGAAATATAACGTTAATTCAGGACCAATTTCATTTTGCTTACATTTATTTTTTTATTATTTATGAATAATATAAATCAGGGAGCGTCCACATTAGTCTAGCAAGCCGCAGCGCCTCCGGTTACATTCGCTTTACGGTGTAATTTTTCTTATGTTATTTATTTATTTATTACGGAGTGAGTGATCTATATCACGTCATATCTTACACTCTTGTAAATGGGTTGGCATTTATTCTGACGCAGCGGCTTTGTCTTGGCGAATGTGGGACTGCCTTTACATTTTTGTGGTTCATTTGGCGAATATTATTTTTCGTGTCATCCTGATTTTAATTAATAGGTATAAGGTACTTACTTTTAATGTTTACTAATTATAACAAAGACCTATACTTGTGATAGCTGTGATAGCCTAGTGGTTAGGACGACCGACTTCTATTCGGAGGTCGTAGGTTCGATCCCGGGCACGCACCTCTAACTTTTCGGAGTTATGTGCGTTTTAAGTATTTAAATATCACTTGCTTTAACGGTGAAGGAAAACATCGTGAGGAAACCTGCATGCCTGAGAGTTCTCCATAACGTTCTCAAAGGTGTGTGAAGTCTGCCAATCCGCACTTGGCCAGCGTGGTAGACTATGGCCAAAACCCTTCTCACTCTGAGAGGAGACCCGCGCGGGTAGTGTAGTGAGCCGGTAATGGGTTGATCATGATGATGATGATGATACTTGTGATGCCTATTCATATTCATGACCCATTGTAATTTTTGTAATGGTTGACTAACGTTGACCAACGGGTGACCAGAATTTTGTTATATGTATCAACTTATTAAACAAGATCATAGGAGAGAGAGATGGAGCTTAGACACGTCACGCTTCTCCAATGCGGGTTAGTGGGCTTTAATGACTATTGGTTGTGGTTAGCATGTTCGACTGCGGATAACGTAGTCCCGGGTTCGATTCCCTGATCGGAATATAATTTTTTTAAGAATATTAGCGATGCTACCACCTACTCAAATGACTTATATTCCCCGTGGGAACAATAATAACGGGTGGGATTTGAACCGTCGATCTTACGGTTTTCAGTCCGCAAGCTGACCGTTGCGCTATTGAGGCTAATTGTCAGGTATTGGGTGTTTCTGTCTGTCTGCTAAAGCCTTAACTCTCAATATGTAAGTTAGGTATGTTAGTATTTAACTCTTAATAGGGCCGCTGAAAATTACTCGAAGTAACCAAAAACTCATTAACAAACTCCGAGTAATTATCTCAACTACCGGACAGTCGTTCTTTGAGTTATTTATTCAAAACTAGCGGACCCGGCAGACGTCGTCCTGCCCGCTATTAGCGCCACCTACCGGGTCCAATTTTTCTACTTATAAACCTTCCTCTTGAATCACTCTATCTATTAAAAAAAAACCGCATCAAAATCCGTTGCGTAGTTTTATAGATTTAAGCATACATAGGGATATAGGGACAGAGAAAGCGACTTTGTTTTATACTATGTAGTGATGGTACGACTACCAGTACCACAAATAACGTAGCTTGGTTTAAAGCTGCCTCTCGTAGGAAAAGAGTTTGCTTTATATTTCCAAGAGATCTCAACCGTAAGGCCGGGGCCGCACTGCGAAATATATTCGCGCGAATTTTATTCGCGCGGTTTATTTTCCGCATTTTAATATATTTTTTTCACGAATTTTAAATCGCAAGTGCGGGCAGCTTCATACATTTCCATATGTCACAGAATTATAATTTCGCAGTGCGGCCTCGCTCTAAGTACCTACCTACTCGTATGAATTGCCATCGCATTGGCACTAGTTGACAACACTCTCTTGAGGAAAATAAGTATTATAATTATATAAAAAAATTTGTATTTAAAAGTACTTCACAGCAAAATATTTAGTTTCCAAAAATACAGCATTAAAAGCAATCTGTTTTGCAGCTCGTCTATATCTATCTTCTAAATATATAATAGGAAAATCTAAATATATAAAAGGAAAAGGTGACTGACTGACTGACTGATCTATCAATACACAGCTCAAACCCCTGAATGGATTGGGCTGCAATTTGGCATGCAGATAGCTATTATGACGTAAGCATCCGCTAAGAAATTAAAAAAGATTTTTGAAAATTCAACCCCTAAGGGACCGTTCAGATAGACCGGCGCGGAGAGCAGAGCAAATTTTAATCGCATTTAAAATAGAATCTTAAACCATTGAAATAAGGTTTATATTTACATGTTATCTCTTTTATGATAAGAGGATGCTCGAGGATGCTCCCAAAAGAGATAAAATGTAAAAATAAACCTTATTTCAATGCCATAAGATTCTATTTTAAATGCGATTAAAATTTGCTCTGCTCTCCGCGCCGGTCTATCTGAACGGTCCCTAAGGGGGTTAAATAAAGGTTGAAACTTTGTATGAGTTTTATATGAATCCACACGGACGAAATCGCGGGCATCAGCTAATTATAATACATAAGTAGATTATATATGTACAGAAATATACTAGAACAAACTATTTCGTTTATCGACTATAATATAATAACAGCCCATCCCTATCGCAGGATCGTTGATTGGATTCTCGAGTCGTTTTGTTGTTCAGATTTCGGTCGCGGTCAGCTCTGACCGCCAGATGTCAGGGCAGGTGACGATTACATGCCAATTCACCGTCAATTCGTTACTAATTCTCAAAGGATTCGAGTTTTTTACAGCCTTTCTGCCGTGTCATCGGATGGAACGATTGTTGATAAGTGGTGGCATCTGCTAGCATTTTACCGGCGTATGCCCGCGACTTTATACGCGAACCCTTTGATTTCTAGGATAAAAAGTATCCTCTCCCTTTATCCGGGATAAAAGGATAAAAACACTCTAGGTCTTCAACTAGGTACATCAACTTGTTCTGTTGCTGCCAAACAAACAACCTAACACTTGTGTAATTATAATGTACCTACCTACATATTAAGGTTTAATCCCCGATGCATAAAGAGGGGTGTTATAATTATGACCGCTTCGTTTATCCGTCTATGGTGTCGTAGCTCTGTAATGGATTGACAGATTTGAATGCGATTTTTTTGTTCGAAGTCGGTTTCATCTGAATGACTCTTGGCTATGTTTTATGAAAATCATCTGTGATTTATCAGCTCTTAGGCCACCCATGGGCCACCCAGAATGCACATTTAATAAAGAAGAAACAACTAGGTAGGTAAGTTGAACTTCTAAAAAATTGTGACTTACTAAGTCACAATTTTTTAGAAGATAGAACTTACTAAGTTCTATCTTCTAAAAAATTTCTAAAAATACCTTGTAACCAGGCCACACACTTGTGAGTTTTACAAGGTAGTATAGCGTGAGCAATATTTATCACATAGATAATTCTCACCTAAGTAGTAAAACTTTAAATTTTATCGATAATAACTCAAGCTGGTCCATAGGTACGTTTTCGCATAATAATGTTGGTATTTAGCATCAAGTATTTTCCAGCACTCGTCCGCTATAATGAGATACAAATAAGGACAAAGACGTCGACATAATTCACGTCATATTGACACCTCGTATCGACGTGCGTGTCGCATTATCGACTGTGAAGTGTAATGCTTCACCCACATCTGTGGTACAGGCGCGAGCAATATTGTAATATGAATTAAAGCCTAATTCGTACGAGCATAAAAAAAGCGTTGCGTTAAAACCTGGCGTTGGCGCTTTTTTAACGCTCGTCTGAATAATAGTAAGCAGTTTCGTATGGTCTATTGCATTTAACGCCCAACGCCAAGCGCGTGAACACTGCGCGATAAACATGCGTCGCGTTAAAAAACGCTGACGTGTGAACATATACTTGGGAATACATTTGTTCCATATGGACGCTTTTTTAACGTCCGTTAAAAAATCTCTCGTGTGAATTAGGTCTAAATGCATAAAGGCTTTGTAGTGTGTCGCTTCGTTAATATTACTTAACTAATAATATGATATTTGCCCTTCTATCTATAGAACTGGTCCATATAATTACCAAAAAACTAACGTCCATAAAACATTTTTCATTTTAAAAATACTTATGATTGTAGACTCTACGCGAATAATCTAATTTTATGTAAAAAGGGCGCAAATACCTACCTACTGCATTTGCGGAGGAGACATTATTAGTTACAATGTCTAGGATACATTCTTTATTTATTTTTCTAAAAAGATTTTTTTAAATTATTATGTTTAAATGTGAATTGAATAAATTTTTGTTTCAAATATCAAGACTATGATAATATTTTTCTGTAATGATCGAAAAAAAAAATTGCGGTGGCAGAATTAAGTACGTGATTTACATTACAAATAAGGTAAAGTTGCCTATGCAGAAAACGGCAGCAATTATTCTATTTATTACAATTAAAAAGAAATCTTTCTGACAAAACAGAATTAAATAAGACAGGCTGAAAATTGAAGCAGTCATTAATATTATAAGGTACGTACCTAAATGGCAGCGAAATCACTTTTTTGTTTGTGCATCCCTTTTCCGTCATTTATTTCCGTTCCGTATTTTAACTGATAAAGATTAACGTAACCTTTTGATAAAAGCAATAAAAAAACTCGAACCAACTTCGCTATTACTATTGTCCTGGTCTGGACCATGCTTTATGTTCCGTTCCACAGTTATCTGAGGAGTAAGTCAATGTCAGGTCGCAGATAGCCGCGCTGCGGTGACAGATATCGCTACCGTAAATTGTACCGGTCACAGAATTAATACCGACCGATTGAATTCGCACGATTTCTTTAATTGCCTGTTTTGTCAGTGATGGCGAGAACATTAACAGCCTAACACCCGCGCAGTTGAACTAATGGGACAAACAAGTCTCACTTGTTCAACGGTTGAACTAGTGGGAACTACCCAGCCTAACAGCACCCGCACAGTGGGCCACAAGTGGCGACGACTAGTGGCCGGCTACAAGTCGCGGAAGAGATTTTTCATACATTTTATATGGTACCACCGCACACTGAGCGCTCGAGTAGCCACGTTCGAGCCCCAACAAAATGTATGAAAACTCTCTTCCGCGACTTGTGACGACCACCAGTCGTCGTCACTAGTGGCACAGTGTGCGGGGGCTGTAAGGATGGATTCATTTTACACGGGGCCCGGTATGGGTACGCTTCAAAGAATTACTTACAGTATGACGTTGTATGAAAATAAGCGGTGATAGCCTATAGTGGTTAAGAGTTTTGCCTCCCTTTCGGGGGGACCGGGTTCGATCCTGGCAACTTTTCGGAGTTATGTACGTTTTAAAAATCACTAGGTATAACGGTGAAGAAAAATATCGTGAGGAAACCTGCACGCCTGAGAGTTCTTCATAATGTTCTCAAAGGCGTGTGAAGTCTACCAATTCGCAATTGGCCAGCGTGATGGACTACGGCTTAAATCCTTCTCATTCTCAGAGGAGACCCGTGCCCTTTTGTGGGTCGGTAATGGGTCGATAATGATGAAGAAGGCTGTATGAAGCAATTATTCATGTTAGCGTCGAGTTAGGCACACGGCTGACGCGTCACTGCCAACTCAAATTAAAGCCACAAATCATCAAGCTCAATGCATACAGCGCTGCATACACAAATGAATTAAACTATCTATGCCTAATAATTAGCTGGGTCCACAGTCCAGACTAAGCGCAGCAGAATCGCGAGGCTTCTATCTATCAACTGAGCGGCCTTGCTATGTCGAAAATGTGGCACTTCAAAAAAAACGGTCATTTCTTTTGGACCTATTTTCAGAATTCCTAAAAAGGATTTTTCCAAAATCATCGCTTAAGAGAATGAAGTTGAGTATAGGTAACCGTGTGTTATAAATAATTTATTTAAAGAGAGAAAAA
Organism: Melanargia galathea; assembly: GCA_920104075.1. Classification (NCBI taxonomy): domain Eukaryota; kingdom Metazoa; phylum Arthropoda; class Insecta; order Lepidoptera; family Nymphalidae; genus Melanargia; species Melanargia galathea. The sequence continues at coordinate 14,347,588 of OV049874.1, read as the reverse complement.
AAACCTCGAAAATGACGAGAAAAGGGTATAATTATCTGAGACGAAGGTTTTCGGGTAGAAATGATGATTTAGTTAAACATTTTCAAAGACCCGATTTGATTTGTTGCAAAAACATTAAGTTGTTAGGTAGGTACTATACACATAGCTACAGCCATCGCCCGATTAAATTTAATGTAAGGTATACAGATTCGAAGGGATCTTCATATAGCCAAAACCAGCCATGAACCTAACACCCAAACGTATCTCCTCATTTCTGATTTGATCATGTAGAGTAACTCCGAGCATAGCTCTCTCCATCGCTCTCTGAGTGACTCTGAGTTTTCTTATGAGGCCCATTAGTAATTGGTAGGAAGTAGTAAAATTAGAAGGCGGGCTATTTTATTTCCGTAAATCTCGATCTTGATTTTATTGAAACGTTCATAGTATTCAGCACCAGTGTGTCAGTCGGTGGTTGTATCAAAATTGACGGTTGTCTTGTCATGTTACAATGGGGACTAATTAAGTGGCTTTCGAGTTAATTACATACCGGTTTGGGTGATCCTTTCCAAATCGCAGCCTTTGTTCCAACGCGAACGGCTCCCAAGTCCCAAGGCTAAAACCGAGCTAAAATATATTATATTAACATACATACATGAGACAGACTATAGATAGTATTTTATGTCAGTTATGCTTGCCGCTTGCCTCTTGGTAAGCGGTGATGTGAGCGTTACATTGAGGGCGTTACATTGAGGGTGTTACATTGAGAGTTTCCTGATATTCCTTCTGATTTTGTCCTTCCAAAAGCTCTCAGACAGGGACTTCTCGACGCATGAAGGAAACGCGGGCAGTCCCCCAAACCTCCTAACATCACCCGCACTGCTGTCTTGTCGCGAACTAAGGGTCAGGGCACACTTGCGTAGAGTAGAGAGAGAGTATAGAGTCGAAGCGAATAAAAAAAAACACGGCATATTGACTGCACCTATCTCTACAAAACAAGACATAGATTTCTATAAAAAAAAGCCGAGGGAATGCGCGCACAATAATCTGCGCTATATTGTGGTGCGCGTGCATTCGTTCGAAATCGAGCACATAGACTCGTGGACTCAAGAGAATCCACGAGAATCGAAGCGTCATTCGAGTCCTATACGCACGAAGAGGCACGCTTATTCTCGATAAAGCGCGTGTATCCGCGAGAATCCGTGCGCATTCGAGCAACTTTGGGAAGAATTTGACGCATCGATTCGTTTCGATGCGTTTCGACTCTGCTCCTGTATGCCCCGAGCCTAAAGTGTGTGACAAGATTCTTATTACAAAACATGTTAATTAGCACTTAGGGAAACCCAAAGACGGTGTAAGTCGGCTAGTTTTTTCACACTGGTCACAAGTTAGATGTTAGAGATTCGTAGTCGTAACTATGTCGTCAAACCGTGGTCATTGTGTAAAGTGAACACGGAACCGCAATGCTACTGATGCTGCCGATAGCGGCAGACAATGGCCGCTCTCGTATAACAATTTGTATGAGAGCCGCGGGAACGCGATCTCTTCAAGTGCTTGTCGCTGTGATTCGTTGCATTTTAGGATGTAGGTAGGAACCAACTTTTATATGGACATGCCAATTTGAAATTGCAGCAACGAATTGCAGGTAATCAATGTAATATATCATCGACTAACACCACCATGAAAAATAAATCCCTTTAACGTGTTACAGGTCTTGTCTCTTAAAGGATTTAGAATTATTAGGAGGGATTTAGAATTTAGACCAGACACGCTGCTACATTGCGAGTTGGCAGGCTTTAACAAATATCTTCACACGATAGTTTTAATAACCAAGACTTTAACCTGCTCTCCAAAGCACGGTGTTGAAACACCATCAATTACGAACTCCAGATTGGCACTGAGAATTTATGACAGAAAACCCCAATATCCAACAAATTTTGGAATCAAAGACCTCGTGATCCGCAGTCAGACAAGCTAACCACTAAACCAATGGAGTAGTCAGCCTCGTTGTTTACCGACGAATCGTAACCTGATTTGGCAATTTAACAAGTGATAATCTAAAAGATTGAAAGTTAAATCGACTTCACCGCGCACTTAAAAGTCCATATCTCGAAAACTAGTTAGCACATTTTGATGAAACTTCCACTGTTCTCTATGTTGGAGTAAATGTAGCAAATAAAACTAATAATGGCACTAGTCGCCCTTACAATTTTCGGAAGGTCCCCTCGATTTCTCTGGTCTGCTATTATCAAACCCTGGTTTTCTTATCATGGTACCACCCTTGAGATCTCCTTTCCACCAAAAAAAGAATTATCAAAATCGTTTCATAAACGACGAAGTTATCCGCGAACACTCGAAAAAAAGCATAGGTATATACGGTCAAATTAAGAAACCTCCTCCTTTCTTGAAGTCGGTTAAAAAGAAAGAAAAAAACGTTTACTAAAAAGTTGTGCCACACAATGACAGGTTACCCCTGGGTCCCGAGGTCTTCACCACTTTAGCATTTAAACTAAAAAGTCCCAAGCAACATAAGCTCTGGGATAATACATGGCAAATTCCGAAAATATGTTTCAGCTCATAATGCTTTGCATCTACAAACACAAGAGTATAGTAGGTACAGCATTTCAGCTTAGATCCTAACCTTTTTTTTTGACGTGGTGGAAAGTATGCATCCCAGGTGTCCGGCAGCCGCCCCAGCTGGGGCTCCCGCTCGCCTCTGGGCTGTCCCTCCAGAGGCTCGCGCCCTCCCGTAATTTTTTAACGAGGTTTTCTTCCTCCCGCGATGGGCATCGCTGCCCCCCGCTCCGGGGTGTCTCACCCCCAGTTTCATCCGCAGTGCCCTCTGCTAATCAGAGGGACACGCGGAGAAACCTCCCTCCGCCAGGTCATTGGCCATGGCTAACAATATCCCCGTAGGAAAATTATTAACCATGTTACCGGGGCTCTTCCCCTCGGACGTATCCAAGAGGACCAGCAGCACCCAGGCACACTTGGAGGTTACCTGGCTAGCACCCCAGTTTAGATCCTAACCTAGGTTTCACAGGATTTACCTACTTTGGAGATTTTACTTTAGTTACTGCTTCAGCATTCTGTACCAAAGACCAGCGAGAAGCCTTGAGTAGAACAAAAAGTTTTTCATCCACATTTACGGCACGCACCGCTTACCCAGCCTTCGTGACTTCTGCTACATTTATCTGCGTCTGCTACGTACTCGTATAACTTCAATACCTTCAAATCAAGAGTGAACAGGTAGGTTCTTCTATATTTCATTCCTTATCCCGCTTCTATGTAAATCATACTACATAGTATACGATGTACGGTTACCATATCAAAATGTAAGCGGTCATTACTCCGTGTAATAAGAAGCAACAATGGTGGGAGTTATGCGTGGGGACGGTTGACACTCCGATAGCCATCTTCCTAACTACTGTAGTTATAAGTGTACATACATACACATAAATTCACATACCAACTATATTAATTTGATCACTTGACGTACCTGTACTGTTGCATACTTGTACCACACGAGTAGATAGGTACTTATACTTTGTAAATTAATTGTTAACTATTTTATGTTGATTTGTATTACAATGCGGATCAATTTATTACTACAATGGAAATACCTACACGAGTTTACGAAAAGTACTTTACCAATAGGAAAGATTGGAAATTAATTGTGAAGTCCCAACCCAAATAAAACACAAGTAGTTTACCAAAACTACAGCATCTAAGAAGTCATGTTTAACCGTAGGAACCTATAAGTAAAAAGAAGAAAGTTCTAACCCGAGGACTTGCGGGTAGTAAACTGAAATTCGGTAGCAATTCTAACGTTTGAATCGGGGAACGCAAGGAACGGTGACCAACGCTATAACTTCGACTCTTGACCCTCACAATTAAGATGATACATCTTTTGCGCCATACCTATTGCATGGTGTTGTTATTAATTGCTACCTCAGTTTCTTAGTAGCTTTGCTTTCTTGGCGTTATCCTAAATCGTTAAGTGGCAGGCATATTATGTAAGTAATTCACTTTGCCAATCAGCATAATTCACGTGAAGCAGGTGAAGTAATCGATCAGAGGATTCACCAAGACCTGATGAAAACTGGCAATGATAATTATTAACTGCTAATTGAACGTTTAATTGAAACAATCTTTTTCTAGCGATACGCCACGCCACAGAGCTCGTCAAGTAGCAACAAACACAATTCCCACAGAAAAACCCAATCTTCCACAGACGACGAACCTGACCTAACCGATCGCCGTGATTAAGCAATAACAACGCAATTACAATCTTCTGCACATTTGCATATAATAAGACAGATGTCACTAGATCTCAGTAGATTGCCTTCAGAGATAAGTGCCGCGCTTTATCATTATTTTTATCTCTGTGTAGCTAGCCTGTTCGGCCTGCGACTTCATCTGCTTGTGACACCTTTCTCGAAGCGTATTGCATCATCTATGCTAATTTTGATATTCATTAGATTTCTGATATTTTAATATTCATTCGATTGTTTAAATCTTTCAAAGAGGGTAGAGCTCGTTTGAATATCACAGATCATATTATATAGCATATATCTTAAAATAGCTGAGAATGTTTTTTTGGATGTTCTTGTTTGAATGGGCATCCAAATACATCTACGCCACTTATCACGTGTATAATCACTACATAGTATAAAACAAAGTCGTTTTCTCTGTCCCTATATCCCTTTGTACGCTTAAATCTTTAAAACTACGCAACGGATTTTGATGCGGTTTTTTTTAATAGATAGAGTGATTCAAGAGGAAGGTTTATATGTATAATAACATCCATTAAATTGTGGAGAAATACTGTTATTTTTGAGGTTTCTAATGTGATGTCGTAAATAATTACATTTTTTCCGCTTACATTGCAAACGCAGGCTGAACCCTACGAGATTTATCAAAATAATGTACTAAGTATTGTACACATTGAAAAGGTCTACAGAAAAGTCCGCGATGGTATATGTCTATCTCTTATGGATATCCCACAATAACATTTTTTTGTCATTTACTTTTTACGACAAATAATGGCTAATTTTCGAAGCGATTTCAACCAATACAGCATTAATCCTTATCTAATTAAATACCTTAAATGCATTGTTGATTTTATATAAATCCATATGGTCCTTTACAGCATATGATTTAAATGAATACTTTCGAAGATATTACAGATTTAAAAATTGCGGCGGCGCGGGAGCGTGCCTATAAGCGCGTCGGCGGCCGCGGTTCTCCCTATAGCCCATTGTCGATAATTTTTGAAACCAAAAAAAAAATCACAGTACGTAGGATGAAACCCATTGGAAAAGGAGGAGAATATTATAAAATACAAGGAAAAATAATTTACGGGCGATCTGAGCTCGGGAAAAAAGGGGGGGAGTTTTAAGGGTAAAAAACGGTTTATCTCGATTTCCGGCAAAACTAGAAGTCCTATGGAAAAAAATTAAATGGCAAAGTTGTAGGTAATAAAAAGATCTACAACTTTTATATTTACACTTTTTTCACATAACCTCAAAATTTATGTGAAAAGTTCAAAAAACCAAGTTTTTGGTTCTTTATTTTTATCTTTTAAAATAATTTTTTTTTTTCACGGAATCTGGTGAAAACTTACTTTCTTATGTCCCAAATACACTAATTTATTTGATTTGAAATATTTAGTTTTTCTCCTTATTTTTGACTTAATATCGACTTAATTCTGACAGCTGTCATTTTCATTTACAGATGAGTTATTTATATGGAGAACAGGGTTAACATCTACGAAGTACGATTTTACCCCAAACTACTTTAATTCCCTGTCAACATATAAAGCTCTAAGCCGCTTAATAATATTAATTGTTTCGCCCTAAAATAGAAATTGCTAAGAATGGAAACTAGAAAGTCATATCTACATGCAGCAGTTGATTTGTATTTGCATAAGTTTTGAATTTTTCATCTTTTTTGTGGGAATTGTTTTATCTCTGGTAACATTATGAAACGTCAGAATTCCACGGAATTAGTAATTCGGGTATAAGGTGAGATATAGTAAGTTCATTGTGGAAAATATCGTAAAAAGTCGTAAAAGCCGCCTGGGAGCTTTCATCGAAAACGCTGCCTAATCCCTGAGCGGGTAGTACCTACGCATAAAATGCTCTACTACCCGTGCGAAGCCGGGGCGGGTCGCTAGTAAATACTAAACGTGATGATGTGGATGTAATATTAAATCTGTGGTAGATTCAATTGACGATTCAAAAGTACTTTTAAAAGTTTATTTGAATAAAAAACTTTTCTATTCTATTCTATTCTATACTTATCGATTATCTATATATATAACTATATAAAAATCAATGCCACTTTTCGTTGTAATTTTACTTATAACTCAAGAACGGGCTCACCTATCCAAAGCAAATGTTTAGGCTTTGTTCGGACTATTTAGTAGATGGTTTATGTGAAGTTTGCACAAAATCGGTCGAGCGGTTCTTCATTTATCACATTTACCGGGTAGGAACAGGTAACCTACCGGGTCTTGGTAGGTGGCGCGCATGTCGGTATGCCACCGGGCAGGACGAAGTCTGCCGGGTCCACTAGTTACTTATAGATTTTATAAATGCAAAACTGCCTGACTGTCTCTGTTACCTTTTCACTTCTTATGTGCTGAATCGAACTTGATGAAATTTTGCATGGAAGGCTTGCATTTTGGAGGCAAACGTAGGATTATCCTGGAATTCATAAGAGCTCCCCAAAATTTTTGATTTTCGATACTACGTGGACAAAATCGCGGGTATCAGGCCAGCTAATAAGAAAATAATGGGATTAAAAGAAATCTAAGGCCGGTTTTTCACCATACACTTTTCTTTATGTTAGTAGATTACATTAAATTATTAATGCAAAATATATTGATCTTTTCAAAACAAAAACTATTTAAAATATTGGTTTGGCTTATATTAAAGTTTTAATAATCTCTGATTTTGTTCATATTCTGATTGTTAAACATTCACTTATTATTTTTACACACTTTACTTACTTATTTTAATTTTAAAATTGCACCAAGGAACTCCAAAAATCTTTTCGTGAAGAGGACTGTTATGTCTGTCATTAAGTCATAAATTGCATTAATTTGTATTGAAAACAATTTTTGCGGCTTTAATAATTGAGACTGATACAAATTAATTGAGCTATTAGCACTTCAGAGGTCACCGAGCGGGCCTCATTATAATAATTGTTTATTGTCTCATGCATTTGCATACAATAATTATTCTGCACGGGACATGCTACTTTTTTTTAGTAAAACTCATATTTCTTATACAGTAAAGATGTCTTTTGGAAAAGTCAGTGAGCATACATAATACTTCTACACAGACTATCTATTAGGACTTCCAAACAAAAATACCAAATTATATGTTTGTCCACTCATTTTTTCGAAACTATTAATCGGATTGTAAATAATTGTGACTAAATATTCTTTTTTATTGGCTTATAATATTTACTTCAACTTAGTTTCCTTAAATTATTTTGTTATGACACAGACTTGTTCGAAGTTTGTGATTCTCGTTATCAACTGATAATCGTCCACTGATGGATATAGGTCTCTAGGGAATTCCATACTCCGTAGTCTTGTGCCGTTGGTATACAGAGGCTCCCTGCGACTCGTTCGTCCACCGGGAACCTCATAATATAAAGCTCATCACACTAATATTATAAAGGCGTAAGTTGTTTGTGTGTGTGTATGTTTGTTACTCTTTAACGGCGCAACTATCTACTTACTGAACCAATTGCTGTTTGGTATGGAGATAGATTGTCTACCTACCCTGGACTAACACAGGCTATTATTTATCCCGGAAAAAGTGTTTCTGTGAGACTTAAATAGATGTAGACTTCCAAAAACGTGATAGATGGCGCTGATTGTTCTTAGATAAATCACGCTCACATAACACATTATTGCAATAGTTGCATGTATTTGTATGCGTTTGCATGAATTTGCTGTCGTTCTCTAAGTTACTCTTAGAAGATTGTGTTCAAATACTTTTAGACGTAGATACAAACTTATAGACCGCGGGTAACACCGCGGGGCGCAGCTAGTGTCTCTATAAATACAGTTTTTTCTCCAGTCAGTACCTAAGTAGGTAGGTAGGTACATAATTACCAGAATGACTCAACTAACAACAATCTGTCATTTTGTCACACGACATCCCATTGTTTCATTTGCATGCCGCAAGACTATTGAATTATTATTAAACTTCACCTCATTTGAATGACACCACTTTAAGACGCGACTTTGTCTTATTTTAGTACTGGATTTTTCCCTGTGATATCTTTTATCAAGCATTTATTATAATTAGTTGATCGTTTATTTATAGTTAACTGCCTCTTTGGTCTTATCGATTGACATGAATCGCGAGGTCCTGGGTTCGACTCCTAGATCGGACCAAAAACTATAAGGTATTTGGGTATTTCTGTCAAAAAATTCTCAGTGCCAGCCCACAGTTGGAAGTTGGTGGTGTTAGATAAACCCCCGTGCCTCGGAGAGCACGTAAAGCCGTCGGTCTTGCACCTGATCTCTACGCTTGTGTCACATTGTCGTCCCAATGGATTATGAGAGTGAAGGAATAGAGAGTGCACCTGTGTACGCGCACATACTTGTGGACTATAATATCTCCTGCGTGTGTCCACCTAGGTTGAGATTGGCCGCTTTGGTAGTAATTCAATCGAGGAAACCAAAACATTATAGTTGATCGTGGAAACTACTATGGCTATATTATATATTATGTAGATTGTAGGTACTGTAAACAAGAGATAAAGTTCGTAAACCATAGATAATACACTACTACCTGCTATAGATGCGAAACGTTGAGATGTATTTAAAAGTTTTTCCTCCACCGTCTAAAGATGGCGTTAGTATTGAAACCACATTTAGATACCAAATAGACCGATAGATGGCGCTTTTCATACATGTCAACCTTGGGGGCTCGGCTTATAAATAATTACTATTCAGGGTAAATAAATAATCCGTTTTAAAATTCAGATCGATTTTCCTTTAAATATATTTTGGAAAATAGCTCTAAATTTTAAAACGGATTATTTATTTGTTTTTTAATTGAAAATAGTAAAAATGAAACACAAAGTATTTATTTTGTTTTATATTTTGTATGAATGTTATAATACATATAAGCATGTTCTTTTATTAAATAATTTTTTTTAACATTGTAATTTTACCTTTTAATATTTTGTTTACCCCCATACACCAACTGTAAAGTAAGTATTAGTTTAATAGTCAATGAAATAATGAATAAGTAATTAAGTAAGTAATTACTTATTCATTAATTAAGTAATTTTAAGTTTAGAAAAATGCGCTTTACATTTAGACAAGATATCAAAATTACAATAATATATTGTTTTACAATGAATATAAAATTATTTTGCTATAATCCGCTAACTGTTAGCGGATTATAGCAAAATAATTTTATATTCATTGTATATCATGGAATTCCGCAAAGTAACGCCTGCTTCCATTCAATAATATATTGTTATATCCTTGAGTTGTTAAACTTAACACACTCTTCCAAGATTCAAACTTTTCCTTGTGGGGATACTCCCATTTAGGAAATCTATGCAATGTACCTGAAAAAATGAAGAATTGGTCACAATCTTGGATGATATGGATATCATTGGATTTTTACGTGGGATTTAAGTACCTACATAATATAGTATAAACTTTATACAAACAAACTTACCATCAACAGTACACCCAAAATAAAATTCCATTCCAATAGCTCCGAAGTTCCGATTTTTTAGGCATTTTGTCAAGAAACCGAAAATAGATGCCAGGTATGTCGTATATATCAGGAAACAGAAATCAATTTGCAAAGTCGGGTAAAATCGTTTGGAGAAGAAATCACAGAGTCCATTAACAGTCCAAGTCGTCGTTATAAACAAAAACCACTATTAATAAAACAAAGAAAATGAGAAAACTAAGAAATAATGCACTGCAAATAACCGTTGAAAAAGTTTGTAAAACTTCAGTTTTTGACACTTGATTTAATTGAACTTTGACAAGTGACGGATTAGATAAGCATCAGGCGAACATCCTGCCATCTAGTTTCACATTTAAACAATTTCTTGAAAGTTGTACCACCCCGGACGCTAGAGGTCACTCGTTTATTTAAAAAATTTCGACTTCGAATTTGTATGGCAGTTTCATCCCCATGTCGTAAACTGAAACTCGACTACGCTTAGTACCTAATTTAATTTAATATAAAATAATAATTTAGTGTGCAGAAAGCGCGGGGCAAGCAGCTAGTGGCGCCATCTATTATGCCTATCCGAAACTAACTAATATTTTAGTTTAGCCGCTCGGACGTCGCTACTCGATATTTTTCGTATATAAAATGTAGCCTTTTACACCCGGACCATAACAAAGAATTAGTTGACACCTCATTCATCAAAATCGGCCTAGTAGCTCAGGGGCTACGGTGGAAAACACAGAATCTCATACAAAAATCGGACACAAACATAGATACATACCTACATACATAGGTACATAGACTGCTAAAATCTTACTTTTGACTTTGCCGTAGTCGGGTAAAAAAGTAAAGAACTAGCAATTTTTTTAGATTACCCACGACAATATTTTTATTTACCTACAAAAATACAAATAAAATTAATAGATACAGTCACACAACAATTAATTTTCGCAGAAAATCGTTAAAAATGATAATTAACTATTAAAACATCGTCACAACGTCCGCCCATCGAGACATAGGTTCAAACGACTGAAAACATAAATATTTTTAGAAATGTTAATTTCCCTCCACGACAAACAAATATGAACTCAATTCCTCACAACATACGGATTGAAGTTGTAAAGTATTTTAGTGCAATATTTTATAAAAATTGATAAAGATTCTCCCCGCCCATTTGGGACCCAAAATTAATGCCTTGGAGTTGATGTCACGACGAAAGAAAATTGTTATTAATTTTATATTTTTAAAATATACTTTATGACATATCCTAACACTGTATTAAATTATGTAATTTACAACTCAAGACCATTAATAACATAATAATAATAAGTATGTGTTAAAGATATCGTTACCAACTTACCTACCTATAATATATTATTTATGTCTAGCTATATAGCCTCATTTTATTTCTATTTATTCATGATATCAGGGGATTTTTCGATAATTTGGGTATTTTTTGTTTAAAGTAGGTACTGGATATTCTTATCTTAATCTAAAAACAGATTATTATTTAATTATAATTATTATATAATTATAAAATAGTAAAAAAACCCTATTTTATATTTTTACAACAAAAACAAAGTTTAAACCTTTTTTTTAATCCATCGACTAGTTTACCCTAGTGTATTGTAGTTAACTATGACTGATGGTATACAACTGATGGTTCGTGACCATGCAGTGTAAGTAAAGTGGATACAATACATCGTACTGGAACGCTAAATCGCTTGGCAGCACGGCTTTTCCGGTAGGATGGTAATTAGCCACGGTCAGACTCCGACCAGACCAAGACAATTTAGAAATTAAAAGTGCCACTGCCGGGAATCAAACCCAGGACCTCCCAATTGAAAGACCACAGCGTTCACCACTGCGCCAGGGAGGCCGTCAATAATTCGATGATTATTAAAATAATACATATAAAACTTTCTTCTTCTTCTACCTTCTTTCTACCTTCCTTCTACCTTACCTACCTTCTTTTTTTTCAACCTAAAACTTTCAACTTAACTCAACAACTTTTCTTTAAAAAAAAATAGTTTAATTCGTTCATATTATTCATACATTCTGTAATCTGTTATTGCCGTTTCCTTTTCAACTGAGGACGTAACAGGACTCAGGTCCCCGTCAATTTAATTTGGGTCCAGACAAAAATAAAAAAGTCAAGTCCCTAACTCATAAGCAATGTCCCGCCTATACACAAGTTCAGGGAATCTATTTAAAATTCGCCCCTAAATTTATTAACTTTTTATGGTCATTTGAATATTGGCTTTAGGCTTTTTAGGCGCTTTTGTTTATTGTGTGGAAAGGCTTTGTTTGAAATCAGTACCCTACCTATTCCGTAATTTGTAGGTAAATTTTATATTATAGATACGTCCTTATACTTAAGAAAACAATTTGAATTGGACAAAACTACAAATTAAAATGTAAAGAATGTGTTATCAGTACGAGATGGTAGTGTAAGAGCTTGTGATATAAAAAGTTGAAACAATATTTTAAATCCCAAGAACTTAAATATTAAACTTTAATCTTACGTTTTATAGAAATGGAAATATACTTACCTAGTTATAATGGGAAAATAATTTGAGTGTATTGAACCCAATAACTTTTTAAGGAGTATTAACTAAATAAATAATATAGTATTATTTATCTATTCTTTGCTAATGCCACATGCATTTGAAGGAACGTAAATATCGTAGGTATAACTACCTAAGTTGGTATGGAATAAATTAAAAATTTAAAAACCCCCAAAATTCACCATCATGTGGTGGCGGCCATCTTGGGTTTGCATAGTGCTATTCTACTAGTCAAGCCCTTTTATTTGATACCCAAATTGAAGGAGTTGTGAAAAAATATATAAAAAATATATCAGCCAATGTGGCGGCGGCCATCTTGGACCGATTTTCATCAAATACTATAGCTAAAACACTCCCCACTAATTCACCTTTTTTTAAACAAGAAAACTGCATTTAAATCGGTTCATCCGTTTGAGCGCTACGGCGGAACACACATCCACACACACACAGACACGTCCAACTTATAACACTCCGTCGTTTTTTCGTCGGGGGTTAAAAAAGAAAACCTATGAAAATAATGAGAAACCTATTAGCGAACCATGCAAATAAAGAAGTCCGCAACTTTGTAATGAATTGGAAAAACACGTCAAATGTGGCTCCATCGCCGGAAATGGCGTCACGTCGGCGTGAATGTTTTTGAAATCCGAACGTCCAACGATCACTGTTTACAGCGAAAGGCACGCGCGTTGGCGCCAAAACTCTGTCGCCATTATGACCGGGACAATGTTGCTACATTTTAAAATAGATATTTCACTGAGGGAAGCTTAGAAATACCACAAACTGGGTACGTATACGTACATACTTAGTATAATTTTTTAAAGCAAAAAGTCCTTAAGACTTTGTTGAACCTCTTTGTTTAGGATAAAAATCCAATATCCTAGAGGTAGGTATGTGCTTTCGCACTATTGTGTTCCATCTTGGATCAAATGAATCTACAAATTCAGTCTAAGGCTCTTAGACTACAAAATTAGGGACACTTTTTGCTCTTAACCTATCATTCATACATTACTCAGCCAAAACACATCCATCTATTAGACACCTGCCTCTTTTACGTACCGCTCTATCCTCAGCAGTTCGCATCCAATCGATGCCTGCACCCAACTTGGTTGGTTGGTTGGACGGTTGAAGACTTTTGTCATAAATCATCGCGGTATTGGCGACGAAAAGCCTCGACGAAGTGTGCCAAATATTACCCAGCCTAGTTGTATCAGCCTGTTGATCTCCTTCTTGATTTGACTGGCCCGTTGATGCGGTTGGCAGTGACCCTGCTTGCCTCTCCGGGGTCGCGGGTTCGATTCCCGCCCCGAGTCGAGGTGTGTTTATGTAAGTATATAATATAAGTATGTATTATGTACTTATACATTTATTCAATATTTATATATATACAAATATGTAATATATGTAAATATGTATATCAGTCGGTGTTGCCTACTTTAGGAACAGACGACCGTGTGTGTATATGTGTAAGTATTTATTTATTATTATTATTTCTCAAAAACCTTAACCTAATTAGGTTACGTAAATAATATTGTGTATTAAGTATAGCGATCCTATGTTTAATGAGTACTAGCATCTGCCCGCGGCTTCGCCCGCGTGAATTTCGATTTTAAACAAATCCCGAGGGAATCGTGGATTTCCGGTTCCCGTTCCCGCTCCCTTTTCGTTGGAAAAGGGAGCGGGAACGGGCATCGGGCGGTTTTGCATCATTTCCTTCAAACTAGAAAAAAATTCAACCACCCTCGAGATTCGAGAAGGTCAAGATAACGTTTTTTTTTTTGCAACTTTGTAACGCTCCCATTCTCGTACGTTACGTTCAAATAGTCTGATTTTTTAAATATACTTTTCTTAGCTCGTAATTAACCCACCGTATCTTAATCTGACGTTTCGGAGTATTTCTGTCCATCATTTTTTTATTTTGCGCGCGGCTCTATTTAAAGGGCTTATATATGGTAGAGGGTACTCAGCAGGATGCAAGATGCCTCGCCTCTCTTATCTTAATCTGACGCGCTTGAGTAAATCCAAAAATCCCCTCTTGGGCTCCCCTACTATTGGACACTCTCAACGTTGACGTCGCGTCAACGCGACGTTGTCGCTGCGCAGACGTTGGAGAAACGCTAACGCTCGCAAAACGCCAGTGGGATAGCGGCCTTAGTCCCACAGGAATACTTTTCCGGATAAGAAGCCGGATATTAAGTCAGGGCATAATCTATCTCCATTCAAAATTTCAGTCAAATCGGTTCAGTAGTTGCGGCGGAGAAGAGGAACAAACATACACACACACACACACACAAACTTTCGCCTTTATAATATTATTGCGATTGTGATTATTGTGATTGTTCAACTCTTGTTCAACTCAACTTAACTTGTTAGCGCAATACTCTATCTGTAGGTACAAAAATATATAATTATATTGTTCATAATTATGTACGGAACCCTGAAAGAGCGAGGCCCGACTCGCACTTGGCTGACTTTTTTTTTTTACTTTTGTCTTATGTAATTTTTACTATTTTTTTAGGAACTTTTGCTAGCTCGAACTTTTGTCAACAAACCTCGAATGTGAAGTGACATAGGTGACAGTAAAGGAAATGCTGTGGAAAAAGATCTTGAGATCATTATATAGATGGGTATGCATACCTAAGTAGGTAGGTATCCTGATTCCTGATACACAGAATAAAATCACGGATTGAAAACAACAGATCTTTAAAAAAAATCGTATTGAAACTTTCATCCAAGGTAACATTAAATGGTGAGTTCACAATATTAAATTTTAGTCGATCCTACTAATATTATAAATGTGAAAGTGTGGATGTTTGGATGTTTGGATGTTTAGATGTTTGGATGTTTGTTACTCAATCATGCCGCAACTACTGAACCGATTTGGCTGAAATTTTGAATGGAGATATATTATGCCCTGACTTAAAACAGAGGCTACTTGAAAAATTTACAGTTCCTGCGGGATTTTGAAAAACCCGAAATCTATATCTACAGCTATAGGTAGATTACTATAGCAAACTTCCTTGAAAGTAGGTATAAAGGTTGGAAAACGGAGCAGGAACGGGAACAGGAAATCCACGATTCCCTCAGGATTTGTGAAAAATCGAAATTCACGCGGGCGAAGCCGCGGGCAAAAGCTAGTCTATAATAATTGTAGTTCAACAAAGTTAAAATGCAGCCTTAATTGAATCGATTTTTGTTGCTTCAGTTTGACTGAAAGTTTGTTAAGGCGGTGTGAATGGCATGCGATTTAGCAGTAGATCAACTAAAATCGAACCGTGTGAACCCGCTATAAGATTTCATCACAAGTAGTCCGTAGGTTTAAATTAAGCCATTAACACACTAATTCATCGGTCGAACGGTAATAATCCTTTAACACTCGTGTAACTTGTAAAGCCGTGTCCCCATTAGGCGAACAGTGAGCGGCTAACTGTTTGCTTCCAGTTAGCCTCCCTATAGTTTTTAAATGGAGTGTCCAAACAGCGCGTAATGTCGCAGTTTGCAGCGTTTCGCTTACCAACTTATTTAGTTAGTTCAGTGAGCGGCTCAGTCGCCTCTAAATGCCTCCAAAACGATGAGAAACCTATGAGTTAGCGACCGCTCAGAGAGATCTATGAGTTAGCGACCGCTCAGAGAGATCTATGAGTTAGCGACCGATACGCCGCTCTGAGTTAGCCAGCGCACAGTCAGCCACTCACTGTTTGCCTAATGGGGAAACGGTCTAACACACTAATTCATCGGTCGAACGGTTGCGACCGATACGCAATCGATACGCCAGTCAGAGTCAGCCAGCGGACAGTCAGCCGCTCACTGTTTGCCTAAAAGGGACACGGTCTAACACACTAATTCATCAGTCGAACGGTTGCGACCGATACGCAACCGATACGCCGCTCAGAGTCAGCCAGCGGACAGTCAGCCGCTCACTGATCACCTAATGGGGAAACGGTCTAACACACTAATTCATCGGTCGAACGGTTGCGAGCGATACGCAAACCGATACGCCGCTCAGAGTCAGCCAGCGGACAGTCAGCCGCTCACTGATCACCTAATGGGGAAACGGTCTAACACACTAATTCATCGGTCGAGCGGTTGCGAGCGATACGCAAACCGATACGCCGCTCAGAGTCAGCCAGCGGACAGTCAGCCGCTCACTGTTCACCTAATGGGGATACGGCCTAAGCTCGCGTTTTTCGAACTACAAAACCCGAGCGATTCCAAACACCGAGTAACAATCTCAACGACTACATTAAGACATAAAACACGCGTTGGATTCCGGTGAAATTGCTCAGGCATTCTATAAAATCGGACGCACTCGACGACCGTGCGGTCTATTTCGGTAAAAATAAATAAATATGCTCGCGGCCGCACCGCGCGGCTCGTAGATGTAGAGTGCCTGGACGAGATCGCTTTAAGTGAGCGCAGTTGTACGAACGACTTGAGAATGTACCTACATACAACCTCTATAGATAGGTATTTCATTTTTGCAAAGATAAAACTTATAATATTCTAGCTTTTGACTGCGGCTTCGCCCGCGTCAATTCCGATTTTTCATAAATCCTGAGGGAATCGTGGATATCTTGTTTCCGTTCCCGCTCCCTTTTCCAACCTTTATACCTACTTTCAAGGAAGTTTGCTATAGTAATCTAACTAAAGCTTTTTTAATTTATTTTTAAATAATATGTACATACAAAAATATTTACATTTAATTCTCGCCAAACTGGTGGGCCAGTTTGTTGGCGTGCTGGCGCTCTTAATTAATTAATTAATTATTTTAACTTATCCTAACATTATTAATTCTAGCTTATCCACAAGTATAATAAAATTAATATTACATTTTAGTCAGTAAAGGGGCTGTAGAGCTGTAAAGCGTAGCTGTAGATTTCGGTTTTTTTCAAAATCCCGCGGGTACTGTGGATTTTCCAGGATAAAAAGTAGTGTTAAGTATATGTGTTAAGTAAGGGCATAATCTATCTCCATTCAAAATTTCAGCCAAATCGGTTCTGTAGTTGCGACGTTATAGAGTAACAAACATCCACACTTTCACATTTACAATATTAAGTAGGAAGTAGGATATGTACCTATGTATAATACTTACAACTTTATAAGTTATTCCAGTATCGTCTAGTGAAGGAACTCTTTAGTTAGTATTGGTAACGAGCTGTGAAAAATCACTGCTCTCATTTTCTTAATCTTGTAGAGATAGACTTATGCCATTTTTGCAAGATCAGTATTTTAGACTAAATAACATAGAGCATTATAAACTAGCGCTATTTCACCTGTCAACATCCAGCAGAACAAGATTGTGTATAATTTTTATTAGCTACATCAAAATCTAAGTTTCGGCGAGTTGAAATTTAATCATGTGTCAATCACAACCGTCTATCTATGTAAATCTAAATTAAGCTGAAATGGTTTTATTTGAATGATAGCATCACATCACAGTCTACCTGTCATTGTGTCTGGGTTTATCTTCGCAATACATAGCTGAATCGATTTAGATGAGACTACTCAAGTAGTGGATTATACAAGGAGTGAAACAGGCTACTTTGTATCCCGGAAAATCTCTCAGGATTCTTTAAAATTGCAATTCAATTGAATAAAGTCGCGGGCATCATCCATTTAAAACTACGAGGCAGAAAATTATATCAACTCTCTTTGTACATGAGACATGACGTAGTTTAGACGTAAAATTATAGTCTCTTCCATTGTCTGTATACAATGTTTTGTACCGCACGACAAGTCATCCAAATATAGCGGCACTTGATAACGACGTATTAGAGGCATCGATGCTTTACGTTCGCCGGTAAGTGTTTTATATTTAAAATTAAAATCGGTTCGGACGCCTCGTGGCGGTGGTTATGAGCCAATGACGAACTTCCGGCTGATTATGACGTGGGGATTTTTAAATGTGGAACATTTTCAATAGCCTGTGGACTGTGGAGCCCTGCAGGGCTAACATGGGACACACGAGAAAATTATCTCTACACTTTTTCTCGTCGAATTCTATTGTATTCGACGAGAAAAAGTGTAGAGATACAGATAATTTTCTCATGCGTCGCATGTTAGCACTTCTGGTGGGTTGTTCCCTAGTTACTTACCAACTGAAACTAGAACTTAATAGCCACCGTATATAAGTTGGATATACATTGCTGCTTTACTGTGTGAAATATGTATAAACAGTGATTTCATATTTTCATAGAGGGTACCCCATAGAGGGTGCCCGTGACTTCGTCCGCGTGGATTTAGGTTTCTTAAAAACCTGTGGGAACTATTTTCAATTTAATCGAAATCGGCTAAACGGATTATGCATTATAAATTTTCCATCGTCCCGTCGTGGGAACATGTTATTTTTTCGAAATAAAGTGTAACCTATGTCCTGCCCCGGGATGTAAGCTACCTCTGTACCAAATTTCATCAAAATTGGTTACACTGTTGAACCGTGAAAGACTAGCAGACAGACAGACAGATACTCTTTTGTATTTATAATATTAGTACCTACCTATGGATTATTACTACGTAAGTCCTACTCTAACTGAACGCACTCAGTTAGAGTAGGACTTACGTAGTAATAATCTCAGACCTCTCTGCTTATTATTGTTAATTAGGTATCTATAAATATCCACTTGAACCCCATATTTTATCTACTTCTAATAATATTAAAATTAAAGTTGAGTTGACTTTGGGATACCCAGTTTCTGAAATGGTACAGCCTGGTGACAGACGGACAGCGGAGTCTTACTAATAGGGTCCCGTTTTTACCCTTTGGGTACGGAACCCTAAGAATCAAAGTTCGTCGCCCTGTAAGGAGCCGCATAAATTCACCATTTAAATAAACCCGGGTGGGTTTATAATTAACCGTTTCGGACGGACGTCGGTGTCATCGTGTCACACCGTCGCGCTGTCACTGCGGCGTCACTGCGGCGTCACGTTAAAAGCGCCTTTCACCCGGTGTTGGGTGACTGCGTTCGCGTTCTTGATTTTTATTTATTGCCTACTTCTTTATTACGTACCTACCTCGTATCTCGAGATGGTTGCTTTGTGATTGTGACAGAATTTAAGTAAAGTTAAACACACATCTCTTTTTCCAATAAGTAATAATATATGACGTGTGAATTATAATTTTGTGACTTTAGATTAACTCGTAGTCACGTAGTTCTTCATATAGATACTGTGACGTGTTAGGATTAAAAGCTCTCCATAGAGTTCTGCAAAAGTTACTGTATAAGTTATATTTTACTTTTTACCGTGCGGGACCCTTTGGCAGATTATCAGATGGTCCGTCCTTTCCCATAACCTGGTGATCCCTTAATTTTCTTGTCTTGTGTTATTTAACAACAATTCCGATTAAAAGCTGACAAAATGATAATGTGGCCCGTACCACACTTATGCGCGACAATAGATAAGTATTTTTCTTATCTTCTAAAGTTCATAGTCATCTTTCATCAAATTTGGTCATATTAAGTATATTGTCATGTCTTTCTGTAGTACGGTACCCCTTTTGGGGTGAGGCCTAAATTAGGTTTAGCCAAATTAGATAGAATTAATATACTTCTACCTACCTATTATATAATTAGATAGATAAGTAGTAAGCTTGTAGGAATCATATTATGTTGCGGTTCGGAGTTTGTAAAGGTTCAAATCAAATTAATTGGACTGCTGTCCCTGTCTGCAATTATTAGTTGAAGGGAAAAAGAGAATAATTAGTCTGGTTTTAAGGCTGTCTGTCTTTTAGTCTGTTTTTAATTAAGGCCCACAACTAGCTAATTCTTTAAGTATTTTTGTTACGTATTCAAAAAATGACAAAAAATAAAATAATAAATCGATTCGAAAATCGCGACTACACAGTCCAACCTGTCGATGGCGCTTTTAAACACAAAGGCGCCGCCGCCGCTCACAAAAAGCGTAATCGATTATGTGTATCGATGTAACTGAATCGATTATCCAATATCCCGGTGTCACCTGTAACTAATCGCTCGCCGAACAATGGTATTTCTTCATCAGCGACAAAAACGCGAATGCGCCGCGGCAAAATATGAGATTATAGATTGCGGGCCTATTCATAATCTAAGCTACAGGGTGCTCTATAAAAAAAACTTGATAGATTAAAATTTGTAAATTAATTATTGGTAAATTAAATATTTAATCAAAATTAAAATTTTGTTTTTGAAGTGTTAACGTCTTATAAATCGCTGAACGGCGGCTACACGCACGAAAAATCATGACGCATTGTCACGTACCGCGTGCAAGCGAGAGCACAGAACAAGCGATAGAGAAGCGATCGGCTTGTGACACATCTATCTCTCTTCTTTTTCTTATGATATTATCACGTAAAATTATCGTCCGTAAACCGACTTTACAAACAACCAATTTTTCTTATGACTTCTCCCACGGCTGCAAATAGAGCTTCCATTACGTAATTACGTAATTACGTAATTACGGACCAATTTTAGGATTTTCACAATTCCGTAACTGAAGGTTAAAATTCCGTAATTACGTAACTATATAAATATTAATTTGAAAGGCAATCAATGTTATAAGTTGGCAATCAATGTTATAAGTTATATTAAATTTTGACTTAACACAGTAGGCCAGTCAAATTTGACCCAAAAAATCGCTAAAATCGCAATCAAACGGCTAGTTCTGATTTTTTAATATATTGTTAGGACCACTACCAGTAGTCTAAATCCAATTTTGCTGCTTCGAAAGACCTGTGCTAACTTTGCAGCACTCGAAAAACCACGAAATTTGTATACTCTTTTTCCTAGTCCTAAACTATGCGTTTCTAAAAAAATATTTTCAGTATTTTGAAGTAGACTAAAATTGCTACAATTTAAAACCAGAACGAGCTAAATTTATTACTTACTGAGATACAGCTCTCTAAAAGCTGACATTAATTTCCAAAAAAGTGAAATAACAAGATTTAGTCAATTTTTGAACGCGATCTTGGGATAATACGCATTTTACGGGTAGAATTATAGGCAAAAATTGTTGTCAAAAATCTCCTTCTTCTTAAAGTGCCATCTTCTTTCGAAGGTCTGCGATCATTAAGGCTTAAGGCAACTTGTATCTTCGACACCGCGGCTCTGAATAGTGAACGGGTGCTTTTTCCAAACCATTGGCGTAGGTTTTTCAGCCAAAATATTCTTCTTCTCCCCACACTTCGTTTTCCTTGGATCTTGCCCTGTATGACAAGTTGTAGCAGTTCATATTTTCGGTGTCTCATTATGTGGCCGAGATATTCAAGCTTTCTTTTCTTTACTAGATATAAAATTTCTGTTTTTTTCTTCACGCAACTTAGCACGGTTACGTTTTTTATTTTGTCTCTCCAGGATATCCTTAACATTCTCCTGTATACCCACATTTCGAAGGCTTCAATTTTCTTACAATTCGACTCTGTGAGGGTCCATGCTTCAACGCCATATAAGAGAATGGAGAAAACATAACAGCGTGCTAATCGCACTCGTAGCTGGATGTTCAGCTTCTTACTGCACAGAAATGATTTAAGAGCGTTGACGCACGGACCCGCTTCGCAAGTTTAGGCATTTACCTGGGATTCTTTGTTTACGTGAATGAACGGGCGCGGGCGGAACGCTCCAAGTGCAGTGTAGTGTAACAAACCGTTTTGATCTTTTTACCATTTTCAAACGGGCTATTATTTTTTTCAATATTCTTAGGCACCTATACCTAAGTTTTTAATTCGTAGATTTTTAATTTTATAAAGCAGGCATAATTAATGTATAATGCGTGAAAAAGACCTTATAGAGTAGACCATTACATAAAAATTATAATTGGAGAATATAGTACAGCTTCTGATATTGATTTTATTATATACCTACTCGTGTAAGGGTAAGATAGTGAAGAAAAATTTAAGTAAACATAAATTTAAACTGGTGTGCGTTTAAATTTATGTTTGTCGGTTTGTCTATTTGTTCCAGCTAATCTCCGAAACGGCTGGATCGATTTTAATGGAACTTTCAATGTTGTAAGGAGTAGGTAATTTAGGCTACATTTAGTTTAGGTACATAAAAAATTATGGGAACCGATCCGATCCTATATAAAAACCTATATCTACGCAGACGAAGTCGCGGGGATTAGCTAGTTATCAAATAAAGTTGCTCAAACGATGACCACGTGCAAATGATAGTTAGTATCTAATCTCTTGTAGGTGTTGTGCTAGTGTAATCCATTTACCACAATAACAATAGAAAATTATTGCACGGGTAATAATAGAGTTATCAGCCATTTTATAAAACAATGCAAAAAATAACTTTGTGCTATTGCGATAAATTGTGCCCAACAACCTAGATATTGTGCCCAACATAGGTATATGCACACCTATGGTGTGCATACCTAAAAAACATGCTGTTTCTAAAGTTTTTTTTTTACATCAAAAAGTCTAAAATAACCAATGTCCATGCCTGCGATATTAAATTTCGACCAAATCGGTAAAAAGAATGGGCCGTTAAAAGCTATCAGACGGAGAGACACACTTTCACATTTATAATATTAAGTAGTATGGATTATTTAAATAAAAAAATTATACTCTACTAGCTTTTGCCCGCGGCTTCGCCCGAGTGAATTATGGTTTTTCACAAATCCCGAGGGAATCATGGATTTCCTGTTCCCGTTCTCGCTCCCTTTTCCAACATTTATACCTACTTTCAAGAAAGTTTGCCTATATCAGCCAGCCATGTTGATTTTGATGTAATTTCCCGATTTTAAATTTTAATAGTTACCGGACGATAGTTTTTGTATACGATAGCTATTTTCTAGTTCATTTTTCACATAATATTATGTACTAAGTATATGTTGGCCGCGATTTCGTCAGCGTGGATTTAGAGTTTTAAAAATCCTGTGGGAACTATGTCAATTTTCGAGACGCAAGCTACCTCTGTACCTACCAAATTTTGTATAAATCGGTTAAACGGACGGACCTTTAAGAATTCCGTGAGAACTCTTTAATTTTCCGAGATAAAAAGTATCCTATATCCGTCCCCAGGATGTAAGCTAACTCTGTACCTAATTACATAAAAATCGGCAGACAGACAGACACACTGTCGCATTTATAATATTATATAGTATGGATTACTGATTTACAACTATAATCCTCAACTATAACTATAATATAATATATTACAATTATTAAAAATACGTGAAAAGTTTTAATCTATCTGTAAGAAAAAATAGCGAGCATTAAAAATATCTAGTATTGAATAGTGACAGTCGCACTACAATTTTACGTATATTCCATGTAATCCAATAAGAATTGCCGAGACAAAAAGCGTTACGTCCGTTCGCGGAGAGGCCTCGGCTCATACTAGTTTGCTAGTTCAATTTCCTACTGCCTCTTTCTGCGTTTTGGTGTAAGTTTCAAAGTTATTTTTGGACACAAATAATAAATTATTTTAGATTTTTTTTAACTTATATTATTGCTAATATGTTTTACTTTTATATATATTTAATAATATATATTAAATAATAATTTAATTTTACTTATAAATGGCGAAAATTAATCTACTAAAATGACGGTTTCATATGTCTATAATTTACTGAAATTAAAATTCTTTTGCTTGGATTTTTATGATGTAAAAAACGCCAAATTAAAAAATGTTTTCTTCCACGTCTTTAGTTCAGGGCAATTCCTTTCATAAATATATATTTGTGTGTGAATTGAACAAGTAACTT
Organism: Melanargia galathea; assembly: GCA_920104075.1. NCBI lineage: Eukaryota > Metazoa > Arthropoda > Insecta > Lepidoptera > Nymphalidae > Melanargia > Melanargia galathea. The sequence continues at coordinate 14,323,635 of OV049874.1, read as the reverse complement.
TTGACGTAGTGAACGTCAAAGATTCCACGATTCCCAAAATTCAAAAATAGGCTTTTGGTATTTTGACAATAAGACAAAAACTATCAATAAATTGCAAAATGTTGTCTTCCAATTCCCTAGAAGACAAAATTTTCTACAATGCAGTATAAATAAGTTTTTAAGTAAATGCATAGATGAACAACATATGAAGGGTCAAAATAGCTTAAAAATGAGCTAAAACGGCGCAGAACGCATCAACGCTCTTAAGCTTAAAGAAAGCATTACGGGCCTGTTCTATGCTGCACCTTATTTCAAGACTGTGGTTCCCGTGTCATCAACCCAGCATCCCAAAAATTTGTATTTACTAACTTTTTGTAAGGGATGTCCATTACAAAGTAGAGATGGGTTAGCAGGTGGTATTTTGCAAACTATCATATATTTGGTTTTCTTGGTGTTGATATTGAGGCCATACGTTGAGCTAACAGATTGGACTTTGTCTATAAGGATCTCAAGTTCTTCTATTGTAGGTGCAAGTAATACAGTGTCGTTGGCATAACTGATATTATTAATAATCTGACCATTCACTTTGATACCTACATCCACCCGATCCGATGCTTCTTTGAAAATCATTTCCGAGTATATGTTAAAATATATAATTGGCGAGACAATACATCACTGCCGTACTCACGTAAGAATGTCAAAAATCTAAAGCTTTAATTTAAGGATAGAACGACTTCTCTAGGCCATATAGATTATTCACAAATCTTAAAAATCCAATAAATGGGAAAATAATTTTGCAAATTTGCTTTGTTTAGTTTGGTTTGAGAGTAGCTTGAAAGGAAAAACCATGAGCCAGAACCAGAACTAGAGCTGGTTCTGGTCTCAAATTGTAGCAATTTTAGTCTACTTTAAAAAAGTATGGAAAATATTTTTTCGGAAACGCACATTTTGGGACTCATATTGAAAAAACCAAAAAGAGTGCAAAAATTCGAGTGCTGCAAAGTTAGCACAGATCTTTCGAAGCTGCGAAATTGGATTTATACTACTGGTAGTGGTTCTAACAACTTATTATAAAATCAGAACTAGCCGTTTGATTGCGCTTTTAATGTAAAATAAAATTTGACTGGTCTAATAGTCCTACTTTGTTAGGTTTATTGTAATGGAAAATTGAAAAAAAATTGTATGTACGTATTTTATCAATTTTTAATGACCTGACGCACTCTATGCGTCTCGATTTCTATTGTAAATGTTCCAAAAGTGCTAATATAGGTAGTACTGACTATCTCTCTAGTTGTTGCAACCAAAATTCTGGTGACGGTCTGACTGAATGGGATCTAGAATACCGATTTACGTTTCATATGATTCATTTTATTATAGATCCCTTTCAGGACGAATTCAATCCCTAATGGTAGATTTAGATTATTTAGAAGCTATTTTGGGAATTTTCATTTCATTTTCATTGTTAAAAAAATGTACAAAATCCAGTTACGTAATTACGTAATTACGTAACTAGAGTATTAAAATGCGTAACCAGTTACGTAATTGGAAAATCCGTAATTTTGGAAGCTCTAGTTGCAAATTATCGCAAGAGTTGTAGTTTCGACTCAAAATTAGTTAACTGGATTGGTAACCGAAGTTTAATGGCTAATGTAACTAGCATCTATTTAAAGTACAGAACTTCAAATAGATGCTAGGTTCCCAAGGTCCTGGAATGAAGACCTTGCATCTAAAAGTATAACCTGACCCATTATTAAGTGAATTAACAACAACAGACCAGTCTCGGGAAGCAGCTGAATACAAGCGGCGAAAGACCGCGTTATGCAGAAGTCCCTATGTCCAGTTATAAACGATGACTATCTATGACTTGTATAACCCGCGCCACGTACATCGAACGCTGAACGAAACGTGGAGGGGATAGCTGCGTATGGGAACTGTCACGCATGTAATACAATAGCTTACCCTCTCCACTTTCCTTCAGCCTTTGATGTACGTGCCGATGTTTATACAGAATACAATAGAATACTACATTTTAGGTAGGTATCTCTTAAAAATATGAAGATCTTATTGTTATGTGGAGCACCCTGTAGATGTGATGTCCGAGCCGGCGGGCGCGGCGTTTAGACGGTTCGCCAGCGGGGCGCGGGCGCCGGCGCAACCTTTGTGTTTTATCCTTTTTTGTTTAGCCTTTTTTCCTTTCCCTTCCTTTTTTCTCTCCCCGCTTAACATGCCGCTAGGTGACGGACTGTGAGAGATTAAGTATGATGATATGTTTTATTATGCATGTCTAATGCAGATTGCAGACTGCTTTCGTGAGTATGTACCTACCTACCTACGAAGAAAATATTAGAATTTTATGAGTGCACAGGCACACCTATCCATCTAAATATCTCTTTAAAGGCATATAAGTACTTTTACGTTCTTAGATATAGTACTTAAATAAACCAGCTGATGCATGTCTTCGTCCACCTTTTAGAGTTCCGTACCCAAAGGGTGAAACGGAGCCCTATTTTTGTCCCCCAAAACCGAATATTGAATTAGAAATTCAATAAAATTGTTTTCCAGGGGATCCCATAGGTCCCTCCTTTTCCAGATGGAAAAGGAGCCGAAGAAAATTATTTTCTTACCCTGGCATCAGGGATACCTATATCATCATCACCATCATCATCATGATCAACCCATTACCAGCTCACTACAGAGCACGGGTCTCCTCTCAGAGTGAGAAGGGTTTTGGCCATAGTCTACCACGCTGGCCAAGCGGATTGGCAGACTTCACACACCTTTGAGAACGTTATGGAGAACTCTCAGGCGTGCAGGTTTCCTCACGATGTTTTCCTTCACCGTTAAAGCAAGTGATATTTAAATACTTAAAACGCACATAACTCCGAAAAGTTAGAGGTGCGTGCCCCGGGATCGAACCCACGACCTCCGATTAGAAGTCGGTCGTCCTAACCACTAGGCTATCACAGCTTTTGATACCTATATAGGTAGGTATATTTTTATTATTTGCCGCAAAAGTTGTCAGTTTTAGACCTTAATATTTAGACCAAGTACCTACTGTTCCAGGATGCGAGCTACTGTGCCAAGATTCCGCTCAATCGGATGATTGATATGGGAACGCATGAAGAACGAACATGAACGAAAGGGAAATTAGTTATTAGGGCCTAGAACTCTTTGCACGAACGTGCTGCGCTCACCGTCATTCCTTTCTCTAGGAGTCTAGCACTAGAGTACACGCGTGGGCTACATATGTAGCCCAGGGTATTGTTTTTGTTCATAACTTCGTGAAATCACGTAATTTAACTTCGAGTCTCTAGCTAAGCTTCGATTGGTTGTTGCTCGACGAATTTAGTGTGACGTGAGCGATAGACGCTGGCGCACGTGCGAAATAAAACGATTTAAAGTTGTTGGGCTACGTATGTAGCCCACGCGTGCACTGGTGGAACTTCTTAGGAGCGAAATATTTTTTTAAATTGATGTAAGTATTTTATATTTCCTATTAATTTTTGTATTATATACTTATTATATTTATGTACTGTAAACTTACTGTTCGTTGATATTTTGTTTCAGATTGCTAAATAGAAGACAATGTGTTAAGACGAATGAAGACGCATTTCTTCGGGGTTTGAGCTTGTGAAACCATTTTAGAACATATTAATCAGGATAATATTCCAAGAAGCATAAAAATAAAAGCCAAATTAATATTGAATGTGTCAAAAGCTCCTCAACATAAAAATATTACCAATTCGTGGGGGGGTTGCTCGCTGTGCGTTTTGTAGCAGAATGCGCGATCGCAGCACAAGGAAAACTTGCTCGAAATGCTACAGGCGTATATTTAATGATCACCAAACTTTAATTTGTCCTTCTATGTAATGAAAATTAAAAAAAGTAAATAAAAAAACATGTAAGAATTAAACCAAAAGTTGATTGATCTCAAATACTTACCTAAGTAAAAATTATGTGATTTTTTGAGAAGTCTGAAGTTTTCTTAATATACCTACTTATTTAAGTTTAAGAAAGAGAATATATTTTTTTTATTTCAGTTTACGTAATAAATGTCATTTATAATAATAAATGTATTTTATTTAAAAATTGAACGATTATCTTATCAGTATATTTCAATTTAAAATGGGCTACAAGTGAAGCCCACGCGAGTACGTAGGTACTCATGAACGTTTTAGAGGCGCGTGTACCGTAGTGCTAGTAGGATGACCAGCGTATCGTTTCTGTCATTCTACAACTTCCAAGACGCTTGTACGGCGTACGCGCGTCACAAGCGCCCGCACTAATCAACACCATTACCGCGATAATTGCAACGCGACAATGGCCGCGTGGTTTGTGCGGTGTCATCCTCGGGGAAGAAAAAAAACGGGTTTTGGAAGATCATTCCCGTTGATGAGCCGCTTTGTTTGACGCCTTTTATACCGCCGACTCGGGACACACATCGCCCGACGACATTATTTCTGTATTAGATTTGTTTTGAATTGATCTAGGTTTGTATACCTACTGCGGGTACTCAGTCTTCTTCTTGTAATGCCGTCTCCTATCGGCGGTTGGCAACCATTAGGGCTATCTGTACTTTGGATGCTGCTGCACGGAACAGAGATCGGGTACTTTTCCCGAATCCCGTACCATTGGCGTAAATTCTTTAGCCAGGACGTTCTTCTACGGCCAGGTGGTCTTCTTCCGGCTATTTTGCCCTGAATTATGAGCTGCAGGAGGTCATATTTGGTGTTTCTCATAATATGGCCAAAGTACTCTCGTACCTACTCGGTAGGGTACTTTCGTACTCTCGTACTCGGGTACTCGGTAGGTACTCGGTAGGTACCTTGATACTTATTCCTTAAATGTAAGGAAATTTTATTAGCTTGCAACACTTGTGCTACAACTAAGTATCTACCCCCTCCTGACTATAGGTAGGTATGTCATTCATGTGCCAAAAGATCCTTTTCGCGCTGTATTTTTAACCCCCGACGCAAAAACGACCGGTTGTTATAAGTTTGACGTGTCTGTGTGTGTGTGTGTGTGTGTCTGTCTGTTCTACCGTAGCGCTCAAACGGTTGAACCAGTTTGAATGCGGTTTTTTTTTTTGTTTGAAAGGTGAATTAGTCGAGAGTGTTGTTAGCTATGTTTGATGAAAATCGGTCCAAGATGGCCCCCGCTACAAAATGGCGGATTAAATATTTTTTCACAACTCCCTTAATATGGGTATCAAATGAAAGGGCTTGACTAGTAGAATAGCACTATGCAAATCCAAGATGCCCGCGACCACAAAATGGCGAATATCGGGGGTTTTTAAATTTTTATTTATAGGTACCTACGTCTATTAAGTAGGTATTAGATTTTTTAGTAGGTACCTACATACAACAACACAGAAGATACAGAAAACATTAATTAATTATTATAGTAGGTATCTACAACACAAGTAGGTACCTATCTACCTACAATTTAGCGGACTTATCACTGTATCTATAGAGATATTATATTGTTTTGTTTAGAATCCCTAATATAGGTATCATATTATGTAAATATTTATTGCGGTTCCACTATCTATTACCTACATACTATTTGTGTCAAATTGATAACCTCCTTTTTATGAAGTCGGTTTAAAAAAAGCACCACAGTGACAAATCTCTCGAGAAACTCATTTCATGCAAAATTAAACGTCTCGGTTTAGTGACGGGCGACGTGAGGACATGTCCTTTATAAAGTTTTTTTAATGACAGCTCTTAAATCGCAAAACCCGATATTTTCCATAACCGCTTAAATTTTCATTTCTTGATTAACACCCCTATTGTGAAGGGCTAAGCTTTTATTTGGATTGATAGAAAATTTGAGGGTGATTTAAAAAAAAGAAGCTATGTCATCGTTCAGAAATTGAATCGGGGCGGTTTTTTTGTCCTTTAAATATGTGTATCACAATTTTAAGGGATGAAAGGAATAACTCATATGAAAAAATCGAGTGTTTAGATATTTTATAATAAAATATCACTTGGGTACCTATTAGATATTTCGTGATTTATAAGTGTGTCAAATAATTGGATATTAAAGTGAGAGATAGTGTGGCCAATTCTGTTGTACACAATCTCTCAACCTAAACTAAATCTACTTACAAAGGACAATCATACTTTATATCTACCTAATTTAAGTAGTACAACATTGATTTTTATTAGGTAGGTTTACCTATTAACTCATATCTGATTGGACTACAAAAATGACACACATTAGGTAGGAATGTAACACCACACGAGTAGTATATCTACAGAGGGGAAGCTTCCACAAGCGGCCCGCTGTAGGTATACTCACACAAACACACTCACCAACGGTTCACGGACGCGCGCTCGTTCCACTAACCGGTACAGTTGGTGACAAACATGCGCATATGTGTGAGTGTACCTACAGCGGGCCGCTTACTAGAAGCTTCCCCTCTGTTAGGTACTCTGTGGTAACACTTTCATATTGGTCTTTATTATTTTATCAGTCGAGTTTGAACTATAGTAGCTAGGTACCTACTCCGACTTTTAATTTGATGCAGTACCTAAACTAACGTTTCAAAATGTCATTTCGTAAAATAATTTTATCAATCTAATCTCAATAGTGATGTGATAGGTTCATTTCATTTTGTGGCGACCACATCCCACATACGCGTTATACTAAATACCTAAATGTACATAAATTGTTTAATTTTAAGCCCGTAATTTAGGTATGTTTTGTAAATAGTTTCTCACGCCTGTTTTATCGTAAGCCCTAGTCATTAAGTTAGAAAATATTTTTACTTTGGGTTTTTACGATCTTTATTTTAGCTTTTATTATTTTGTATTGTTATTTTTCTTTATAGTGCCGACTATTGTTTAAATGGATACTTTAAAGCTATTTCTCGTAATTCTGTAAATCTGTTTTCCTGTGTACCATTACTGTACCGATTATTGTTTTTATTTTATTATTTCTTTTTATTCCTTTCTGTTTTGGGTGTAGTTGCTTTTGTGTAGCAACTACGCTTTTTCCTTTGTAAGAGCCGACGCTCACCGTAATGCAACTTTTAATTTTTGAGAAATTTCAATTTCTAAGATAGTACACACGCAACCTCGGTGAGAGTCGGTTCACTGGTCATTGTAATATATTTGATAAATATACCTTAACTCCGTTCTATGAATCTATTATTACTCTCCGCACCAACTCTAAGTGTATGACCCGTATAGAGCGCCGACAGTGGTGACCCCGACGTGATCTCAACGGCCAACGTAATCCAACGGCCGACGTGATCTTTCTATTTTTTTCTAACGTGCGCTTGGGTTTATTAGAGTATTGTTTCGCGCCGCGGAGTGATAATTAGTGATAAAAACTATCGATAGTATTAAGTGTATTTAGGTAACAATCTGTGACATTTGTGTAAGTGTAATATAGTAATTTAAAAATGACCGGAACTAGCCAGCCCAACGGGGAAGCCAACGGTTCCGCTGGCCTACGTGTGAAATGGCCGCAGATGGCTCAGTTTAACACGACTGACCCCGAGACATGGATGAAGTGCGCCGAGAGCTTCCTGCGAATGTCAAAGGTTACAGATCCGACGGAGAAATGCCTGTATATTGTAAGTAAAATGGACACTCACGCACTTAGGGAGGTTAGTGACCTTATAGCTGATCTCTCAGTGCTAACACCGGTACAATACGAGGAACTGAAGAAGAATATTATAAAGAGGTTTGGTGAATCACAGACCGTTAAAACCCAGCGACTTCTAGAAGGTGAGGAGATCGGCGATCGTACACCATCGCAGTTCCTACGGCATCTGAGAGCCCAGGCAGGTAACGCTATGTCCGACGACCTCCTTCGTGTTATTTGGACGAAAAGCTTACCATCCGACATGCAGGCGGCTATTGTGGCGAAAAGAGATACGCCACTGGATACACTCGCGGAAATCGCAGACCTCGTCGCGGAAAATATGAGGCTGCGAGGTACGAGACCATCGTCCACCGTGTCAGCGGTCACTGCCGTGAACCTCGCGGACGAACGCTTGCGGCGACTAGAAGATGATATGTCTTCAATAAGGGAGCTCGTGAAGAACATGGTACAACTTCAAGCTTCCGTTTATAGCGCAGAGCGAAATACGAGACCGCGCTCACGCGGTCGTGCACGCTCGCGATCATCGTCGAGGGGCCGACCAGAGGACTGGTTATGTTGGTATCACTTTAAATATGGATCGAAGGCCAACAAATGTGTGCAACCGTGTGCGTTTAAACCACACGGGCAGCAGGGAAACGCCAGCGGGAGTTACTAGCGGCGAGTGACGACATCCCGCTTAATCCAACGCGTCGCATCTTTATAACGGACGTTGACAGTAAGGTGACATATTTAATCGATAGTAGAGCGGATCTCTGTGTTTATCCGAAATCATTAGTTCATACGGCTCGCAAAGTCTCTGCCTATGAACTAGTGGCCGCCAATGGAACACCGATTGCAACATATGGTACTGTCGCCTTGACCCTTAACCTCGGACTGCGACGTGACTTCCCATGGGTCTTTGTAGTAGCTGATGTATCTACGCCAATCATCGGGATGGATTTTTTAGCGCACTATAACCTAATGATCGACGCGAGGAACAAAGGTATTGTTGACGCTATCACTCAGCTTACGGTTAAAGGACACGTGGCTGGGTGCAACCAAATAACTGTTAAAACGGTGAACGGCACATCACCTTATCACGATCTTCTAGCGAAGTACGTTGATATTACGCGCCCGGATGGAATCGTGAAGGAAGTGAAGCACAACACGAAACACCACATTTTAGTGACACCAGGACCTCCTGTAGCACAGAAGCCGAGACGTCTGGCACCTGATCGCCTTATAGCAGCTAAGAAGGAGTTTGAGACGATGGTGAAGTTAGGTATTGCGCAACCATCTAAGAGTCCGTGGGCTGCACCGCTCGTCATGGTACCGAAGCCACCGGTACGTGGTAAGCTGGAGACACCCTCACCCTTTGGCCTGCCTGAACCTGGAGACGCCACGACGGAGCAGCACCGGCCTTGTGGTGATTATCGCCAGCTGAACGACCGGACGATACCTGATAAATACCCAGTGCGACATATTCAAGACTTTGCACAGTGCTTAAGTGGTAAAACAGTGTTTACAAAGTTAGACTTAGTGCGTGCGTTTAATCAAATACCTATCGCAGAGGACGATATACCAAAGACAGCTATAACTACGACGTTCGGACTATTTGAGTTTAAATATATGACATTCGGTCTTCGAAATGCGGCTCAAACGTTTCAACGATTTATGGACGAAGTGTTATGTGAATTAGACTTTTGTTATTGTTACATAGACGATATTTTAATCGCATCAAGTGACGAAGCTGAACATTTAAAACACTTAGAGACTGTATTTGATAGGTTAAGACAATACGGTGTTGTGATAAATCCGGCAAAGTGTGTGTTCGGTCAAACCGAGATCGAGTTTTTAGGTTACCTAGTCTCAGCGGTAGGTACCCGACCGCTACCTGAGAGAGTAGATGCGATACGTACGTTCCCGCTACCTACCACCGCGAAAGAGTTGCGACGCTTCTTAGGTACGCTTAACTTTTACAGAAGGTTCATACCTAATGCAGCGGCTAGTCAAGCTAGCCTAAACGACCTCATAGGTAGTAAAAAAGGTAAAGCACCTATTATTTGGACGGATGAGGCCAGGCGGGACTTTAAAACGTGTAAACAAAGCCTTGCCGAAGCAGCATTGTTATCTCACCCGCTTATTAACGCCGATTTAGCTATTTTTTCGGACGCTTCGGAGAAAACAATAGGAGCAACTTTACAACAAAGAGTAGATAACAGTTGGCAACCTCTCGGATTCTTTTCAAAGAAATTGACTACAGCCCAACAGAAATATTCTGCATATGATCGTGAATTACTCGCGATATACGCTGCTGTCAAGTATTTTAGACATTATATCGAAGCGCGTCACTTTATTATCTTCACGGATCATAAACCTATTACCTACGCCTTTAGGAAGAAAGAGCAACAATGCACGCCTAGGCAATTCCGGTACTTAGATTTTATTGGTCAATTTACTACGGATATACGTCACGTTAGCGGAGAGCTAAATATCCCGGCTGATATGCTCTCACGTATCGAATCTATTCAAAGCGACATCGATTGGGAATCTCTCGCGGTTTCACAGAGAAACGACCCACAACTTAAGTCATTAATTGAAAACAATAGTTCGTCATTGCAGTTACGACTTATTCAATTACCCGGTAGCAACCAGCTTACCTATTGTGATGTTTCATCGCAGGTGGCGAGGCCTTATCTTACGGAGCCATTCAGAAAGACCGCGTTCCTTAAGCTACATGGGAATTCACACCCGGGTGGTAAAGCCACTACCAAACTAGTTTCTAAACGTTTTGTATGGCCATCCATGAATTCTGATTGTAAACAGTGGGTTAGAGCTTGTTTAGATTGCCAACGATCTAAAGTAAATCGGCACGTTATTACCTCACCCGGAACTTTTGCGCCACCGTCGTCGCGCTTTGATCACGTACGCATAGTACTAGATATTCGCGGCCGCGAGGTCACGATATCTACCGATAAGCTCAAACCAGCATACGTATTGCGGGAACCGAAATATCATACCGACAGTTTCAGAAAGACCGCGTTCCTTAAGCTACATGGGAATTCACACCCGGGTGGTAAAGCCACTACCAAACTAGTTTCTAAACGTTTTGTATGGCCATCCATGAATTCTGATTGTAAACAGTGGGTTAGAGCTTGTTTAGATTGCCAACGATCTAAAGTAAATCGGCACGTTATTACCTCACCCGGAACTTTTGCGCCACCGTCGTCGCGCTTTGATCACGTACGCATAGTACTAGATATTCGCGGCCGCGAGGTCACGATATCTACCGATAAGCTCAAACCAGCATACGTATTGCGGGAACCGAAATATCATACCGACAGTAAAGTAAGCAAGGATCCGATCGAATTGAATCATGATCCGGATTTGGACGCCGTGCCGGAGACGGTCCCTAACAGCGTAACGTCAGATTCATCGGACGTGAACCTACAACGCGTGGTTCCACGCCGCTCTGGTAAACACGTTCGTTTTTCTGATTACTACCAGGCTGGTTTCTCATGATTTTTCGTAATTCAGATCACTATAGTTCATTTTTAGTGTACGTTTGTGTTTGTTTTATTTTGTTTATCTGAATTACTGGTAAGGGGGTACCTGTAGCGACCACATCCCACATACTGATACTTAGTACCTAAATATAAATAAATTGTTTGATTTCAAGCCTGTAATTTAGGTATAGTTTCTCACGCCTGTTTTATTGTAAGGCCTAGTCATTAAGTTAGAAAGTATTTTACTTCGGATTTATTTTAGCTTTTATTATTTTGTATTGTTATTGTTCTTTATAATGCCGACTATTGTTTAAATGAATATTTTAAAGCTATTTCTCGTAATTCTGTAAATCTGTTTTCCTGTGTACCATTACTGTACCTATTATTGTTTTTATTTTATTATTTCTTTTTATTCCTTTCTGTTTTGGGTGTAGTTGCTTTTGTGTAGCACCTACGCTTTTTCCTTTGTAAGAGCCGACACCCACCGTAATGCAACTTTTAATTTTTGAGAAATTTCAATTTCTAAGATAGTACACACGCAACCTCGGTCCGAGCCGGTTCACCGATCCTTGTAATATCTTTGATAAATATACACCATAACTTCGCTCTACGAATTTGTTATTACACTCCGCACCAACTCTAAGTGTATGACTCGCCAGAGCGCCGACAATTTCATTTATTAATTTTATAATACATATAGGTACATTATACATACAATAGGTACATAATAACATAAAATTGTTTGATTGTTACTTACATAATAAGATCTTAAAATACCTAATTGTATTTAGTAGAAACAATCTACCTCTAACAGGCATTCAATATTATTTTAACGTTTTACAGACTACAATTTCTTATACTTAGTTAGTTTCTTTAAGATTTAAAATTACATACTTAGTTAATAACTTATTACAGGTATCTACCTATACCTACCTACCTAAAATTATCGATTATATCCTCTTAAAAATAAATCTTGTAGGTAGGTACTTACTGTAGTGAATAAAGATAAAAAATAATGTATGTTGTGATGATGTGAATCATTCGCATCATTCATTTTTACCCCATCCCTATTTTTTTTCGTCAAAAAGTAGCAACCCATGAAACGTCAGTTTACTGCATAGAATTAAAAGTCCCATTTATAGAAAATAGATGTCGTAGTTAGGTACTTATACCTATCTATCGTTTCTACGCTACCTACCTACAATAGCAGCCACCTACCTGCACTAATTTAAAACATGCATGAATTGCATTGACATCAGGCCTTTTATCAGTTAAGCTATCGTCACATAATATCAACCATATACCTACCACTTGTAAAAATCTATCTAAATAATATGGTTAGTTAAGCTGAATCTGGGTCTCCACCAAAGAAAAATTGCCAACTTTTGTCACCAACGCGTGTTGACAATACAATAGTTAGCAATTTTTCTTTGGTGGAAGACCAAGCTTTAAGAAGTTCGATGGATTCCAAACTGTTGAACGATCCATACGACTCCTGAACCGTCAAATGCCGAGTCACGTTTTGGCAATTTGGCAGCAGATGGCGCCAGGAAACAATCTCAGATTAATCGACCATTGACAGCCAGATCGGGTCGCAAGTAAACGGGGGATCACTTGGGATTCCTCGACAAAAAATATTAGAAAGACAGGAAGACGAAAAGAAATTTGATACCTACCCACTTAAAGTAGACTAAGTAGATAGGTAGGTAGGACCTATAGTCTGATTTTAATTCCGTGGAATTCTGACGTTTCTTAATGTTACCAGAGATAAAACAGTTCCCACAAAAAAGATAATACTTAACTTCAAAACTTAGGTACATATACCTACCTACTTACCTACTTACCTGAATAAAAATCAATTGCCTCATGTAAGTAGATATGACAAATGCTTCTGAGGCTAGGTAGGTATAGTTTGGGGTAAAATCGAACTTCAGGTGGTAAACCCTGTTTTTCATATAAATAACTCATTCCATTTTTAAATGACAACTGTCAGAATTCCACCGAATTAAAAATCAGATCAGACTATAGATAAGATCTAGCTAGGTCTAGAATCGCCAAGTAGGTAGGTAGATAGATACCTACCGCATTTCAGTTGCGGTGGGCAACACCGGCAGATATATTATAGGTAGATATAGTGCATCTAGTGTGTACACAATACAGGTGCACTCTCTATTACCTACCTATACTGAATTGTTTCAAAGTTCGGTGGATGTAATTTCCACACGACCAGAGAGAAATCAGGCACAGGAGGGAGCGAGGGCTTTACGGGCTCTTCTAGGGCGCGAACTCTTCGACTAGGTACCTACTTAACTTATTTTTTGGCCCGACGCGTGGCTGGAATCCGGGAACTATGGTCCACGGCCGAATAAGCTAGCCAATAGACCAATGAGGCAGGCTAATAACTTTAACATCTGAAGATAAAATTTTACTAAGTCCTCAGATCAAAGATAGTAGGTTGGTACCTACCTACCTAATTAGGTACCTAGGTAAATAGTAGGTAGGTACCTATAGGTAATAACAAAAATACCTATCTACCAAGGCAAATGTAGGTAAATTATGGTTTACAGTAAGTAGGTAGGTACTTACCTAATAGGCAAAAATCTAATTAGAAAAATTACCAATTAAATCACTGACAGTATAAACTGAGCTGAGTCAATGGTGGTGCAAAATCTTATTGGAAAAATCAAAACAAAAATCAAACAATATTGGAGTTTAAACACTAACAACGCCAAAGCACGGAGTTTCACATTGTCAATCCGATAGGGTGTTTTTAGGGTTCCGTACCCAAAGGGTAAAAACGGAGCCCTATTAATGTCACTCGGCTGTCTGTCTGTCTGTCTGTCTGTCTGTTTGTCCGTCTGTCCGCCGGTCACAGGTCTCTAGCTCGCAGACGAAATGAGTTACAAACCTGAAATTTTGGTATTTGGTGTAAAACGTTGACCCAAAATCAAATATTGAATTAAAAATTGAATTAAATTATTTTTCAGGGGGGCTCCCATACATGAGAAAGGAGCCGGAAAAAAAAATTTTTTTCTTACCCTAGCTTGTGGGGTATCATTGTTTAGAGCTCATTGAGTAGAGTACGAATATATATTTTTTTAATTTTTTGCTTAAAAAGTAAGGAAATGGGGGGTCATCAAAATTGTCAGTTTTAGACCATTTTTGTGACGGGGGCTATCTAAAAAACTAAACTAGTTAGGAATATGATATTTCGGTATATTATGTATTATATGCTCTATTTGTACAACAAATACTGAAAACAACGATTCATAAAATAGTTTATAAGCTGTGACCAAAACAAACGAACTTATTTTGCGTTTTTCTTTCACGGTTTCTTGCGATGTCTAACTCGGAAATTAAATATTTCTTAGACCCAAAATATTATATTGTTCATAATTATGTACGGAACCCTGAAAGAGCGAGGCCCGACTCGCACTTGGCTGATTTTTATATCTTAGGAATATTTTTAGAGAAGTTTAAAGGTGACCTAGGTGTTTGTAAAGATACCTTCTATTATGTCAGCTCCTCGTTACAAATAAAATTAATCTAAAACTACTAATCAGGTCTAGGTATGGGAGACTGGGTACGGTTGTGCCAGGCTATACGGTTGTAACAGTCTTCATATTAGCGAATCTGTGAGGAATATCTACCGGGGAGGTTGCAAGGAGAGAGAGGGGCAGTGTGTCCATCTGAAGTCTGAACATGTTTCACAGTAAGTATATTGCGTCAGTCATCGCGCTAGCAGAGGCCTATGTAGGTAATATAGGCCTCTGCTAGCCTCTAATACCTATAGATATAGGTAGGTATACCTATTACCTAAGTACTAGGTATACAATTGTATATTGGAAACTATTCCCAAATCGATAGCATTAATTATCACTGAAGACTAATCAGCTGTGACAAACAGACAACACGGATTATTATTTTGATACGGAACCCTCAAAACCTTTTTACCATTCAACTAAAAATAACAATTCATTGACCTCTGTATATTGTCAATCAAAATATCACAGGTCTTACTTCCAAGTTATTTACTATCAATAGTTGATTCCACTATCAAAAACAACCCATTAAAAACAAATCGAACAACAAAGTGACTATATAAAACCTTTTCGTCGACCACGTGACAAGGCGTATAGGGCGTTGACCTCTGAGCATTGTCAACCCGATGTCACTGGAGGCGGGCGGCTCTCCTATTGGTTGGTAATGTCGCGGGCGGTGTTGCGACACTGTGCATTGGTCGGTTTTGTCACACGACGGGCGGGGCTAGGGCGTTCTGTTTTTAAATAGACACGTGGTATGAATAGAAAGAATTCCTTTGGGCTTTGATTCTTTATTTGAAATGTGTATCGAAGACTGTGATTGAAGACAGGGGCCTGTTTCACCACCTTCTTCTATTCTGATAAGTGTCGGATAGCTTTCATATTCACAACTTTTGTCTTTTTCACTTGACATAAAGTAAGAAAGTGACATAACTTACGTTTAGGCTATGCGACATTTATCAGAAGGTGGTGAAACAGGCCCTTAGGTAGGTAGGTACATATGTAGGTACCTACTTTCTTTGTACCGTTGTAGGTAATTTTCGTTGTCTCTTGATGTCATAGGATGCTTTAATTTATTAGGTATGACTTCTCTTTTGAATTGAGTCGCGGGAGCTCTTAATTTAATTTTCGGCCTATAAGAAATTGAGGATACCTAGATACCTACCTACCTAATTCCGACACAATTTGATGTTGAAACAGAATTCATAAATAATGAAAATCTGTTAAACATCTGTTGAAAATTAGCTGGTTTGTAATTTGCATGGTTTTTAACCCCCGATGCAAAAACGACGGGGTGTTATAAGTTTGACGTGTCTGTGTGTGTGTCTGTCTGTTCCCCTGTAGCGCTCAAACGGGTGAATCGATTTGAATGCAGTTTTTTTTTGTTTGAAAGGTGAATTAGTCAAGAGTGTTAGTTAAGTTAGCTATGTTTGATGAAAATCGATCCAAGATGGCTACCGCTACAAAATGGTGGATCACATATTTTTTCACAACTCCCTTCATATGGGTATCAAATGAAAAGGCTTGACTAGTAAAATAGCACTATGCAAATCCAATATGGCCACCGCCACAAAATGGCGAATGTCGGGGGTTTTTAAATTTTTAATTTAGATACACTTGTCTATGAAAAAGCGCACCCTGGCTTGATTTCTTTTCTTCTATAGGTAAATGTAGATCTAACCTAAATAATACCTATAGAGTATAGATGCAGGGTAGGCAGTGTCTTTTGGTCTATACTTACCTATTGAGTGCACCTTTGCTTTTAAAATATCTATATAAGTGAGTAGTTATAGGTGTAGATACATACTTATACTTATCTATTTTTCCGCCATCCACCGCCTATCACACATTGTTGTAAGTAATTAATTTAAATCGATTCGTCGCGTTGCGTCGATACATCGGTCTTCTAATGAACATTTCGATTTTACGACAACCTACTGTATTATCGAAACACATAAACTACCAATCGTATAGAACTAATTACTTTTCACCCGAGGCAAACGAGTTTGATAAAATAACGACTCTCTGTAAATGAGATAAGGTGTGAAATGGCGTAAAGTAATTTGATATCATGACCGGACAGCAGTGTTAAAGTTGGACGCGTGTTACACCGTTGTGTATCTTAGTGTAGATTGCTAGTTGTAAGTAACTGTAACTGAACCTATTTTACCTATAATTACCTATTTACCTACATGTAGTAAGTAAATAGGTAGGTACAGTTACAGTTTTTATACGTAGGTACCTAACTCGTACCTACTTAGATAATACCTGTGTATGTGAACAACAGGTACCTAGGTAGGTAGATAGATAGGTATGTATACCTATGCAGTCTATTATTCCTTAGCTAAATCAAATATACTTAAACCAAATATACAAATACTTATACAATAAATTAATTAATATAAACATTTAAACCTATAATTTTGGCTATCTACCTTCATATTCATCTAGATAATTTCCGATTCATCTGTTATTCAGAGTTTAAGTACCTACCTATTGTATAAGAACGTCACCTACTCATATATAGGTATTTTTAAGACTTAGGTATGTTAGGTAAATGAAATTTACTTACTTATTCCAAGTAGGTAGGTACATATGAGCAAATAAGAGGTATAAAGGCAGAGACACCGGACCTCTTTACCGGAAAGATTTAGGATCATGCCTGACTATAATCGTACGACAGGTTGGTACTTATCTAACGTATAACAGGTAACTTTGTTACAATTCGGTGTAACACACGGTTTTCTACATACACAGCTATAAAATTGATCGTTAACTTCGATTGGTTGCCGTCTAATCTGCGACCCTAGAAAATCTTAACCATCTAGATATAACCATATAACCACCTACGAAGTGGCTTCCGAAAACCATCTAGTAGAGTAGATATCTATAGAGTATAGATAGGTATTCCTTACCTACCTTATATACCTTCTATGTATCAAAATGACAAGGCGAAATATTTTTCGACCACAAAAAAAATACCTGATCACAAAAAGGTATACACAATTTATTTTATTCTTTATACCTAATTACAACAAAAGTCTCATTACCATCACTAAATGTCACGGCAATTAGTCTTTTCTACGCAATGGCCTTATTAAGCCTACTCAACTTAGGTCACATCACTTCGATATAAACGGCACCTTAAAGGCACGAAAAAGACCATCACTTGATCAACTTATTTTGAACATAGTGTTCCAAAATTGAATTTCGGAATTGACGATGGATGACGAAGCTTATTTGATTGAATTTCATCTTAATGTTTTTGCTTTAGAGTTGACTTTTGATTGCAACAAGAGAGTATAAAATTGGACAAATAAGATTGTATCTGTTTGGAGATATAAATAAGGCAGAATTGAATTCAATTATTGGGCACGTCGGATTGGTTATCTGATGGTGTTCAAGTGACTACGTGTTGATGGAATTTGTATCCTTAGGTACATACCTATCTACCTACCTACCTGTCTACCGAGCTTAGGGGTGGATAAAATACTCTCATCATACTTACAGAGGAACTATGTTTGCTGTGTACCGCATCCTTGACTGCACTTGTGGAACCCACAAACGAATTCTACCTTCAAACTTGATTTGAACTTGAATGATATTGAAGAAACAGGCTGATTGAGATAAAATCTTTATGAAATGCTGAAAATTGTGTCGGTGAAGTCAACTTTTTCATATTTTTTACTCTAACATAGAGATACTGCAACGTTCCAAAACAATATTTATATGTCTTAGGTAGGTAAGTAAACTAGGTACCTAGTAACACGAGTGTTACAGACATCCCCACAGTGAAAAAGGAAAAAGAGAGATCATTTGAGATCCCACAAATAGATACTCGACTAGAGACTTCCACAAGGCGCGAGCAAATCTTGGCAATCACATTTCCCTGTCTTAGTATCTAAGCTTCAAAGTCGATTTATTAGCTTCTAAAATATCAAATATCTTCAGTAAAACATCTTGCAATGTAACCAATAAAATTGACACTCAGTAATCAAAGAAATTGATTGTTATCAACGAGATTTGCGATAACGATAACTACCTTCTCGGAACTCGGACTGCGAATTGCGTCGTGTAGCTGATATTACATTTTGGATTTTGGGGTTCCGTGCTAAAAAAAACTTTAAATTTATAAAAATTGTCCTCCTCCTTAAACTAGATTAAGGAACTCAAAAATACTAAAATGTATAAAAAAGCCTGTACCTACTCTAAATAAATTTAACATTGTAAAAAGCTCTAAGCTATTATTAAAGATGAATAATATATTACTAGGGGTAGATACCTAGGTTGTAAACGATGATAGCCAGTAGTTAAGTCTTAGGTCTTCCATTCGGAGGGACTGAGTTTGATCCCCGGTACGCACCTCTAACTTTTAAAGTTATGTGCGTTTTAAGCAATTAAATAACTTAATTAGTAACTTACTTTAACGGTGAAGGAAAACACCCTGCATACCTGAGAGATCTCCATAATGTGCTCAAAGGCGTGTGAAGTCTACCAATTGGTACTGGCACTTGGCCAGCGTGGTGGACTACGGCCTAAACGCTTCTCATTCTGAGAGAAGACCCGTGCCCTACTGTAGTGGGCCGGTTAATAACGATGAAGAGTACCTAGACACGAGATGTATAGATAGATAGATAGATAGATGTTGTTCACTACAACAATAGCCGTTGATCGGGATTGAATTAGCAGTCCATTCACGTGAAGTTCTTTACGTGAAAAGAAGGGGAGTCAGAAATTATAGTTCTTTACGTGAAAGGAAGGGAGTCAGAAATTATTTATTAAACCAACGGAACCACTTCCGAAGCAGCTCGACTGTTACTTTGTTCTTGTTTATTTTTTAATCTGTGAAACGCTCCGCGATATTGAACGCTGCCCAGTGTTGACAGTTTCGAGAAAATGACTCAGCGGAAAAGGAGAATCGATTTTAATGAGTTTAAATTGAAATCTCCCCAACGGTATTTGACGGCTCGGAATAAAGTGAAATAAGACGAGTAGCGATGTCACTGGCGGTGTGCCGAATTGGTGTCCTAAAAATGTTGAACTGATTTTGACCAAGCTAAAGCTAATTATATGAGGAAAGTAAACAGTGTTGCAAAAATGCGAATAGGTATCATCTTGGATATTATGAATTTCTAATTTAACAGGTAGGTAGGTACTCATAAACTATTTTTCTTTTATCAGAAAAAAATATTTTAAATTTTTAATCTTGTTGTTTTTATTCAGAAAAAAAAAGTTTAATTTAATGATTTAAAAATAGATATTTGGAAAGGTAAGTAGGCAAACTTGTTTTTATTCGTCATGGTAATGAGAAAATTCTTATGTCTATTATTTTATTAATCTAATAAAAATTTATTTGCTACTGTCTACAAAAATACTATGTAAGTAGGCAATGCCAAACAAATATATCTAAGTATATAGTTACGAATACATCTGCACATTATTAATTTATTGTTTATAACTTTCTAAATGCCTGTTAATCCCACCCTATAAGTAGGCAGATATAAATCCCTTCCAAACGGTGCACATGGCAACATTACATACATCTGTCAGGCGCGCCCGCCGCGACTCACAAAAAGAACGCGGCACAATACGTTCCGTTGATACACATTCGAAACACCGCCCAGCGTAAGATGAGCCCTGCGATACTAGGTTTTTTTAATTACGTTGTCTCTATCTGTTATAATATTTTTATTTAGGATTAAATTTTTAATATCAAGCCCTAACAAAGTATTTAAATTTAGAGCTGACTGTGTTCTACCAGCCGATTAATTAATATTGGAAGAAGAAACTTTTCGAAGCACAGCGCCTATGCGATAAATAAAATTTAAAATATGCTTTATTTGACAATTATTAAAGTTCAAATCCTCACATCCTTGCGCATTTCGCGGAATGTGGTTTACTAAATCAAGTATAATTGTTTGTTTGTGATACCATATACCTAGAATAAATAATTTTTCTTTCTTTCTCTCTTATTTCTAAATCATATTATGTACCTAACTACGTATGTGTTATATAGAAACAAATTTTTACTGCCAAATTATACAATTCAATTTTCTTTATTTAACTTAAATTAACCAATATTTTTTTTTATATCTTAGGTAGGTATAATATATGTTTTTTTAAGTGAGATTATCTCGTGATGATTCGACTCCTTACTAGTTAATATATTATTATTTGGCAACTAACCATAAAGCCAACAACAACATTTTCTTCATTGCCTTTGTCGTCTTTATTAATAAATAATATTTCATTTATTATTATATTTGCAGGTCTTGTTACAATGGGCGCGCACCGCGGCGCGTCGGCAGCGCCGCGGGCGGCAGATGACCGCAGCATGATTTATGGCGGGGACCGGGGTACAGTCCGACGCATTTACATTCGTAAATGTGATCTCTGTAATTATGCGCTTGTTTCGTCTCGGGACTGCGACTTGCGAGTCAGTTGACTTTGAGGAGCATATAGGAGACTGTCACTCTACATAATATTATTGATAGGTAGGTACGACAGTTAAAAGCTTTTTTAAAATTATTCTGAGATTGTCAAGATGAAGAAGGTCTTAAACACTCCCGCAAATCACATAGTGGTGCTAGTTTCTTGGCATATGACTCCGTTATAAAAGTACCTATCTTCCTTCAATTCCGCGGCCCTAGATACGTTGATAAGCTGTGATAGCCTAGTGGTTAGGACGACCGACTTCTAATTGGAGGTCGTGGGTTCGATCCCGGGCACGCACCTCTAACTTTTCGGAGTTATGTGCGTTTTAAGTATTTAAATATCACTTGCTTTAACGGTGAAGGAAAACATCGTGAGGAAACCTGCATGTCTGAGAGTTCTCCATAACGTTCTCAAAGGTGTGTGAAGTCTGCCAATCCGCTTGGCCAGCGTGGTAGACTATGGCCAAAACCCTTCTCACTCTGAGAGGAGACCCGAGCTCTGGTAGTGAGCCGGTAATGGGTTGATCATGATGATGATGAGATACGTAGGTTAGAGTATCAGGTAAGTTATTTTGATAAAGAAAAAAATTGAGTCTCATAATGTAACAGGAACGTACTTAGTGCTGATTTACAGTATTTTTTATTTTATTTTTTGTAGTAGTTTTTATTTTTTTTACTTTTTTATCTCAGGCATTTCTAATATTTCTTTCAGTAGGTACATAGTTAGGTAGATCAAATCCATCCCATAAAGTACTTTTGGTAGGTAATAATTAGACAAGATTATAAATTACAATTAATTATTCACAAAAGTCTACTCAGCTCAGGAGTTAAAAATCAAAACTCGTTACAAACTTTACATTGCTTGGAAAAATTAAAGAATCCTGAAATTTTGTCTTTTATTTTGTCTTCTAATGTAGGTGCAGCCTGTGTTTATCTGTTAGTATGTATCTATACTTATAATAAAAAATGATACAAAGAGAGCATCTCCCGTATCGAGACAATCAATAATTCCCCAACACCATAAAAGGGGCATCAATAAAGAACCAATTTCATCCAATATTGTTTGACGAAAATTCGATTATGTCCGGGCTTTGATGACAAAATGAACACACAAAAAATGAATTTAGGTACTTAACGAGTAAAGGAACACATCCCTCGATTAAATGAGGATGTAACGGAACGTTTCTATACGTTAAACTTTTTATGAAAAAATATGTTGCGGATGGGTGTAAGTTAACCATACCTATTGTGTATATGTTACAGTCCAAAGCAGAAACACTGGCGCACCGTGATTGACCTAGGCAATTGAAGAAATTTGGAGAGTCCTTAGTTAAAGGCCTTTTGGTTCGAATCGACTTCTTCGGAGCCTTTGACTAGAAGCTTTTCGCTTTCATGAAGATTACTTGGGCCCATTGATCTAATAATAAACTACTTGGGTTAACAGCTGTTTTTCGGCTTTGAACTAAAATAGCACTTTAGAAGCCATTTACTTTTATATTCATATCTAAGTACTAGTATTTCAGCGATTTCTATCTCTTTTAAGATTATTATTTTTATTCGAATTCCTTGAAATAAGTCTCCGTATAAACAACAATTCACTGTAGAAACTATTCCAAGGGAAGAATCCAACCTACCTTTATTTTTATTTACACAAATAAAAACTAAAAAGCATTAGCGCCTACGTGCACTCAGTTTGAAATTAGAAACGACTCGTTCGATGAAAGAGGCGTGACATTTGAAATTCAGTGTTGTCAGCGTACAAAAAGTGCATGAAAAAGGGGAATAGTTGTTATAATACGCCTAACGGATTCTTCTTTTTTTTTTTTGTTTTGAGGGCGCATTCACGTCATCGATATTGGTAGATGGATGATGAGTAAAAAGGATTGTCATTAAATAAAGTCCTTTGTTACCGTTTCCGCTCCCTTTATGATATCAATTCCTGTTGGTAGAGTTTTTGAGATCCATTTTTTTCGGTTAATTAGAACTTTTTTATCTTAATTTTTTTATAACTCGAGACATTTTTAATAATTTCTTCAGTGATATTTTGAGCATTTAACTAACTGAGTTATGGATTTACATATTCGATGTACAATGGGAAGATTAGATGCTATGGTAAAAGGAAGGTTATAAATTACGTTCAATAAATTAGCTAACTATCTTAAACTACATTTTCAGCACGTGAGGTTATTTTAATAAGTTTTAGTGGACTCCTTTTCAATTCAATTAGGTGTAGGTAAGTATCTGTCCTGTATTGAGAAGTAAAGAATTTCAGGCGTTTTAGCTACATACTTGTGTGTACTTAAATATGTGACGGTAATTAGAAAATAGTACAGCTATGTGACTGAGATTAAATGAATGAATATTTTTTCCGTAGAAGGTGTGCACCTAAATGATGTATGATTTACCTACGTCGTAACAAGGTAACATCGTTCCGGCTCGGTTCAGGTGTCGTTCGCATCTGCTGATATTAATAACCCATTGTGCGCCGTATTATATCGATTTATGGCCATTCAAATGCGCCCCGTCCAAACAGATGTATTGTAACAGTTATGTTTTTTTTTTTTTTTATTCACTTATTTTTTTTATGTTTTACGAAGTGGATTCAAAAAAATATTGTACTTCACTCCCTCAGTTAGGATTTAAACGAAAATATTCCATAGGAATTTTGTATATTCCATTTTTCTGTATAGAAACAATATTTGCACAATATTTAGATAACCCTTGAATTTATTAAAATATTGATAATTTACTCATTTTTTTTAAAATAAACTCATTAACAGTTGTAGGTACACTATTGATATCTTGATGCAATGCCGTACCTAAGCACATGAGTCATGACGCATTACAATCATTATCAAAAATTAAAACAAGTTTGTTTCTTTTTTATACACAGAAAAGGGATGCAAGTTTTTTTAATATGCTAAATTATGGTAATTAGAACAAAATATTTTCTTACGTAGAATCGGATAGAATTAAATTCGCACTCTATTACTAGCAACCCTAGATACCTACTCGTATAGGTGAAACGTAAACAACGCGCCACACTCTAACTATCGTAGAAATTATCGAGCAATTTCGCGCCATAATGGAGCAATTTACGCGACAAAGCGTGGCGACAGGTCGAAACGCGACAGCTGATTAATTGCGTCCCCGTGTCGCGATGTCGCCGACC
Organism: Melanargia galathea; assembly: GCA_920104075.1. NCBI lineage: Eukaryota > Metazoa > Arthropoda > Insecta > Lepidoptera > Nymphalidae > Melanargia > Melanargia galathea. Next base: position 14,299,406 of record OV049874.1, on the reverse strand, counting down.
GTGTGAACGCGCCTTATGACGCTTCATTGCGTAGCATTTGTGGACATACCTATTACCTATACAAGTATGTATATGTGTGTGAATAAGTAATTAAGGTAACAACATAACTTAATATTTTAAGTTGTTTAAATTAGTATAGGACAAAACTGAAATGATTAAGTAATCTAAATCTATACATAAATATATTTATTTTTTTACGACGGAGACATCTTATAAATTTATAGTTGAGACACCAGTCAGTTAATGTAGGATTATGATGATTTATTTATGACCCAATAGACTCTAGAGTCTCTTGCTGTCCATTATAAGGTACCCAATCTGTGCAGAATATTTATTAGGAGAACGCAGGATTCGGGTAATCTAATCCTAGATAATCATGTCCATAATACTTGTACAAACATCACAACAAAAACGGTACAGATCTTCAATAAATAAATCGAAAACATTAATCAAAACTGTTTGCAACACAAATGAAGGTAATAAACCAAAAATTTTTCACACATTACTGCAAGTAAAAAAATAATTTACGAACGCCATTAAAGGCGCGTACACACGTAAGTGACGGTTGTAACGCAAACAAGCGGGACGGTCGCGGCAAAACAATTACCCGGCCAATGCGGCAATTTCCCGGCGAATTTGCATAATTACCATAACCGTGCGCCCCGGGCCCGCCGTCGTCACTTCGGTGACAATTATCGGACACTTTTTTTTACTGGTACTCATTCAATTAATGGATTTTAATCGCTTTTATGGTGTAACTCAATGTTATAACCACACGCAAGGTTTGCTCGTAATGATGTTTGTTTTACGCAATTGTGACACAAAAATGTTTTTTATTTCGCATTGCTGCATTCACCGGTCTTTGTGTAGGTAATTATTATTATACTTATGTAATGCTGTCGTACAAATTTAATTTTCCTTTTAATTTTTTGGCTTTTTTTTACTTAGCTTTTAGAGATTATTAAGCCTTTCATTAATTTAAATATTAATTGCCAGAACAATAGGATGAAAAATAACAACACAAATCATAATTACGATAATTGTTCTAATTCCTGTAACTATTGTTATTCTGATTCCCGTGTATGTAACTATTTGTATTCTATATTAACTGATGTGACAAATGCAAAATTCGTGAGACACGCGCGATACCAACCACAACAATACATTTTAACCACATGACGCAAGTAGTAACCGCATCACCAATAACCGAATTTCAACCGCTAATTGTGATCGCAACCGCACCTCGATCGATTCGGCGTTTCGGCGTAATTTGCGACATTATTACGTGAATTATCGTCATTTGCGATACTGTCGACGCACGGAATTAAGATCATGCGATAAGCGGCAACATGTTTTATGTGGTAAGAAATTATTTATCGGGGCAGAATGTAATAGAAATGGAAAATTATTTTAACCTGATATATTTTTAACAATAAAATACAAAAATTTATTCGTATTTCAAAGAAGGTTTTACCATATTTTTTACTATGTTTAAAACCACGTAGTTCAATTTTTAATCCTAACTATTTAAAATACCTATATGTACGAGTAAGTTAATGTACCTAAAGTGATAACAAATAAGTTATTCTCCATATTTTAAAATTCAAATCATTTATTTCACGTAGGCCAACGTGTGGCTCTTATTCTTATGACATGTCAAGAATCTACCACCGGTTCGGAATGCTGATTCTGCTGAGAAGAGCCGGCAAGAAAGTCAGCACTTGCTCTTTTCAAAACAAAATTGTTACAAGAAGTAACTTAACTATCTTGTGGACAGCTGAAGCCTGTGGCTGAAGCAAAGCCGAATAGAATAAGACATATTTTTTATTCAGATATTATATTTTTATATTTTAGTTTTTTCTACTATGTATATTTTACTCAATAAGATTCTAAAAAAAAAAAGACGGAAGGAGAGACCTGCAGTCCAAATGCTGTCAGTAAGGTTTTATCCGTCCGTAAAAAAATAGCTTCGCTTCAAAAAATTACTTCACTTTTTGACTATCACGAACTATTACAGTTAGTACTTTATTAGAAAAAAAAGAGGAAAACAATGCGGTTTTAAATATTCAACCCGCTCAACAATGAATCGTTATTCAAAAATTCACAAAATAGAACGCCATTTTATTTCATACGGCCTTTATACCGTTTTATGTACCTACACATCCCTCCGTGCACCCATAGCAATTAACCCTTCGAAGGCCTGTCCTTTCCCTTTGTTAACCCTTTAATACTCCATTGTGTCAACTGTCAACTCGAAGACTGAATTAAAAGTGGGTGTATTAAATTTTTTGCCGCCTATTCTTGATATGAAATTGTTAGGAGTAAGTGGTGGGGTGGCGAGAGGGTAATCACGGGGTTGATGGCGAAATGAGAGCCTTTAAAGTTTCAAGCGTTTTGAAAAAAATAGTCGTTTTAGTTCTTGTGTTTGAGTGGCAGTTTGACTTTTAAGAGCGGTTTATGTTTTAAGTTATTAAATTGTGAATAATGGGTATTTATTAATCATTTTTTCTCATTTCAATGCCTGAGCATCGTAATGGCCTGTTCTCAGCAGTGGTAGGTACTAGGTATATTAAAATTGCTCATTAGATAGGTAATATGTTACATAGATTTTTTTATCTATAAGTTACTTCATTGCAGATATTTTATAATTTTTTACCTAAATACTATTTTTCTCATTACCATATCTCTTTTTTTTTTCATGCAAACACTATCATAACATTTCAGTTATTTTTACCCACGACAATATGAATACTCGTAATTATCAAATCAAAGTTATAAGATAAAGGTGATCAAAATAAAATTCTCTATAAAAGAAAGTTGCCTACCAATTTGTTTTCTAATATGAAACACAAGTACCAAATATAGTATAGATAAAAGATAATTACAATTTGTCCGTACGTTGTAGGCATAGCGGGGACCCGAGGGTCTGTGACAGCTGCTTGAACGGTCACGCGATGAGTCCGATGCATGTAGGCACAATGTGTATCACAAACTAAATCTTAAGATAATAATAAATCTACCTTGAGGCAGACTTTGAGGTTTTCAAGCGACCGCATTGTGACGTAGGAGTTGACATTTACATACGAGTATCTACACGCTGATTTATGTGTATAGAAATGTATGGAAAAATTTGAGATAAGCAGGTAGTACTTAGGTTTAATATTTATAGGCGGTTACATACTTTAACGTCTACTTTTATCAGCATTTCGACCATGTCACTAGTCTTAGTTCCCGATTTCCAATCAATTACTTATCCTTTTTTATCGCATTTGGAGAATTATGGTGTCTTAATTAATACGCTTTCGAACTACAGAAGTTTCGTCCTCATATGCATGCTAGCATTTGTAATTCAGAGATATGCAGCATTTTTAAACCATCCACAAAAACTAGTACTGCATATGGTACAATTTATTCTAACAGTACAATTTTTTGGTCAAATAATTTTCACAAATATTTGTAACCAATAAAAGTATTTTTGTATTTTGGCATTATTTTGCTAAGTATTAATTATTATTCTCAATTATCTCAAAAGTGTGACAGTGACAGTTTCTTATTAAATTTATTTTTTACTGTGACCAAACAATCTTAATAATTGCGTAGAATTACGTTTTAATGCATGCTTGACACTAAAACCTTGTTCAACACTTTCGCTTCGATCATTTTCGCGAGTTATTTTTATCTTATAAGTTTAGATAAGTTATTATTCATAATCTATTTATTCACATTGTTTTACTTTCAATATAATTCATGGATTCTAAGTAGGTATGTAGATTTTTAGTATTAAACCATTTTCACACTAAGGTGTGACTTTTCACTGCTGAATCAATCTTTATAAAATTTGTTAAAAAATAGTTTATATTGGATGTGTAAAAATAGTTTGGATACAGAAATACATATAGACTCAATTTAACCAAAGTTTAGTATTTTACTCTCAATACAAAAGTAGTTTATATTTGAATCGTCAACCGACGATTCAATTGAATAAAACAGACAATATACGTATACAAAGTCATGGACTACGATAAGTCTAACATACCTAAATAAAGGATTTTGTACATTGGATCTCACAATCTTATCTAATTCCACTAAATGTATTTGCTAAAGCTATTTTACTTGGATATCTCAAATTCCAATGACAGTATATAATTGAATTCATTATTTACTGCGATCAAATAATCTTAAGCATTGCGTTGAATTACATTTATTGCCTACTCGCTTGACACAAAGATGCGTTCACACCTACTTGATTGCGTACTTTGTATTTATCGGCAATTAAACGTTTATTTTAATTTGATAACAGAATCTTGCTCACCTTTACCTACTTGTTGCATTGCAAATAATAATTTAAAGTCAATATCACTATTGGCTATTTATGCAAAAATATTTGCATTTCTGTAGTTTTAATGTATGTACCTACTGTATTTGTACCTAATTATACTACATTGTAGAACGCCCTAGATTTAACAGACCAAAATACGACAATAACTATTTATTACGAATTATGTAGGTAAGAATATCATACCTAAATCTCAAGTCTGGGTAGTGAGGTACCAAAATTAAAAAGAAATACGAATTTAACGTTATGTCATCTCAATATAAATGTATTGCGTAAATAATAATCTGTTTGGAAAATCTAAAACGCGTCCTGTGACATTGATCTTGATCAAATGTTATGATCAGATGATTTAAATACCTATGTAACCTGGCAATCTTTGTACTATCAATTTGATAAATACTGAATACTGATGTATACTACCTATCTACCAAGTACAATCTAAAAGTCTACAACTGTTAACTGCTTAAACTATGAATAAAATATATACATACTGGTTGGTACATGGTTAGTAATATAATTTAAGCTGATAGGTAAATAATTTCCATAGAACAATCTCCAAACATCTGATTACAAAATGGCGTCTCAGCATTTCGGGTGAGTGATTCGCAATCCTTGCTCAAATAACAAGGGGTCTCCGCGACCCGAAACGCAAACATCTCAATTACGTCGCTTATTAATTCAGAAGGGTGATTCTTAATCATGCTTTGTCTCGTCAAATATTAGGATCTGTGACGTGGAAATTGTTCTACGTTCCTATATATGTTATACAGATATTGTGGTAAAATCGAGGGGTTAGAAAGCTTTCCTACATAGGATTTTACACTTTTTGCCTATGTAGAGTAGGTAGGTCTACAATTGAATATTTATAATCTGTAGCGGTAATGCTTGTAGGTAACTTAAACCAAAATATTGCAGATTATATTTCCATAATATGAGATAATTTAAAAAATATATTTCCATAGTATATACTAATACCGATATTTCATACATTAACTACTTTCTAGATGATAATTATTATTTGAACTTTATCTCACAAGCAACAACATATATAAATATTAAATATGTACCATATACATATAGATCGTAATAGATTCTAGTGAACTCTGTGTTGAGCATAAGCTCAATTTCATTCCCTGCTCTGTTATATGCATCAGTTAGGTGTCCTAAGTGTAGTTTACGTGGTAATCTGAAGTAAGTAAACTACTAACACGGAGTGTCGTTATCAAGGTATTCAGCTGTTCATTCTCACGAAGTTCCTATTGCCATATCACAACACGTTATCACATGCTTTTCACGGTTTACAAACTCTTGCACGTTTTATTCTTATCTGCTTTGACAATTAGATCGCAAATATGTATGTACATGCTCAAGAGAAGTGGAAAATTATTCAAATTTAACCGTAATTATAATATTATTATGAAGAAAGAAAAATTGAAGAAGACTTGTCAAAAATATGGCGTCATAATAAGTATTTCATTTGTATTAGAATTCCTATATAATAGAGATCCATGTTAAGATTTACAAAATCAAGTCCAAAAGAGCAAAGTTTTTTTTACTCCGAAGAAATAATTTAAGAAGACTTGTCATAATCAGAATTTTATTTGCAATTACATACAATTCCTACGTTATAGAGACCAATTTACAAAATCCAATTCAGAAAAGAGCAAAGATTTTTTTTATGTGTAGTCTATTATTATGGCACTCAAACTCATCCAATTAAAAAGACCTTCCCGAGCCTAATTTTCTTCATAAATCAAATCGTGTCTAGGACCTGCGTACACTGGTTGATATTTCACTACGACCTGTTGTCATGCGATATGTGAATTATGGCGTCTTATGGGTCTCGAAGACATTTGCGATATCCTTTATTATCCTTAGCGGGGTGGTGTTAAAGCGTTTCGTAGTATTTTTTATTATTTCCCTTTATATCTAAGTCATCGTCTCTTAGTAATGTAAACTTAATTAGGTGGGCAATTAAAAATACAGAGCATGACTATGAGGATTCCTGGCATTATAACGGAACAAATAAAACAGTTTTTCATTCACATACAAGTGAGATCAAGTATCAAGACTCTTAATTTTTACTAGAACGAAATAATCATTATTATATATTATAAAATTATGATTACATATTTAATTTTTTAACTATGACATTTAATTAACCAATTAAACATGAAAATGTAAGTACCTACTACCTACCTTATTACCTACTAGCGGACCCGGCAGACGTCATGCTGCCCGCTAGTAGCGCCACCTACCGGGTCCAATTTTTCTACTTATAAACCTTCCTCTTGAATCACTCTATCTATTAAAAAAACCGCATCAAAATCCGTTGCGTACTTTTAAAGATTTAAGCATAGGTACATAGGGATATAGGGACAGAGAAAGCGACTTTGTTTTATACTATGTAGTGATTTGCAAAGGTATAATTTACATTATTATGAAAATTATTATCATACTTCTTTGTGTATCAGTTTCATAATAATACAATAATAACTCAGTTTATATGTACGAGTAAGTACAGCAACCCTTCCCTCTGAACCGTCACCCCCAATTTGCAAAACAAATTAACGCTCCTTGGCGACGGAACCATACCGAGCTATCTATTATTATACTACGGATATTATATCAACCTACATCTTGCGCTTTATATTAATCATCAATCGATTTGTCGCTATAAATAAAATAAAAAATATTATACATTTTATATCCTTTCTTAATCGATGCATCAGGTATAGCATTATGTAAGAATCATCGCGATACATGTGTGCGGTAAATCGGTTGTGGATAATATATTTAAGCATAAATATATCTGTATTGATTAAAATAGTCACGGGTCATAAGGAAAAGTTACGAAATATGGATTAATGTTTTATTAAATACAAGCGGACACCCGCGACTTCGTTCGCGTGGATATTGGTTTTTGAAAATCCCGTGAGAATCATTTTGTTTTCCTAAGCTCCTTTGAGCTCATAGCTTGCTAAAATCTGTTAAAAGTTCACTGGCGGATGTTTAGGTAGATCAAAATGTAAACATCCGCCAGTAATAGTCCCATCAAAATCGATCCAGCTTTTTTGAGATAACCCGGTAATCTTTAAAGTATATCCTTTCTAACAAAAAAAGAATGAATGAAATCGGATCACGCGTTAATGAATTACAACTAAGTACACATTTTAACTTTCATCCCCTCTCCCAAGGGAACCGTGCTGAATTTCGGGATAAAAAGTATCCTATGTGTTACTCCGTAGTATGAACTTAAATCATACCAAGTTTCATTTCAATCCATTCAGTAGTTTTTGCGTGATGCGCGCACAAACATACAGACAAACAGACAAACAGATAAACAGACAAACAGACAAAAATTTCAAAAATAGCTTTTTTACGTTCTATTGCTTATCCCTAACATCCCCCAGTTATTATTTTGCAAAAATCTTTAATGTACAGATACGGCAAGTCTACGATTTTATTATATGTAGGTATAGAAGATAGATATAGATACGTGACTCAACTGCGTGAATGATCTATCTTTTACTCCAAACGGCATGTGACATCAAACAAACAATCGATACCAAATTGTGTGACAAAAAATATCATTTCACTTAGCGCCACACGATAAGCGCTAATCACCGTAAATAACATCACGTCTTTATCAAAAAGATTTCAACTATAACATAAAATACTAGAGTTCTCATTCCTGTGAAGGGTATGACAGTGGTTTTGTTCTTTTGTCCAATTGTCACATTGACACTAAGCACGGCGTATCGATTACCATGATATTGTTGATTGTACAGACAATTCTCACCATAGTATGAATAGGAAATAGTATTATAACATTGTTTGTTAATATGATTTCATTAAATTTCGTTATCAATATTTGTATAAAAAGAGTTTTAAGTTGACTTATTTTTCATTTAATTTTACATACATGGTAATTAGGTACAAGTCATGGTAATTAGGAACTTATTGTAGACCGCGACTTTACAAAATCAATTTTGTACATCAAGAAGATTTAAATTATTCGTAAAACCTATGGTAAAACCTAATAAATCACATACCTATCCAACTTAATAAAACTTCACTATTTATAATACTCCCACATACCACGATATCAATCACCATTAAAATTGAAGCCCCATGGAAATCGACGGAAAAAAAAATATGAATCGTCCCACCCTTTTAATCAGCGCAGCCCCCGTAATGAAATCTGTGCCGCCATTATGGGATTAAAAATAATAACTACCCTCCGACATGGAAGGGCTGCGATTGGTGCGGTCAAGGGCCCTTAATAAGCTTTTGACAATTTTAGGGGACAGACTGGACCTCGGGAGCTTCGGGAGAGACTGACATAGATAGATGTATGGAATGGTAGCAATCAGTTTTGCATTAAACTGGCCATTGTATACTAGATTTACAATATTTTGTTATATGTACTATCATAATTATTGTAAACTAGCAGATTATTGCGATCTAGCAGATTATTGCGACTTGGTCCGGCAGCCGAAGAACAAATTTTTTTAGTGATCAATGATAGGCTGAATTTTCGTGAGTAACCTATCTACTCACGAAAATTCAGTCTTCATCAATACAATAGATACGAATTCTATTGTACATAGGTAATCTTTAAACTAAACTTAATCTATACAGGTCTAGAAGCAACGCTATTGTTTTCTGCAGGGAACATGTAAAAGTCCTGGCGAAATCTGTTGAGCGGTTGCGAAGTAAAGCCCGGACAGATAGACAGACAACGATCACAGAAAAAGTTTTTTTCCTAGGACGAAGGACCGCCCAAGTTAAAAGACCGTCAACTCTTGACGACCTAACGAAATCAAAGATATTTATGGAACAACTTCAGATGTCTACATTAAGCAGAACACCTACGATTATTATTACCGATAACGTTTAAAATTTTATGTCCACACATTACGAGCGTATTGTTATTGTAAAGTAGCAGCGTTCGCCGCGGCGAAGGGTTAAACATCCGACGGTGGTCTTGTCCACAAGTCCACGGCACCAAACATTGCATTAGCACATAGTATGCTCGAAAAGTGTCGTAAGTCGCACGAGTTACCTATCTCTTATACCTACAACGTTTTAACTCTGTGATGACTGATGAGGGTTGTCAAAACTTTTCTTTGAGAATATATCGAGCCTTTACCGCCGTTTTAGCGCAACCGACAAAAACCAAATTTTACAGAAGAAGGTTTTTTTAATATTAGGCAACTAGGAAAATTGTTAATAAAAAATTAAAAAATGACTTTTCTTTAATTTTTCCAACGGGAATCTATTCTAAAGCCTTTCAAGAATAGCTTCAAGAAAGGAAAAAAAATCTGAAATTTATAGTTTAACAATTATCACGCTTGCAATTTTCATCTTCAAGTAGCAATTTAACTATTGCATAACTAATTGAAAAATTGTGATAATTTTATTTTTCCAGCAGATTATTGTTCACTTATTTATCCAGTAAGTCTCTCAATTTTTGCATTTCTTAAATTTTATTTTTAATATCTTTAAACAAATTTTATTGATAAAGTGTCTCGAAGTAGGCGTGAACTTTTTTAGAATGGCGATATCTTAGGAATGGTGATTCTTAGGAAAAAAAGTATCCTACTATATAATATTATAAATGTGAAAGTGTGGATGTTTGGATGTTTGGATGTTTGGATGTTTGGATGTTTGTTACTCAATCACGCCGCAACTACTCAACCGATTTGGCTGAAATTTTGAATGAAGATAGATTATGATCTGACTTAAACCATAGGCTTTTATCCTGGAAAAATCAACAGTTCCCACGGGATTTTGAAAAAACCGAAATCTATAGCTACAGCTATAGGTAGATTACTATAGCAAACTTTCTTGAAAGTAGGTATAAAGGTTGGAAAAGGGAGCGGGAAGGGGAACCGGAAATCCACGATTCCCTCGGGATTTGTGAAAAACCGAAACTCACGCGGGCGAAGCCGCGGGCATTCTCTAGTAAAGAATATTTTTGTAGATAATTTTATGATCTACAATTTCTGCCTGGACTGTTTTTCTAAAAAACTGACCGTTTTCAAGAAAAATCCAAAAGAACAGAAAATTGTGACTTTGACCTTGAATAACTTTTTTAGCAGACATGGGATTAATGGGGACTTTTGACACTTTATTCCTACTGGTGTACCCAAGGTCTCTACCAAAATTCAGCTCTGTCGGAATTACTGCTATTTGATAACATTTTTACGTCTATTTTGACTGCGTTATAATTTTTTGACCGATTTCAAAAAGAAAGAAGAAATTCAATTCATGTTCGCATTATTTTATAGACAAGCATGTCAGCCCTACTCCCAGTGCGTGGCATTAGCCTGCCACAGATGATAGAAGATTAGAACTGACGTAAGGTAAAAGTATAGGAAGCCCACTTACGACATTTTGTTGACGAGTAGGTTTCCAAAGGAGTGTACACAGTCGGCGTAGCAAAGGTCGGGAGTGTGTACAAATAATTAGTGGTTTTCATGGACCTCCGCTGTGTGGCGCTAGCATAAATAACTTGTAAGTGATGCATTCGTTGCCTCTCAAATTGGTTATACGAATCGGTATGAGTGTCGTTTACTAGTCATTAAACTGGGGAAACTGAAGCGCAGGTCACATCACGAACTAAACGAACTTAGCTCAGATTAAGTAGTTGACGTAGCTTAGCCTGCAACCAATTATGCGAGCTAAGCGAAACAATGCGAGCTAAAATATACCTAATGGTTCGTACCGAAAACTAATAGTTGTAAGTCGTGACGAGTTGAAGACGCACAACGCGGGAAGGGTGGAAAAAGAAGAGCGACAAAGTTTACTTAGCTCAGCTAATCTTTGGATACAGCTAACCCACAGTTCAGTTGGCTCGCTTAGCTGCTTTTAATGCGATTGACAGAAAAAGTAATCGACGATAAGTAGAGCGATGAAGAGCGATGAATTAATGAGATATACCTATTATAATTAGTATTTTGACTGACTCGTTGGCGCGGTTGGCAGTGACCCTGCCTTCCGCTCCGGGGTCGCGGGTTCGATTCCCGCCCCGAGTCTGGGTGTATTTATAATATTATGTATGTATGTATACCTTTATTAAAATATATATGTATTTATATGTAAATATGTCTATCAGTCGGCTGTTACCTATAACACAGGCATTAAGTTGCCTACTTTAGGAACAGACGACCGTGTGTGTATGTGTGAGTATTTATTGATTTATATTTATTTATTTAGGAGAAAATTTGGGTAGGCCTGCAATCTGCTTAAAATTGCCATGTAAGCTAATTTATAAGTAGCTCTCATGGAAAGTCAAGACCATTGTTACGAAAAGAGAATTCTGCTGAGTTAGGACCTGTTTCACCATCTTCTGATAAGTGTCGGATAGCCTAAACGTAAGTTTCGTCACTTTCTTACTTTATGTCAAGTGACAAAGACAAAAGTTGTGAATAAGCTATCCCACACTTATCAGACGGTGCTGAAACAGGCCCTGAGAGTCAGTAAGAAACTTAGCAGGTGCTATACCATAGCATAGCTATAGCATCAGGTGACCTAAGTTCACCTGTTCTTATTGTAACAAACATAGTTTCTAAACCATAAATTACGCTAGTCTTTTATATGGTTGTATAAGATACATTCGGTTTTCTAGTGTACCTATCTTAAAGTACACGTATTTGTACAATATTACCACCCATTCCCATCGTCCTGCGCGTCCTGCGTGCATCCTTGTGCCAACATTGGACGCAAACATTGACCGAGCGAACCCCGGTAGCTTTTAAACAGTTTGCTTGTGCCTACGATGCTAATAGCTGTCCCGCCTGATGCCGCCGCGCCGAGCCGCGCAGTCAACGGTGTTATTTTTTTTTTCGAAAATGGAATGTGAAAAAATTCTAGGGATTATAAAAAAGCGCTAATGGCGCTGCGAAGTTGTTTCGACTGTCGCAATGCCGTGCGTTTTTTTATCTACTTGTGATTTAACACAGTGAAGATAGGTTATACATAGTTTAATAGGCTCAATAGCGCAACAGTCGTGGGACGATATCGAAAATCGAAAAGTCGACGGTTCAAACCCCCCACCCGTTATTTCTATTCCTACCCTACCGTATTCTAGCACAAGCTATACGCTTATTTGGAGGGAAAAGGGGAATATTATAGTCATATTCATCATGACTATTCTTTTTATAAAATAAAAAAACACATTGTGCATATCTAATTCACTGTGATATATATTTAGTAGAAACGTTCTACTCTATTTTCAAAACGTGATTATTAAGTGAAATCGCCCTCGAGCTTGACCCGAGCGCCCTCCATACAAACGAAGTTTGATTCCCAATCGTGTCTCCCTGTGGTTGAAAATATGTACTTTACACAGGATCACAGTGATGTGCATGTACGTACCTATATAGGTAGTTACCTAAATCTTTGAGCATGTGTAAAAATCCCGTTTCCATACCAAATGTATGTTCTATAGTGATCTATAGGGTATTCTTACCGGTTATCGTCCATTTAGTGGAGTTACTGAGTTTGAGAGGGTGAAAATATATGTTCTATAAAAAAAATTAAACAAAAACTTGTTGGAATATACTTCTAGTATAGTCTATTTTCATTGCATGTTAGTATTTTTTTAGTCAGATAACTAGTTTTTTTTTAATCCTAATAAAAAGCTGAAAATGCCGATTTCACCGGTTATCGTCCACTAAATCTAGTTATCGTCCACCCTTGTACCTGTTATCCGTCCACTGATTTCTATGAGAAATTTAGTATGAAAAAGTATGCATGTAATGAGTAAGTAATTGAATATGTAATATTAACACGACTTTAATATGTATTTAATATCCATACCAATTAAAATTAACTTCCTGTCCGTGTTTTTGAAATATATGGGTTTTTATTAGTGAACTTATGTTTACTTATACATTATTAAAAAGCCACATAACCGTTTATAAAAAAATTGTTTTTCTGTTTTTCATCTATTCGTAATACTTACTTTTCAAAATAGCTGAACCTATTTTGACAGAACTTTCACAGGGTGATAGAGAACTTTACACAAAGTGATGTGGTCTTTCTACGCATACGCAATAGCGGTCAACTGCTTGTTTTAAAATAAAACAGGTAAAAAAACTATAAGTAGGTACATATAATTTAGCAGCCTCCCTGGCGCAGGGGTAAGTCTTATTAGTAGAAGGTCCTCTACTTGATTCTCGACCGAGCAATTTGGTAAATTCAATTTAATAATTTCAAAATTGTCTCTAGTCTAGTATGCCTTACTTCCAAGTCATTTAGCGTTTAAGGGTACGGATTCTGCCGTACCTCTTTCAGGTTATCCCGCATCCATCTTAGACTGCATCGTCACTTAACATCAGATGAGATCGCAGTCAAGGACTAACTTGTAGATGAATAAAAAATAAATTATAGATATTTGAATAATAATCAAAATTCGCCTAAATAATAACATAATATTAAAAAATATATGTTTTTCATACAGTTTAAAATATAGGTGGACGGATAACTGGTGCACTTCAGATTCTCTATTTTAAATTTCGTCCACAAATTATAATGATCGACAATACTATCTTAACTTATAAATATATCGAAGTTCCCAGGAGAAACACATAAAATATAAGGTAATTCTTTTGTCAAACAAGTTTAATTATTTATATTTTTACTAAATCTATTTATTTTCAAATAATAGCTTGGCGGTCGAAACTTAGAATATTTATTCAGTGCAAATTTAGATATCGTCCACGCGTGATTTTGAAGACCTATAGTTTTATATACAATGCGAAAAAAGTGGACGAAGACTAGTCACTAACTAGTGTATGTGTATAGGATTCGAATTAATAAACTTAATTCCAATTTTGTGCACACCTCGATTGATAACAGGACTACCTAAAATTAAGACGCTAAACCTGTGTTTGACCGCCCGGACGATAACAGGTTTTCTTAAGAAAATAGTGAACTAGTTGCCGTCCACCCCTTTTTTTTGTGTTCCAATATAATCAAAAGTAAAAACACACGTTCACAGTATTTTATGAAACATAAGTAAGTGCTACAAAGAAGAATCAAACTAAATATTATAGTAAAATGTTTAATAACTTTCCGTGATAGTTGAAGCATGCCACTAATTTTTTTGCTCCACACGGCTCGTTTTCATTCCTTAATTGCATACTCAAAATTCGATCGCTTTGTTTTCGAAGAAACTTAAGTGAAATAGACTTTTTTCTTTCTCTGTATCTTGATAAGACATTCAAGTTGGCATAGAGATGCATTATTTTTATGTGAGTCTTATAATGTTTCTATTTTTAAGCATTCCTTAAGAGTGATCCGCTCGGTGGACGATAACAGGTGCGTGTCCGGAAACCGGTGTTCCAACCCTACCATAAATAACGACGTGTCTACAATTTCATTTGGCCTAGATTTTATTCAATAAATGTTAGTAGGTAATAATAGGCAAATTATTACTATTATTACTTAGTGAAGCTGTCGTCAAAGGGAAAAAATTAAATAAACAATTATTGTGCGGTCTTAACCCTCAAAAGTATGTTGTGTAAAAATAAATTGAGAATTTCAAAAAGTCGCATACAATAAAATCCTTCAACAGTTTTTGTCATCATTTTATTATTTTACCGCGACATAAAATGCAATACGTTCGAGTCACGCAAAAATGACTCTTATGTTCCTAGTGAAATGGTATAATTTGAAAGCCAAATAATGATCGGTCAGTGGTTAAAAATCCGAATGATTCACTTTGACGCATAAAAGTTACGAATTAAAAAGGACAACAACCGGACAAAGAGACCATTTTGCATTGTGCTGTGACAGTCTTCCTTGAGATGCCGCTTTGTAGAGCAATGAATTTAATAGAAGTGACGATGGAAGCTAAAAATTTAATTTAATATTAACCTACATAACTCTCGTATTCATCAAGTACCTATGGTTTTGAAGTATTTTTTACCTACATATTTGAGAAAAATATTCAAAAGTAGAAAGTCTCACACGCTTTGAAGGATCTGAAAACTAGAGAGAATCCTTGTCTACGAAACGCAGACTCAACATAACTTACGGATAATGTTACAGAATAATAAGTATTACGTACGTACGCATATAGGTATACCTATGTATGAAATACAACATTTACAATTTGTATGTCCAAAAACTTCTTTAGCAGAGCTCCACACAAGAGTGTTGATAATAGGTTATATAATATGAAGAAGTTGGCAGGTAGGTATTTGTAAGCGCACTCATGCCTTAGACGTGTGCGCCGATGCTAAAATCTCCGGCGGCGCACGCCGGTCAAAAATCGGCGGCGGCGGCGTGTTTTCGGCGTAATTTCGGCGCGGATAATTAAAAAAAAACTGTCTAAATTGTACAATTATTTTTATTAAAAATCAGATGCAATTAAAAAAACAAATTAAAATCACAAACATAAATCTACAATCAACAAAAAACAGCAAAATAAAAGTATTTTTAACCGACTTCAAAAAAGAAGGTTCTGTATTCAACCCGTATGTATTTTATGTAGGTATGTTCGGAATCACCAAGCGGCATGTATTCAATGATGTCTCTGTGATCAATAGGGTAAAGACGGGTAATAGGGTAAAGGTGCGTTGGAAGACGTCTTTAAGCTTCTGGACTGGAACGGACTTGGCAATTGGCATCAACATAAACGGCGAGTACATCACTCACCTACGGTTTGCCGATGATATAGTCGTGATGGCAGAGACTCTGGGAGACCTTAATACAATGCTCAACGATCTCAGCAGAGTTTCTCAACAGGTGGGCCTAAAAATGAACATGAGTAAGACGAAGGTCATGTCTAATGCTCATGTTCCACTCCACCCGGTAATCGTTGAGAACTCTGCACTCGAAATTGTAGACGAGTACATATATACCTGGGACACACGGTCCAGCTAGGTAGGTCCAATTTCGAGAAAGAGATCAACCGCCGAATCCAACTCGGCTGGTCAGCGTTCGGAAAACTTTGAGATGTCTTTTCGTCCAATATCCCTCAGTGTCTGAAGACGAAAGTCTTCGAACAATGCGTGTTGCCAGTGATGACTTACGGATTTGAAACATGATCGCTAACAATGGGCCTCATAAGAAGGCTCACGGTCACTCAGCGGGCGATGGAGAGAGCTATGCTTGGAGTATCCCTGCGGGATCAAATCAGTTATGAGGAGATCCGCAGGAGAACCAGAGTCCAGAGTTACTGACATAGCTCATCGAGTCGCGAAGCTGAAGTGGCAATGGGCGGGGCACATTGCTCGAAGAACCGATGGACGTTGGGGTCCCAAGGTGCTTGAATGGCGACCTCGCACCAGTAAACGAAGCGCAGCTAGACCCCCCACTCGATAGACAGACGATCTCAAGCTAGTCGCTGGCAGCCGCTGGAATCAGGCGGCACAAGATCGTGTGCTGTGGCGATCCTTGGAAGATACATAGGTGTCTAGCAGTAGACGTCTATTGGTTGAAACGAACGATGTTCGGAATTATTTCAAAAATCAATGAACCGATTTTGATGATTTTACATTATCGTAATTTATATCTACACTTTCAGGAAGGTTTACAACATAGGTATACAACATACCTAGTTATCATTTTTATGTATGGAGTTACATGCATAAATGTAAAGTTCTAAAACACTTATAACTCGCGCCGATTTTACGCCGAAACGCAGATCGGCGGCGGCGGCGTCGAAAAAATGACGGCGGCGGCGGCGGGTCGGCGCGGCGCACACGTCTATCATGCCTGCAGTTAAAATTCTCAATACGTCGAGATAGGACTAGAATGATGAAATGATGAGCCTGTCAGTTCTAAACTTCTAAAGTATTTCACAAAGATACCTACAGCTGAGAAAGCTCAAGTTAAAACTGAAGACATAAGACAAAACCACATTATTCTGGTTAGACAAAAAGGCAACATTTACATTATAGAAAGATATTGTAATATCATTATTATTATTTTATTAATATTTTACAGGAATCTATAATATCAGTTGCAGGACAATTATGTCTATATTTTCGTAGGTCTACCAAAAACGCATCAATACCTCTTTGTACGCGGGAGTGTAAATTCGGGTTCAGAGTGTCGCCGCGTCCTTTTAACACTGCATCGCTAATTGGACACTTAAGCCAGGGTTAGGGTTAACACTGTTTTTATCCCGCGGCTCCGCTCACCGGCACGGACGGGTTGATCTTGTCATCTTGCCGTCTTGACTCTTGTCGCTTGACTTCAGTGTTGCCAGTATTCCGAAATTTACCCTGATTTTACGAAAAAAAAAATATGTTTTAGGCGAAAGTATCTTAGGTGTCAGTTGCACGTCAGGCGTTTAAGCTACCGTTAAGGTTAAAATTACCCACCAAAAAAAAACAAGCATACCTAGGTACTTAGTTAATTTAAAAATGAAAAATATTTATTTGTAAAAACAAAAAAAATTGCCCACCAAAACAACAAGCTAGTACAATAGTTAATAATCAATTATGCAATCGCATACCTAAGCCAGTGTTCCGTTTCGTATTTACCTACCTACGCTATTGCTGAATTCGCTACTCTAGTTATCTGGTAGCATTTTAAACCTATCGATGCGTACATAACCTATACTCTGATTTCTAATTCCGTGGAATTCTGACGTTTCGTAATGTTACCAGAGATAAAACAATTCCCATAAAAAAGATAAAAAATTCAAAACTTATGTAAATAAAAATCAACTGCCGCATGTAGATATGACAAATGCCTGACAGACACTTCATGGTGATAATGTCATTCGACTTCCATTTTTGAATAAATTTTTTCAATGTGCTTCTTTTGTTTTCTATTGCTGTCAGTGTGCACTTTCTAGTTTCCACTCTTGGTGTTTTCTATTTTAGGGCGAAACGACTAATATTATTACGCGGCATATGGCTTTTTATGATGACAGGGAATTAAAGTAGTTTGGGGTAAAATCGTACTTCGTAGATGTTAACCCGAACAGGGTTAACATTCCATACAAATAACTCAGTTATAAATGACAATGACAGCTGTCAGAATTCCACGGAATTAGAAATCAGAGTATAGGCAAATAATACATAATTACTGCGTAAAGAAGCGGCACTCACTCCCCTCTTCCAACAATCCGTCGCTTGAAATATTATAAGATTCCACCACTGGCAACCCAGCTTTTTCGAATAGCTGTCATAAAAGAGACTTGTATAATCGGGTCTATCTATACTAACAATGTTGTGTTGAAGCATTTGTATAATGAGATTAAAAGATTGGAATGCAGATGAACTCTTTATTTAAATCATTTCCTACCCTCATAAGCGCTTGCTTCCGATATCATCTCTACTGATGATGTTTTATCTATGACGATTGAAACTAAGGTAGAATTAAACAAACTTAAAATGTTAGTTAGAAGTTAAAATTATTCAAAAGTGCTTATATCTATAAAGTCATTAAGACAGAGAATTTTTTCAGTTTCAGTGTTCTCTTTCGACTTTCAAAATGTCAAATGGCAATTTCTTGAAACTACGTCCTTCGTTACATACCTATTACCTACCTACTTAGTTCTCGGAGGAAAATAATTATAACCTCATAACCGAATCATTAAATTTTTGTAGAAACCGATACATACAAATATTACGCCAGTCAATCCACACAATAATAAAGTCACAACAAAGTCACGGTAGACCGTTTACAACGACATATTGAAATATCGTTTAATTACAAAAAAAATGAGTACTCCTAGGCATTGGATATATTAACTGGTTTTAGTTGGAGATCCCGTCTTAGAAATTTATACCCTCATCTGTTATTTAAACGAATTATATGTCAAATGAAAGATTATTTTATTCCCAATCGAACTGTATTTGGTTGCCTGGTCAAAAGTGGTGCTAAATCATGGTTGTCTGGATGTTAAGATATAAAATTTTCGGTGCGAGTGTTGAAAGTGACAGAAAAGTGTTGCGCGCGCAATTTCATTTGACAGACAAAGATGCAGTGAGGCAGGCGTGCACTCGGCAGGTGCTTAGTCTATACATAGATTAAAACCATAGACTTTCTGTGCCTGTCCATTAAAGATATTTACAAAAAAATAAGTGAGAGACGTAAGGGATAAGTAACAAAACGTAAAAAAGCTGTTTTTGAAAATTTTGTCTGTTTGTCTGTATGTTTGTGCATGTATTACGCAAAAACTACTGAATGGATTGAAATTAAACTTGGCATTATTTAAGTTCATACTACATAATAGCATATAGGATACTTTTTATCCCGAAATTCAGCACAGTTCCCTTGGGAGAGGGGATGAAAGTCAAAATGTGTACTTAGCTGTAATTCATTATCGCGTAGTCAAAAGGTATCCTATATGCTATTATGTAGTATGAACTTAAATCATGCCAAGTTTAATTTCAATCCATTCAGTAGTTTTTGCGTAATACATGCACAAACATACAGACAAACAGACAAAATTTTCAAAAACAGCTTTTTTACGTTTTATTACTTATCCCTTACGTCTCTCACTTATTTTTTTTGTAAATATCTTTAATGGACAGGCACAGAAAGTCTATGGTTTTAATCTATGTATAGTCCTAAGCACCTGCCGAGTGCACGCCTGCCTCACTGCATCTTTGTCTGTCAAATGAAATTGCGCGCGCAACACTTTTCTGTCACTTTCAACACTCGCACCGAAAATTTTATATCTTAAAATCCAGACAATCATGATTTAGCACCACTTTTGACCAGGCAACCAAATACGGTTCGATTGGGAATAAAATAATCTTTCATTTGACATATAATTCGTTTAAATAACAGATGAGGGTATAAATTTCTAAGACGGGATCCCAGACCATTTCTTTCTGTCAGACGATTAAAAACCGTATATAAATAAGCATCTATAAGTACAATTTTCTAACTTCCAACCCCAGCACGTGCAAATTCAAATAACGCTAATATAGACACACCTACACAAATGTATCTATACTACATACCTAGAAAGGAAAAATGACGCGTCGTCAAAAACCACCCCATCGGATGCAGAATTAAAACGCTGACCCTCGACACAAACAAAAAACATATAATTGGCAAATAAGGGGACTCTGTACCGAGTCGGGCTTCTATTTCACTTTGCATGCGTTGGTTACACTTGACAACGATGGAAAAATATTAATTAAAAATTTAATAAACCCGAAAAGCACTTTTTCCTAATTTAACAAATATTATAATATTATGATGATGATAAATATTATCATGATCATAATACTGTGGAACTACAATCTTTCGTGGATCTCGGCCTGCTGTACAGTTTTCTTCTATTGATTTCATTCCCTCGTTTGCCTTCTCTAGCTTGTGTATATTTCCATTTTCTTCTTCTACGGTCCTGACCACTTCTTCTTCGTATTCCATTTAAAGCTTTTAAGCTTGGCTTTGTTTTCTATTTTTATGTCAGCTTGTCCACGATTTTTACGTCTTTTTATCCGGAATTCCGGAAAGTGACCCAGTCATTTTAGATTTGACATTACATGACATTGATCTCACATCTTATTTAGAGCGACTAGAGTATCATGTGATTACAGTATCATTCATATGCTAATGGTAAATGTCACCAGATTCTATATAGTTCTGAGGATCTTTCCTTTCGAACACAGCTGTCATCAGTTCATTTCTCCAGGTTTAGCACGCGTAAGTCAGAACAGGTTTTATGTTTCATCGTAATGTCATTTTTATTATTATTATTATTTAGTGCATGAAATACTTGACACAAAGTCTGGTTGAAATTAGATTTACGTAATCCACGATCGAGTAAATTATATATTGGTGTAGCTAGAGTATGTCGCTGCCATTGCTTTACATAGTCTTTGGATCTGGCCTTAGTGAAATCTGGCCCTAATAAAATCTCTTGAGAATTTCAACTCATTGTTAAAAAGTAGACGTAGGTACAGAGACTGCATTGATTTCAGAAGATCTTTTTTATCAGAGGCAACCAGAAGATCCGACATAATTAAACTATTTTCAAATTAAATTATTCAATTTAGAGATGACATTGGTGAATATTACGAAGATTAGTATAGAAATCTAACCGTCATTTAAACTATTCGTAGATATATGAATAATCACAAAAAGGGGAACTGCTCCCATAGCACCCTATCCCTGCTGAAATTGAATTCATTGCCACTATGACGTCGCTATTAATGATATCATGTAGTAGCGAAGTTTTTTCTTTTAATTTTAAAATTCTTATTATTTTAAAGTTAATTATTATTATTTTATAATGCTTGACTTTGAAATAATAATAATTTAAATTTAAAAAAATAAATAATGATTTGACTTGAAGCAATGACAAATGGATGCGTTTTTATCGAAGATACCTTGATCTACATTAGTTAACATAGCTCTAAAGCTATGTTCGTATGTATGATCAAATGTGGTAAGAAATGAGGATTTCAAAAAACTGGACTACATAGTTCATCTTACATTCTCTAGACAGACTGAAAAATGCAGTTTGGATGCATTTCTATTACAGTTGACACAACTGCATCCCAACAGACTGCGTGAAATTAAAGTTTGTTTCAAGCTATTTAGAGTGACAAATTAAAACTATACGACCGCCTTTTCAAACTCTATCTATGTTTATATAGATGTATTCTCATATTACATTGTGTTGCAATTCAGAAATCTAAGTAGTTATCTTTCGGATGAATATCGATAGCTGTTTCGGGATGTTGTTGATTTAACTACGTAGGTACATGTAGATTTCTAAGACGACTTTGCTTTAAAGGCAGGTAGGAATAAGAACGGATATAAACAAGTCTCACAATTTTAAAGTATAGTAAGACCACGATTAACTTGGCTCTCCCATGATCTGCGGGACGAGGGAGGGGGGGAAATTCTCATTGATAAATTAATAATCAATGGATGTGCTCGTACTATAATGTATGACAAGCATTTTTGACGCCCCTGTGAGTGTGTGTGTGTGTATTGCTACTGTAAGGACATGACACTAAATTAGGGAAAAAGAAATTTTATAATAATTATAATAATTTTAATTATCATAGTTATTCTATTATTTGCGTAATCGCAATTTAGTCTTTCATCTGTGTCTCTTTAAGTTTGCTCAATACTTTTCTATAGTAGTAGTAGTTAGTACTATACATTTAAAGTTAAGTAGGTACGTTTCAGGATATAGAAAAAAGATTTTCCATAACCAAGAAAGAAGAAGATACGTTATTAAATATAATTTATACCCCATTTTTTAAATTTTATACATATTATACTCATAATAAAATAATTTATTTAATACATCTACTAAATACAAGTACTAAAGGCAAGGAGCTAGTGGTGCCATCTGTTATTCTTATCCGAAACTAATTTTACAAGTATAAATTAAAAATTTAAAAACCCCCGACATTCGCCATTTTGTGGCGGCAGCGATCTTGGATTTGTATAATGCTATTCTACTAGTCAAGCCCTTTCATTTGATACCCATATTAAGGGAGTTGTGAAAAAATATGTAATCCACCATTTTGTAGCAGCGGCCATCTTGGATCGATTTTCATCAAACATAGCTAACAACACTCTCGATTAATTCACCTTTCAAACAAAAAAAATCGCATTCAAATCAGTTCACCCGTTTGAGCTGAGCGCTACAGGGGAACAGACGGACAGACAGACAGACAGACACACACACACACACACACACACACACACACAGACACGTCAAACTTATAACACCCGTCGTTTTTGCGTCAGGGGTTAAAAATCTAGAAAGCCGCGCAAAGCTGACTTCTCGATTTTTTTCGTAGATAAAATGTAGCCTATGTCACCCTGATAATAACAACGAATCAATAGACACCTCATTCATCAAAATCGGTCCAGCAGTTTAGGCGCTACATTAGTACACACAGAATCTCATACAAAAATCGGTTACAAACATCCATACATAAATATATACATACGTAATCTTGGAAATAAAAGAGGATTCTCCGTGGATCAATATATTTAATTTTAATTAGCACTGTTACACCAATGGCCGACGGGACGCCGAGGCAGAGAGCAAGCAGAGAGCCAGAGAAGATAAAGTACAATTCGAGTTTCGACACCACAGATAAAACTTATGCAACAGATCTGTAGCATCAATAGTCACAGATAATAAATCAGTGTTGACAATTCTTTATAAAAACAAATCGCAACTTAATTATTTACAACACGTAAATACATAGACTGCTAAAATCATAACCCTTCCTTTTGGCTTTGCCGTAGTCGGGTAAAAAAAAACCAGACGTTTAGATTAGTACGGCATGGAGATGTTAGGAGATGGAATAAAACAAAGATAAAAAAACTATTAGGATTCGTCGAGACGTGTTCTTCTATATCTTAAAATTTCAATGCATTGCTGTCAGATGATGTGTCACTGTCGCTATCAATAACTATATTATAATTCACTAATTCATCGTCGTCATTCTGCAATCTCTCAACGTGAACTTAAGTACAATGTGACTTCACGTAGCCTCCGTTACAGCTTGAAAAGCATCTTGCACCAGATTTAATATTTTTGTTTCGAAACGCCAGCGAAATAACTAAAAATGTTGTGTTGAAATTATTGGTCCACATTATAGTATTTTTATTATAATTGAGAGGCCGTTTGCGTGATGGCTTCAATGGGTATGGAAATTTTTCACATGAAGCTGACAACACTTAATTGACATTGCCCGTCAGCCTCATATTTATTATTATGATATATAATTTAGAGATATTTGTTCTTTTCTCTCACATTCTTGAGCAGAAAACGAACGCACTACCATAACAATTTTTCTAGCACAACTTTTTATCACATAAGAACTGGTTACTGCTATGTATTTCACAAAATTTTCGTAACGATGTAAACAATGAACTTTGAAGTTTCAAAGTGACTTTTCAATATGACAGATTTCGACTGCCCTAGTGATATAAACAAAGTAACTGACATTTTTTGTGAAATTGACTTTTTTGCATTAACAAAAGTTTAATGTCGAGCAGTTTTTTAACACAGTGTCCACAGTATAATATTTCAAATAACTTGAACAGTTTACTGAAATTTGAATTGCCCAAACAAATAACTGCACACTGAGACTGGAATTTAGGGTATTACTTTATGTACTTATAAATAATCGTTTTATTTGTTATCGGTTACTTACTATTTTAAAATGTTTCTACTGAAGGTAGGTGCAGAATTTTAGATACCTACGTACATAATTAACTAATAGGGACATTACTTTACAGGAATATAACTAAAAATAGACACAATACTGTAAATTATAACTTTACAAGATAAACATAGTTGATTATGATGCCCACGACTCCGTCCGCGTGTATTTAGGTTTTTGAAATTCTAGTCTAAGCTCTTAATTTACCAGGATAAAAAAGTAGCTTATGTCCTTTCCAAAAATGAAACTTATCTTTATACCTCGTTAAGATCGGTTGAACAGTTGGTGCGTGAAGACTTAGTAGACAGACATACTTTCGCATTTATAATATTAGTAGGTAAGTATAGATATGGTATAGATTCTTGAGTTGTAATAAGCTCTAACTTAAGTCTCTGAGTGAACTAGGTTGGATATGCTTTGTCCGTCTGACTGTCACAGCCTTATAACTTCTGATTTAATGAACAAAATTACTTCAAATTCACCGATAATATGTAGAATAACATTCAGAATTACGACCTAAAGCCGGTGATTACATAAAATATAATAAAAATAGTTATTTGAGTTATTTGGGGAGGGCCCGGGTGCCCATTAAAGCAAATGGGGGGGGGGGACAATTGTATTAGTCGCAATATCACAATCACAATATCACACACACACAAACGCACACGCACACGCACATTTGAACATTAATTTTTGGGGTAACTATTTGTATCTGAATAATATAGTAAACTCTATGTAATAAATTGAAAAAATATTTTTGGAAGAAATTATCAAGCAATATACAAACGAAGTAAATGACTTAACATCTTTTTAAAGTTGAAACATTAATTTTTTTGTGTTTTATTTGCAATTAGAAAAACCATATTTTTAATTTTAAACAAAATTAAAAGCGAAGGAGTTAGAAATAAATACTGTTATTTATAAGTTAAAATATATTATTTTGCAATTTATTACAGAGATAAATAAGTAGGTATTTTGTAGAAAGGTTGCCTTCAAATAAGAGTTTCAATGTTTATGCTTGTCCTGTAAAATTGTTCTGAATGTAGTTACTTTGTTTATCACTAGGGCAGCCGATTTATCAATGAATTTATCAATGAACTTATGAATGAACAAATCGCTGCGCGGGGCGCAGGGAGGGCTCCGTTTCAATCCAGGAGGGCCATCTTTATCACGGTCTGAGTATAGGTAGATACAATCAAAAATAGATCAGTGTTGCATTGTACCGTCCTGCGACACTACCAAACGCACATAATCCGCTCACGGGAGCACTTTTCACTACTCTATCACGACTACGTCCATACATTTTCAATCTATTCAAATACTAAATCTATGCCATTGGGAAACCCGACCAGTCTATACAAACCTCTGTATTGCAAGCGGGTAAGGTTCAAGTTTGTGTGAATGTTTGTGTGTTTGCATAAAGTTGGTTGTGTGTGTGTGGTGTTTGTTCAAATGGGCACGGGACTGACGGGTGACGGGCCCGGCGTATGCCATTTTGTAATCCTAGCTTATAAGTGCACTTTGTCAATACATAGGGGGGATGGGGTAGCGTGTGATGCAATATCTACATTCTACCCTTATTTGAAGTACCTATATATAGCGATTTATAAGTAAGTCTTTAATTCTGTGACAAACACGAAGTAATAAACGAAGGCACCAAAGGATATAGAGAATAGTGGCCAAGGCAATACACAAATAGATGAAGAAGAAAGAAGAATCAATGCACAAAAATGGCGATTCATTTAAGTATTTTTGGTACACACTTTAAATAAATACTTAAATTGCAACGTCATTTTTTAAATGCTTCACAAACCGATTCGATTTTCAAATCAAATTCCAGATTTGAATTATTCAAACTCAACATGAAAATTAATCAATTTCAAGATTTAAATTGATCCTAATCTTTGTCTATATCGTCAAAAAGTGCTTCCGACTTTATATGTTTTGTTTATCACAAATTTTTGCTTTTTACGTTCAATAACATTCAACTCAAATAATAATGAAGTTATTTGTGAGTTACACTAATAACTTCATTATTATTTATTGGGTTTAATCTATCACTACATAGTATAAAACAAAGTCGCTTTCTCCGTCCCTATATCCCTATGTCCCTATGTCCCTATGTCCCTATTTATGCTTAAATCTTTAAAACTACGCAACGGATTTTGATGCGGTTTTTTTTAATAGATAGAGTGATTCAAGAGGAAGGTTTATATGTATAATAACATCCATTAAATAGTGGAGAAATACTGTTATTTTTGAGGTTTCTAATGTGATGTCGTAAATAATTAAATTTTTTCCGCTTACATTGCAAACGCAGGCTGAACCCTACGAGATTTATCAAAATAATGTACTAAGTATTGTACACATTGAAAAGGTCTACAAAAAAGTCCGCGATGGTATATGTCTATCTCTTATGGATATCCCACAATAATATTTTTTTGTCATTTACTTTTTACGACAAATAATGGCTAATTTTCGAAGCGATTTCAACCAATACAGCATTAAGCCTTATCTAATTAAATACCTTAAATACATTGTTGATTTAATATAAATCCATATGGCCCTTTACAGCATATGATTTAAATGAATACTTTCGAAGATATTACAGATTTAAAAATTGCGGCGGCGGGAGCGTGCCTATAAGCGCGTCGGTGGCCGCGGTTCTCCTATATAGCCCAGTGTCGATAATTTTTGAAACCAAAAAAAAAAAATCACAGTACGTAGGATAAAACCCATTGGAAAAGGAGGAGAATATTATAAAAATACAAGGAAAAATAATTTACGGGCGATCTGAGCTCGGGAAAAAAGGGGGGGAAGGGTTTTAAGGGTAAAAAACGGTTTATCTCGATTTCCGGCAAAACTAGAAGTCCGATGGAAAAAAATCAAATGGCAAAGTTGTAGGTAATAAAAAGATCTACAACTTTTGTATTTACACTTTTTTCACATAACCTCAAAATTTATGTGAAAAGTTCAAAAAACTAAGTTTTTGGTTTTTTATTTTTATCTTTTAAAATTAATATTTCTTTTTTCACGGAATCTGGTGAAAACTTACCTTTTTATGTCCCAAATACACTGTAATTTATTTGATTTGAAATATTTAGTTTTCTCCTTATTTTTGACTTAATATCGACTTAATTCTGACAGCTGTCATTGTCATTTACAGATGAGTTATTTATATGGAGAACAAGGTTAACATCTACGAAGTACGATTTTACCCCAAACTACTTTAATTCCCTGTCAACATATAAAGCTCTAAGCCGCTTAATAATATTAATTGTTTCGCCCTAAAATAGAAATTGCTAAGAATGGAAACTAGAAAGTGCACATTAACAGCAATAGAAAACAAAAGAAGCACATTGAAAAAATTTAATTTGAAAAATTTGTCTGTCAGGCATTTGTCATATCTACATGCAGCAGTTGATTTGTATTTGCATAAGTTTTGAATTTTTTATCTTTTTTGTGGGAATTGTTTTATCTCTGGTAACATTATGAAACGTCAGAATTCCACGGAATTAGTAATTCGGGTATAAGGTGAGAAGTTCATTGTGGAAAATATCGTAAAAAGTCAAGCCGCCTGGGAGCTTTCATCGAAAACGCTGCCTAATCCCTGAGCGGGTAGTACCTACGCATAATATGCTATACTACCCGTGCGAAGCCGGGGCGGGTCGCTAGTAATATAATAAGACTGTAACAGATCCAATTCTGTACATTGAAGATATTTTGAAAATTTTTATTGGAGGGCACTATA
This sequence comes from Melanargia galathea, assembly GCA_920104075.1. Classification (NCBI taxonomy): domain Eukaryota; kingdom Metazoa; phylum Arthropoda; class Insecta; order Lepidoptera; family Nymphalidae; genus Melanargia; species Melanargia galathea. The sequence goes on along the minus strand of OV049874.1, from coordinate 14,271,181 downwards.
TAATCGATACTGAAGCCAAAACTGCAATTTTTTTCATTTTTGTCTGTCTGTCTGTCTGTCTGTCTGTCTGTCTGTATCTTGGCCGCGCATCACGCTGAAACTACTGAATGGATTCGAATGAAACTTGGTACGATTTGAGTTTATACTCCGAGGTAGGACATAGGATACTTTTTATCCCGAAATTCAGCACGGTTCCCTTGGGAGAGGGGAAGAAAGTTAAAACGAGTATTTAGCTGTAATTCATTAACGCGTGGTTCGATTTCACTCATTCTTTTTTTGTTAGAAAGGTAATACTTCAAGTATTATCCCGTAAATATTTCAAGGTCATAGGTTTTTTAGTTCAGAAATGACATACATTTATTGGGTTCAAATAACTTGGGCCCCGGATCTTTGTACGTACGGCTTATTTTAAACTGGCGTGCGTTTAAATTTATGTTTGTCGGTCTGTCTATTTGTTTCAACTAATCTCAGAAACGGCTGGATCGATTTTAACGGAACTTTCAATGGCAGATAGGTGTTGTTATAAGGAGTAACTTAGGCTACATTTAATTTAAATACATAAAAGAATTATGGGATCCGTTCCGATCCTATATAAAACCTATAAACACGCGAACGAAGTCGCGGGGGTCAGCTAGTATAGAATATATTTGGATATTGGTCGGTAAATACGAGTACATTAATTCAAAAGCTTTGAGTCTACACTCCACGTCGTTTCCTAGTACTAGTAGCACCGCTTAGATCTCAATCCTAGGTAATTTTAGCCCGAGATAGACTTCCGCGTGCTGGCCTGCGTCGTCGGCTCGACTCGTCCGCATTACATGAACGCCGTTTGAAGTCCTGATAAGCTCCGATAACTTACAATTAGCTTAACTCCTAAGCCATAGAGCAGCTAATTTCCTTCGAGTGCGTACTTAGATATTATTGAACGTGATCGAACACCAAATAAGAAACCCTTAATGTATCATTCGGTGAGTAGGATATGACTACCTAACTGAATCGTCATTTTGTTTAGATAGGCATGTATAAGTATGTTCTATAGAAGGTTTATGAGAAGGAAAGAAATTCAGCAGGTAGAGTACGGGACAAGGCAGGATAACTGGTGATGTATAAAGCACGACTGGCAGTCCACGGTCCTTACAAGAATAGATAGATAGTCAGATCGTATGATAAAACTATGTATGATTACGAACTTGGTTAGAACACGAAAAGCTAGCATATAAATAAAATATATTTACTGAATTATTATTAGATATGTAATGACTACTTACGGGTACCACTTTTCAGTTTAAATATCAAACTCGCACAAGCTCAAGGCACGAAATTTGCACAGCCATTAGCAGTATTTGGGCCTCTTCAGAACAAATTAAATGGCAATCGATTTCGAGTAGCCGCGATCGGGGAAGTAAAGAATGTTACCCGCGTCAATGATTCTAGATTCAAACAAATTGGTGTAGCTAGTTTTTGATGGAACCAGTATTTTTATGAAACACAATTATTATGCCGGATTAAAACAAAACGGTATGTACTCCTGAGAGGTTGTAGGATTTTGATAAAATTCTTGGATTTGTTTAGGAATATTATTATTTACACCCAAAAACACTTTCGAATCCAGAAACATTTACTAATAATGAATAGTGTATATTTTTTGAAATGTTTTAAGTACTTACTTAATAAGTAAAGATTTTCTTTTATTTTATTATTCAAGGAAAAAATATGAAAATCGCATATTTGAAATTTTATTTCAAGTAGGTATCGTGTGGTTATTGTAAAGCATCTAAGGAGAACTCAAACATTATGTGACGCATTTCAGACGTTACAGAATTCGGCCGTAATATTAAAAAAAATGTATCAAACCTAAATGCAGTAACGGTACTACACCTAACGGAAAGAAGGAAATATTCTAATTAAATATGAATGCAGCGTAATGAGTTATGCAAATATTGTAGACGGTGGCTACAATTTAGGAGGGGAGATTAAGGGGGGGCGACATCGAGTGTTTACTTTGAAATCTTTTGGCTGTTTTCTTAACAATTTGGGAAGGGGTTTCTTCGGGTTGTTACATCGCTTAAGGGTTTCTCCTCGTCCGTTACCTGTCCCCCAAGTTCAAAAATCGAATATCTGATAGGTAGGCATAGTAAGAGTTTCAGAGTTTCGACATCCAAACTTTTATTTTTTATCCAAACTTGCCGAGTCCGAATATTTATTACATTATGCGGGTATTTGTTACGAAAAAGTTTAGAGCTATTGCGTCTCGGATTCCAAGGAAAAAAAATAAAAACAATTAATACATAATAAATAAAAAAAATATCGCCTGTTATACAGTACCTACCTATAGGTAAGTAGGTAGATTACTGATATTATTTTTCAATTTCACTTTTTGACAAGCATTCCATCTTCTTATCTTTATTGACAACCATTCTATCCATCTTTTTATTTTACGGAACTATATACCTAAACAGCTTAATTAACTCAGTGTATACAGTGTATTTTTGTCGGAGTATGCCCGACTAGTTTCCGGGATGAGTTCGACACTAGTCGGGCATACTCCGACAAAAATACATGTGAGTTAACCGTTTATATAGTTCCGTAAAAAGAAATCACTCACGATAGTTTAAATGTTAAAATATCATATCTAGAAAATATTGTTCGAAGCATGATATATTTGACCTCTACGGCCTTAGTTACGAACCTCAGTAGGCTCTTTTACCGTTGATGTATTCAGCTTTAAAATGTAACATAAGCCTTAATGTGCCTTCTTTGTAAGAAGCGGAGTAAGAGAACTCATTACAATAATGCGCCGCAGCTGGCTCGGCTTAGCAAAGTTTGTTCAGAGTCTGTGCCCAGCGGAATAAATAATTCAGGAGACGCTGAAGTATTTAGTACTTGTTTTTACTTTGTATACATCAAACAGTAAAACTTTGAGTAGGTAACGCCACTTAGATATAAAACAATCATTTCCAAAATGATAATACAAAACATGTTTTGTAACTATTAGATTCCTATAATAGATCTCCAGTACAATAAAGAAATAAATTTATATAAATAAAATTGAAGTGTATGTCTGTGATTTACGAAAGTGAAAAATCATAGAGAAACACTAAAAATATTTAATATCCTCAGAGGTTGGCTCCCATCATACAAATTTATGAATCTTAAGAAAGAAAACTTCTTTTAGGCGTATCAATCTTTAAAAAACTTTAAACAGTATAAAATGAGAAAATAATCTCTCAACATTTCAATTAGGTATACCAAACTAAACAAATACAAAAGAATGAACAGCGACAAAGTACTCCGTCCATTATTAATCCAAGTCCCTTTAACCCTTAAGCGCGACGTTACATTTTAATAAAATTCCGCGTACATTAATGAAGTCGGGACTAACAGGCCCCGCCATTGTGGAACACGTCCCACCATTATGATTTTAACCGAGATAATGCACGGGAAATGACGGCAAAAGAAATTTAATTCGCGTAACGACGAAAGGGTTACGGGTCGGCTTTGATAAATAAAGCCGGGAGGGACCCGGAGGATATTACGGGGCCTTTTTTGCCCCACATATTGATATTAATGCTTGTGAATTTTGACAAAATTGCGTAGGCCTTTGATTCGGATCTGGGCGCGCGGCGGAACTTTTTTAATTTATGTACACGGCTTTTGTATTGTTTGTTCGATTATAAATATAAATAATAATTAGTTTCAGAGTGTCTATATGATACAATTCAAATGAATTATTTTAAGAAATAATTTGAAATGATAAGAAACTATTTTGTTGAATTTAAAACATTGATTAATGCACTGTGGTAGTCGTAAGAAAAGATAAGCCTGATGCCTTTGCTTGTCGAGCGATGCCATGCCACACAGCGCGTTGCGGCGTCACTGTGATGTTTCTGCGGTGTCTTGCATACAAAAGTTCGTGGTGAGCCACACATGAAGAGTGTTGTTCTGAGGAGTTTTTTTACTTAAATTTAAAGTTAAAACCTTAAACTTAAAACTTAAATCCTTGCATGTTTTATCACCGCATCGCAGTCCACCGAAAATGTTTTCACATTATGTACCTTTAACTTTATTTCTTTTAATTCTTACTTTTAGTCCATACTTATCTAATAAATTTTTTTTAATAGAATGACTACGAAACCCTAACTTATCTATCTACGCCTAATCTGACACGCACTTTACCCATTTATTCAATATTTTTACGTGTTTATTCCTTTTATTTAGCTTGCTTTCTTTTACAATTTCAATTTGAAATTTACTGAACCGAAATTTCCCGAACACACTAGCCTATAAACAAAATAGTTACCTATCATAATTATTCGAGGCAATGTTGATCGTGTACAAAACTCCACCCTCGCTTATTAAATTACCAAAAGCGCTTTCAGACACGTGAAATCCCAAAAGTCGAGGAGCCTTTAAACATGTCTGTATCAGATACTTCATTAATATTTTGTACCCATCAGTAATTAAACGGGGACGCTCTACGACGCGACGCGCTGCGAAGGGTTACATAGCTTCGTATTGAAATTCATACCATATTTTGCTTTTATTGGAAGGAAGTCTATGCGTTTACTATCTATCTATAAATATTGATCTTACGCTTACGCGTAATAAATAAGACACTACTTAGCTAGGTAGTAGTATTAATCTCTACAGTGCAATGTCTAAGAAAATGTTCCGAGTTTTTGGGAGGAAAAAATTAGAAGAACGTCAGAAAAGCTCTCTCAGGGTAGGTAGAGGAGTTGATAAGACGTATGAAATAATGTAGACTAGCCCGCGGCTTCGCCCGCGTGAATTTCGATTTTTCACAAATCCCGAAGGAATCGTACGGGATTTCCGGTTCCCGTTCCCTTTTTCAGCCTTTATACCTGCTTTCAAGGATTTTTTCTATAGTAATCTACCTATAGCTGTATCTATAGATTTAGTTTTTTTTTTCAAAATCCCGTGAGAACTGTGGATTTTTCCAAGATAAAATGTATTGGCCATTTTTTAATCCCCGACGCAAAAACGACAGTGTGTTATAAGTTTGACGTGTCTCTGTGTGTGTGTGTACGTGCGTGCGTGCATGCTTGCGTGCGTGCGTGCGTGCGTACGTGCTTGCGTCGTGCGTGCGTGCGTGGGTGTGTGTGTGTGTGTCTCTGTCTGTCTGTTCCCCTGTACAGCTCAAACGGGGACCGATTTCAATGCGGTTTTTTTGGTTGGAAAGCTGAATTAGTCGAAAGTGTTGTTAGCTATGTTTGATGAAAATCGGTCCAAGATGGCCGCCGCTACGAAATGGCGGATTACATATTTTTTCACTACTCCCTTAATATGGGTATCAAATGAAAGGGCTTGACTAGTAGAATAGCATTATTGCAAATTCAAGATGGCCGCCGCCACAAAATGGCGAATGTCGGGGGTTTTTTAAATTTTTAATTTATATTTGTGGAACAGTTTAAAGAATTCAATAGATCAGTTGATATTCTTAAGCTAAAGCTTGTTCACAACACAGTAACTTTTACTAGATAAACAAGAAGACGTGTCGTAATAATCATCTACATACTAATTAACTACCTAACCTCAAATAGGTATGGGTATTGGGTATACATATAAACACACATATTATAGGCGTCAAGTCGTGAGTAGAAAGTGGTTGCATGAAACAGTGGGCATTAGTATAATTAAAAAACACTGCCACACGAATTTCGCCCTTGTGTGCTTCTATGACAGACATGTAAGGATTATACCGTTGAAGGCCGACCACGTCTTTGAAATTTCGGCAGCTCTAGTACGGTCAGCAAAAAGACTCTGGTTCAAAGTTAAAATTGTCGTGAAAAACGCTCATATAGTCACTCAACGGGTTATGTAGAAGCTAAGGTCGGTGTTTCTCTACGTGGTCAAATGAGGAGATCCGTAGAAGAACCAGAGTAGCCGAAGCTTACCGAAGCATAGCGTAACGGGTCGCGAAGCTGATTGGGAGCGAAGCAAAACGAGACGAGATTCGTTTGGTTTCGCTAATGATACTACCGGTACTTTCATACTTCGGTTCATACCGCGAACTACAGAGCTGAACGAAGTCAGCGATGCGAACTCGCGAGCTCTAGCGACATGAGCGAAGTGAAACGAACCTCGTTTCGTTTTGCTTCGCTCCCAATGTGGCCTGCGCTTTAATGGCACATACCTACAAGTACAAGTATAAATTGAAAATTTAAAAAACCCCCGACATTCGCCATTTTGTGATGGCGGCCATCTTGAATTTGCATAGTTCTATTCTACTAGTCAATCCCTTTCATTTGATACCCATATTAAGGGAGTTGTGAAAAAATATGTAATCCGCCATTTTGTAGCGGCGGCCATCTTGGATCGATTTTCACCAAACATAGCTAACACACAACACACACACACACGCACGCACGCACGCACGCACGCACGCACGCACGCACGCACGCACGCACGCACGCACGCACGCACGCACGCGTGCGTCTCTTTTGTGGTTTTGAGGTCTCAAATGCTGGAATGACTTTGAGCCGGAAAGTGCATGCATTAGCTGACCTCCCACTAGGACAACGAACGACATCAAACGTGTTTCAGAAGCCGCTGGTGCAGCAGTGCAAGATTGAGTCACGTGGAATTGCCTACAAAGATCTATCTTCAACTCAAACTGTGGGCATAGTGAGCTTTTAATTTTCTTTGGAGGTTATCGTGAATATGCAGACCGTACTCGGTAGTTACACGTCCCAAACATTATATTTCACTATCAAATTCACACGATCGCGTCTGAACATCTGTCACGATTTTCAATACATGCAACTTGTCTTCGTGAAGCACCGAAATGAGCGAATAGGTATCTAGTCAAAAAATATAATCTAGTATCACAAATACTTTTTTATATTATGCTTATTTTTACGTAACCAATGTAGATATAAACCCACGGCTATAATATACCTTTCTATCTATAATTATATTTATGTCTATTAATTTTATTGTAAGGCCTATAATAATAACTGCAACTTGGTGTTTAAAATAATGCAGTTATCACGGCGCACTGTAGATATTTTAATATTTGTTCTTCATTTTATGAAAATTAAATATTACCTACTCCCCTTTCCCCACGACCCTATTCAACTTACAAACTAAATAGATTTCGTTACATCTATGTGTATATTAATCTAAGTATTTCTAGACGTAGTTTGTTTGTTTGTATGTTTTATATTGATATCATTAAATCGTTCGCCCGCTCGACTCATAGCCCCACAATGGACATCAAAACTCCTAAAGCGCCTCACATACATATTTTAATGCGCTCATTATTTTTTATGCACCATCTTCGCCGTGCTGTGTCTAACTGTACTTTCTTTGGGAGATTGATTATTAAAATTTCGTACGCAGTTAATTATATGCTCGATATAATTGAGTAATTCATGGTGAAGTGTTGAGAGCAAGGATATTTATTTAAACATCAGACAGGACACAATTACGAAACTGATAACTTAACCTATAGAACAATGGCAATCTAGAGGACTACCGTTTAATTGGCCACCATTCACACCCTCGAAATATACGTATAATGACCTCACTTCGCGCATACGAACAAACATTTTGCATATAAATATACTAGCGACCCGCCCCGGCTTCGCACGGGTAGTAGAGCATATTATGCGTAGGTACCTACTACCCGCTCAGGGATTAGGCAGCGTTTTCGATGAAAGCTCCCAGGCGGCTTGACTTTTTACGATATTTTCCACAATGAACTTACTATATCTCACCTTATACCCGAATTACTAATTCCGTGGAATTCTGACGTTTCATAATGTTACCAGAGATAATTCCCACAAAAAAGATAAAAAAAACAAAACTTATGCAAATACAAATCAACTGCTGCATGTAGATATTATGACAAATGCCTGACAGACACTTCATGGTGATAATGTCATTCGACTTCCATTTTTCAATAAATTTTTTCAATGTGCTTCTTTTGTTTTCTATTGCTGTTAGTGTGCAATTTCTAGTTTCCACTCTTAGCAATTTCTATTTTAGGGCGAAACTATTAATATTATTAAGCGGCTTAGAGCTTTATAAATGTTGACAGGGAATTAGAGTAGTTTGGGGTAAAATCGTACTTCGTAGATGTGGTTAACCCTGTTCTCCATATAAATAACTCATCTGTAAATGACAATGACAGCTGTCAGAATTAAGTCGATATTAAGTCATAAATAAGGAGAAAAACTAAATATTTCAAATCAAATAAATTGCAGTGTATTTGGGACATAAAAAGGTAAGTTTTCACCAGATTCCGTGAACAAAAAAATATTTATTTTAAAAGATAAAAATAAAAAACCAAAAACTTGGTTTTTTGAACTTTACACATAAATTTTGAGGTTATGTGAAAAAAGTGTAAATACAAAAGTTGTAGATCTTTTTATTACCTACAACTTTGCCATTTGATTTTTTTCCATAGGACTTCTAGTTTTGCCGGAAATCGAGATAAACCGTTTTTTACCCTTAAAACTCCCCCCCTTTTTTCCCGAGCTCAGATCGCCCGTAAATTATTTTTCCTTGTATTTTTATAATATTCTCCTCCTTTTCCAATGGGTTTCATCCTACGTACTGTGATTTTTTTTTTGGTTTCAAAAATTATCGACATTGGGCTATAGGGAGAACCGCGGCCACCGACGCGCTTATAGGCACGCTCCCGACGCGCCGCCGCAATTTTTAAATCTGTAATATCTTCGAAAGTATTCATTTAAATCATATGCTGTAAAGGGCCATATGGATTTATATTAAATCAACATTGTATTTAAGGTATTTAATTAGATAAGCATTAATGCTGTATTGGTTGAAATCGCTTCGAAAATTAGCCATTATTTGTCGTAAAAAGTAAATGACAAAAAAATGTTATTGTGGGATATCCATAAGAGATAGACATATACCATCGCGGAGTTTTCTGTAGACCTTTTCAATGTGTACAATACTTAGTACATTATTTTGATAAATATCGTAGGGTTCAGCCTGCGTTTGCAATGTAAGCGGAAAAAATGTAATTATTTACGACATCACATTAGAAACCTCAAAAATAACAGTATTTCTCCACTATTTAATGGATGTTATTATACATATAAACCTTCCTCTTGAATCACTCTATCTATTAAAAAAAACCGCATCAAAATCCGTTGCGTAGTTTTAAAGATTTAAGCGTACAAAGGGACATAGGGACATAGGGACATAGGGACATAGGGATATAGGGACGGAGAAAGAGACTTTGTTTTATACTATGTAGTGATGTATAGGTATGTATAGGTATGTATAGGTTACTTTTATAACCCTCGTTTAACAAACGAATACTTTTCTAGTATGGTGCATGTTTTTTTTCTTTTTTTTTTTATAGGAATAGCGGGCAACCGAGCAAGCGGGTTACCTGATGTTAAGTGATTACCGCCGCCCATTAACATTAGCAGCACCTGAGGAACCACTAATACGTTGCCGGCCTTTGAGGAAGGGGACTGGCTCTTCAGCTTGCTGCCGGAACACACGGATACTTTGCGGCAGATTACGGCTGAAGTGTGGTCGCTAGCCAGGCGGATTCGGGGTAGAATCCTACCACAAAGCGATTTACCACAAAGCGTGTTACAAACAAAATAGAAAACTATTTTGTTTGTAACACGCTTTGTGGTAAATCATAGACACAAATGTGTAACAATATTTTTCTGTTACATTATGGGCACATGATCTACACACAATGCATTTTTCGACTAGTTAAAATTTCCATAGCACAAAGAAGGAAAATTCTGAAACTATTGAGAAGAATATTTTTATTTCTCTTAATTTTCAAATAGCGCTCTACTGTTTACGTGAATCTCTTTGGCTTCAAGCCATTGCAAGCAGAAGGAGACCACGGTGACATAACGCGTTACTCTTGCTTCAAAGAACTAATCAAACATTATAATAATATTTTGTTATAGGTAGGTATGTTTGTTTGTTTCGGTGGAGAAAGATTGTGTTCAACGTAGCGCTTATAAACTAGACGGATTATATCGGCATACATTTTGTAAGGAATAACATACACTAATAAAACTTTCGGGACAAGATAAAGTATACGACTGTATCCTACTAATATTATAAATGTGAAAGTGTGGATGTTTGGATGTTTGGATGTTTAGATGTTTGGATGTTTGTATGTTTGGATGTTTGTTACTCAATCACGCCGCAACTACTGAACCGATTTGGCTGAAATTTTAAATGGAGATAGCTTATGTCCTGACTTAAAACATGGGCTACTTTTTATCCCGGAAAAGTATTCCTTTGGGACTAAAATAGATATAATCTTCCAAAAACGCCATAGAGGGCGCTGACTGTTCTTAGGTAAATCACGTTCACATAACACGTTATTGCAATAGTTTGCTGTATTGCTTGCATTGGCAACACATAGGCTACTTTTTATCCTGGAAAAAATGCACAGTTCCCATGGGATTTTGAAAAACCCGAAGTCTATATCTACAGCTATAGGTAGATTATTATTATAGCGAACTTCCTTGATAGAAAGTATAAAGGGTAGAAAAGGGAGCGGGAACGGGAACCGGGAATCAATGATTCCCTCGGGATTTGTTCAAAACCGAAATTCACGCGAGCGAAGCTGCGGGCAGAAGCTATCACACATAATCACAATACCAATCCTACTAATCCTACTATCCTACTAATATTATAAATGTGAAAGTGTGGATGTTTGGATGTTTGGGTGTTTAGATGTTTGGATGTTTAGATGTTTAGATGTTTGTATGTTTGGCTGTTTGTTACTCAATCACGCCGCAACTACTGAACCGATTTGGCTGAAATTTTAAATGGAGATAGCTTATGCCCTGACTTAAAACATAGGCTACTTTTTATCCCGGAAAAGTATTCCTGTGAGACTAAAATAGATATAGACTTCCAAAAACGCGATAGATGGCGTTGACTGTTCTTAGATAAATCACGCTCACATAGCACATTATTACAATAGTTGCATGCATCTGTATGCGTATGCACTTTTTATCCTGGAAAAATTCACAGTTCCCACGGGATTTTGATAAAAACGAAATATATATCTACAGCTATAGGTAGATTAGGTACTATAGCAAACTTCTTTGAAAGTAGGTATAATGTTTGGAAAAGGGAGCGGGAACGGGAGCCGGAAATCCACGATTCCCTTGGGATTTGTGAAAAACCGAAATTCACGCGGGCGAAGCCGCGGGCAGAATCTAGTTTATCATAATTATCTACTAAGTATTTTTATTTCAGTTGTAGTAGGTATACTTATTTTATTACATTTGACATCCCTGACTCGATACGATAACAAAACAAACTCAGATCCCTACTATTGAATGCAACATCTATCATACTGATTTTATTCGTATAAAATCTAGTCTATATCGCCCGGACCATAATAACTATAATAACGAATAGATTGACACCTCATATATATTTTATGAAGATCGTCTCAGTAGTTTAGGCGCCACAGTAGAACGTACCTACCTATATACAATTAGGATATTTACACATATATAATCCGTTCGGTAACATAGTGTCGGTACAGGCGCAGGTGCTCTTAGTATTGTTCTTTTATTTATTTACAAGCGGAAACCCGCGACTTCGTTCGCGTGGATATTGGTTTTTAAAAATCCCGTGAGAAGCATTTTGCTTTTCCTAAGCTATTTTGAGCTCATACCTTGCTAAAAGCTGTTAAAAAATCACTGGCAGATGTTTAGGTAGATCAAAATGTAAACATCCGCCAGTGAAAGTCCCATCAAAATCGGTCCAGCCTTTCAGAGATTAGCCAGTAATCTTTAAAGTATTTCCTTTCTAACAAAAAAAGAATGAATGAAATCCGACCACCCGTTAACGAATTACAGCTAAGTACACATTTTGACTTTCATCCCCTCTCCCAAGGGAACCGTGCTGAATTTCGGGATAAAAAGTATCCTATATGTTACTCAATAGTATGAACTTAAATCATGCCGAGTTTCATTTCAATCCATTCAGTAGTTTTTACGTGATGCGCGCACAAACATACAGACAACCAGACAAACAGATAAACAGACAAACAGACAAACAGACAAACAGTCAAACAGACAAACAGACAAACAGACAAACAGACAAAAATTTCAAAAATAGCTTTTTTACGTTCTATTACTTATCCCTAACATCCCCCAGTTATTATTTTGCAAAAATCTTCAATGTACAGATACGGCAATTCTACGATTTTATTATATGTATAGATATAGATAGAAGATACTTATAGATTTTCTGTTTGTAATTTTTTTTTCTATTCTAACAGAATCTCCGAATAGTCTGCCAATCCGCACTTGGCCAGCGTGGTAGACTATGGTTAAAATCCTTCTCATTTTGAGAGAAGACCCGTGTTCATGATAATATTATATTTTATGTTTATGGTTTTATTGTAATAAAATACGAATATAAAAAAATATAAAAAGGAAAGAGAATTTTAATAAAAAAATATGAGTAGGTATAAAACGCCAAAACCCCTTGTGCCTGTACACTCCGCGCGGCATGCTTTGAAGTCACGACGGTACCTTTGGCAAAACACCGCGCGACGGAGGCGGCGAGACACAAAAGGCGACCGTAAGAAAACGAACAGACTTTACATACTTACATAGACTATACTAAAATCATAGCCCTTCTTATTGGCTTTGCCATAGTCGGGTAAAACCATCAGCTCTCTCTATGTTAGTGTGATAAAATTCAGAGGGTAAGGAACTTTTCAACGGTCACTGCTCTATTTCCACCGGGCGAACCATAATTTCTGTTACATGGGTATAATAAAGCGGCTGAATCGGTAATTTTGACGCCGTTACGCCGATTCGGCGTGTTACAGCCGCGTAATGAGCGTGCAACGTGTCATTTGCGAGTAGGAGGTACCTACGGCTGAAACATATTCATTATCCGCTGATGACAGCTTTGTTTTCGTTAACATTTTGATGGTGGAGAATTTCGGAAATCATTTTCATGAAATGTTCAATAGCAAACAACATAGGTAACAAGTATTTAAATTAAAAATTAAAAAAAAACCCCGACATTCGCCATTATGTGGCGGCGGCCATGTTGGGTTTGCATAATGCTATTCTACTAGTCAAATCCTTTCATTAGATAGTTAGATACCCATAATAAGAGAGTTGTGAAAAAATATGTAATCCGCCATTTTGTAGCGGCGGCCATCTTGGATCGGTTTTCATCAAACATAGCTAAAAACACTCTCGACGAATTCACCTTTTAAACAAAAAAAAACCGCATTGAAATCGGTCCCCGTTTGAGCAGTACAGGGGAACAGACAGACAGACAGACAGACAGACACACACACACACACACACACACACACCCACGCACGCACGCACGTCAAATTTATAACATCCCGTCGTTTTTGCGTCGGGGGTTAAAAAAGTACATGTGACCAAAACGCGAATGTGTGGTGTCACTAGAATGGATCAGATAACAAGTTTGAAATTAGCGTCAGTGATAGAAAAAGATAAGGGGTAAAAGGCTGGTATGGTTTGGTCATAAGGAAGGAAAACAATATTACTCGAAAGAGGGAAAAAAGAGTAGGTAGAGGAAGATCAAAGAAAAGATGGACGGAGTGTATGAAAGAGGACACGTGTGTAAAAGGGTGTGAATGAAGCGTTGACGTATAACAGAAGTGAGTGGAAGAAGATGACTTGTTGTACATTGTACATTGTACTACGTTGTACCTACTTGTTGTACCCCACATAGCGTGGGATATTAAGGAACGAAAGAAGAAGATATAACATAATATTAACACTGAAAACTAGGGGGTAGTGCGTAATTACTCTTGCAATCAAATTAATTTTGAAATTGAGAATTTTTTACTAATGACCATTTTATAACCTTGTACATAAATAATTTATTTAGCAAGGTAATTTAATGTTTCTCGATGTAGGTAGAGGGCATTCATTGTATTTTTGTACTGGGCCGTACGTCGATCATTAATTGCAATCACAGCCTTGACTAAAAATATTGATTAATGTGCTCTTCTGAACTCAACAAACTGGGTCAAAAGCCTCCGTACATCACGTAATAATTGGCACTCGGTAGACTTAGTGAAAAGGAGACGAGATCTTTTAACAGAAATAAATCAAGTGAAACGGCAGTAGGTAGGTAATAATTATGTCGGTACAAGCGGATGCCTGGGACTTCGTCCGCGTGGATTTAGGTTTTTAAAAATCCCGTGGGAAGTCTTTGTTGTTCCTAAGCTCCTTTGTGCCCATACCTTGCTAAAAACTGTTAAAAGTGGTGCATCAAAATGTGAACATCCGCCAGTGAAAGTCCCATCAAAATTGATCCAGCCTTTCGGAGATTAGCCGGGAATCTTTAAAGTATTTCCATTCTAACAAAAAAATAATGAATGAAATCGAACTACGCGTTAATGAATTACAGCTAAGTACACATTTTGACTTTCATCTGCTGAAAACATACAGACAAACAGATAAACAGACAAAATTTCAAAAATTTCATAAATAGCTTTTTTACGTTCAATTACTTATCCCTAACATCCCCCAGTATATCGAATCTAAAAACCTAACATTTAGACTTTAGATTAACAGTAAAAAGAACGATAAACCAAACAGTGCAACTGAAACCCTGGACGAGTGACATAAACTACTCTAGCGGCACGCTATGATGGCCGGTTTGACGTTTGTCCGCTCATGAAGTTCCGTATTAATTGATAACGACTTTGAAGGAAATAATTGTATTACTTTATTGACGATAGTGATGTGCAGAGATTCATAAATTTTATCGAATGTAGTTTTAGGTTTAGGACTCAAAATTTATTTATTAAATTGATTTCTTAAATGTATACAAGTGTAGAAAAATCAGTTTGCACCATTTAAGGGGTGAATGTACTTGTGAATATGAACAATTTTCACTATGTGGACAAACCTCTGAAATCGCAAAAAAATATCAATAAATTTTTTAAAATGGAATCTAATACGATCGTCACATAGGATCGCTGGCTAGCACAACTACTACCTCCGGCAAACTCGCGTCAATGCTCAATGCAAAACAAAGCAGTTTCGAATTGACGTTGCTTCGAAAAGTATAAACTGTCAGTGCAATGCGATTGTGATATAGTTTTGACCTGGCTTTGGATTTCAAATATTGATACTGCATTACTGTTGACCCTTGCTCGTTAATTTGGACTCTGTTCAAGCCCTTTGTTGTGGATTTCGTCGATATGACCGAACGTACGCAGAGAACTGTTCTAAATAGTCAGACACGTGAGTTCGTAATACGCCTTCGTAACTATTTCGATCGTGAAGCTCAAAATGGAGGGCCAATTTTACCTATAACGTCAGTGGTTGAACGCGTAGCTGATGCGCTTAATATTGGACAACGAACTGTTAGACGGATAACTAAAAAAAAATATGGCGAGACTGGCACAGAAGAAAATAAACTTCACACACCAAAAAAGAGAAAACGAGCAAAACCAGTCGTAGGCATCGATAGCTTTGATGCCGATGCTATCCGAAGACATGTTTACGGCTACTATTTACAGAAGGAGTATCCAACAAGAAAAAAGTTGGTGCATTCACTGAAGGAAGCTGGATTATTCTTCGGTGGGGAAAGTTCTTTAACGAAGATTTTGAAGACCATTGGATTTCGATACAAAAAATGTAACAAACGCAAAATATTGATGGAAAGATTTGATATAGCGATGGCAAGGTATACTTTTTTACGGCAAGTGAAAGAAATCAAAAATTGGCAAAATGTTGTGTTCTTGGATGAAACATGGCTTAATGCTAACCATACTGTAGGCCGTTCTTGGAACGATGACACAGCAGCATCTACTTCCAAAGTTCCTGTAGGAAAAGGATCGCGACTTATAATTTGTCACGCCGGAACCATCAACGGGTTTGTCGAAGGTTCTCTCATGGCTTTTGCGTCAAAAACCACTGGAGACTATCATGAAGACATGAATGGAGAAAAGTTTACTGAATGGTTTACCTCAATGTTGTGTAGCCTCCCTGAACCATCTATTATAATTATGGACAACGCCCCATACCACTCGATGCAAATTGACAAGCCACCTGCCCAATCCCAAAAGAAAGCTGATATCGTCGCATGGCTTCGTAAAAATGGCGTAGATGCAAACATGAATATGTTAAAAGCGGAATTAGTACGTCTTTTAAAAGAAAACAAACCAACCAAGATCCGATACGTCATTGACGAAATAGCATTAGAACATGGGCACAGAGTTATACGGTTACCGCCTTACCATTGTGAGTATAATGCGATTGAGTTGGTGTGGGCTCAAATTAAGGGATATGCTGCAAGACACAATACAGAACCCCCATTTACCACAAAAAAAAATGCTAAAATTATTAGAAGAAGCTTGTGAACATGTGACTAAAGGAGACTGGGAAAAGGTTGTGAATAGAACTGTTAAATTAATAAGGGAAGATTATGAAAGAGATGTGAAAATAGATAATATTATAGAAAACGAACATATAATTATTAATGTATGTGATGATAGCAGTGACGACAGTGAAAATAGTAGTATGGACGAATCTGATTAATTATGGCCTTTTGTGGCACCTTTTTTGGTATCTTTTGTATTCATATGTTTCTTGTGTGCATATAAAGTATGTATATTCATTTTCGTTCAAATATTCAGTTCGTTCAAATAAATTAAATAAACATATACATTTTTGTTTTATTAAACCTATTTAATCAGGTACAAAAACAAAACTTAATTGTTTTTTGTTCGAGAATAAATTGACATTCCACATCACTATTGTAATGTGTCAAACCGGCCATCATAGCGTGCCGCTAGTATAATCACAGTCAGAACCGCGAGTGATCGCAATCACTCATCTCAAAATTTGCTCTCGTTGCCTCATCTAATTACTGAATTAAGAAATCGTGCCCGATATCTCTTGTTAAAGACAATAAACCTATCATTAATCATTAGGCATTAGTCCCGCAATCATTAATGGTATTGGGTGTTTTGTGCTTTTGGATTCGTGGATGGTGTGAGCGATAAGCGAATAGTTCATTATTTTTTTTTGTGTTGTCAAAGTGAGGTAACGGGGAGAGAGAAAAATTTACTAAAGAAAGATCCGAACGACTTCATATTTTATGTCTAAGTTTGAAATTCAATTTCATTGGTAGTTGTCGTCCGATCGATAGACGTTCACTGCTGGACAAAGGTTCTTCGCGTTCTTGCGCACTTGCACTTATACCTACCTAGTGCATTTTTTAAAATTAAATTTACTTAATAGCAAACAAGATCTATTGCGATAAAATTTTCACATTTTTTGTTTGCTGGATAGGTAATTTCAATTTGATTTTATAATAAAAACCGAATGTCTCTAAAACTTCTTCACGCTTGCCTTCATCTTTATTTGTCTTCATTCTGGGAAAGATGAATGTCATGCATCATGAGTGACATTCATCTTCTTTCCTAAAATTCTAAATATTATGTAATTTCTGCTTTTATTTTATTCAGTTAAATTAGTAGATACCTGTAACACTTTCAAGTTTTTTTAATAATATGATAGGCTAACGCTTGACAACAATCATGCCTGAATGAAAGCAATGATGAGGTCTATGTTGGAACGAGCTTGCCTAGAAAATGCCTATGCACTTTTGAATTTTTTTATTTTTGAAATTCCTCGTTTTGGAATATTATTCTAGCGGCACGCTATGATGGCCGGTTTGACGTTTGTCCGCTCATGAAGTTCCGTATTAATTGATAACGACTTTGAAGGAAATAATTGTATTACTTTATTGACGATAGTGATGTGCAGAGATTCATAAATTTTATCGAATGTAGTTTTAGGTTTAGGACTCAAAATTTATTTATTAAATTGATTTCTTAAATGTATACAAGTGTAGAAAAATCAGTTTGCACCATTTAAGGGGTGAATGTACTTGTGAATATGAACAATTTTCACTATGTGGACAAACCTCTGAAATCGCAAAAAAATATCAATAAATTTTTAAAAATGGAATCTAATACGATCGTCACATAGGATCGCTGGCTAGCACAACTACTACCTCCGGCAAACTCGCGTCAATGCTCAATGCAAAACAAAGCAGTTTCGAATTGACGTTGCTTCGAAAAGTATAAACTGTCAGTGCAATGCGATTGTGATATAGTTTTGACCTGGCTTTGGATTTCAAATATTGATACTGCATTACTGTTGACCCTTGCTCGTTAATTTGGACTCTGTTCAAGCCCTTTGTTGTGGATTTCGTCGATATGACCGAACGTACGCAGAGAACTGTTCTAAATAGTCAGACACGTGAGTTCGTAATACGCCTTCGTAACTATTTCGATCGTGAAGCTCAAAATGGAGGGCCAATTTTACCTATAACGTCAGTGGTTGAACGCGTAGCTGATGCGCTTAATATTGGACAACGAACTGTTAGACGGATAACTAAAAAAAAATATGGCGAGACTGGCACAGAAGAAAATAAACTTCACACACCAAAAAAGAGAAAACGAGCAAAACCAGTCGTAGGCATCGATAGCTTTGATGCCGATGCTATCCGAAGACATGTTTACGGCTACTATTTACAGAAGGAGTATCCAACAAGAAAAAAGTTGGTGCATTCACTGAAGGAAGCTGGATTATTCTTCGGTGGGGAAAGTTCTTTAACGAAGATTTTGAAGACCATTGGATTTCGATACAAAAAATGTAACAAACGCAAAATATTGATGGAAAGATTTGATATAGCGATGGCAAGGTATACTTTTTTACGGCAAGTGAAAGAAATCAAAAATTGGCAAAATGTTGTGTTCTTGGATGAAACATGGCTTAATGCTAACCATACTGTAGGCCGTTCTTGGAACGATGACACAGCAGCATCTACTTCCAAAGTTCCTGTAGGAAAAGGATCGCGACTTATAATTTGTCACGCCGGAACCATCAACGGGTTTGTCGAAGGTTCTCTCATGGCTTTTGCGTCAAAAACCACTGGAGACTATCATGAAGACATGAATGGAGAAAAGTTTACTGAATGGTTTACCTCAATGTTGTGTAGCCTCCCTGAACCATCTATTATAATTATGGACAACGCCCCATACCACTCGATGCAAATTGACAAGCCACCTGCCCAATCCCAAAAGAAAGCTGATATCGTCGCATGGCTTCGTAAAAATGGCGTAGATGCAAACATGAATATGTTAAAAGCGGAATTAGTACGTCTTTTAAAAGAGAACAAACCAACCAAGATCCGATACGTCATTGACGAAATAGCATTAGAACATGGGCACAGAGTTATACGGTTACCGCCTTACCATTGTGAGTATAATGCGATTGAGTTGGTGTGGGCTCAAATTAAGGGATATGCTGCAAGACACAATACAGAACCCCCATTTACCACAAAAAAAATGCTAAAATTATTAGAAGAAGCTTGTGAACATGTGACTAAAGGAGACTGGGAAAAGGTTGTGAATAGAACTGTTAAATTAATAAGGGAAGATTATGAAAGAGATGTGAAAATCTATCTATAATATAATAAAACTGTAACAGATCCAATTCTGTACATTGAAGATATTTTGAAAATTTTTATTGGAGGGCACTCTATAATCGATACTGAAGCCAAAACTGCAATTTTTTTCATTTTTGTCTGTCTGTCTGTCTGTCTGTCTGTCTGTCTGTCTGTCTGTCTGTCTGTATCTTGGCCGCGCATCACGCCGAAACTACTAAATGGATTCAAATGAAACTTGGTACGATTTGAGTTTATACTTCGAGGTAGGACATAGAATACTTTTTATCCCGAAATTCAGCACGGTTCCCTTGGGAGAGGGGATGAAAGTTAAAACGTGTATTTAGCTGTAATTCATTAACGCGTTGTTCGATTTCACTCATTCTTTTTTTGTTAGAAAGGTAGTACTTTATATATTGTCCCGTAAATATTTCAAGGTCATAGATTTTTTAGTTCAGAAATGACAGACATTACAACCCTCAGTATTGGGTTCAAATAACTTGGGCCCCGGATCTTTGAACGTACGGCTTATTTTAAACTGGTGTGCGTTTAAAATGTTTGTCTGTCTATTTGTTCCAGCTAATCTCCGAAACGGCTGGATCGATTTTAATGGAACTTTCAATGGCAGATATGTGATGTTATAAGGAGTAACTTAGGCTACATTTAGTTTAGGTACATAAAAGAATTATGGGATCCGATCCGATCCTATATAAAAACCTATATTAACGCAGACGAAGTCGCGGGGATCAGCTAGTAGATAATATTATAGAAAACGAACATATAATTATTAATGTATGTGATGATAGCAGTGACGACAGTGAAAATAGTAGTATGGACGAATCTGATTAATTATGGCCTTTTGTGGCACCTTTTTTGGTATCTTTTGTATTCATATGTTTCTTGTGTGCATATAAAGTATGTATATTCATTTTCGTTCAAATATTCAGTTCGTTCAAATAAATTAAATAAACATATACATTTTTGTTTTATTAAACCTATTTAATCAGGTACAAAAACAAAACTTAATTGTTTTTTGTTCGAGAATAAATTGACATTCCACATCACTATTGTAATGTGTCAAACCGGCCATCATAGCGTGCCGCTAGTGTAAGGAATATGGATGCCATCCATAATGGAATGAAGAATGCTTTTTTCTTTTGAATTCTTCATTCCATTATGGTATTTTCTAGACGAGATCTCCAGACTTGCGCCACAGGGTCCGGATAAGCGCACAAGAAGGCGGGGCGGTCGTGATTGTGCTCCGAACAACTCGACGCGGCAACCGCTGTATAATTGTTGATCATTAGATTCACGCGCCTCTCGCAACCAACCCTTGAATACGAATTATAATCGTGTTTCATTATGGTGATCCTTCTGGTGATCGGGTTCGTTGAACATCGTTCCTGTGATAGGTTACATTAGAATATTGTATTGATACCCTATTCATTTAAAGATAGTGCCCATGATTATTTAACATTGAGATAATCAGCTAATTATCTAGATGTTAAAAAGGAAACTGTCCTGTAGATTGCAGACTCCACTACGCTATATGTAATTCAATTTCGAAATTGTTTTGTTGCCTTACTTGCGGGCCACCATACGAATACATGGTTACAATAACTCCAAGTGTAATATGGACTTTCGCAAAAAAGAAAAACGCCTGGTTCTGTCCATCATTAAATACTTAAACAAACTTTCCTCACTTTCAATTCCTAAAAGGGCAAAATTTTAAACAATCCCAAGGAAGTCATATCTCTCTAAATTGCAGGTATAAAATATGTACCTATTGTAATTTGACTGGCCCGTTGGCGCGGTTGGCAGTGACCCTGCCTTCCGCTCCGGGGTCGCGGGTTCGATTCCCGCCCCGATTCTGGGTGTATTTATAATATGTATGTATGTATATCTTTATTAAAATATATATGTATTTATATGTAAATATTTCTATCAGTCGGCTGTTACCTATAACACAGGAATTAAGTTGCCTACTTTAGGAACAGACGACCGTGTGTGTATGTGTGAGTATTTATTTATTATTATTTATTTAATGCCAAGTGTCCACCAGCACTAACTTGCAGAAGTAAATTTTTGCAAATTTGACTTGACTGACTTCTGCAAGCAATTGCGGAAGATAGTTTCCAGTGGACACTCATCATCATCATCATCATCATGATCAACCCATTACCGGCTCACTACAGAGCACGGGTCTCCTCTCAGAGTGAGAAGGGTTTTGGCCATAGTCTACCACGCTGGCCAAGCGGATTGGCAGACTTCACACACCTTTGAGAACGTTATGGAGAACTCTCAGGCATGCAGGTTTCCTCACGATGTTTTCCTTCACCGTTAAAGCAAGTGATATTTAAATACTTAAAACGCACATAACTCCGAAAAGTTAGAGGTGCGTGCCCGGGATCGAACCCACGACCTCCGATTAGAAGTCGGTCGTCCTAACCACTAGGCTATCACAGCTTTTTTTGTGTGACACTCGACATATACGAATTAGGTTGTAAACTCGGATCAACGTCAGAGCGTTACATGTGAAAATACACGTCATGCCATGTAGTTTACCGAGTAGTTGTGTATATCAAGTGATACTGTGCGCTTAATCCCTGGTAAATATGTATGGAAAACGCCGGGAGCGCTAGGGTTGGCGTCAACGTACCCACATCAAACTTTCAGCTGCCCGTCCGCGCTTACATTAGGGTGTGGCAACCCTGGACAGTGGGGAAGAAAAGTGCGAGTTAAAATAATTCATACCTAGTAAACCTGAAAAAATTCCAGTAATGCAGTGCAGCTGTGCAGCTTCCTATGACTTCAAATCGTATCTTTTGAGGCGATTTTTAACCCCCGACGCAAAAACGACAGGGTGTATACGTTTATGTGTCTGTGTGTGGTGTGTGTGTGTGTGGTGTGTGTGTGTGTGTGTGTGTGTATGTGTGTGTGTGTGTGTGTGTGGTGTGTGTGCGTGTGTGTGTGTGCGTGTGTGTGTGTCTGTCTGTTCCCCTGTAGCGCTCGAACGGGTGGACCGATTTGAATGCGGTTTTTTTTTTTGGTTGCAAGGTGAATTAGTCGAGTGTTGTTAGCTATGTTTGATGAAAATCGGTCCAAGATGGCCGCCGCTACAAAATGACGAATGTCGGGGGTTTTTTTAAATTTTTAATTTATACTTGTTGTATAATATAAAGATGTCTATTAATCGATGACATAGATTTCTTGCAAGGATCGCCGCAGAAAACGAACGTGGGCCGCTTGTGTCCAATGACTGCCAGTGACTTTAAGACCATCAGTCCACCTGGTGTGAGGTCTTTTAATAGTGGATACGATTAATGGTGTGGGGTCACCATTCGAGCATCCTTTAGGGTGTATCTTGTATAGGGCCCATGTCGGGAAGAAACAGTTAAAAACTTGCAGTAGGTATCATACTAGGCAGTCCAGGCTCAAATGTATTGACTAGAGTCTAGACGATGCACTACTCGGCTGGTGTATTTCCGTTTGCTTGTTTGGTACCATTACCAGCTTAGCTTGCAAACGTGAAAGGGTTTGAACCCGTGTTCAGTTATTGAAGACACGTGCGTCGTCCAAAAATGCAAGGGTTTGTGGGGGATAGTATACCTATTAACGTATTCGTGATTACTGCAATACAGTGGAGCGTCCAAGCATGTTTCAATACAAAGAATATGTTTGTTCTTTCTGCATAGTGTAGCATTTATTATGCTTCAAATATAAAAACAACTAAACGGATCACTTTAGTGCACAGCAGTACTAAAAGCTCGTACCGTCATTGCGAGTTGCGAGTGTGCGTGTATGAATATTGCAGTGTGCGCCCCACTGGCCCAATGTACTGACCTATTTCAAGGGGCAGTCGATGATGTGAAGCGGAAATTAGAAAAATTGGAAATGTACTTCATAATTAGAAGTGAGTCGTGCACATGATAAAATGGTACGTAGTATTTTTTTTTCAATTGAGAGAAAAATCTTTTCATCCTGAAACAGAATCTGTAATATAGTTAAATTATTCTGATCCTACTTATTAAATTGATTTTTGTAACGATCACAAACCCTTTATGATTAATTTAAAACAATGATGATACGAGCAGGAAATAAGCGATTATTGTTTTTAATTTATTAATTATTCACTGTGATTTATTATCAAGCTGTGATAGTCTAGTGGTTAGGACGACCGACTTCTAATCGGAGGTCGTGGGTTCGATCCCGGGGCCTCTAACTTTTCGGAGTTATGTGCGTTTTAAGTATTTAAATATCACTTGCTTTAACGGTGAAGGAAAACATCGTGAGGAAACCTGCATGCCTGAGAGTTCTCCATAACGTTCTCACGCGGTGTGTGAAGTCTGCCAATCCGCTTGGCCAGCGTGGTAGACTATGGCCAAAACCCTTCTCACTCTGAGAGGAGACCCGTGCTCTGCAGTGAGCCGGTAATGGGTTGATCATGATGATGATGATGAATTATTCACTGACAGAAAAATTATGTGTCATTACGTTTGAATAGGTAGAATAGAATAGAATAGAATAGAAAAGTTTTTTATTCAAATAAACTTTTACAAGTGCTTTTGAATCGTAGATTGAGTCTACCACAGGTTCGGAATGCAGTTCCAGCCGAGAAGAACCTGTAAGAAACTCGGCGGTTGCTCTTTTTTAAAAATAACATTATAACAATTATTATTATTAATGTACATGATTGAAATGCCGTCTCGCGCATTGCTGGAACGAGTTAAATCCAAGCTTTTTTATCGTTTATATAATCTTCAATTGTATAATAAGCTTTTTTTATGAGCATACTTTTAATAAAGTTCTTAAACTTGTGTAAAGGCAAGTCTAAGACATATTTTTTATTCAGATAAACTTTTACAAGTGCTTTTGAATCGACAAATGAATCTACCACTGGTTCGGAATGGTGCTTACAATTCTACACGTTAAGTAGGTACCTACATAATATACAATTCAAGCACACTTCAATAAATTCATCATCATCGATCATGAACTTACCAAAAATTACCATGCAAAAGCCTCGTCCATTTTTTTAAACTATTTTTTTTTTTTCATTCTGTAGATAAGATATATCTACGGTATATATAAATAACAATTATTATTCTTACCAATATTTCACGCAGACACATTTTTACTGAAGTAGCTTCCAAAACACACTTGCATCTAGAACTTAGATTTTATAATCACGAAATTGTATCAATTGTATACAATTTCGTGATTATAAAATCTAAGTTATATGCACCAAAACATTGACACAATATACTTACATACATAATAAGAACAATTTAATATTAGGCGTACGCAATTCTAATTATGATATTATACTTAATCTTGAGCTAACAGAGCACTCAAAAACTGTCTCACTATATTATCATAGTTTAAAGAAATATATTATTATGACCCAAATAAACCACTGCGTTCGAACACTTGAGAATCACTGCACCCTAGGCACAGAATAATAATTCTACCTAAAGGTACAGAAGCCTTACTTCGCAATGGTTTTCAAAGAAATATGTACTCAATCTGATAAACAATATGATTTAATTTAGCTCGCGTTCCAGTCGAGCACGTTTTCGTTTACGTACCTACCAAATTTTTTTGAGGGAATATGGGCCTTAATTCACTGGACTACGGTTCATAATAGGTTATACGTGGTTATACGTTTGAAAGAGCCGGGTACTCTAGGGCTATGGCAGTTATACTAGATTGGCCGTTGCGTAACGGCCGCCGCCTGTAGGTATGTTTCTAATCTAATACCTACACGCGGAGTGACACAGGCCTGCCCTAGGCTACATAGGTACAGATCTGCTCGCTGCCAGCGTTCTCCCAACGGATTATTATTATAATAAAAAGATTATTCAAAATGGCGCATAATGAGAAGCAAGATGGCGGAGGACACTTCAGTGTATGAATGGTCTGTCTTTAATAAATAATTCTAATGCGGATTGACGTTGTTTTGATTGAATGCGCTTCTGTGTTGATGATGGACTTGATAAAGCGTTCCATTCTTTTGTAATTTGCCGCTACATTTATTAAGTAGGTACCTACTTAGGAACTTTTATAATCCATTCGTAGGTATATAAAAATACTAGCTGATGCCAGCGATTTCGTAGATTTAGGTTTTTTAAGAATCCCGTGGGAACTCTATAGATTTTCGGGATAAAATGTACCCTATGTACTTTTCCAAGGTCTAGTTTACCTCTATACTAAATTTCGTCAAAATCAATTCAGTGGTTTAGGCGTGAAAGCGAAACGAACCAAGCAACCTCATTTTCGCATTTATAACATTAGGATTAGTTAGGATTTAGGTTAACCTATTTGCGTGTAGTTAGTTGCGTTGTAGTGTACTCTCTTTGGTATGTCAAGACCGCTTTCAACACCATCACTATTTACTCTCTGCAAAAGAAGAGATATAATAAATAAATACTCACACATACACACACGGTCGTCTGTTCCTAAAGTAGGCAACTTAATGCCTGTGTTATAGGTAACAGCCGACTGATAGACATATCTACATATAAATACATATATATTTTAATAAAGGTATACATACATAGTACATATTATACCTAAATACACCCAGGCTCGGGGCGGGAATCGAACCCGCGACCCCGGAACGGAAGGCAGGGTCAAAGCCAACCGCGCCAACGGGCCAGTCAAGTATGTTCAAGATACGAATCAATTTGTCCGGCTGATCGGTCAGCTGAAATCTTACTAAAAATTTTCAATCCCGATCGCTACAGGCAACTTCGATTTATCTATAATCGTGGTACCAAAAAAATACAATGTATCAACACAAACAGGAGGCGTGCGTCCCGGTGACCGCTAAAAGGGCTCGCGAGGCGTATCGGAAAAAAACACACAAAACGTCCTTTTTACCCTCGGGGAAGAGAACAGCTGCACTTTTGTATAACAATGATACAGCCATGTTATTTCCATCGACCCCGGGCAATTGGCACACTGGGCTGCCAACCCGGCGAGGAGAAACACCACATACTGCTACACTTTAACTTTGACATCGTATACCTTTTCCATTTGGTGGGATTGTAACCGATTGCGCAGCCCTGTATACAGCCCTTTGTAAAAGTCACGCTTGATTTGGGGCCAAATCGTGTCCTTTTTGTTGTTTCATCCTGCGTGATGAGTGGAACAATTACGGATATTGTGAGACAAAGTTGCACAATTTCATACGATTTTCAATGAGCCAACAAATATCTATAATTACTTATTATACATTTAATGGGTCTTTCTGTGATTTTGAAGTAACTGCCTCTTAGGTTATTATTTGAACGACTCAAACACACGTTTTTAATATTGTTGTCTTTTTGTCTGTCTGTTTAACAGGGCTAATAAGTACTTACGGCTGAACCGATTTTTCCGGGACTTTCACGGCAGATACAGGTCGTTTTATCGGAAAATCAATTTAATACGGACGAAGTAAAATGGGATGTAGAAGCAAATATAGTTCGTCCAATTACAGTGGAAATTTGGTAACAAAAAAGATCTTTCAGAGTTTGATACCGGGTAAAATTTGTTTAGGTATACCCCGGCTGAGTTCGTAATAGATTCGTCTCAGACCAGGGCGCGTTGGGAACCCTCATAATCTTACTTACTTACTTCCGGTTACTTGTAAAATTGATTGTCATTCAAAAATGCACCTATCTAAATTGAAATAAATCTTTGATTACATGAAAAAAACCCAATAAAACCGCGGATATAGGTACTTACTTAAAGTACTTTAAAATAAGATACATAATGTCAAACGCCATTTTAGAACGCCGAGAATACAATGCCAGATCGCACAATAGAATCTCGGTACATAAGGCGACATTGCGGTGACATTTTCCTGTTCCATTTTCGAACACCGCGTCCCGATTGGTCGAGGGTTTGGTGACAAATGGGTGACATCGTAACACGGGCGGCCAATGGGACAGCAGCCACTCCACACGCTTCTGAATAGTAATTTACTGTGATGCGAGATGTTGGTAGGTATCTATCTATATTTATACGGAGTATGTTATATGTGTATTCATAGAGATCTCGAGAAGCTGACACAAAAACCAGACGTTACAAGTGAGGTAATTTAATAATACGTATAATAGCTATAGGTACCTAAGTAGATAATTTTTTCAAACATTTTTCACGATGGAAAACTAAGTAGGTATGTGGGCGAACAATTATTAGTAGGTATAAATGAAAGATTTAAAAACCCCCCGCCATTCCATTCGCCATTTTGTGGCGGCGGCCATCTTGTATTTAGTACATAGTGCTATTCTACTAGTCAAGCTCTTTCATTTGATACCCATATTAGGGGGTGTTGTGAAAAAATATGTAATCTGCCATTTTGTGGCGGCGGCCATCTTGTACCGATTTTCATCAAACATAGCTAACAACACTCTCGACTAATTCACCTTTCAAACAAAAAAAACCGGATTCAAATCGGTCCACCCGTTTAAGCGCCACAGGGGAACAGACAGACACACACACACACACACACACAGACACGTCAACCTTATAACACCCCGTCGTTTTTGCGTCGGGGGTTAAAAACGATAGGTACCAAGTCGATTCTTCGCGGCATCGTACCGGAACGTTATCGGTCGACACCTTCAATAAATAGAGTACAGGTAGGTACATAAAAAAATTGCTATGAATCGTGTTTGTAGCAGGGAAGTAGTATCGTTTGTCGGTCATTATCAGCTATTACACGTCGGGCCGTGTGCCGCGCGCCGGTGTCGTGGCGATCGCCGTAAAGATATCGCTCGCACTCAATTTCACCCCCTAACCGGCTTACTGATCCTATATTGCTACGAATAAACGTTAACCGCTCGTTTACCGATCACGACATGTTCAAATCCAAGAGACCAATAAAACGATTTTTGAAATGCTTTTCAATGGTAAAAAGAAATCATAGATCATAAAAAAATCATAATGGCTCAGGAAACTCTAAAAATCGAACGAAGTATTTTGGACGATTTAGGATTAATTTAGCGGTTTAGACTTCGGCCTCCCTTTCGGGTGGACCGAGTTCGGTCCCCGACAGGCACCTTAAAATTTCAGAGATATGTGCGTTTAAGCAATTAAGTATTTTAAATAAGTAGCTTAAAACTCTTTTCCTTCAACGCTTTTCCTGCACTGCTTTAACGGTGAAGAAAACCATGAAACCTGCATCGCTGAGAGTTCTCCATAATGTACTCAAAGGCGTGTGAAGCCTAGGTGGTAGCGTAACAGCGTAAGGCTTAGGTGGTAACGTAATAGGGTAATAGCGTAGTTGGTAGACTACCGCCTAAACCCTTCCCACTCTGAGAAGAGACCCGTGCCATGGAGTGGGCCGGTAATGGGTTGATAAATAATTAACCCCCGACGCAAAAACGACGGGGTGTTAAAGTTTGACGTGTCTGTGTGTGTGTGTGTCTGTCTGTTCCCCTGTGGCACTCAAACGGCTGGACCGATTTGAATGCGGTTTTTTTTGTTTGAAAGGTGAATTAGTCGAGAGTGTTATTAGCTATGTTTGATGAAAATCGGTCCAAGATGGCCGCCGCTACAAAATGGCGGATTATATATTTTTTCACAATTCCCTTAATATGGGTATCGAATGAAAGGGCTTGACTAGTAGAATAGCACTATTGCAAATCCAAGATGGCCACCGGCACAAAATAGCGAATGTCGGGGGTTTTTTAAATTTTTTGATTGATTTATTCACTCAAAATGGCGATGTGTGTTCGTAACAATAGTATACATACTTCAAAACTAATCAAAGCACATCAGCGTGACCTAACGAATCACACGCCTCAACTCGTAGCGTCGATCGTCCGATAAGCCGATGTCATTTGTTATGTTTTTCTGTCCGTGTGTCGACGCGGAAACGTGTTGATTGCTGTTATTATACTAGAGATCGTGTCCGATAAGTCCGCTTGGAGTGGGCTGGTGGAACTTACGTAACTCTAAGGCCCAATTTATACCGCCGCGGAATGGAATGGAAGCGAATCTTTTGTACAAAGCATTGTGAACTTTATGTCAATTGCATAACATACAAAATAGTAGCTATAGGAAAATTCTCGAGAATGCGCGAGAATTCCGCGGAAGGCGCGCGACCTTTTTTGGCTCCTATTTAATTTGTATGTTATGCAATTGACATAAAGTTCATTTAGCTAAGTACAATTTCGTTGCAAAAAGTCGCTTCCATTCCATTCCGCCGCGGTGTAAATTGACGCTTACTATATTGGTGGGAAATATTATGATTGAAAATGCAATCCGTGTAAACTGGGAAATGGGACGCTTTGCTGTAAATGTTTCCAATTACAATATGGATAGAATATGCACCACTTTGATTTTTGAAAACAGCTACTGCTGAGTTTCTTGCCGGCTCTTCTCAGCAGAATCTGCTTTCAGAACCGGTGCATGGTAGTGCCATTTATTTTATCATTTGATTTTCATCTATTAGACGTAAGGTTGGCCTACATGAAATAAATTCGTCTTGTAGGGACTTCTACACGTTGCTTTCATGCAAATTACCTATTTGCAAATAGGTTTATGTATATTTCATGCAAATAGGTAGATACCTACAATCTACATTATCTTATCATTTCTCCGTTTTTTAGGTACCTCGTCAGAAAGAAGTCGATCATAATTCATAATATAAGTAACCAGTAGAGCTGAAGATCAATGCTAAACACGTTCGAAAATGGAACAAGAAAATGTCTCGCTATCGAGCGTACCAAGCCACGTCATAGTGTATTAAACCTCGTTTAGACAAGTCGATCAAACAACCAGTAGAGATCGATGCTAAACATGCCCAAACAAGCATTTCCGTGGGACTGTCAAAACTGGTGTTTGCTCAAACAATACCAGCACTTAGTGAGCGCATGATGGGTATGATGCTCGTCATTAGCGTTCGGGCCTCGTGATGGACCAGTTTGATGTTGGTTAGTGTCAATCATCTCTTTGGGAGCAATGTTAATTAAACAGATATGTGACGGACCCAAAATGGCCATAGAAGTACGCACAGCTTAACGAGTATTAGATATGTCTACAGTTTGGAAACAACCATACAACCATACAAAACAACCAATACAAAAAAAAAAGCTGTGATAGCCTAGTGGTTAGGACGACCGACTTCTAATCGGAGGTCGTGGGTTCGATCCCGGGCACGCACCTCTAACTTTTCGGAGTTATGTGCGTTTTAAGTATTTAAATATCACTTGCTTTAACGGTGAAGGAAAACATCGTGAGGAAACCTTGCATGCCTGAGAGTTCTCCATAACGTTCTCAAAGGTGTGTGAAGTCTGCCAATCCGCTTGGCCAGCGTGGTAGACTATGGCCAAAACCCTTCTCACTCTGAGAGGAGACCCGTGCTCTGTAATGAGCCGGTAATGGGTTGATCATGATGATGATGATGATACAATACATGCGACTGATTTTTGGAACTAAGTATATGGTCGACTTCTTATAGGACAAGTCCTTCGACCTTGACAACCCGACGATAACCGAGTAAGAAATATTTATCGGGAGGTTGAGCTCTAGGGCTTCGTTCAAGGCCTCCATTTTAGGCCAAACCAAGCTATAATGTTACGTTACATCGTTTACCATAGGTCTTGTAGGTACTGCATAATTTTTTTCTAGACCCTTAGTTTGGCAACACCAGGCTTCGCAGGTAAATCGTTTTTAACCCGGCGTGAGTGAGGTCGGGTATGTCATACCCGAGAAGTTTTTAAACGCAGATTATTTAATGTTACTGTTGCCATGCGAGTCCTGTCGTTTCAGTAGCTGGAGGTAAGGGTGCGAGGGTTGAGGTACAGTATCGAGTTTAGTGTTGCGCCGGCGGTGACGGTAGATACACGTGCATACATGTGGCTGGGGTACGTCACATCGTGCTCTGTAACATGATCTCATAAGACTTTTCAGTTCCTTTTTGATTTATAATAATTAAAAGACACTATTGTTATATTAATTTACCAAAGAAATTGAAGTTTTGTTAGATTTTATGGGAAAAGAAGTTAATTACCTAAACTTGTATTTTTTCAAAGAAAATTTAGATACTTTGTTATTTCAATAAAAAATAACGCTTTTTGTACTTAATGCTGCTATTTTATTTACTAATCTTGTTGAATGGACACTATTATTTATATAGTTCAAGCGTAAATGCTAATTACACAATCATAGTATTAAAAATTGAACACCAAAATTTTGGGTATCTCATACCCACCTCATAGCTGGTGTAACAATTTCTCACCTCATTCACGCCGGGTTAAGAAAACAGAACCCACAGGATCACTTTATTGTCCGTCTGTCTATCCGTGTGTCGCGATCCTATTTCCGAAAAACATCTTGACTTCTTGAGGTATCACGTTATGTAACATTTTTAATTAAAATTAAAGACAACGTTCTCAAATATAAGTATCTATTCCCGTTGACCTAAAATCTTTTAGCGCTTTGGAACCCTAGGTTCAGTTCGAGTTGGTGTTTTTTTTTTAAATATAGGTCCTTAAAATTTCCAAAAAAATTCACAACCTATTTCATTCATCTTACAATTTAATACGGATACATACGTTTAACGTCACAGCGAGTAGTATAACAGTTCCCTTTAACACATCTGCTATGTAATTACAGAGTAAATAAACAAATAATCGAATGTTTATTGTGTCACAAGCGTATTCTTAACACGACCGTTTTACCAAGACCTTCCACTACCCCTTGCGTCCCCAATATTTGAGATACACGAGGGGCAATTTTATAATGTGAGAAGAGTCGTTTTAAGCTGGTGGTGTGGAGACCTTGTCATTCCCTGTCACGACATATGTGTACCATTTGTTTGTGCTGTAAATAAAGTCGTATTCAACGCAGACCACATGCCGTATGTGTTTATGTAGGTACCCCCGATGTAGTGTCATTCGTGGGCTGTTGGTACGGTTTGAGGTTGCATGCATGAAAGGGATTGGTGACACTTTTTGTATCTACTACCCATGTATCTTCTTATTTGGTAGGTATAAGTACTTATACCTACTGTAACTGCGTACGCTACATAAACGTAAAAAATTGATAAATCTTATTCTGTCGTAGCTGTACAACTACATTGAGAAAATCTTAACAAGGTATTATTTTTACTGTACCTACTCAGTTGGTTGGTGGTTTATTAGGTTCCAATTGAGTCAAGTTGGTATAGCAAAGCTGTAGGTATAACTTCTTACTCAATTATATGTACAACATATAGGTATGTAGAAGTGAGGTAGGTAATGATGATAATTACTTATGAAAAGTTAAAACTAAAAGTACGAGAGTTCAAAACGCGACCTGCTCTGCTATTTATTACTTTTTGGCCTTTGGGAAAATGTCATGATTTAACATCTCCATTGAATGCTAATAAAATTGATTTACGTTATAGTTTACGTTCACTTAAAAAATTTGAACTTACTCGCTCAAACGCGAAAGTGTCAAAAATAAAATTTACTAAGCATTTTGTCATTGCATTTCATTGAAAAACTTACGCACCTCCTCTAAGTGACGGTCGTTAACGTAATTACAGGGTATAAAGTCATAAGTAAGTAACGTCATTACACCGATTTGTTGCACGAAAGCCATAAATCCTCCCAATCAAAACACATACTTAAGGTGACATGGAGCTGGAACGGCTAACTTCCGCCCGCCATGACCGGAAACGGCCGGCCGCCGGAAGTTGTATACAAAGTGAAGCCTTCGCGTGCAGTTGTAACGGGGAGGGCACTGGAAACTCATGAAACATTTAACTATGGAGATTTTGTTTCTATTCAAAATATAATATAGGTCTGTAAAGAATATACCCTGTGAATATAGGTACCTATGTCTAGTACCTACTATAACAAGTAGGCTCGAGTAAGATCAATTAGTTTATACTAACAATAGGAGATAAAGTTTAGTGGTGATAGCCTAGTGGTTATGACTTCGGTCTCCCTTTTGTGGGGACCGGCTCTACTTTTCAGAGTTCTGTACCTACGTTTTAAGCAATTAAATATCACTTGCCTTAACGGTGAATAAAAACATCGCGAGGAAACCTGCATACCTGAAAGTTCTCCATATAATGCTCTCAAAGGCGTGTGAAGTCTGCTTACTAATCAGCGTGGTGGACTACGGCCTAAGCCCTTCTCAATTAACCCGTGCCTTGTAATGGGTCGGTAATGAGTTTATAATAATGATGATGATGAACAAAAGTAGATATAGTTTTTTTATGACAATCTACCCTCATATCATTAGCACAAGAAGAATCAGCGCGATATTGCTTTCTCGCTGCTTTCGAAAGTTTTTTCAATGCAAAAGACGATTACCTACTTAGTTCTACATCATATGCGCCGGCAAACACGACTTCTCTGCCAAGAGTGCTCGATTGAGGTAAGAAATATAAAGGGTGTATTCAGACATGTTGTTCAAAACGCGTCCCACGGATTCAGTACATGATTCTAGGTTTCCCAATGGTGAAATTTTTCGTCGAATTTTCCATGAAATTTCCGATATTTTTTACCTCTTTTTTAACTGAATACTGTATAAAATCATTATTACTATCTGACTCAACGCAATTTTAAATGAAAAAGTAATTATTTCATTATTTTCACCTAAAACAGAAATGTAATCAAATTTAAGATTTATGTAGATCAGCTGACTGTTAACCTAGTGAGTAGGTACAGGTTGCTAACCTACAATGATAGTAGGTACATTCGGCAGTCGGTACGTGCATAGAATTTATAATGAGGTTCGCGGGCCGCGGCCGCGGCATTGTCAAAAGAAATGCCGCGCTGACTCCGTACCTACATAGGTACTTACGTCGGTACCTATGTACTAGGCGGCGCGGCATGTAGCGTGGGCCGCACCGCCTACTAATTATAAAAGTCTAGTGTAAATTTTGTGCGGAGCGTTGCGTTGTGATCGCCTTGTATACAATACATTGCGCGCTCAAAAATGGCAATATTTGAAACCAATCATTTTCGACATAAATGATTTCAGTATTTTCACATAACACATTAAATGCAACCTTACCTCAAAGTTTTCATTAAGATGTCATTTACACCCTGTATAATTAAGTGTTTGTGTATATATATTCCATGAGGTATATTTACTCACCTACGTTAAGTTTGTATCGAGAACTGAATCATATCGGTGTCGCAATAAATACAGCGATCGCGTGTCGCAAAGTGCCGGCACCAAAGGGTGGGGCGACTAATTTGTTGATAGCAATCGCTCGCTATTTATTACCGAACCTATCTTCTCCATATAACAAAATCATTCCCATAAACAGCTTGGGGTTTGTTATTCGTCCAAGAAAGAGTCTAGGTATGTATGTGTCTACTTGTTTTAAGGATAATAAATTTCAAGACTTCGACGTTGTCTAAGACTGAATTTCAAGACTTGGTAAAGAATTTCGGGAGTAAAGTGTAAATTAAATAGAATAAAATAGAAAAGTTTTTTATTCAAATAAACTTTTACAAGTACTTTTGAATCTTTTGAACTTTTGAAATGCCGTCTCGCGCATTGCTGGAACGAGTTAAATCCATGCTTTTTTATCGTTTATATAATCTTCAATTGTATAATAATTAATATATAATATAAATAATAAAGGATTAATCTAAATGATCAAAAATCTTGAGAATGAGTTGATCTACTTAATAAAATATTATGTACTTATCTTCTAATTATTAACTCATTATACTTAGTTAAATAGTTTTAAGTGATATTGTGAGATGTTGATAGTAAAAAAACCCTGAGTTTGTTATCATGGGTGTCTCCTCAAGCCAGGGCACTGGGCATGTTTGTTTTCCGCGTAGCTTAATTGTAAGTTGTTGTTAATAATTATCACCATAACCTCGCTTATAATGGTAAAAATGTTTTGACACTGACCGAGTGTACAGTGGACCTATTTTGTAATAAATATACTTTGAACCCTGAATCCCCAGTCTTTAATAGGATACAGCGGTGAAGAAGTAGATGCCACAAAACCAAGAACAGAACTAAATGGCGAGCCAATACCTACCTAAAGAATGAGAGAAGTCTACATTGCAGTACTGTTAAATAAAATTGCCTAGCTACACATTCGAATCAAAATAAATAAATAGTCGGAATGTATTTCGTCATGGCTATCCATAATGATTATATAGCAATTAATGTCAAAATAAGCTATTTAGAGACAAACGAACAAAGAAGTGGGCCCATTAATCATTGGAAACAGATTGAGGTGCGACCTCGGTGTACGGTTTTTTTGTACATTTGTTACGTGTAGGTACTTTAACTAGGTGATATCCGCGACTTTATCCATGGAAGTACCTACCTACCTAGTAGATACTATAGATTTACCTATATAGTTTCTTATTACAACTGAGTTAAAGTTGCCAGCACGGATCTTAAGACATGATTTTGAATGTCCAGAAATCATTTATTGGGTCTGTTCCACCGAGCACGACGGGAGCGGAGTCCGTGATTGGTTTCCTGTCATATCACGTCGTAATCTGCCTCCCGCATTGGTTACCGCCGTCATCGTGCAGTCTGCCGCACACGAAATAATCTTTTGTAGGACTAATGAGCGCTTGTGCGTACGCGCAACTATTCTTACTTCGTTCCCTCATGCCTTAAAAACCGTGCCGCTGCCTACACTCTCGCAATTATTTAATTTCCCTTACTTTCCCTTACATTTCATGATCAATGATCACGAATTTATTCATGTGTTAGTGAATTTTTTATGTACCTATTTATTCTGTATATGTAGTATCCGCCCATCCACTGCGGGGTCTTCCAATGCTGCGTTTGCCGGTGCGGGGTCACCGTTCGAACACCTCAGGACCCCAACGTTCAGCCCCTACGTGCTCGCTTCAATTTCGCGACTTGATACTTGGTAACCAGTAAATCTTGGTAACCAGTAAAGCTGTGATAGCCTAGTGGTTAGGACGACCGACTTCTAATCGGAGGTCGTGGGTTCGATCCCGGGCACGCACCTCTAACTTTTCGGAGTTATGTGCGTTTTAAGTATTTAAATATCACTTGCTTTAACGGTGAAGGAAAACATCGTGAGGAAACCTGCATGCCTGAGAGTTTTCCATAACGTTCTCAAAGGTGTGTGAAGTCTGCCAATCCGCTTGGCCAGCGTGGTAGACTATGGCCAAAACCCTTCTCACTCTGAGAGGAGACCCGTGCTTTGTAGTGAGCCGGTAATGGGTTGATCATGATGATGATGATGATGATGAAATCTGGTTCTCCTACGGATCGTCTCATCTCTGATTCGATCCCGCAGACTATCTATGTAACTACTCGGTTTATATTTTGAGAGGCTGTCAGATTGTCGTCCAAGTGCGCGTCAGTAAACATATCGCTAAGGCCTCCCACACTTGACCGACATGTGACTGTCGCGACCCGCGTCTGAGCTACGTGGGTGGTCGATAAGCATCTAATTAAACTTGTCTTGTATAGCTATCCGTAAGGGCTGCCAGTCACACCATAGATCTGATGCGACATTACGAGTGATTCAATTCATAGATAATGGGTGAAATATTCCGTTAGCCAGAATTCCGCTGCAGTTTAACATATGTACCTACTAGTTTTATTGAGGCACTAGCTGACTCCCGCGACTTCGTTCGCGTGTTTATAGGTTTTATATGGGATCGGATCGGATCCCATAATTTTTCTATGTACCTAAACTAAATGTAGCCTAAGTTACTCGTTATAACATTGAAAGTTCCATTAAAATCGATCCAGCCGTTTCGGAGATTAGCTGGAACAAATAGACAGACCGACAAACATAAATTTAAACGCACACCAGTTTAAAATAAGCCGTACGTTCAAAGATTCGGGTCCCAAGTTATTTGAACCCAATACTGAGGCTTGTAATGTCTGTCATTTCTGAACTAAAAAACTTATGACCTTGAAATATTTACGGGACAATGTATGAATTACTACCTTTCTAACAAAAAAAGAATGAGTTAAATCGAACAACGCGTTAATGAATTATAGCTAAATACACGTTTTAACTTTCTTCCCCTCTCCCAAGGGAACCGTGCTGAATTTCGGGATAAAAAGTATCCTATGTCCTACCTCGGAGTATAAACTCAAATCGTACTAAGTTTCATTCTAATCCGTTCAGTAGTTTCGGCGTGATGCGCGGCCAAGATACAGACAGACAGACAGACAGACCGACAGACAGACAGACAAAAATGAAAAAAATTGCAGTTTTGGCTTCAGTATCGATTATATAGTGCCCTCCAATAAAAATTTTCAAAATATCTTCAATGTACAGAATTGGATCTGTTACAGTCTTATTATATTATAGACTAGCTGACCCCCGCAACTTCGTTCGCGTGGATATAGGTTTTTATATAGGATCGGATCGGATCCCATAATTCTTTTATGTACCTAAACTAAATGTAGCCAAAGTTACTCCTTATAACATTGAAAGTTCCATTAAAATCGATCCAGTCGTTTCGGAGATTAGCTGGAACAAATAGACATACCAACAAACATAAATTTAAACGCACACCAGTTTAAAATAAGCCGTACGTTCAAAGATCCGGGTCCCAAGTTATTTGAACCCAATACTCAGGGTTGTAATGTCTGTCTTTTCTGAACTAAAAAACCTATGACCTTGAAATATTTACGGGACAATATATAAAGTACTACCTTTCTAACAAAAAAAGAATGAGTGAAATTGAACAACGCGTTAATGAATTACAGCTAAATACACGTTTTAACTTTCATCCCCTCTCCCAAGGGAACCGTGCTGAATTTCGGGATAAAAAGTATCCTATGTCCTACCTCGGAGTATAAACTCAAATCGTACCAAGTTTCATTCGAATCCATTCAGTAGTTTCGGCGTGATGCGCGGCCAAGATACAGACAGACAGACAGACAGACAGACAGACAGACAGACAGACAAAAATGAAAAAAATTGCAGTTTTGGCTTCAGTATCAATTATAGAGTGCCCTCCAATAAAAATTTTCAAAATATCTTCAATGTACAGAATTGGATCTGTTACAGTTTTATTATATTATAGATAGATATAGATAGATAGATTAGGGTCATGGCGTAACTGAGTGGAGAGTGGAATTTTTGCGTTGATATTTTTCCAACATTTACGTTAGATTCACCCCGGGCTATAGCTATATGAATTTGATATAATTTTGTTTAACAATTTTCAAATAATTTTTCGAAAATATATTTCATTTCACGATTAGGATAAAAATCTTTATAAAACATTTTGTAGATTGTGTTTATCTAGGTAGGTACATAGAAACTTACCTAGCTAAATAATTAACAAAAACTCAACAGTTTTATTTCGTTTTCAGTGACAATTTTTCAGATATCGATACGTAAGTAGACGCTCAAAGTATCATTATTTTGTTAAGAAACATTTGTCATTTAGACATGCCAACAGAGATTTTTTTGAAAAAAGATTCAATGTCGCGCGTTCATAAACAGCCTAATGTTTAAGAGTTCTCATCACCACTCTCGGATCGCACGTTTGTACAGCGCCTTACAGTGACAACGACATTATCCTATTCTCGATCGACAATTGTTTATTTTATAAACATTGCCTCCTACACCCAAAGCAATTTACACTCCACCAAATGACTTACACCTTTTATCCCAATATAGATAAGGTATAATTTTGATTGATTTTTGGTTTAGTAATGTGT
Source organism: Melanargia galathea (assembly GCA_920104075.1). Lineage (NCBI taxonomy): Eukaryota > Metazoa > Arthropoda > Insecta > Lepidoptera > Nymphalidae > Melanargia > Melanargia galathea. The sequence continues at coordinate 14,232,064 of OV049874.1, read as the reverse complement.
ATTAGTGAGTTTGCGAGACGGTGAGGACATGTTGTTTTGAATAGAGGTCAAAGACATATCGATGGGAGAGTGGCGTGTGAGAAAATAGACTGTTTAAATTCGTCTATTGGCTCCGATCCGATCGGATCTGTGATAAATTGTTCATTTGTCGCTTTTTGTTGAGGATATTGTATTATACTTAAGTGACTACCTACCTATTCAATGGAATTGGTTCAGTATCTAACATACAAAATCTAATATTATGCATTATTAAAAAGAAGAAACCTAAATAAAAAATGTCCCTATAAGAGAGCCTTGTAAACAGAATGTATTTGTTATAATTAATTGCCTTGGAGGTTTAGCGGTTGGCATTGTCGACTACGAAGTCCTGGGTTCAATGCTCGTGTTGGGCTAATTTTTTATCAGAATAGAGCTCTTCTTTAATAATTCTACTTTAATTTTTATTAAATTCAGTATAGGTACATACTTGTTTATTTGATTTAATCTAGAATGATTTTAAGCCTGATTTTTTTTTCGGTGGAATTCTGACAGTTGTAATTTTATAAATAGAATGAGTTATTAGTATGAAAAACAGGGTTACCACCTAAAGTTCAATTTTACCCCAAACTACGAATCTGTCAGACATTAATCATATCTAGGTACATGTGGCAATTGATTTTTATTTATGTAAATTTTGAATTTATTATCTTTTTGTGAGTAAGTACTCTTTTATTTCTGGTAACATTAAGAAACGTCAGAATTCCACGGAATTAAAAATCAGACTATAGGCATATGCTGGGTCGACATTATTAGGTAGGTACTCTATGCACACATCTGTTTCTCTCATCCCGGGGCAAGCGAGGCTGAGTTGACAAGAGAACACGCAGCCCACTGTAAACAGACGTTTATTATCATCATCATAAAACGCTGCGTTTATTGGTGCAGTGTGGGTGGTCCCTCACTTTATGGACAAATATGTTGCCTCTACTATACCTACATGCTCTTGGGCATTGAATTTGCCCAGATGAATGAATTCTGTTAAAGTATCTATCAATGGTAATAATAAACACTACATCCATCAGGTACATCATATACTTAGGTGCTTCCATCTCGTCTCTGATTCGTATTATAATAAGAAATTAAGAAACACGAGCCTGATTCCCATGGTAGGTACTAGGTACCATGGCTGACTTAATATCAGACAGTGGACAGTCTGAACGGTGGATCTAGAGATTCGAAATTAAGAGGAAATATAATATCTTGAGTACCTTACAACTGCCTTGAGAAGGGTCTCTGAAAATCCATGTGGAGGAAGTTTGAGAAATATTCTCTTAGCAGCTTTGCCGGTGGCAAATCCGTACCGCCAGCCGATTCAGCGTTCCGGTTCGATGCCGCGTGGGAACCGATCAGGGAAACCTATAAAATAAACTGACATATTATATAACTTTCAGCTTAACGCTCTTCCACAATATCGTATCACTTAGTTACTATTAGATATAAGATCGCAGTCAGGCACTGAAATGGAATATGAAAACTTAGACATGAAAGATCATATCGTCATCTATAACTTCTAATTAAATATTTTTATAGGGATCCTCTAAGCAAGTTTGCTGCTTTCTTCGTGACTTTTAATGATGACAAAAATAATCATATTAGAGGTAGATTTCTAAGTATACCTACTACCTACGCTGCACAGGTATACAAAGTTAGCGTGTTCCATACAATAGATTGCGTCATCTCTTATCACCGAGAGACCGAGATGAAAGTCATAGACAAACGTAAACACAACAAAATACACTTCTCAAAATATATAAAATCATAAAGTAATCCCAAGAAATCTGTTCGATTTTACACCACGGCCCACGGTCTTATTAAGCAATATCGGTAGCCGTGAGAACTAACATCCGATATCAGGTTCGAAATCTATTATTGTACCTGAACTGTGATCTCTTACACCCTAAACTTCATCAGGATTCTGTCGCGCTAACGAGCATGGACCTACACCCGTACAAACTTATAACATACACTTTGAAAACTTGAAACCGAGCAATAATAAGTTTTATTATTATCGAAATAAGACTTTATTAAACTTTACTGACGGTAGTTCGAAAAAGTTGGACTAAATTTCGACAAACTTAATTCTCACGCCAATCAATTGAGAAGCAAATAAAAATGAACCCTACAGCGTTGTTATTAGAGCTGTTACATATTTGAGTGGCGTTAAAAAATTATGTTAATCTCAGTTTATGGTAACAATTAAGCAAGTTTTACGGTTTTATTGACGGGGTCGCCGTCTCTGTCATCTTCCGAGAACATTGGGTGTCATTAGGGATTGTAAATGAGATGACAGTCGTAACGAGGTAGCCAATAAGCGCTTTATGGTCAAAATACGCCGCAATTGAACGGCGTCCGACGGCCTGTGGCGGTGTAATTAATCGCATGGCTTCTTTTGATCCAATGAAGACATTATAAATAGACAAAACCTGTTACCGGCAGCTCTTTCAAACAAGGCAGGTAGATTTTAATCTATGTAGGTAGGCCTACAATGTAATCTACCTACTGTGTGACGTAGATACCTCTACCTGACTTGTATAGACATCTTGCAGTGCCATCTCTTACCGAAGAATGGTAAACATTAAAGTTATCTACATATTGGAAGCTGCTGCACTTAATACTAATACCATACACGTAAGTTCTCCAGCCAAGACGTTCTTCTTCGGTCAGGTCGTCTTCTACTGGCTGATTTCCCCTGAGCTGCAGAGGATCTTTTTGTTGTCTTGTTTCCATCGGTTGCCAGTGACTCGCTTAAGATCGTCTGTCCACTTGGACTACTAAGTAGTAGGCGTCTTCCAACGCTGCGTTTTCAGGTGCGAGGTTACCAGTCAAACACTTTGGAACCTCAAAATCTGTCAGTTCTTCGTCTAAACACTGGGCATCTCCCTCTTGAGTAGTACCTATGTCCTGATTCTCGATCATAAGGACGACTTGGGGCTACCGAAGAGAGCACTCTGAAGCAAGTTCATAGAGTCTGTTTTAGAACTTAGTCATCTCTGAGTAATTATTTCAAGGTTAAACTAAATTAAAATCTAGTCATTGTGCAGCGATAAAGCACCATTGCGCTTTAATTACAATAGAGATAATTTCTTTTGTAACCAACCAAAATACGTAGGCTCACTGGAGAAACGTCGGCACAATAAAGCAACTGATACGATCGCGTTACGGATCCGTTGACATGCGTAGGCGCATCTCCATGTCCACCAACTTAACCAATACAGACAAGAAGTACCTTAACATCTACCCAATAAATGTCACTTTTGAGTACCTCAACTGCACAGGTAGAACATAGTTATTCTTACCACCAAATTAATAAATACCCTCCATTTACACCTTGACTCCTTGATTTTAAATCAAGTTTTGCGTACCACAACTGTACAAACAAAATGGTAATTCATATGAAGCGTACCTAAATTCACACAGTAAAGTCAGTGTCCAATTGTAAGCGGCATAAGGCCTATTTTACGCTGCGTGGTTTTACTTTTAATCTCGTAATTGATCTGTGGAGATGCAAAAAATTACGATCTGCAATCTGTACAGCTTTTGTTGTCATAGGAATAGAGTTGAAATCGGTTTGAAATGGTTTATTAAGTTTTTCGCGATGCGTCGTCGGTAGGCACATGTTGGGACGATTGCACAAAAGATCTTTGTTTTGTTAGAAATGTGTAGATGAGCAATTCACTTTTATATTGGGCAATCGGGTGTGTTATAGGAGAGAATTAATTGTTGTCTTATGGCACCAAATTGTTTTTCATTAAAAATAATCCACTTTGGTGCCATAAGACAACAATTAATTTGGTTTTATTGTGCTAAGAATTTAATTTTAAAACTAACTTTTCGGAGTTATGTGCGTTTTAAGTATTTAAATATCACTTGCTTTAACGGTGAAGGAAAACATCGTGAGGAAACCTGCATGCCTAAGAGTTGTGCATAACGTTCTCAAAGGTGTGTGAAGTCTGCCAATCCGCTTGGCCAGCGTGGCAGACTATGGCCAAAACCCTTCTCACTCTGAGAGGAGACCCGTGCTCTGTAGTGAGCCGGTAATGGGTTGATCATGATGATGATGATGATGGAGCTAAGAATTAGAATATGAGCTAAGAGTGAAAATTGCAAGGAGAGACTATAGGTAGAGAACCTATGTAACATTTCATAAACTGATCACAACTCACGAGAAAGGCTTTAATGAAGGTCAAGTTTTTAAATAAGTAAATATTGTTAATCCGTCATTTATTATGGAAATTAACTTTTGGAGAAATGTGATGTATTAACATACCCATAATAAACTAGAGACATAGGCACAGTTAACGTCAACTTGTAGAAGGGATAATGGACAAGTTTACATTTTTTTAATAAGTTATAAAAATTTAAATAAAATAACACAAAAATCTGCAAGAATCATAAAATTATCTCAAAAACTGAAAAAGTTATAGAACTTTAAAGTTACGCTTTCACGAATAATTTCGTTTCACGCGGCGCTCTAGCGTGTGACGGCATCCAACCCGCTATGACTCTACGCAAACTTAAAAAAATTATTTATCCTACATTTATATTGTCATTTATATTATGGATTTCACTGATTTATTAGTTGTGATCTATATTTTAATTCCATTGTATTAAATATGATATTTTCAATATCAGGAACCTTCGTCGTTACACTGGAGCCTCATTCAGTTACATGAAGTTCACGACGTGGCTAAAGTGAGGCTAAACATCGGCAACTTTGGCATCGACTGATATTAGTACTACACTAGCGGCACGCTATGATGGCCGGTTTGACACATTACAATAGTGATGTGGAATGTCAATTTATTCTCGAACAAAAAACAATTAAGTTTTGTTTTTGTACCTGATTAAATAGGTTTAATAAAACAAAAATGTATATGTTTATTTAATTTATTTGAACGAACTGAATATTTGAACGAAAATGAATATACATACTTTATATGCACACAAGAAACATATGAATACAAAAGATACCAAAAAAGGTGCCACAAAAGGCCATAATTAATCAGATTCGTCCATACTACTATTTTCACTGTCGTCACTGCTATCATCACATACATTAATAATTATATGTTCGTTTTCTATAATATTATCTATTTTCACATCTCTTTCATAATCTTCCCTTATTAATTTAACAGTTCTATTCACAACCTTTTCCCAGTCTCCTTTAGTCACATGTTCACAAGCTTCTTCTAATACTTTTAGCATTTTTTTTGTGGTAAATGGGGGTTCTGTATTGTGTCTTGCAGCATATCCCTTAATTTGAGCCCACACCAACTCAATCGCATTATACTCACAATGGTAAGGCGGTAACCGTATAACTCTGTGCCCATGTTCTAATGCTATTTCGTCAATGACGTATCGGATCTTGGTTGGTTTGTTTTCTTTTAAAAGACGTACTAATTCCGCTTTTAACATATTCATGTTTGCATCTACGCCATTTTTACGAAGCCATGCGACGATATCAGCTTTCTTTTGGGATTGGGCAGGTGGCTTGTCAATTTGCATCGAGTGGTATGGGGCGTTGTCCATAATTATAATAGATGGTTCAGGGAGGCTACACAACATTGAGGTAAACCATTCAGTAAACTTTTCTCCATTCATGTCTTCATGATAGTCTCCAGTGGTTTTTGACGCAAAAGCCATGAGAGAACCTTCGACAAACCTGTTGATGGTTCCGGCGTGACAAATTATAAGTCGCGATCCTTTTCCTACAGGAACTTTGGAAGTAGATGCTGCTGTGTCATCGTTCCAAGAACGGCCTACAGTATGGTTAGCATTAAGCCATGTTTCATCCAAGAACACAACATTTTGCCAATTTTTGATTTCTTTCACTTGCCGTAAAAAAGTATACCTTGCCATCGCTATATCAAATCTTTCCATCAATATTTTGCGTTTGTTACATTTTTTGTATCGAAATCCAATGGTCTTCAAAATCTTCGTTAAAGAACTTTCCCCACCGAAGAATAATCCAGCTTCCTTCAGTGAATGCACCAACTTTTTTCTTGTTGGATACTCCTGTAAATAGTAGCCGTAAACATGTCTTCGGATAGCATCGGCATCAAAGCTATCGATGCCTACGACTGGTTTTGCTCGTTTTCTCTTTTTTGGTGTGTGAAGTTTATTTTCTTCTGTGCCAGTCTCGCCATATTTTTTTTTAGTTATCCGTCTAACAGTTCGTTGTCCAATATTAAGCGCATCAGCTACGCGTTCAACCACTGACGTTATAGGTAAAATTGGCCCTCCATTTTGAGCTTCACGATCGAAATAGTTACGAAGGCGTATTACGAACTCACGTGTCTGACTATTTAGAACAGTTCTCTGCGTACGTTCGGTCATATCGACGAAATCCACAACAAAGGGCTTGAACAGAGTCCAAATTAATGAGCAAGGGTCAACAGTAATGCAGTATCAATATTTGAAATCCAAAGCCAGGTCAAAACTATATCACAATCGCATTGCACTGACAGTTTATACTTTTCGAAGCAACGTCAATTCGAAACTGCTTTGTTTTGCATTGAGCATTGACGCGAGTTTGCCGGAGGTAGTAGTTGTGCTAGCCAGCGATCCTATGTGACGATCGTATTAGATTCCATTTTTAAAAATTTATTGATATTTTTTTGCGATTTCAGAGGTTTGTCCACATAGTGAAAATTGTTCATATTCACAAGTACATTCACCCCTTAAATGGTGCAAACTGATTTTTCTACACTTGTATACATTTAAGAAATCAATTTAATAAATAAATTTTGAGTCCTAAACCTAAAACTACATTCGATAAAATTTATGAATCTCTGCACATCACTATCGTCAATAAAGTAATACAATTATTTCCTTCAAAGTCGTTATCAATTAATACGGAACTTCATGAGCGGACAAACGTCAAACCGGCCATCATAGCGTGCCGCTAGAGTAAAGGGAGCCTCGCAAAGATTAGGGTATTGCTTACCATAGATTAAAGAAAACGTATAGGTAGGTACCTACTACTTATTCCATTTTTGTATTTTTAGATACTTGCATTCCTCATATTTTAGGTGTTATTTGTTAATCAAGAACAATTTTGTTCTCGCTTCGCTCGCTCCCTCTTCCATAAATGAATAGGAAGTTCCATGTATAAGCATTTTCTTGGCAAGCGCGTTCCAACTTAGACCTCATCATTGCTGTTCAGGCATGATTGTCGTCAAGCGTAAGCCTATTTTGCAATTAAAAAAAAAATGTTCGGATTCCAAAATAGCGTTTTTATTGTTTAAGAATGGTCTAGAAAGTAAAGTGCAATGATGATTCATACCAACAAATAATTAATAACGTAAGAACTTAATGGATTATATCTATGGCTAGTTTAGCTATAGCTAACCTAGCTCTGACGAGGGCGCCGCAGGGGACGGTCGCCGGTTTGATGCCCCGTCAGCCGCACTGTTACACAACGCGTGGAGGACGTGTTAACATGTTTATCTACACCCATGCTTTAAATCCTCTATTAAAGATTCTGAAACAGTTAGCTTATTGCCAACTTTAGAACACCCAATGTTGTAACAACCATTACATCATCCAAACGAGTGATGTAATGAAATTCGGTACAATATTACATCATCCGTTTTTAACCCCGACGCAAATACGACGGGGTGGTAAGTTTGACGTGTCTGTGTGTGTGTGTGTCTATTCCCCCGTAGCGCTTAAACAGGTGAACCGGTTTGAATGCGGAGGTGGGAATGGTGGTGTGGGCGTGGGCGTGGGCGTGGGCGTGGGTTGGGCGTGAGTTGAGTGTGGATGTGGTTGTGGGTGTGTGTGTGTGCGTGTGTGTGTGTTGTGTGTGTGTGTGCGTGTGTGTGTGTGTGTGTTGTGTGTGTGTGTGTCTGTCTGTTCCCCCGTAGCGCTCAAACGGGTGAACCGGTTTGAATGCGGGGGTGAGGATGGAGTGTGGGACTGTGGGTGTGAGGGGTGGGTGTGTGTGTGTGTCTGTTCCCCCGTAGCGCTCAAACCGGTTTGAATGCGGGGGTGGGGATTTGTATGCGTTTTTTTTTTGTTTGAAAGGTGAATTAGTCGGGAGTGTTCTTAGCTATGTTTCATGAAAATTGGACCGCCACAAAATGGCGGATTACATATTTTTTCACAACTCCCTCAATATGGGTATTAAATGAAAGGGCTTGACTAGTAGAATAGCACAATGCAAATTCAAGATGGCTTCAACACAAAATGGCGAATGTCGGGGGTTTAGCAGTAAGCTAACTGTTTTAGAATCTTATAGAGGATTCATAATTTATGGGTGTAGATAAAGTCTTGTATGCAACTGTTGATAATTAGGTATTAAAACACTCATGTGATACTATTATCACATTCGGCTTCGCCTCATGTGATAAACCCACATTCATGTTTTAATACCCCTTATTACACAACAGTTGCATAAATAACTATTATCTACACCCATGCTTTAAATCCTCTATTAAAGATTCTGAAACAGTTACCTTATTGCCAACTTTAGAACACCCAATGTTGTAACAACCATTACATCATCCAAACGAGTGATGTAATGAAATTCGGTACAATATTACATCATCCGTTTTTAACCCCGACGCAAATACGACGGGGTGTTAAGTTTGACGTGTCTGTGTGTGTGTCTATTCCTCCGTAGCGCTTAAACAGGTGAACCGGTTTGAATGCGGAGGTGGGAATGGTGGTGTGGGCGTGGGCGTGGGCGTGGGTTGGGCGTGAGTTGGGTGTGGGTGTGTGTGTGTGGGTGTGTGTGTGTGCGTGTGTGTGTGTTGTGTGTGTGTGCGTGTGTGTGTGTGTTGTGTGTGTGTATGTGTTGTGTGTGTGTGTTGCGTGTGTGTGTATGTCTGTTCCCCCGTAGCGCTCAAACGGGTGAACCGGTTTGAATGCGGGGGTGGGGATGGGGGTGTGGGTGTGTGAGTGTGTGTGTGTGTATGTGTCTGTTTGTCTGTTCCACCGTAGTGCACAAACGGGTGAACCAATTTGTATGTTTTTTTTTGTTTGAAAGGTGAATTAGTCGGGAGTGTTCTTAGCTATGTTTCATGAAAATTGGACCGCCACAAAATGGCGGATTACATATTTTTTCACAACTCCCTCAATATGGGTATTAAATGAAAGGGCTTGACTAGTAGAATAGCACAATGCAAATTCAAGATGGCTTCAACACAAAATGGCGAATGTCGGGGGTTTAGCAGTAAGCTAACTGTTTTAGAATCTTATAGAGGATTCATAATTTATGGGTGTAGATAAAGTCTTGTATGCAACTGTTGATAATTAGGTATTAAAACACTCATGTGATACTATTATCACATTCGGCTTCGCCTCATGTGATAAACCCACATTCGTGTTTTAATACCCCTTATTACACAACAGTTGCATAAATAACTATAACATGGTTTGCAATCGTTGAAAATTGTATACTCATTTGGTGAATGTCAGGCAAAGTATAATGATGTTCATTCCTTTAGGCCAATAGTTAAACTATGCACTATAGGTTTAAAGATCACAGAACCAATTTTTAATATTATAATGATTTTAATTACCTAGTGATTTGGTTTAATAGGAGATGAAAAATTCTCAAATTGGCACTTTGTCATATTATAAGAGCCAGACGTGAAAGACGACAAAACATTTGAATAAAATCACATCATTCAAATTAAATAGATATTATAAAATAGTAATCGAATTATTAGCTGTTAAAATTAAGGTAAAGCTCAGGATAATGGGTGCGTATTTGAGTGCAATTGTTCATATCAATATAAATCTATGAACATTACAAATGGAGTCCATAAATCCATCTGTGTAGGCGAAACACTATACGACTCGTCTCTTGTTAGTAGTACTCTGAATACTTATGAGGGTAGAGTATTAGACTAACTAACTACAAGTCAGTCTGGTTCAAACAATGACAGCTTATGAGTTTACATAGCTTTTTACCAGTTACCAACTACTTCACCCAAATCTAACCAGATTCTATAATAAGATTGTCTGATCGAACGCTGTATAACAAACTAACTCCTGCAGCTGCACAATAATACCTAGTATAGATCGACCAAAATCTCATGAAAAATAGGGAAATGAAATTCCAAGGTTAGCAACACTACGGCTGCTCTAGCGATAAACAAAGTAACTGACATTTTTTGTGAAATTGACTTTTTGCATTAACAAAAGTTTTATGTCGAGTAGTTTTTTACCACAGTTTAATATTTCAAATAACTTGAACCGTTTACTGAAATTTAAATTGCCCAAACAAAGTAACTGCACTCACTAACCCGGAATATAAATGCAAAAACCAAGTAAACAACAAGCACAACACAAAAACAAAGTAATTGGATGTTGATTACTTTGTTTTTGTATTTAAAATGCAGTTGCTTGATTTTTCGTTTCGTGAAACGATCCCAGGTAAGGTGTTCTGAATGTAATTACTTTGTTTATCACTAGGGCAGCCGAGTTAACCTAGTGTTGCTTACTACAAAATTTAATTTCCCTATTTTTCATGAGATTCTGGTCGATCTATACCTTCTAGGTTAGCACTGCTGTGTGATGACAGACTACACGCCGCTGGGTTTTTAGTGGGTAGTCTCAAAGGATTAGCGGGGAGTCACTCTCACCTCTCCTCCTCACCTCAACACAATCAACAAAACAACAAATCAACTCACCTCCTGTCCGGAGGGAGTGCGTAAATGCATTTTCTCAGCTGCAAAAAAAAGTACCTTCTAGGTAGGATTTTGCTATACTTACTTATAATTCATAGAAAAATTAGGCTACTGTCTCGTGGTCCCACTGGTTGACCCACTCAGTGGGACCACGAGGAATTTCAATTCCTGTTGGTCCCACTTTGATCGTGGGACCAACAGGACATGTTTTAGCGATTACATTTTTGGGGTTGTGGTCCCACCGATAAGTTTTAAGTAAAATCTATAAGTAATTAAAAAATTTAAGACAAGTTGGTATAAATGTTAAATAGTTTGATTATTATGTTCTGCTCCTATTCCAAACGTAAATAAGAAATCTTTTCAAAAAAAGTTGGTTGGGCGAGCGTCGCGCGTCGGTTTCGTCGTTTCTTATGCTCGCCCGACTTCAACGTACCTATACGTGTACGAACAAAAATTATTTTTAGGCGTTTGACAACAGAGTGGGACCATCAGGAATAACAATCCTTATAGCCCCACCCAAGTTAAGCAGTGGAACCAACAGGAATTGAAATTCCTCGTGGACCCACTGAGTGGGTCAACCAGTGGGACCACGAGACAGTAGCCAAAAATTAAAGGTTACGTTACAAAAATCCAGCCTTGCCTTTACGAGATGTCTTTGCCTTTCCGAGATAAAGTAACGTGTATCCGGCTCCAGGAAGCAAACTGTGAGCCGTGAAAAGGTAACAGACAGGCGGACATAGTATATATTAGTATGAATAGTAATTTATTAATTAAGCTGGTGGTAGTTAAAACGATGAGCAGGCCTGTCGCGGTCCGCTTGTCAGTGAGGCCGAGGGATCCTGGCTGTTGTAACTTGCTCGTATCTTTGAAATCGTTGAATTTACTACGCAATATTGTAGTATTGGCCTCCTCGCAAGCAAGAAATCTCACGTGCCATTTCCTTGGAAGCTCCTAAATGTTCTACGTTTTGGTAAGTTTTGGTGAAGTCAATTTTAGATTTTTTTTTTAAATTTTATCATTTCTACGAATTTTTCAAGGACTTGGGACATTTTGACTTTTTCACCTATCTTGGAGAAGGCTTTACCTTCTCTCCGAAGCATGATAGATCAGTGTAGAGTAGGTACTATTCTACGTCGATGGTAACACCGCCAACTTTCCATAACTCTGGGCTGCTACTGAGAATTTCTTTTTAGGGTTCCGTACCCGAAGGGTAAAAACGGAGCCCTATTAATGTCACTCGGCTGTCTGTCTGTCTGTCTGTCTGTCTGTCTGTCTGTCTGTCTGTCTGTCTGTCCGTCTGTCCGCCGGTCACAGGTCTCTAGCTCGCAGACGAAATGAGTTACAAACCTGAAAGTTTGGTATTTAGTGTAAAACGTTAACCCAAAATCAAATATTGAATTAGAAATTGAATTAAATTATTTTTCAGGGGGGCTCCCATACATGAAAAAGGAGCCGGAAAAAAAAAATTTTTCTTTACCCTAGCTTGTGGGGTATCATTGTTTAGAGCTCATTAAGTAGAGTACAAATATATATTTTTTTAATTTTTATCTCAAAAAATAAGGGAATGGGAGGCCATCAAAGTTGTCAGTTTTAGACCATTTTTGTGACGGGGGCTATCTCAAAAACTAAACTAGTTGGGAATATGATATTTCAGTATATTATGTACTATATGCTCTATTTAAACAACAAATACTGAAAACAACGATTTATTAAATAGTTTATAAGCTGTGACCAAAATAAACGAACATTTTTTTGGGTTTTTCTTTCACGGTTTGTTGCGATGTCTAGCTCGGAAATTAAATATTTCTTAGACCCAAAATATTATATTGTTCATAATTATGTACGGAACCCTGAAAGAGCGAGGCCCGACTCGCACTTGGCTGATTTTTTAGCCCTAACCTCATGATGCTCAGCTGAACAAGCCAGCCACTAGACCAGTGAGGCAGTCACTAAATAGCACCATATAACAAAATGGTGGTCCGATTTTACTAGCAAGTTACGAGTTATTGAGAGCAACCTTTTCTAAACAATTCTTAAGATTGCGTCTTCAAAATCAAAAGATTATCCTAAAAAGAGATTACGAAACAGTGTCAAACTCTCAACACAATTTATGTCAAGCATTTTTCTTGGGCCCCGACCTTTTTTTCCCCGTAGAGGCGATGACTGACGATATTTCACGAGTAAACGAGGAAAAAAACGCGAGGGAGAAAAAAGGAAAAACTCTTGAGATATCAATTTAGAGGAAATTACCCGCTAATCTGTCACATCGAGGCACGCCCGGGGCATAATCCCGTCTTCCCCATTTTTATTTTTCCGGAAAAATCCCGCGATATTTCACTGCAAGGGTAGGAATGTTCTGTTAATTTATCAATTGTGTTGCGTGTTGTTAGGAAGTGCTTTGTGATGTAGGTAGATTATTTCAGATTAATTTTTAATCGTATTTAAAGGGCCGTATTGAATATTTATTCGACTAATTGGTATAGAACATAACTTGAAAACTACGTGTTTTTTTTTTGCTTTTTGTGTCTTTAATCTTTTGCTTAATAAACATAAACATGAATAATTGGAAACTAGTTTGCTTATAGAAAAAATCCAAAAAAATAATTAAGTATGTTACCTTTTTATAAAATACTAGCTGACCCCCGCGACTTCGTTCGCGTGTTTTTCTTTGCTATAAACCTCACGGAGCCCGAGACCTTTCCAACGAATGCAAAACCGTGGAAATCGGTTCGTGCGTTCTGGAGTTATAGCGTCAGGAAGGAAAACCCGACTTATTTTTATATAGTAGATATCAGACGAAATACTTATTTAAAAGGAAATAGGAGATTCCAATTTCAACTACCTGAAAGAGTTCAAGTTGGAATAAATATTCATGTTTCCATCCAAGACTGCATTATCATTTACCTACCACCAGTTCGTATTGTAAACCATACCCCATTATACCTTTCATTACTTGATATAAAAATTTAATGAATTAAACAAAAATGTCCCTTTCCAACTCAAACCACAAAAAAGACAAAAGTCTTTTGTCACATTACGCTCAGCAAGCCGTTTAAAAGAACAAAGTATCGCGCGCTTAATTCCATCCCCTCGCCAAAATCTTTTAACTCGACTCCCGCGGGATTGCGCTTTTTTATCTCCCCCTATCCGAATGTGGTGCAATTTTAATTCCACGATTGAGATCGGGCTTTCTTTTAGTATTGATTTTCTAATAGCTATTCGATCTCGATTTGATGATTGGCAAATGTATCCCGGTGTTGTGGGACATTGTAATTGGCTCATTGTTTTACGTGAGCGATTCTTGTTGTGTGTTTTGCTCACTTTTGTTTGCGTTTAGTACAAATGTATGTGTGTAAAAAATGTGCATAACCTTTTTTTCACAATGGTTGTTACTAGGAGGAGGAAATTTAAACTTGTATATTGAAAATAAGCAAAAATATTTATAAAAGTTCTTTTAAATTTAGTTGTCCTAAAAATCTATCAATACTTATTTACTTTTAGGAAAGAAAGTTAAAACCAATCACAAGATTTTTTATTAATAGAATTGTTTTCTTCTGCAACGGGATTAACAAAGATCGGCATTTTGTTTTTCCAAAAGGAATTAGCGTCAATATCCAGCTTCCAAATGTTAAATAGCAACGATTTTATTAGCCAAATCGTCCAAACAAACGGAGATCAAATAATAAACCTACAATAATCCAAACATTATGATTGGCCATTTGGAACAAGTTTTTGTGAGCATATTAAGGATTCACAGTACGATGAAAATCTGTGATCGTCTTTGTATTTATGGCATAAGTTTATTATTGGCTATGAAGTGAAATGACGCTTTCAATAAATAAAATTGAATTTCCAATTTTGATTTGGTTGTCTGTCTGTGGTGAGTAGGTATGTCCAAATTAATCTTGGAATAGACGGAATCCATGTGAGCGAATAAATGGATTGGGGGTCTGTGCGATGTAAACGTGGGTCCACGATTGTGGGTCTCATTACATACAAATTTCCAATTTGTAAGGAATCGAACCCGGGACGTGGGACGTTCCTCATAAGACCACAGCGCTCACTACTGTGCCAGGGAGGTCGTTGCGTACATTAAGGTGCGTCCAGACTTGAACATTTCACCGAACCGAACAGCGAACATTTCGGCGAACTTGTTACGCTCAATGTGGACGGCGCGCTTGGAGCGCTTGAGATGGGTTACTGGGTAACAGTTCGGCGAAAGTTTTCGCAAGTCTGGACGCACCTTAAGAAGCTTACTGGGGATTAAATTGTTACAGTTTATCGGAATGTGTGTGGCAAAACCGGCGGGCTCTTGAGACATGCGAGAATTTTATTTATTTCTTTCTTTTTTCATTTTTATTTCTTTATTTCTTTCTTTCTTCAGTATGTGTTAAATAAAGTCCATGATACGATTTCACGGAATCTCAGGTGTCAAAACAGTGTATCACTTTGTGCGAGCCCGCCAACTCCTCGCAAGCAGTATTTTCTTAATCCCCTTATGACATTTACCTTCAAAAGTAATCACATAATATGGAACGTACCTACTACTCGTACTTTGATGGGGACTTTTCATATCAATTTTTTTCTTTTGTTTCTTTTAAATTGAACATATTTTTTTAAAATTTAGGAATCAGTGGCAGTATTGTCTCATCATCTTTCGAATACTGGGACCACATGAAAGCCAATGGAAAACGTGAGTACACTTACGTACATAAGAGCAATTTTTATTTACGTGCAAGCGAGTAATTATTTTAATGCCATACCACCAAGCTTTTACTAGTTCTACTGGATATCCCAAATATTGGTAGAATCGTTTGACTATGAACACTCCATGAAATTTACTGGAATAGGTACTTACCTACCTACCTAACTTAAATGTGGCAGTTATATTTTGTCATACACTGCTGTTGCTCGGTCTCTTCAAAAAGAAGAGTGCAAAACATTTGTAGGTGTAACAGTTTTGACGAACTCCCTGGCGCAGTGGTGGGCACTGTGGTTTTATAAGTGAGAGGTCCCGAGTTCGATTCCCGGCATAGGCAATTTGGGATTTTATAATTTCTAAATTGTCTCTGGTCTGGACTGGTGGGAGGCTTAAGCCGTGGCTGGTTACCACCCTACCGGCAAAGCCGTGCCGCCAAACGATTTACCGTTCCGGTACGATGCCGTGTAGAAACCGATCAGGGGTAGGTAGGTACGTATACATTATGTATACCCAACAATGTAGTCAAATTGTTATATACCACTCTCATTCGCAGTAGGTTGGAAGCAAGTGCGTGCATTTGGAATCCCCACGAAAGCACCTACGCACTTATTTTAGAAAAAGTTCAGAAGGCCTATCTCAGGCATCTATATAAGCGTACCTATGGATACTACCCTTACCTGTACCCCACAAGGTATCTCCTGGGCTGCCTAGAATATAACTCACTGGAAGTGAGGAGGATGCTCGATCAGATCACAACGGTGCTCAAAGTCCTCCACGGAAAGATTAATAGCCCTTTGCTACTCGAGCAACTATCACGGATATTGGTACCGGATGGCAGGCGTGTCAGGAGACACAAACTGTTTGCCGTGCCCAGAGCGCGTACAGTAGCGCGTGCCCGCTCTCCTATCCCTCGCGCTCTCTCAGCGATCAATGCTGTCCTCGGTTTCAAACCCGAGTTCGATGTGTTTGTTGATGAATGGAAGGTGATCGTACGAACGTGTCTGGAGTTTTGTGAGAAGTCAGTGTGATTGTGATTGTGATTGTATAACCTATTTATTTAACAGTGCTCTTTTTTATTTTTTGTTATTCTTTTGTTTTTACTTAATTAATTAGAGTAAGTGGCCTGCGCGCCGTTCTAATTGATTTAAATAAATAAATAAATAAATTATACATACCTCTTCCAAGTTAGCCCGCTTCCATCTTAGACTGCATCATTCCTTATCAGGTGAGATTGCAGTCAAGGGCTAACTTGTACCTAGTTGAAAAAAAAAGTATATAAAAGTTTACATTTCATAGCTCAATTGAAACACTTTTGTGGGTGACAGTGCGTCGGGAGACATCATGTCCGCGAGGTAATGACATTGCAGACGTGCGCCAATCGCGCCGCGGCGCGGTACGACACGGCGCGGCGACGTGCGCAAATACGCCACTTTTCTACGCAATTGTACGCTACAAGCCGACTACGCATGTACGACAATTGGCATCGCATACAGGTGGACTGCAATTTGCACTGCGAGCCGACTGCAAAATTGCAGTTTTAATGTGCTTTAATTGCAGTTGACATAACTCGCCGCACTACGAGCGTACACAGCGTGAACTGCACGCGGGCTGCACGGTCGATTGACAGTTACAATGCAGTTGTGCGAACTACAGTAGAAATGGATCAACTGTAATTTTGCAGTTCAAATGCAGTCCGTCTTGACTCGAAAGATATGACGATATGACTGACTGACGGCACAAGATAGTTAGTTATTCTTAGTATACATAATTTAGAATTGGATTTCTCAGTCTCACCGTACTAGATACGTACTGCCAGAGGTATCTACCTAGTTTTGGTTAAGCTAGCCACTTAACTGTAGGTACCTAACTAAAATATATATTAGTGGAAAAAGCCTTTCATAAGTAGTTCAATATTGGAATTTGGAAAATGAAGTTGGCACCTCTCTCCTGCAAGCTAAGCCACATAAGACAGTTTAGTGTTTACACATAGGTATAACCACAGAATAATGAATAAGAGGGAGAAGTGCCCTTTACATCAAATGGTATGGAAACCTGCTGTCGTTAGTTTGTCCCCACCACTTGCTACAAAATGCTATATTACATACTGATAGGTCAGTGCAAGCAGCACCAGCAAATATAGACTTTATCGTTTAGTACACAGCGTTCAATTTCAATCACCGTACATCACACGTTATCGATGTTGAGCGAAGGCGCCCGTTCCATGAAAAGTCTACGTTTTAGTGAAGGAATATATTTATATAGTACAAGTACCATTGCGTCCTAAGACCGACCGATTCAATGTTTGATTTCTACTAAGCAAGTAATGGTTTTTGTTCATAATGAGATACAGACTTCTCAATTTAACACTTTTTGAGCATAATGTAAATATACAAAGTAATGTTTTCTTGTTTTTTATGGAAAATAACAACAATAACTTGTACTTAAGTGTGAAATGAGATGCCATCTTTCGTGTGATTTACTTTTTTGCTTGATTTTTTTCAAACAACCACTGAACAACACGGCATTTTGTTAAAAATCGAGAGCGGTGAAGCGATCGTTGGACGACATTCGACTAAAGACAAAAACGGTTCTCAGGTGTATTTAACGCCAGAAGAGTTCTCAGGAACCACGCCCCCTTGTCATATCTCTCTTATTCCTTTATCTATGGGTATAACCCACCTAACGTGTCTAAACTATAGATATTATTCTTCCTTACAGGTATCTTGTCGCAGTGAATGCAGACGTGAGCGCAGCCTAATGTCGCATAATATACGCACGATGACTCTTGTCCACGATACGTGAGCAAATCTGCAAGGAAACTGCCGTCATTAAGTTTGTATGAACGCTACTGTTTCGTACGAAATTGATTTTGAATTGCGAATATCATTAAGTCCCAACTCCCAGCATCCGTTCGTTCTATTATAAAACCGTCAACCAGTATCTGTTCTCATAACTGTTGTTGGTGACGTGACATCAAAACTTTCGTCGTACTTAACTTTGCAGTTGAAAGAGTGTGGATACCTTTGAATTATAACATGACCCTGATACTTTGTGACGTTCAAATCGTTAAACTTAGATACAATAATTCATCCAGTCAGATCCATTAGAGAGCTTGCGTCCACAGTTGGACATAGGCCCTTTTGAGAGCGCACCATGCACGATCCTGCGTCTTCCTCATTAACTCGCTTCCCGCCATTTTCTTCAGATCATCGCTTCTGCCGGCAGCCGCCAGCACAACGTGGTTGGTGGGTGTTTGTGATTATACGAAAATTAAGATTTTCGGTCGAAAATTTCATCCTTTCCGTTATCCATCCAGTCATTATTTTGTACCACTTAGTAATATACTGTGGGACCCACTTCTATAAGTTGTGTGCTCCACAAAACCACAAGATTATATTATTAAAAAGTCAGATAAACAAATTCGAATCTTTATCAATCAAAAGAGACGGCAACGTATAAGTAGTTAGACAGTTTCTCTGGTGCTGCAGATATAGCATCAGGTGACCCGTCCTACTCGTTTACTGCGCTTAGCAGTACAGGGTCTCCTTTCTATTACACCGCTGCCCCACGAGCTTACAAAGGTAAAACAAAAATCCAATAACCGAACCGTGTTTCACCACTGTCGGCTGTCGCATCCCTCGTAATTGCTACCATGTGATCTGTCGCGCGGAAAATCCTCTGACTAATATTATTCAGAGGCGCGCGGCGGCCGCGAGGCACGACACAGCTTTGACTTTTAATCAGCTAGCAAATATTTGCCTGCATATTGAGGAGGTTTGTGCAATTGTATTAGCGTGTGGCCAGTGAACAGGGGATTCGGGAACGGTTGGCCGCTCTTCCGCTATGTCGCGACTGCGTTTGATGTGTTGCGAATGTTTCAATTGATATGCGCTGTTGACTGTTGTTATAACTGCCTCGTTTTGTCTAGCGATTAGAGTGTTCGACTGCGGATCATGGAGTCCTAGTTTGGATTCCCGGGTCGGAATAATTGTTAGATCAGTATTGCGCTTTCCTGTCAAGAAATGCTCAGTGTCAACCCGGAATTGATAGTTATTATCACTATCATGTGACAATAATCCCTCTCTCCTATAAGAGAGGAGACCTATTTATTGTGTAGCTCTGTCCGTTCAGAGTAGAGAGTTAAAGCTCTTGTGCAAATTCGCGTCTTTATCAATCCTTTTATTTCTCACATAATATTCTCCTCATTACATCTATTACAATCTACGTATACCTACCTACTGAGACATTTTAGATTTTCGATTACACCTCCATTTCCCTTTTACACGATGCCCAACAATTGCATAGAAAGTTCAAGTGATCACATCCCGTATTACATTGTAGATAAGAAGTTAGACGTTACCGACACTGGATCGGATTACGTATTTTTTGATTCCATTGCAATCACCCAAATCACCAACAAGGCGTCAATGATGTGGCCAATTTATGAAATAATAAACCACCTTTCATCTGCGGGCGCTAGGAATCTGAATCGTGCAACAATCGCCGTGGAAATTGCGCGCAGACAATCTCACAAGGAATTTTACAAAGAAGGCGCTTGATAAAGAATTTTCAACAATAATACTTATAGGCGAAGAGCCTACACAAAAAAATATCCGATGTTTTAGATATCCATTATATACCTATAGGTGTTTATCATATTATTGTGTTAAAACAGCCACATTAAATCAGCATAAGAAATGCATTAAATCTTTAACATGGAAGGCATGATAACTTTTTTCGTATAAACTATTAAACATATTTTATCGAAAAAGTAACACAATTTGCACATAAAAGAAGCTATACGTATGTACATTTTATTTTCTAATACCGCATTCATGCCTTAGAAATAAAGCTACTTGAAGTTACGTACTGATCACCTCTCCTGAACAATTTTGTATGGGACTTTTTCACCATACTTTCCGTGTGTGTAAAATTCAAAAATGTAAGGTCTACAAAATTATACAGAGAGCTGAACGTGGAAAACTGACTAGGGTGCCCTAAGGGATCTCGAAAGCTATCAGTCGGAGAGGTACCGTCCCCAAACAAAAAATGTTGAAAACCTTGGGCCATTGGGTGACCCGGTAAAAAAAATATGACCACCATACAAAAAATTTTTGTCTCCATACAAAAAAATCCAGAACAATTTTGTATGGAACTTTTTTCCCCTCACTATTTATGTGCGTAGAACTTATGGGTCTTTCTTCAAAAAATTGTAAAACGTCATGAATGTGGAAAATTTACCAGAGTACCTCATGGGTCCTCCAAAACTACCAGTCATACAGGCATGGTCCCAAACAAATGTTATTAAAGACCTTGGGCCATTGGGTGAACCGGTGAAAAAAAGATGGCCGCCGAACAAAAAAAATTCTCTCCATACAAATTTTTTGGGTTCTTTTCAAGAGGCTCTCCAGAACAATTTTGTATGGAACTTTTTTCCCTTCACTATTTATGTGCGTAGAACTTATGGATCTTCCTTCAGAAAATTATGAAACATCATGAATGTGGAAAATTTAACAGAGTACCTCATGGGTCCTCCAAAACTACCAGTCATACAGACATGGTCCCAAACAAATGTTGTTAAAGACCTTGGGCCATTGGGTGAACGGGTAAAAAAAAGATGGCCGCCGAACAAAAAAAAATTCTCTCCATACAAATTTTTTGGGTTCTTTTTAAGAGGCTCTCTTAGACATTTTTGTATGAAACTTTTCCCCCCAATACACGTATAAGTAAATAGAACTTAAAGATTTTGTTTCACAAAAATACAAAACGTAGTGAATGTGGAAAATTACCAGAGTACCCTAACGGCCCTCAAAAACTATCAATCATAGAGGCATGGTCCTGAAACTAAAAATGTTCAAGACCTTAGGCCCTTTGGTGAGCCAGTAAAAAAAAGATAGCTACGGAACAAAAAAAAATCGTTTCCGTACAAAATTTCTTTTTAATTTTTTTTTACCAATATTAAAGAGACTACAAGGCCCGCGAGCTGCTTGCAGCTCGCGCACCGAGCGCAACACTAGTTCATGCCTATAGGTATCACTTGCCTGTACGTCACACAAAACATAAGGGCGGCTGATAGAAAGTTTGTCTTTCATCGAACTCCATTAGTTTAGGGTTTTTACACCTTATTATGTGTACAGCTACAAAGCTGGTATGTCAACATGTTTTATAAGTAAAAAGGCGTTGGCAATTTCATATTTCGTTAGACCGATAAGAATCTTTTAACCTTTTCTTCTGGCAGTGATATGGTTTTGGCTGCGATAGGGTGATCACTTGATCAGCTATATAAAATTAGTATTTGTCCTACTGTTGCGGAAATACTTGACGTAGGCTCTTGGACTTTTTAGCTGCCGGCGAAATTGACACATAAGACCATTCCGTAAAAGTCACGATTGTGAACACTGCACCACATATCTCCGTTGTGGCCGTCCCTGTCTGGCGGCGTGCGATAGAAAGGGACGGAAGATAATCGTGAGTATCGAGACAGGATTGAATCCCGAAATTATGGCACAATCGTTACAAGCTACCATAGTGCTGGCGGTTTATGGTTTTGTGTGGCTGATACCTACTTGGCTTTTAACCTGTTTCTATATTAGACTTTTTCTCACTGTAATTTCACCGGTTAAAGGCCTGGAAACAGCGTCTACAGCGATGACGCACTATAGAGTAAATAGAGTGGCCATTCGGCGCTAGACGTATGGATTTCCGAGAAGCATTTTCTGCAGACATCGCTGCCTCCCATATAAGTTATTCCCAGACCCTCGCGTGGCAACGGCGGCGAGATTTCAGACAACCGATTTCTAAATATTTTTATTTTCGATTTTATCAGAAATAGTTAAGCAAAGCGACTAGTAAACGATTTAAGGCTTATTTCATGATACACGGGTAGATGGTTAATGACCACGATCGCGATCCATGAAACTGGATCGAAATATCGACCAACAAACAAACATTTTATCGTGGTATCAGGTACCTACCCGTGTTCTACATTAGATTAAGCAACTAGTTATTACCACTCTGCCAAAAGGGAGTCAAATCGTAATCCCCTAAGAAATATATCAGTCCGTATAATATACTAGCGGTCCGCCCCGGCTTCGCCCGTGGTACATATAATATAGCCTATAGCACTCAAGGATCACGTACATATCCAACGGTGAAAGAAGTTTTGAAATCGGTCCAGTAGTTCCTGAGATTAGCGCGTTTAAACAAACAAACTCTTCCGCTTTATTATATTAGTAGGTATAGACTATAGATTATCACGTAGGCAAGTGAAGAGCGCGGTTATCGTAACGATATGACCATAACATCATCGGCAGCTATTTTGCTCTCAATCGTGTGAACACGTTACCGGGGAATCGAACCTGTAACCTGTAATTTGTATAGCAAATGTCAAACGTTGAGAAGCTCGACTGGTTATGTTTATTATTAACCATTTATTTGCACACGTACCGGTAAATGCTATTTATATAGGCTACGAGTGGAATAATCTGAATAGGATGTTCTGAATTAGGTATCTATCTATTTTGACGACCTCCCTGGCGCAGTGGTGAGCGCTGTGGTCTCATAAGTGGGAGGTCCCGGGTTCGATTCCCAGCAGAGGCAATTTGAGATTTTATAATTTCTAAATTGTCTCTGGTCTGGTCTGGTGGGAGGCTTAAGCCGTGGCTGGTTACCACCCTACCGGCAAAGCCGTGCCGCCAAGCGATTTAGCGTTCCGGTACGATGCCGTGTAGAAACCGATCAGGGGTATGCATACCTCTTCCAAGTTAGCCCGCTTCCATCTTAGACGGCATCATCACTTACCATCAGGTGAGATTGCAGTCAAGGGCTAACTTGTAGTTGAATAATAAAAAAAAACCTACTCTGATAAAATATTGAAAAATTCCTAGTTTTAATTATTTTTCCAGAGCACTCAATGATCCTACATCTTGACAAATTAAGCTACCTAATTCATAACTTAAATTAACCTATAGAGGACATTTCGATTAACAATCTGGGGGGTATTCTCGAACTTAGTTATCATCACTATGATACCACCAAATAAGTTCAATATTTATTATACATTGCTGCTTTACTGTGTGAAATAAAAATAACATTTCATAGCAAACCTTCAATGAATAAAAAATAAGTATATAGGTTAAGGTAATATGTCAAATAATCTCACTGGCTTTCATTTTTAATAGCCACTGAATTTGCGAATAGATCCACGCAGCCACAGATCTAAGTATATCAAACTTATTTTCCTATGGGTCGGTACCACATAGACCCAAAATCGGTCCCAAAAGTCCCCAACAAAAGAGCTGATAGTGACCAACCAACATTATCTTGTCACATACACAAACACACTTGCTAACAAGGAGTCACCACACTTGACCGCTCTCAAGCGTTTTGACACCGCGCCGTTCCACGAAGCGCCTTCAGACCCCCCGACGTACAAGGGTTAACTAACCGACAACACGCTATTATACCCCTTATTTATATACACATAAAGTGCAAAGCGAAAGCACGCGTAAAGTTGGTAAGTTAGCGGTCTTTTATGAAACGTATGACGGATAGTCATTTGACGAATTCCTTTGTGCTGTCATAATCAGTTTCAGACATTTGAAATTCCACTTTATGATCAAGTAATATAAGATGGAATTTCGAAGTACATTTCACGAGCGGTTAGGTCGCTAGTATGCTGGAGGTGCAGTCATGAAGATGTCAGCTGTCAGAGTAGATATCAAATGACACATGGGTAAATTTGAATATGCCGTGCGGAGAGTAAATTTCACTATTTTTGACTTTTTGACAGACGCCCCGTAGCTTCCCTGTCGTGTTCCTGCAGCTAGCCAGTGTGTCATGGAGTGTGATAGCTTATTATAATGTGGGTTTTGAATTTACGTTTTAAATAATATCTAAATAGTAAATATATTTGGCAACTAAACTCAACTGGAAAGCTTGCACATTGTATTACAGCACTTTTAACATCCCACTGCTGGGCACTGGTTTCGTCACTTCTAGAAGAGAACTTCTCTTCTTATTTAAGATTAGACCCGCCGCGCTGCATCAATGCAGGTTGACGGATTTTAAACAGTATTGACACAATAAACATGATAGTGATAATTGAACCAGGACCAGGGGGGTTATTCTGTAACTTAGTTAGCAACTGAAAATAGTTGCCAACGAATTAGTTTAACATACATTGCTGCTTTACTGTGTAAAATTATGAAAACACTTTATACTTCCCACAGTAAAGCAGCAATGTATATCAAACTAATTCGTTGGCAACTATTTTCAGTTGCTAACTAAGTTACAGAATAACCCAGCAGGACCAGGGGGGCTATTCTGTAACTTAGTTAGCAACTGAAAATAGTTGCCAACAAATTAGTTCGATATACATTGCTGCTTTACTGTGTGAAATTATGAAAACACTTTATATTTCCCACAGTAAAGCAGCAATGTATATCAAACTAATTTGTTGGCAACTATTTTCAGTTACTAACTAAGTTACAGAATAACCCAGCAGGACGCAGACGGCTTAACTTGCTCGCCGAGACACGGGGGTGAAACAACGCTGACTAACAACTTCGAGCTGTCACTGAGAAATTTCTTAAATACTATTTTATTTCAGAAATACAAAAAAACTCATCTATCAACCCGGCCCACTGCAGGGACCGGGTGTCCTCTCAGAATGAGAAGGGTTAAAAGTCTACCACACTGGCGGAGTGTGGTAGACTTCACACACCTTTGAGAATATCATGGAGAACTCTCAGGCATGCAGTTTCCTCACGATGATTTCCTTTACCTTTAAAGCAAGGGATATTTAATTGCTTAAAATGCACATAGGTAACTCCGATAAATTAGAGGTGAACAAACTCGGTCTCTCTGATAGGGAGGCTGAATTCTTAATCACTAGGTTATCACCACTTTTTTATGAGGATGTAACTATGTGCAATATTTCCTACTGGAAATATTTTAATGTGGAAATATAGGCACTAGACGTGACATACTATCTAGTGTCTACATTAATTACCTTCAATACTGTATTAAGAACTGACAACTTTTCCGTGTCGTGTGAACTCGCTTAATTTTTTTCCAGCAAACGAATTTATTACCAATAGAAGGAAGTCTATAGACTATTGGAGCCATTTTTCATGTCAGACAAAAACAAACACGGATATTTTCGAAAACGAGGCCACGTTCGAGAATCACATTCATCCTACGAGTCAACGCTTCAACCATCAATCAAAGGTGATTTAAGAAATACGTCCTCCAATGCAATAATACTAACACGGGGCGAGAAATACGTGACTTTTGATCTAGCAACAACCATCGATCCGTCGAAATATAATCCTCACAATCCAATAGCATCTCTATTTCGTACAATATAACAAATAAATTAGCGTGCACAATTTTGGAATACAACAGCGAAACTTGTTGGGAGACCAGGCTGGTCGTTTACTGGACATTTTCGAGTTAATATAGGTGAGTTTGAACAAGAAAATTACAAGAAGATTGGATCAAGCCTGTCATTTGTCGGAACGACACACTCGGCAGTATGGTTTTAGCATTACAAGAGTTGGTTTATGACGCGACGTGATCATATGCTAGAAATTGGATAGCTATCACATAGGCAACCAATGTAGGTACAATTTCTAGATTTTAAAGCAAGTTACCTGATATAATCACCATCATTATAAAATCATTACAAGGCACGGGTCTCCTCTCGGAATGAGAAGGGTTTTTTTAAATCAACTACAAGTTAGCCCTTGACTGCAATCTCACCTGATGATAAGTGATGATGCAGTCTAAGATGGAAGCGGGCTAACTTGGAAGAGGTATGTATGTATACCCCTGATCGGTTTCTACACGGCATCGTACCGAAACGCTAAATCGCTTGGCGGCACGGCTTTGCCGGTAGGGTGGTAACCAGCTCCCACCAGGTAGTACTGTAGGTGAGGGTTTAGTTAGACCGTAATTCACCACGCTGGCCAAGTGCGGATTAGTAGACTTCACACACCTTGGAAGAGGTATGCAGTATCCATACCCCTGGTCGGTTACTACATGTACACGGCATCGTAACGGAACGCTAAACCGCTTGGCGGCACGCCTTTACCGGTAGGGTTACCACGGCTGAAGCTTCCCACCAGACCGGACCAGAGACACTTTGAACATTATAACTTACACCGCGCCGATGGCAAAAGAATTGAAAAATCCTTGAAACGGCTGAACAGATTTTCATCAAACATAGAATAGCAAGCTTGCTTTTCATCTTTCGTAGGTCGTCTGTACCTCGTCTATAAGTTATTTCGCACATTTTAAATAGATCAATAATTCATTTAATGCTTCCATAGATTTTGCGTGTCAGGGGTAATTAACCCCCGACGCAAAACCGACGGGGTGTTATAAGTTTCACATGTGTGTGTGTGTGTGTCTGTTCCCCTGTGGCGCTCAAACGGGTGGACCGATTTGAATGCGGTTTTTTTTTGTTTGAAAGGTGAATTAGTCGAGAGTGTTGTTAGCTATGTTCGATGTAAATCGATCCAAGATGGCCGCCGCTACAAAATGGCGGATTACATATTTTTCACAACTCTCTTAATATGGGTATCAAATGAAAGGGCTTTGCTAGTAGAATAGCACTATGCAAATCCAAGATGGTCGCCGCCACAAAATGGCGCATTTCGGGGGTTTTTTAAATTTTTAAATTATACCTACTTGTTTAAATCAATTTACTCTTATGATTTAAAGTTTCAAACTTCCTATTACTACATCTACGCGGGGTCACTTCGTCTATAATTTGTTCCTTGACATAAACAGATCTGGATGACTAGAAGTATTTGTATAGACTATGTAGGTACATAGATGTTACGTTTGATACCGGACCTACTTGTTTGCCTAAAACACTGATGACATTTCGATGTGGACCTACTCGCTGGTGCACTTATTACATCGCAGCGGGTCACTTTGCCTGTTTGTACGTTGATATAAAGATTGAAATACTGGAAGTGTCTATTTGAAAAGTTAAAATTTTTTGCAGTCTGTTATAAAACAATGATGTGTCATTGTGATTTGTGATTATTTGTGCCAGAAAGTTTGCAGTATTATGATTTATGGCATTTAGGTATCTACACCTACTTCAGTGTATCACTGGTAGTTTTTATTTATTCACCTACAAGGTAGCCCTTGACTGCGATCTCACCTGGTAATACAAGTGGGCTACCTGAATGGATGAAAAAGTTTTTATTAAACCTATTTACATTTCATATGTTCTACACGAAATCGAAGCAGATTGCTAAATTGTTCCGCGGTAGTTCTTGGCTGGTAAGGTGAAAACTGGTAACAAGCCACAGACCAGACCAAACCAGATACAATATAGAAATTATAAATTCCCAAATTGACCCTGTCAAGAATCGAACACGGGAGCTCCCACTTAAACTCTCCATTACCAAACTATTGAAAACTTCTGCTTAAAAGACCTTAGAAGATTACTTATTGTAGTGTGTAGACACTAAAGAGTTTGTATATTATTTATATTATCGGTGGTTGACCGATATTTATAAAGAACTAAGGACTTGTCACTTGTCAGGAAAATATGTGAGAGATACAGA
The DNA here is from genome assembly GCA_920104075.1 of Melanargia galathea. NCBI lineage: Eukaryota > Metazoa > Arthropoda > Insecta > Lepidoptera > Nymphalidae > Melanargia > Melanargia galathea. The sequence continues at coordinate 14,204,096 of OV049874.1, read as the reverse complement.
AAAAATAATTATTAATTACTAATATAAAACATAATGATAATTTGAAGAAATAAAATAATTTATAAATACTAAAACTAGTTTCATTAAGAAATATTACATGGCGCAGTCGTATTAGCGAACTCGGATAATGGCTAAGAAATTACAACAGGAAGGCACAATGGCGGCCAGTGAACTGTGTGGAATTGAATTCAAGATGCCAGCTGGTATCAACCTCGATAATATTGATAATGGCTGGCCACAGTGGAAGAAATTTATAGAGTCTTTTAAAATTTTTCTTGTGGCTACGGGGTTTGAAAAATGGTCAGAAACAAGAAAAGCGGCACTCTTGTTAAATTTTATAGGATCCCAAACACAAGATTTATATTTAAATGTTCTAAAAATGAATGACCAACCAAAATTAGAGGAAGTTATAAAAATTTTTGAAGATTACTTTAAGCCAAAACAAAATGAAGTTATAAATAGTTACCATTTCAACAAAAGATGTCAAGAGGAGGGAGAGAATTTTGATGCGTTCTACACTGATATAAGGAAATTAGCTGAAAATTGCAATTTTGGTGAACAAAAGGACCGGATGTTGAGAGACAGAATAATTATTGGAATCAGACAGCAGAGGATACAACAAATAATATTAATAACAATGAATGTTTTGAAACTGAGTTTTTAATTATTAATGAACCAGTGAGACCGATCCTAGGGCTAGGCTCGTTGTTACAGCTTAGACTTTTAAATAATAATATTAATATTAATTCGGTTATAACCAGTTGCACTAATACTAATATGAAAATGAGTAAAGACTCAATTGTTAATATGAATAACGAACTTTTTCAGGGAATTGGGGAGTTTAAGAGTTCACTGCAGCTACGCATTCAACCTGGCGTAGAGCCTGTGGTGAGACCCCCTAGATGTGTGCCTAACGCACTTAAGGATCGCCTTGCAGACAAGTTGGAAGCTCTGGTGAAGCACAAAGTCATAGCGAAGGTCGATCATCCTAAAAGTTTTGTAAGCAACTTGGTTATAATTGAAAAGAAAGATGGTTCACTGAGAATTTGCTTAGATCCTAAAGATCTTAATAAAGTGTTAATAAGAGAACATCATTTGATTCCAACAATTGATGAGATAGTATCAAAACTTTGTAATAAGAAATACTTTTCTGTGCTTGATTTATCAGATGGTTTTTATAATATTATTTACTACTTGTTTTTTTATAATAATGTAACTTATACAAGAACCTCTTTTCATGTTCGACCAGCATAAACTTTGTGGATCACCAGTTAAAGGTTGCCAATGGCTGGTTGAATGGGTAGTAAGATAAATATATAATATATTAATAGATTTTGTAACATAATTTTGATTTTTTTTAAAAAAAAGGAGGAAGAAAATGTATATTGTTTTGGTTTATTAATTTTTCGTTTAAAAGGGGATGATGTAGTGTGTAGACACTAAAGAGTTTGTATATTATTTATATTATCGGTGGTTGACCGATATTTATAAAGAACTAAGGACTTGTCACTTGTCAGGAAAATATGTGAGAGATACAGAAAAAATAATTATTAATTACTAATATAAAACATAATGATAATTTGAAGAAATAAAATAATTTATAAATACTAAAACTAGTTTCATTAAGAAATATTACACTTATTACTGTTGTAGATGTTGTTCATTTGGGATATTTTTTCAGTCGCACTGCCATTTCCAGTAAAGCTCTACATCCGAAATTACAAAGCCCAATATAAATAGGCAAAAAAGTGACGCGTCCATTGCGCCTCCGATCGCACCGATAATTTTTCAACACACCATCTACTTATTACGATCATAGGCAGAGGTACGCGTTAGTTAATACTAACGCGTTGTCTTCCAATCTGGAAACCACACCAACCGAAATCCCACTCTACATCCCGTACCAATAAAGTTGTATATAGAATATTGGCGTGTACAATTCCGTTGAGACATGATTAAAGTAAATTATAATCAAAGCTGAAGGCGGTAAGGTGTAATTTAGGTTGTTGTTACGCGGGAACGGAGCCTAGCGTTTCAAGTCGACATCGGTCAAAGAATCGTGACCGGCCCAACCCCGCCACCTGACGGTGTAACCTCGATGTAACTACAGAGCAACCTTACGTTTGAGACTGTTTTAAATACAGGTTCCGAGGCGACGTTCCCACTTGGACGTGACTTTCACGATGGAATTATGGATGGTGGCAGAGCATTAGCGCAAAGTCGTGCTCGATAACATACTATTTACTGATACATTTTTTTTTGTAGGCAACCTTTTCATTTCATCGTGATGATTTTTAATTAAAATTTTAAACATAGCTTTTATAAATTTATCTATTATGTACATATACATATCTACTTAAAGTTAGCGACAGGCCAGCATTCATTGAGGTATGAAATGCGACGGGCCGACCGTGTACCCCGCACGCGTTGATTAATCAGACTGGGACTAATCGACGCATGCGGGGGGTGCGCAGTGTGCACTGTGCAACTGCGCACTTCCGTCGTAAATTACAAGTCACGAGCATTACAATAGGTGTCGTATCACTCGCCCTCAATACTCCCTTGATAGAAATTTCTTGATGTTTCTTATGATTTTCTCCTTCCAAAACCGTTTCCATTCAAAATGGAGAATAACTCCTTACTCGATTACTCAGTTACCGAAACGGAATACTGCATAACTCCTGCCATAATTTGTATCAAAGGAACGCCAAGAAATTTCTCTCAGTGGGCTTACCTAAGTGTCTTGGTTGTCGTTTTTATTGTAATTCACTGAGGCAAGCATAACTTAATGCATGTAGGCCGAAAAGAAGCTTTTAAAAATTTGACCGTAAAGCGCCCCACTTACTCTATGCCTAGGAATGCTAAACTCAAAGTAATAGACACTTACAATCACAGGTATTCAAAGAATGGATACTTTCTACATATTCCGAGATGGAGCCCTAGTAATTACAAGACATACTAATTTTAAAACAATTTGTCCCTCAGCGCACGGTCTCACGAACTAAACACCGATAGTACATAATAATGCACAATCCACAATACTCGTCCACATGCAACCCATAATAGTCCACATGCCATTCATAATAGTCCACATGTTGTTCATAGCGCACGTCGCGTCGTCGTGACCGCCCTGACAGCTACTTTTTATGCTCCCCTAGTACTTAGATAGCCTGCGTGCTCTCTTTGTCTACTCGCATTCACCTCCCGCTTGCGATTAAATTATTTATTGTTAAGATAAGGTGCTCACAGAGAGCCCAGACAAAACCTAAATAGGCTTCTAGGGTAAATAAATAAATAAGGTAACTAAATAGGGTAACTTGTCCTAATTTTTGTCATTCTCATATTTTTGCAGGCACTCTAAACTTGGGGTGCTAGCCAGGTAGCCTCCAAGTGTGCCTGGGTGCTGCTGGTCCTCTTGGATACGTCCGAGGGGAAGAGCAGTATTCGGGCCGGTGCGCTCCGGTAACATGGTTAATAATTTTCCTACTTGGATATTGTTAGCCATGGCCAATGACCTGGCGGAGGGACGTTTCTCCGCGTGTCCCTCTGATTAGCAGAGGGCACTGCGGATGAAACTGGGGGTGAGACACTACACCCCGGGACGGGGGGCAGCGATGCCCATCGCGGGAGGAAGAAAACCTCGTTAAAAAATTACGGGAGGGCGCGAGCCTCTGGAGGGACAGCCCAGAGGCGAGCGGGAGCCCCAGCTGGGGCGGCTGCCGGACACCTGGGATGCATACTTTGGGTTCCCCAGGCGTCCAGCACAGACAGCATGAGGGTCATGCCGTGGTGGTTTTAGTGGGTATACCCGGTTGGAGTCCCACATAACCTTCGTTCTGCCGCATTCGGCCGCAGAACGGGGGTACCTATAAAAGGTTTCCACCACGTCAAAAAAAAAAAGGCACTCTAAACTTACCAATAAAAATAAGAACATAATATTCAATAAACTGTCTTCTTTCAAAAGGCTATGGCACTTTTGGTCTACAGGTCTGTCTTAAAAAAGACAAGCCTTACGCAACCGAAAATAGTGAAAAAAATAGTATGTAAAAGTAATTTCCGCAGTATATTAATAATAATTTATCTGAATGTATAATCACTGGCACTTTTGATCGTATTGCTTAAACTTCCAATATAATTGGGTAGTTTATCCTACCTACTGCGTAGATTTAAGAGTGAGAATCCAAACCAAACCAGGCATAAAATTCTATTTAGAAAGTGTAATAATTGTGATCTGTGATCAATGTACCTATCTCTTCTGTAGCTTACTCTATGTCAATAAAGTCTTGTCGTAGCTCCGCGGAATGCCATGGGAACGAGTAGCAGGAATATGCGGATTATTGAGCAGTGTGCTTAGTCTAAAGCGGAGCACTCGAAAACGAACTCGAAAACTATTGATCGATTTCAGAGTAAAATAGACCTAAAATGTCTTGTATTAAGGTTTGAGTTCGCCAATACATTCAGCATTGTTCGAATGCTGAATGTATGCAATAGTTTTCGAGTTCGTTTTCGAGTGCTCCGCTTTAGACTAAGCACACTGTTAGCTTTATTGTACAAAACGCCATCCCTGCCTACAGAATTAGCTTAGATACTTACTGAATAGTACCTAACTACTGAAAGAAAAAATGGTGAATCGTTTAACTTTGTCTAAGTTATTTCAAGTCGTTCATTATATGTGCTCTGCGCCTCGCGGTGTTAAATATCATATCAAATTATACAGGCACTAGGTAGTTGGGAATACACTTCTTGATACTATAATATAAATTCATTATATAGTATCAAGAAGGGAATATAAATTCTTGATACTTGTATGAGGGGGCAGCTGCCCCAGAAAGGGGTTTGAAAAAATATAGCGCAATGCAACCAAAGTCTTTATATCCATGACTTATAAATAACGTTGTCCTCTCAAGAGCTACACTTGCTTTATAGCTTCATAACCGCTGGCCTGAACGTAAAATTCATACTTTTCCCATCCTCCTATCAACTTGCCCTCCCCTTGGCCATCAGCTGGCGACGCTCTTAGCCGGGCATACTCCATTGAACGTGAGTCCAGCAGTTCTGTGATAAAGTTATTAAAGGTATATATAAGTATTCAAAGCTTAATTCATCCTTTCATGAATTCAAATCTGGAATGCACATAATTTCAAGGATCAGTGCAAGATCTCGGTCGGTCCGAGGCATCAGGCATGAGCCGACAGTGAGGAAGTGCAGGTCGGATGGCGCAAGGGACAGCGCACGTGAAAGTGATTAGTGCAACAGAGATGCGTTGTCGCGAACAAGGGGCTCTTGTGCAGGCGGGGGAGAGTGGGGAAGACCGGTACATTGCTGCATATCATGTTAAGTTATAATAATAATCGCGTGGTATTGCGGGATATGGTGCTCAGTGTTATCAGCCTTAAAAATACAACAAAATAAATATACTTGATACGTCATTTTAAGTTAGTCGATATTGATGTTAATTAAACTTTTATTGATTTAAATTTAAATTGTGCTGTCATTTAAATAATCATCATCATCATAATCATGATCAACCCATTACCGGCTCACTACAGAGCACGGGTCTCCTCTCAGAGTGAGAAGGGTTTTGGCCATAGTCTACCACGCTGGCCAAGCGGATTGGCAGACTTCGCACACCTTTGAGAACGTTATGGAGAACTCTCAGGCGTGCAGGTTTCCTCACGATGTTTTCCTTCACCGTTAAAGCAAGTGATATTTAAATACTTAAAACGCACATAACTCCGAAAAGTTAGAGGTGCGTGCCCCGGGATCGAACCCACGACCTCCGATTGGAAGTCGGTCGTCCTAACCACTAGGCTATCACAGCTTTTTTATTTTATTTAAATAATAATACTAAAATATTAGTCTATATAACTACCTATTGAATTTAAATACCATTTCTTTGAAAATTTAAAATTTTCTTTGCAAGATTTTATAATTGATTTTAAATAGATGACGCGAGGCATTCACTATAATATTTTGTGCACTTCCTTCGATCGGTACTATTTTTAGAGTCCTGTCGATTTAGTTACAGATTGTGTGCAATATAAGATTAGCTCGCATACTTACATTTCACCGTCCAGAATAAGGAACTTGATAGGCGTTATTTCGGTGACAGTTGACCCGGGTATTAAAGTACGCTTACCGTAACGAATTCCAATGAGAGAATAATAATTAACCCCCGACGCAAAAACGACGGGGTGTTATAAGTTTGACGTGTCTGTGTGTGTGTGTGTGCACGTGTGTGTATCTGTCTGTTCCCACGTAGCGCTCAAAGAGGTGAACCGATTTGAATGCGGTTTTTTTTTGTTTGAAAGATGAGTTAGCTATGTTTGATGAAAATCGGTCCAAGATGGCCACCGCCACGAAATGGCGAATTAAATATTTTTTCACAACTCCCTCAATATGGGTATAAAATGAAAGTGCTTGACTAGTAGAATAGTACTATGTAAATGCAAGATAGCCACCATCACAAAATGGCGAATGTCGGGGGTTTTTTAAATTTTTAATTTATACGTCATGTTCCAACGAGGTAAAGGATGGTACAGTTGCTCCCCTGCCTCCCCAACGCAGTGCGATGTCGCGTGCGATCGAATTTCACCACCTACAACGGCCCCTTTGTCCGTCCATTAAACCGATACACAGCCGACAACGCGAACAAAAAGCGCGATGTGTTAGCGGCACTTCGCGATGCAATCCCATCGCGCGCCGCTAATTACTGTGGTGCGAGCTGCGACCAACTTGCATGAGCTGCGGTTCATTGTAGGAATTAGTGTATAGAATAGAATAGAATAGAAAAGTTTTTTATTCAAATAAACTTTTACAAGTACTTTTGAATCGTCAATTTGAATCTACCACAGGTTCGGAATGCAGTTCCAGCCGAGAAGAACCTGTAAGAAACTCGGCGGTTGCTCTTTTTTAAAAATAACATTAATTAATTATTTATGTACATGATTGAAATGCCGTCTCGCGCATTGCTGGAACGAGCTAAGTCCATGCTTTTTTATCGTTTATATAATCTTCAATTGTATAATAAGCTTTTTTATGAGCATACTTTTAACAGAGTTCTTAAACTTGTGTAAAGGCAAGTCTAAGATTGCTTGTGGAATTTTGTTAGGTATAGAACATTACGCCCATTCCCACAAACGACTTTCGGACCTTTACAAGTGCTTACGAATCGACAAATGAATCTAGGTACCACTGGTTCGGAATGGTGCTTACAATTCTACACATGTGAAGAAGGGCAGACAAAAGTAGCCCCATTTCCGACGGCTACGCACGGCACCATGACATACGCGTCATGGTGGCGTCCGCTGTTTTGAGCGAGACTGCATGAGTCACTTGCTGTCGTATTTCAAATCTAAATACCAAAGAAATAATCAAAGCTAAATACAAAGCAACAAGGCGTGTATTTTCTGCCACAAGACGCGCCGTCGACGTCCCGTGCTGCAATTTGACGAGCTTTCTACATTTCCTTGTACCGTACACGCGTATGCGCGCGTTCTGTATGGCCTCCCGCATCCTACCACACAGTTGTGTGTATCGTGCTCTATGCGTCAAAGCACACGCGAGGTCGCGCATAAAGAAGGGTCTACACGGGCCGGTGGTTGCTCAGCGCCAAATTTTGTAAAACCGTCGTAATTGCAAGACAAAGCGTTACAACTGTGGCCATACAAGGAGGTCACAGTGCTGCTGTGTATGTACGTGTGTTACTCATTTGTTATGGAAATCGAGAGCGATTTCTTAACATGTGTTTGTGAAAACTTTGCTAATTTGTAGGCTCATTAGAACGAGATTGTCTATTATGATTGTTTATTGTGTCTCGCAATTTTACACATTTTACTTCAGCACATATAAAATGGTACGTATCCTAGTCCCTCCCTGCTTATAAATATTACCTATAAATGAACAAAACCGGCCAAGTGCGTGGGGGGCCACGCGCAGTGTAGGGTTCCGTAGTCACAATCCTCGAAAAACAGATATAACTCCTTAACCTGTGAACCTTACTTAGCCATGATAGTTTTCCTTTAAAATTGATTATATATACTACTGCTGTGAATTTTTTCAAGTTCCTATATACTGCCATTTGGCTAATAGAGGGGGGGGAGTGAGGGGACACTTGACTCTAATAAAAATTAGCACTTCAAAACATCATATTTTACTAACGGATCTAAAAATCGAAAAATGATGTTCCCACACCCACAGTATTTTTAAAAGACCTATATAACGATACCCCCCACTATGGGGTAGACGAGAAAAAAAATTATTCATCTCCACTTTACATGTAGGGGAGCTACCCTAAAAAAAATATTTATCAAAATTATATTTCACCACTTTGTCGGCGTGATTAATATTTATACCCATGCCAAATTACAGATTTCTAGCACTAATAGTCTCTGAGATTAACCGAGGACGGACGGACGGACAGACAGACGGACGGACATGGCGAAAGTATAAAGGTGCGTCCAGACTTGAACATTTCACCGAACCGAACAGCGAACATTTCGGCGAACTTGTTACGCTCAATGTGGACGGCGCGCTTGGAGCGCTTGAGATGGGTTACTGCGTAACAGTTCGGCGAAACTTTCGCCGGTAATAAGATTTTTAACAACATAAGTAGTTTAACTTTTAGAAGCCATTTCAAAACTACTTTTGCAAATTAGACAGGATTTGAAAAAAAACTTTTTAAACGCGTTTCGCTTTTGCTGTTAACAAAAACAAAGTTGTATATTAATCCTTTCAATTAAAAAAAATACTTGTCGCGTAAAAATTTAATTGAGAACCTCCTCCTTTCTTAGAAGTCAGTTAAATATTTCTTTTTTTTAAATAACCGCAGTCCGCAACCAATTCAATTGCAATGAAAACAAGTTTGTATCAATGATAATATCTAATTATTTATTACGAGCGGATACCCGCGACTTCGTTCGCGTGGATATTGATTTTAATAATACCGTGGGAATCATTTTGTTTTTCCTATGCTCCTTTGAGCTTGAACCTTGCTAGAAACTGTTAAAAGTTCACTGGCGGATGTTTAGGTACATCAAAATGTAAACATCCGCCCGTGAAAGTCCCATCAAAATCGGTCCAGTCTTTCGGAGATAAGCCAGTAGTCTTTAAAGTATCTACTTTCTAACAAAATGAAATCGGACCACCCGTTAACGAATTACAGCTAAGTACACATTTTGCCTTTCATCCCCTATCCCAAGGGAACCGTGCTGAATTTCGGGATAAAAAGTATCCTATATGTTACTCCATAGTGTTAACTTAAATCATGCCGAGTTTCATTTCAATCCATTCAGTAGTTTTTACGTGATGCGCGCACAAACATACAGACAAACAGACAAACAGATAAACAGACAAACAGACAAACAGACAAACAGACAAAAATTTCAAAAATAGCTTTTTTACGATCTATTACTTATCCCTAACATCCCCCAGTTATTATTTTGCAAAAATCTTCAATGTACAGATACGGCAATTCTACGATTTTATTATATGTACTAGCTGACCCCCGCAACTTCGTTCGCGTGTTTTAGGTTTTATATAGGATCGGATCGGATCCCATAATTCTTTTATGTACCTAAACTAAATGTAGCCTGTTACTCCTTATAACATTGAAAGTTCCATTAAAGTCGATCCAGCCGTTTCGGAGATTAGCTGGAACAAATAGACAGAACGATAAACATAAATTTAAACGCACGCCAGTTTAAAATAAGCCGTACATACAAAGATCCGGGTCCCAAGTTATTGGAACCCAATAAATGTCTGTCATTTCTAAACTAAAAAACCTATGACCTTGAAATATTTACGGGGCAATACTTAAAGTACTACCTTTCTAACAAAAAAAGAATGAGTTAAATCGAACTACCCGTTAATGAATTACAGCTAAATACACGTTTTAACTTTCTTCCCCTCTCCCAAGGGAACCGTGCTGAATTTCGGGATAAAAAGTATCCTATGTCCTACCTCGGAGTATAAACTCAAATCGTACCAAGTTTCATTCGAATCCATTCGAATGTAGTTTCGGCGTGATGCGCGGCCAAGATACAGACAGACAGACAGACAGACAGACAGACAGACAGACAGACAGACAGACAGACAGACAGACAGACAGACAAAAATGAAAAAAATTGCAGTTTTGGCTTCAGTATCGATTATATAGTGCCCTCCAATAAAATTTTTCAAAATATCTTCAATGTACAGAATTGGATCTGTTACAGTCTTATTATATTACTAGATGGTGCCCACGGCTTCGCCCGTGTGTATTTAGGTTTTTAAAAATCCCGTGGGAACTTTTGATTTTCCAGAACAAAAAGTAGTCTATCTGTAGTAACCCGTCCCCAAAACGGAAAAATTCTGAGGGATCCTTACGATTTCGGAATGCAATTCCTTACAGCATCAGGGTTGAGGAGTTGGACATGTACCTACTCGAGTTCATTCAACAATAAAGCCTTTAATTGGTATCCCCAATATCAATTTAAATAACCGACAGTGCTTAAATCCCATTAGTTTTGGGGATCAGGTCCCCTACATCATCAGGATTGAGGAGTTGGAATCCAAATTTTTTGTAGGACAGTGTCGCAATGTTTCTCTATCGATTAACAAAAAAATTACGCAAATCGGTTCAGAAATCTCGGAGATATCGGTGTACATAGGTAGAAAAATACAACTCCTCCTTTTTTGAAAGTCGGTTAAAAAAGTAGCCTATGTTACTCCCTGGTTAATTCTCTACTTGTATGTGAAAGTCCCGTCAAAATCGGTTCAGCCGTTCCGAAGATTAGCCCGTTCAAACAGACAGACAGACAGACAGACAGACAGACAGACAGACAAAAATTTTAAAAACGTGTGATTCGGTTATGGTATCGTTCAAATAACCATATGAGCTTAATATGAGGTAGTTATTTCGATATTACAGACAGACACTTCAATTTTATTTATTAGTATAGATAGATAGATAGATAGAAGATTCACTTATCATCTACTCGTACCGAAACAGAGTAGACACAAAAGTTTGTTCAACAGCGGCATGAAAAAGACAGCTAAGTAGGTAGGTACATCGAAAATAATTTCGAGTACAGGAAGCGTGCAATATTAATTATTGAAGCACTCGATAAACCTATCTATATTGTAAGAATAATTGGACAAACTCGAGAATTCCCGCAATTTTTCAAACAACCCTGGCAGAGAAAAAAAACGGGCAAACAAAAATTCAGGACTGCTCAAACTGAGCGTGAAATATGGAAAAAAATGCACTGCGCAAGTGAACAACGGGTCTATTCAATGCCGTCATAAAAATATGATTGACATGTTTCTTAATATGACATCTTTCGAGCGGTGATATTTTTTTGTCGCACGCCTGTACCAAGCGTTGCTATTTAGGAACTATTCACATTTTCTATCACTCGAAATTGATATCTATTTTTCGGACGATAAAAACGTTTTCAAAACGCACGTTCGTCAATCATAAGGTCCAATATTTTAGCAGAAAATTGTAGAAAAGAGATATTAAGTGCTGTGTAATCCAATTTCATGTTCTTTGTCAAATTTCGGATGTGGATTATGTTTCCATTGAGCCACCATGTTTTCCCTGCGTTATGTGACTATGTACAAAAGGGATATCTATGGGTCTTTTTGTCCCTTTGTATTGTATGTATCACCGATAGATTGTAATGACATGGTTGGAGATACCGCCAAAACTATGAATTACTATGAAAGGTACCTAATATGCAGCGTTGAATGGTAAAAGTTTACAAATTAAAACCTAACTAAGTATAACAAATTATTAATTTGTAAACTTTTGCTCTTTGATTATTGACTCCTTACTTGAGAGTAAATAATCAAAGCTTTTGCTTTTAGAAATTATTTGAAGCTTAAACTATTCTGGAAAGGACATTGATAATTTAGAAATCTTTATCAATGTCCTTTCCAGAATAGTTAATTTAAATTGCATTTTTTTTATTGTACTTGAGAAATGGCATCGATAATAATGATTTATCTTAATTAGGAATATCTCTACCTTACTCCTTTATCTCTTCATTTATTTATAGCGATAAGCAATACCTAAGTATGTCTTATGAGTACCTACCAATAGTCAAAGATATCATGTACACTGTAGGTAGGTACGTTATATCCTTACATTTTACTTCTGAATTTCGAGTTTCGACCATCTGCGTAATAATAGACCGACAAAAGACAAACTAATTGACAGATATGTGTCACATTATAGCATCTAGTTCTGTGAAGTGGCAACTCGATAATTTATCGGCACAGATAAAGGGCGTCGGTCGCTCGGACCCTCAGTGTGTCTGTGGGTTAACATTTCTGGCTCACATCGACAGGGTTATCGGTTTATCGCTATTTGTGTCATAGGCGACACTGTTAACGCATGTTTAATGTGTGAAGTAGGTATATCATCGTCGTTGTGTTTATTTGATTATAACGATTAACGAGCGTACCACCCTAGTCGACAGTATTTTGCCGCTTAGGTACCTACCTATCTACTAAATAATTTTGTAATTTTCACTAAGTACTATTTCTACGATAGCGGTAATAACCTAATGGTTAAAACTTCGCCCTGCCTTTCGGGAGACCGATTTCACACACACCTCTAACTTTTCATAGTTATGAGCATTTCAAGCAATTAAATATTAGCAAGCAATATCAAGCTGTGATAGCCTAATGGTTAGGACGACCGACTTCTAATCGGAGGTCGTGGGTTCGATCCACGTGGGTTGGGTGTCGTGGGTTCGATCGAACTCTCGTTATGGAAGAATGTTGGATGAACGTTATGGAGAACTCTCAGTTCTCCATAACGTTCTCAAAGGTGTGTGAAGTCTGCCAATCCGCTTGGCCAGCGTGGTAGACTATGGCCAAAACCCTTCTCACTCTGAGAGGAGACCCGTGCTCTGTAGTGAGCCGGTAATGGGTTGATCATGATGAAGCAATATCACTTGCTTTAACGGGGAAGGAAAACATTGTGAGGAAACCTGCATATATCTGTTATCCATAATGTTTTCAATGGTGCGTGAAGTCTACACACACTTGGCCAGCGTGGTGGACTACGGCCTAAATCCTTCTCATTATGAGAGGAGACCCGCGCCCTGTAGAGTGGGCCGGTAATGGATTGATAATGATGACGAGATATTTTGGATTTTTTTGGTTTTTATTTCTATTAATTGTTGTTGTTATTTATAATAGCTCAGAAATCTTTTAATTCTGAAAACACTCTACCTTAACTATAACTATATATTTAAAGAACATACCTATACCCACCTAGTATAGGTACCTATAGATACCTTAATATGTTTTGAATAATCATTTAACACAAAGTTAGAGAGAGGTTCAACCCCCTTATTATAATAAAGCTCAAAATCGTGAGCAAAAGCTTCAGTAATATTGTCATGTAATTAATGTACCTACAAGATAGCTAATGTGATAGGACGGGATGTATGATGTACCTACATTCAAGATATGAAAATGCCTAAAGCACAAAATATAATTATAGCTCACGTTGAAGATTATTCGACAAACAAAATAGATGTTACATGTAATGTTAAGAAGATAAAGTATCTATGTATCTACTGAATATGAATAAGGTAATGTAATGTAAGTATTATAATATTAAGTTGGTTTTAATCGTATAGTATGTAAAAAATAATTAAAAAGCACTTTCAAAATAAATGAAAAGTTTTTTGTTCTGTCAATTGATATATCTACCTACCATAATGTTACCTAGGTGCTGCATTCCAGAAAGATCTCCGGTTTGGCCAACTTATAAAACAAACGCTGAAAATTTAAGCGAATGGGACCGGTCACCGGATGGATTGAATATCCTTTCATATTTATACTTCGCTTTGGATCCTGATATCAGTATCTAGATACGATCATATCTAGGTACTGAGGATCTTGGATTAGCATTTTTACTTCGGTTATAATTTTGCTATTATGAGGTTAAAATCAAATCTATGATTGTCATCGTTATCTCAACAGACAGACGTTTCTTGCAAGGTTCGCCACAGAACACGATCTTGCGCCGCTTGTATCCAACAGCCGCAAGCGACTTGCTTGAGATCGTGCGTTCACTTAGTAGGGTGTCATGTCTTCCAGTGCTACGTTTGCCGATATGGGGTCTCCATTCAAGCACCTTGGGACCCCAACGTATTTCGGTTCTTCGAACTTAGTATCGACGATAAAACTAGTAAGTAATTAATACTGTAATCAAGTCTAGTTACAAGTTAATTCAAAGTTGTAAATTACACTCAGTAATAAAGTTTATTGCTTTAATTAAATCTTTGGAGAATAAATTGAATGTCATTGGTACCTACAACATCGAATGGCAATAACGTAATAATTAGCTAATTGGTCACAGAGTAGTTTACGACTGGGAATGGTTGAAACATATTAAAATACGTCGAGCGTGAACGAAGTTTGGCTGCCAAGGTTCCGTATAACAATTGCATTGTTCTTTTTAATCCACAGTCCACACTTGTTTGACATTTGGAGAATTTCATTTGAGCAATACACTTACGTTAAGAAAAATTTGCACAAGCGAAGTGAGCTCATAACTTTTATGCTAAAGTCATTTATTTATTTATTTATTTACACGTAAAATAATAAAGTCAAAATTCAGATTGATTGCTGTCTATGTCTAAATGTCACGCATCGACTTTGAATACAAAAGAATACTCGAAATTGTCGCTTCTAGTTCTATGGCGTCGTTTTTAAGGTAGACTTTGATTGTCAGTCAACATTCGATGGTGCGATAATCACGTTTCGCTGAAGCTAGATCTTAAGTCTAGCATAAGATGAGACTAGAAGGAAGATTCTTAGCGAGTGTGAATATTCATCTCTAAATACAGAAAGAACTCCAATTATAATTAGTCATAAATCGGACCGTGGCGACCGTCGATCGAATCTCGATACCGCCCGTCCGCTTCTCGGGTATCGATGTTATTGTTGATGGGTGTGTGTGTGAGCGTGGTGTGCGTATGTGAGCATGTTGAGCGTGTGTGAGTGTACGAACAACAGATTTATTGTTAATGGTGTCCCGAACATAATTAAAATGGTTGATGTTTCGCCCGGCTCGCCGCGCGCCGCGGTCTGAGCAACGTCCTTTTTCTTTGCACAGAATAAATATCCCCACAGAACTCTAAATATCTACTACTTAGTGTCTATTAATCACTACATAGTATAAAACAAAGTCGCTTTCTCTGTCCCTATGTCCCTATGTATGCTTAAATCTTTAAAACTACGCAACGGATTTTGATGCGGTTATTTTTATTAACCCCCGACGCAAAAACGACGGGGTGTTATAAGTTTGACGTGTCTGTGTGTGTGTGTGTGTGTGTGTGTCTGTCTGTCTGTTCCCCTGTGGCGCTCAAACGGGTGGGCCGATTTGAATGCGGTTTTTTTTGTTTGAAAGGTGAATTAGTCGAGAGTGTTCTTAGCTATGTTTGATGAAAATCGGTCCAAGATGGCCGCCGCTACAAAATGGCGGATCATATATTTTTTCACAACTCCCTTGATATGGGTATCAAATGAAAGGGCTTGACTAGTAGAATAGCACTATTGCAAATTCAAGATGGCCGCCGCCACTAAATGGCGAATGTCGGGGGTTTTTTAAATTTTCAATTTACACTTGTAGATAGAGTGATTCAAGAGGAAGGTTTGTAAGTAGAAAAATTGGACCTGGTAGGTGGCGCTAATAGCGGGCAGGACGACGTCTGCCGGGTCCGCTAGTCTATTATATAAATAAAAATTAATATTTGTATGTTGGTCCTCTGTGCGTTCCTAAACCATACCTACCTTACGTGGCATTGCAACGCATGCCGGGAACAGCTAGTTAGTTAGTTTTTAAACACTGATCTTGCTTTTTTATTACAATAAAACTTATCGCTAACGTAACCTGATTATACCATTGAGGCATAAATATTTTACTCGATAACTGTCTCTTTTAGTTTAGATATTAGGTGATTTGGCTGCGGTTGTGGTTTTTCTGACGAGAAATTCACAATGCCTGCAGTCCGGAGTTGCAAATTGGCATGTTAGATACACCCCCGGGCCTCGGAGAGCACGTAAAGCCGTCGGTCCTGCGACTGATCTCTCTCCGGTCGTGTCGCATTAGCTTTCCATCGGACTATGAAATTGAAGATATCGAGTGAATCAATAGGTAAGTTAGCGCACACACTTGTGTACTATAATATCTCCTGTGTAGTTGGCTACCCTCCGCCTCGGTTGAGATTGGCCGCCGTGGCCGAAATTCGGTCGGGAGGAACACGTTGTCCTCTGTGTCGCGTCTACTCTGTGTCTATGGTGCTATAGATAAGAAGCGATGAGGCTCGACTCTCTCGTGCTGGAGAGATGGTCTCACCTCGTACAATATATTGAACGTACAATATGGCGCCACGGGCTACACTACATACATAGACCTACATAATGCATGATCGATATATTCAAAATTGGATTATCGATGTATTTAGATACCGGCATTAAGCTGCTTACTAAATTTTTTTTATATTATAATCTCTAGGACGGGGCAGTGGCCCCTACCTGCTCCCCTTTGGTGATGCTTATGCCAGTTACAGAACAACAAATAATTGCTAATGCTAAAGTGTTTATCCAAAATGGGAAAAGTAAGTGAAGTTAATCCTGTCTGCGCAAAACACTTAAACTGGGAGATGCTTCAATGGGTTGCTTTAAGCAAACATTCAATAATGAACCAGAAGAGTTTGTTGTCCATTAGAACAAAATAGATGAAAACAAAAGCTATGTTTTATAATAATTGTTTGTGTGTTTCAGTCGTTTTCACTTACCCCATATGCGTTTACTTACCCCGTATGACTGCGCAAGGTTACCCGCAATACGGGGCAAGTGAACGCATTCCAAATTTCTCTCTTTAATTGTTTATTGCAGAAAGATACACTTTTGATTTGTTTAGTTTTCTATTTTCGTTTAGGTATAGCCGAATAAATGCTCTATCTAAAAAGTATGTTTTGATTTCGTTAGCTTTATTATTTAAAACACAGTATGGCTTGAAAGACAAAAGTGCGCACAGTTGCCCCGAATGACTCTACGTTTTGTATTTCTTTTTCATCATCATCATGATCAACCCATTACCGGCTCACTACAGAGCACAGGTCTCCTCTCAGAGTGAGAAGGGTTTTGGCCATAGTCTACCACGCTGGCCAAGCGGATTGGCAGACTTCACACACCTTTGAGAACGTTATGGAGAACTCTCAGGCATGCAGGTTTCCTCACGATGTTTTCCTTCACCGTTAAAGCAAGTGATATTTAAATACTTAAAACGCACATAACTCCGAAAAGTTAGAGGTGCGAGCCCCGGGATCGAACCCACGACCTCCGATTAGAAGTCGGTAGTCCTAACCACTAGGCTATCACAGCTTTTTTCATTTTAGTTCGCTTTAAAATAGATATGCATCGAGTTTTTTTTAGTACTATATTATTATGCTTGTATTATGTATAATATGAAGTTCAGTTTTGCCGGCCTTCCGCAAAAAGGGCCGTAACCCGAGATCTGGGTCTTGCCGTTATCAGCGACGAGTTATATATCTACTGCGGCGTGACAAGCGATAACCACAAATGCATACATTGATCATAGTAGGTACATAAACATTTATACATGAGGCCACGACTCACCGGTCACCGATAGCAATTATCGCACCGCTTGTCGCTTAGCGAAAACCCGTGGCCCGTGGAAAAAGGGAAAATAGTTGCACAGTTTAGAACTATAGAACATCATACTTAGGTACTTAACGTAAGTTTTTGAACTTCATAATCTTGTTATTGGTTTGATTCTTTGAGTTGGTCTTTGCGCTGAAAATAATGGCTGCTATGTGACGGCTTGTGACTGAGAGAGCGTTTTTTGACACCAACAATGACAAAAACCTGCCACATTTAGGAAAGCACATTGGACTCCTACACAATGTTTATTAAACAGCGGTATACTAGCGGTTTATACGCTTATACCGGTAGAGCTTTTATCGCAAAGGAAAGAAACGATCGCCTAATAACGTTATTTCACAGCGCCATTAATCAAAACTAACCGAACCGAAGTTAATTATTAGACAGAAGTTTATTTAATTTATTTTCACGTGGAATATGTCGGGGGACGACCCGCTGTAGCGGCGTTACGCCCCGCCATTACAGCGGACGGGTCGCACGAACTTAGGGTTGCCACAACATTAATTTACTAAGTATTTGAAAAAGATTAAAAACTTTTACCTATTCAAATAACTATATTTTACGTTTTTTAATGACCCCCACTAGATGGACGGGCGATCTCAAACGAGTCGTTGGTAGCCGCTGGAAATAAGCGACACAAGATCGTGTTCTGTGGCGATTCTTGCAAGAGACCTATGTCTAGTAGTGGACGTCTATTGGCTGAGACGACGACGATGACCTTTTTTAATTACAACCACCACAAACTTTTAACGTCTCACTGGTGGGCACAGGCCTCCTCTCTCTTAGGAGAGAGGGATTTAGAGCTTAGATCCGCTACGTCCAATGTGGGTTGGCGAGTGATGATAACCGGCACGGACTGCTTAACGTGCTCTTCGAGGCACGGGGGGGAACCACTGCCAACTACCAACTCTGGGCTGGCAGTGATGGCACTGAGAATTTCTTGACAGAAAAACCCAATACCTAACAATTATTTGCTCGACCCGGGAATCGAACCCGGGACCTCGTAATCTGCAATCTGATATGCTAACCACTAGACCAACAAGTCAGTTACTAGACCAACGAGGAAGTTTCAAAACTGCAATATAGACAGATCAATAAGTTCTATAGATTTGAAGTCTTAATTCTTCAATAAAACGTTTTACATATTTAATTCTCATCATATGAATTCGTCAAATCGTCCCTGACATGCTCGTGCTATTTACCAAGTTGAACGATGTTAAAAAATATACTAATATCAAAGACACACCCCTGTTCAGTCATACATCTTGCGGACAAAATTACTACTTCTCTATCTCTACAATACGTTTTTAAACAAAAGGTGAAGTTCAAAAAATAGCCCTACCTAATAATAACCTTTTTTATAGTCATCAAAAACTGGAAAACTGTCCTACAGAATATTTTCTACCTACTTAGATACTTACTCATGAGTAGGTTAGGGAGTGTAGAATGTGACGTCAAAGCGCAGTTTCTTTTAATGATTGATACTCTTTAACAACTTCAATGAATATGGTAGGTATAGTTGGTTTGGGATGCTAGCCAGGTAACCTCCAAGTGTGCCCGGGTGCTGCTGATCCTCTTGGATACGTCCGAGGGGAAGAGCAGTATTCGGGCCGGTGCGCCCCGGTAACATGGTTAATAATTTTCCTACAGGGATATTGTTAGCCATGGCCAATGACCTGGCGGAGGGAGGTTTCTCCGCGTGTCCCTCTGATTAGCAGAGGGCACTGCGGATGAAACTGGGGGTGAGACACCCCGGGGCGGGGGGCAGCGATGCCCATCGCGGGAGGAAGAAAACCTCGTTAAAAAATTACGGGAGGGCGCGAGCCTCTGGAGGGACAGCCCAGAGGCGAGCGGGAGCCCCGGCTGGGGCGACTGCCGGACACCTGGGATGCATACTTTGGGTTCCCCAGGCGTCCAGCACAGACAGCATGAGGGTCATGCCGTGGTGGTTTTGAGTGGGTATACCTGGTTGGAGTCCCACATAACCTTCGTTCTGCCGCATTCGGCCTCAGAACGGGGGTACCTATAAAAGGTTTTCCACCACGTCAAAAAAAAAAAAAGGTATAGTTGGTTTGTCTAGTGGTCTATTAAATATAGAAAGAAGCCTTTATTTTCATACCAAATTCGATCATTGTAACTCAACTTTCTTACTTAGGTACTTGAAACATACCTATAATATGACTCAAAAAAAGTAGAGATACATTTATTGACTTTGGTATCAAATTAAATAGTAGAAACATTAGAATAGAATAGAATAGAAAAGTTTTTTATTCAAATAAACTTTTACAAGTACCTACTTTACATTAGCATGGATTCCTTCCTGACCTTCATTTATATCCTTTGATACCATATTGATTGATGATTGTAAATTAAATCACACAATGAAGCAAATGTTAGTGGACACCGACAAATGACGATCTCGTATCAGCCATGTGTTCGAAACAACCGGCGTTCTGTTACCGAAAGTAATCCAACAAATCGTGCCGATCACCATTTTTCAATCGGCCGTTTTTATACACAATTAATAATACGTAAAAATCATTAACGAGCGAGACAAGGGAACAAACGTCGTCGCCGTCCTTTGTGGTCGGCATAAAAAAGGAAGGGGAGATAAAAAGGGATAAAAAAGGGGATAAAGGCTGTGCACCCCGCGGGGCGGCGGAACATCGGCACTAAACCAACACGGGACCACGAGGCTGCGCGTACGCTTCTTAGGCCGAGTGCTCATTGATACCTACTGCAATCTCAACTGTGACACTGATACAAAAAAGTAATACATGCAATTTCATGAAAACTTTTCGGCTACGGAACATGAGGTCTTGAGTTAGATTCCCGAGGCAATTGCAATAAAAATCGGATTTTTCTGTCAAACAAGTTCTCAGTAGCAGTCCAGTATGATTAGTCCCGCTTTGCAGCGCTCCAAAACTTTATAGTATACTATTGATCGAATCACATTGACTTCAGAGTAAAATGGACTTAAAATGGGTTATATTTGAGTTCGCCAATACATTCAACATTCGAAAACAGTCAGCGCTCCAAGCAGAAATGTTGTAAAATAAATATTACGACTTTAAAATAAGAGTCTTTGGGTTCATTTTGCTCTGAAGTGTGTGTATCGATACTCGAATTTCGATCATCGTTGCCACTATGTAAAAAGTTGAGAAGTTGGCGGTGCAAAACTCCCGAGCCTCAGACAAGACGTAATACCAACCGTGGTCCTGCGTCTCATCTCTCTGCGGTTGTATCGAGTTGTTCGTCTGCGATGCTTTCTGCTAAATGATACTTAATCTGGAAGTTTGCATATTGCGCGAGATCCGTTTGAGACTGTGAAGTCTTATCAATTAGGAATTCACCTTGGTTTTTAATTAAAAAATTGAGAAGTAGGTACAATAAATTTTTCTTAAGTGAAATAAATTGTGCTGTGTGACCGTAAAACCCATTAATGAAATCAAACGAAGATAGTTAATTTGAATTTGGAATTACTCTATTTAGGGTTCCGACTCACGTGTTGTGTGTACCCGGCTTTACACCGCCGTTGCTATTGAAACGCGAGCGTGTACCGATGATGTACGAAATCGTTTTATAAGTGCTCGTAACTGAAATGTAGGGTGTCGTTTTTGATATTAATGGACGGTATTTATGACGAGCTGAATGAGAATGAAGGAACCGGGAGATTCTGTGATGTAGTGACGTCAAATGAAGTAATTGAAGAGCATCTTTATCTAAGTAGCGCTTCCTGTTAATTGAAAGAATAACTCCAGACTCTATGTTGAGATTTTAAAGTCTTAAACCCTAGCCTTGAGATTTTAGAGATTTTTGGCACATCTCTTTTAAGGCCTTTAGCAAATCTCCTTTAAGGACTTTAATATATCTCCGCTGCGAAACCATATATTTCCCGCCCGGCACAGTTTGATGTGACTGTGACTTGAAAAAAATTCAACAATTTTTTTGGCTCATATTTATGTCAATGCCATACATCTATTCTAAGTATACATATAATAAAATCGTAGAATTGCCGTATCTGTACATTGAAGATTTTTGCAAAATAATAACTGGGGGATGTTAGGGATAAGTAATAGAACGTAAAAAAGGTATTTTTGAAATTTTTGTCTGTTTGTCTGTTTATCTGTTTGTCTGTTTGTCTGTATGTTTGTGCGCGCATCACGTAAAAACTACTAAATGGATTTAAATGAAACTCGGCATGATTTAAGTTCATACTATGGAGTAACATATAGGATACTTTTTATCCCGAAATTGAGCACGGTTCCCTTGGGAGAGGGGATGAAAGGCAAAATGTGTACATAGCTGTAATTCGTTAACGGGTGGTCCGATTTCATTTATTCTTTTTTGTTAGAAAGTAGATACTTTAAAGACTACTGGCTAATCTCTGAAAGGCTGGACCGATTTTGATGGGACTTGAACTTTTTACAGTTTTTAGCAAGGTATCAAAGGAGCTTAGGAAAAACAAAATGATTCACACGGGATTATTAAAATCAATATCCACGCGAACGAAGTCGCGGGTATCCGCTCGTAAATAAATATAGCAACCAGTTAGCGGAGGCAGACCGGCATACTTGGCATCAGAAGTTGTTCTTTGTCGTGTAAACCGTCGTGCTAAGGCGTCGTCCTAATTGGCAAACGATCGTACGATCAGTACGATCGATTTCGTCGTACGATCGAATCTATAATATGAAACCCCTAGTGTCCTTCTTGAAGCTCGCAAGTCATCGCACGATCGCAGTAGGTACATTAATTTTCATCGTACGACAAAATCGTATCGTTTGATCGTACGACCGTTAACAAATTAGACGCATGAACGTAGGTATACTCTGATTTTTAATTCGGTGGAATTAAGACGTTTCTTAATGTTACCAGAGATAAAACAGTTCCCACAAAAAAGATAATATCTACCTAAATCCAAAACTTACATAGAAATAAAAATCAATTGACTCATATGACAAATGTCTGTCAGATAGGTACTTCAGGTAAAGGTCGACCAGAATCTCATGAAAAATAGGGAAATTAAATTTTGTAGTAAGCAACACCAGTTTAACTCGGCTGACCTAGTGATAAACAAAGTAATTACATTCAGAACACCTTACCTGGGATCGTTTCACGAAACGAAAAATCAAGCAACTGCATTTTAAATACAAAAACAAAGTAATCAACATCCAATTACTTTGTTTTTATGTTGTGCTTGTTGTTTACTTGGTTTTGCATTTATATTCCGGGTTAGTGTGTGCAGTTACTTTGTTTGGGCAATTCAAATTTCAGTAAACGGTTCAAGTTATTTGAAATATTAAACTATGATAAAAAAACTACCCGACAAAACTTTTGTTAATGCAAAAGAGTCAATTTCACAAAAAATGTCAGTTACTTTGTTTATCGCTAGGGCAGCCGCAGTATTGCTAACTTTGGAATTTCATTTCCGTATTTTTCATGAGATTCTGGTCGATCTATAAGTAGGTACTTTAGTTTGGGGTAAAATCGAACTTCAGGTGGTAGCTCTGTTTTTCATACAAATAACTCATTGTATTTTTAAATGACAACTGTCAGAATTCCACCGAAATAAAAATCAGACTATATAGAATCGGCCATTTTGGAGATCGTTACCAAAGTTATGACCTCCTAGAATATTGCTGAACAAAAGCATTAACAGCCACTAGAACTAAATTGTTATTTTTACGCAACATCTGTCAGATTTGACAGGGAACAAATGCATTCCGAGTGCTTAGTCTAAAGCGGAGCACTCGAAAACGAACTCGAAAACTATTGATCGATTTCAGAGTAAAATAGACCTAAAATGGCTTGTATTAAGGTTTGAGTTCGCCAATACATTCAGCATTCGAACAATGCTGAATGTATTGGCGAACTCAAACCTTAATACAAGCCATTTTAGGTCTATTTTACTCTGAAATCGATCAATAGTTTTCGAGTTCGTTTTCGAGTGCTCCGCTTTAGACTAAGCACACAGTTCAGTAGAATACTGATACCGCCACAATAAACTATCGGTCTATTATTACCGCTAATCATCTTTATCTCTACGAAACTGGAAGCTTTTAAAGCAATCAACACTTATTAAGAAAAGTGGTTATTTAATTGATACGTCAATTCAATTGTGCGGTTTATCTCAGCGTCAATTGTACAATAGCAATAGCCGTATCGATACGGGGCCAGTCTCAAATGGAACAGAATTCAGTGGGACGGTGATGCCATTCTTTTGCTAATGGTATTAAATAGTCGTGGCCTTGATAAGTGCTTTAACTAATGGTAAGAGGATCCGAGATAGCAAGCTAGCAAAAAAGATACCTAAGTATATTTGAATTTGAATTCAGAATATCAAAACAAAATGAAAATAAATAAAACAAACTGAAACCTTAATACAAGCCATTTTAGGTCGATTTTACTCTGAAATCGATCAATAGTTTTCGAGTTCGTTTTCGAGTGCTCCGATCTTAGACTAAGCACTCTGAAGTGACTATCTGCGATTTCGAAATACCTACTGCTTCTTATAAGAAAAGCTCATAGAATGGGGCTACTTTTTAATCTGGAAAAATCTACAGTTCCCACGGGATTTCAAAAAAAACCGAAATCTATAGCTACAGCTATAGGTAGATCACCTAACTATAGCATATACCTACTATATTTCTATGTATCTACTATGTATGTATGATGGTTGGAAAAGGGAGCGGGAACGGGAACCGGAAATCCACGATTCCCTCGGGATTTGAAGAACCGAAATTCACGCGGGCGAAGCCGCTGGCAAAAGCTAGTAATCTATATAAATTAAACTAAAATTAAAATAGATTAAAGTAGTCCGGTGCGCCACAAGGCGATTCTGTCAGCCCGATATGTTTGCTTATCCATAAAGCCGGGGCGCGTGCTTTATAACCTTTTGTCACGACACCAATTGGATGTCCCGATAATTTACTGTAACGTGACGACATTAATACCGGGCCCGTGGGCACTCGATAATGTAAATAAACAACCTGTAAATAACCGAGCCGGGGCGCTCGCTGTGACAATATGGACACCGCTGTGATATACGGACGTAATTCGAGACTTAATTGACCGGGTGACCCGTTCGATTCGCGGTGTCGCATTCGTTATTGAGTAGGTACCGATATCGCGGAATGATATTGATTTAGTTTAAACAGGATTTGAATCTTCCCAAACCTATGCCCAATCCTGCCAAATATTAATGAAATCGAAACGTTCAAAGGACGGTTTATGGGATACCGTAGACTGTTTGATTATTATAGTGTCAGATTATTGTTGAAAATCAATTAGAATTTTTAGAAATAGTTTACAGATTATTAATTTCATTATGAAAATAGGATAGAATGAACTGACATTTGATTCATTCAATGGCGCCGAACCGCCATCTTGAATTATTGGTATAAATACGGGCATTTCGAAGCCATGAATTCAGTCTCCTCCAGAGACTCAACCGACTATTAGATGCTTCAGCATCTAGGTCGTGATATTTGATTGAGGGTTGCGATAGCAATCACACCCTAATCGAATAAAGTGCTGCCATTTTGGACTTGGCTGAGTGTAATTAAATTAATTAGTATAAAATAGATTTTGAAAAGAGATCTCAGTTAAACTAATCTGTGATTTGATATTAATTAAGTTTGTGCGGGTGATAAATAAAGATATTATAATAAGTAGTTTGATTTAGTTTTAATACTAAACCATATCCTGCTTCTGTAATGATGATGTCTACAATAGTCTGTAGATATATGCTAGGTAGATACGTGTAGATATTATGTTAATTCAGAAGAGTTACCGAGGAAGGAGGAATAGGACCCGTACCCGTGAAAGGGTAGCGCCCTTAGTGCTCCGAAACGAGTGTTCATACAGCTGCTAGCGTCGTACGGACTCTACGCGGAGCGAGTTCCGTACGGAACAATCCGCGTCTCGCTGTGAAACGATGTTCTAGCACCTCACGTGTGTCTCCGTTCCGGAAGCCCGTACGAGAGATCCGAATCTACGGGTTGAAACCTGAGTGGCTGTGAAACCAGCCATACTCCTGAGTCCTGAATCCCTAACCAGTTTCGCGGCATCCTATACCTACCGTAAGCTAAATCGCTGGACGGCACTACTTTGCCGGTAGGGTGGTATCTAACTAACCATGACTGAAACCTGCCACCAGACCAGACCAGAGACAATTTAGAAATTCTCAAACTGCCCCAACCGGGAATCAAGTCTAGAACCATAAGACCACAGCGCTCACCACTGCGCCACGGGGATGGTTTTGACGTATTTTAATTAAGGCGATCCTTCACAAGCCCGCGCCATACGTGCCGTCGCAGTGGTTGTCACCACGGCCGTGTACCACCGCGGGGGGTGGGCCATTGATCGAGTTCAAATGGCCGGCGCCGGCGCGCATTGTGCGTCCGGTATCTTATTATTAAACGATAGCATTGAATTAAAACCATTAAAATATTGTGTCATATCATACCTAGCTATTAATATCCGGGATTGGTTTTTTTTTGATTATTTTTAACTTAATGTTCGAGTTTACGTTTCCTTTGTGGCTGCGAGTGCAACTTAATTCATACTTCATTCTATAGTGTTTATAATTTTATAATCTCTTTAATTCTCTCGTGCCATAAGTATATAATATGGGACCCAGAGAGTCACTGAGAAATAAGTTTAAGGAAGTTAAAATTATGACAGTTTATAACCAATATATTCTTGAAAATTTAATATATGTACACAAAAATATCGATTTTAAGAAAAACGTGACTGTCATAACATTAATCTTAGAAATAAAGATAAACTTGTGTTGCCCACTACTAGGCTGCGAAAAGTTGGAAAATCATTTGTTGGTAATTCTGTACTTTTTTATAATATGTTGCCAGAGAACATTTTGGATATGTCTCTCAATAAGTTCAAAGGTTTTATTAAACGCAAATTAATTGAAAAGTCTTACTATAGCTTAAAAGATTTTTTTAATGACATAAATCCATGGACATAGATTGCTCTAAAAGCCAACAGTTCAAATCATTTTTATGGCTATTATACCATATTGTAAGATGGTGATAATAAAAAAAAATAAACCCGGCTGAGTTTGTTGTGGGCTCTTCTCAGACCAGGGCGCGTTTCGAACCCTCGTAGTTTTAGTTTTAAGTTTCCGTAAATAATTATCACCATTGCCTGTACCTAAATTGACGTTCAAAAAGTGTACAGTGTACCAATTTTGAATAAAGTTTATTTGATTTGATTTGATTTACTTCGTCGTTTGTTCGTAATAATTACACAATTTAATGGTCGTGTTAAATATCTTATGGAGACATAATTTACTAAGAAAAAGATTAAAAACAAGATAGGCACAGTTAAATGCGCGTGTCAAACATCTTATGGGGAATAAAATGATTAAAACAAAACAAATTAGTCTCGATGGAAACCTCATAAAAATTTGAACAACCAGGGATCTTCCATCCAATACAGTTACCTACCTATTTAAATTAATATTAAAATTAAAAAAAAAATAATTGTAAAAATAAATAAATTAAAACCTATCCAACTGTCACAGAATCATCCCCGATCACTTGTCGTTTGTCATTCCGCCGCCAGGAGTTGGGAAAGCAGAAATGACGACAAAAAATGACTTTTTCGCTCCAAAGAACCCGGCCCACTGTCCGTCACAATGCGGTAGCGCCACCGCCAAATTATGTAACAATGACGTGGTGACATTTTTCTTTGAGCTGCCAAAAGGAATGTAATAGCTAGAGGGTACAAATACAAAATCCACTTATTTTTATTGTACGTTTTGTTGTTCTCGTTTCGGTTTTTGCGAGGCCACCTACGTCGAGAGCAGCGTGAAATGACAGTTGGAAGAAAGAGAATAAATACTTTGGATTAGTTGCGAGTCGCTTGTCGGCATCCGATTACGCGCAAAATTATAAGAGACCTTTCAGGTAGACCGGCGCGGAGAGCAGAGCAAATTTTAATCGCATTTAAAATTGAATTTTAAGACATTGAAATAAGCTTTATTTTTACATTTTATCTCTTTTATGATAAGAGGATGCTCGAGGATGCTCCCAATACGCTCTGTGTGAAATATTAAGAGCAGCCGCTCGGCTGCTCGTCGAGCCGGTCGGCTGCTCCATGCTCGTGCTCTTTCGCGCTCGAGCATCCGACCGGCTCCGTTCGCGTGCTCTTTCATGCTCGCACAGCCGACCGTAGGCCGAATTGCTCTGCATGCCGTCCGGCCCAAGAGCGTACGCTCGGCTCCGAACGCATCCGCGTGTCCGTTCACACAGACCGGCGCGGAGAGCAGAGCAAATTTGAACGGCCGGTCTGTGTGAAAAAAGAAATGCTCTCCGATGCTCTCCGCGCCGGTCTATCTGAACGGTCCCTAATACGTAAATGGATCTTTCGATTTATAGTGAGTAAGTATTAAGACTTGAGGAGTGCACTATTCTTATTTTATAAAATGCTAGATTTTTTCTTAAGTCTTTGGGCAGATATCATAGGGGAATGCGATGATGTGAACCAGACTCTAGGATTCATCACGCTTATCTGTAGAGGTAGGTACCTACTCATAGATAAGGTTCTAACTACTTATATTATTATTTATTTTCTGAGAGTGTCACTTTTCGAGTTAACGCTGACTGTGCGAAAATGTGTCATTTATTATGGAAATTAACTTTAGGGAAAACGTCATGATTTTAATGTTCCATGCTAAATCACGAATAGATAGATGCCTAAACATTTGACCCATGTCTCTATCAATATCTACCTGATCTGGACAGAATCGTGGATGAAAAATAAAAAATAATAAAATATGAAAAAATCTTGCGCACCGAAAGTAACTACCAGTTACCACTATCTATGTAGCTATCGGTTGTTCAAAATAATATAATATATCTCGCCAAATTGTAGGGACATATTTTCATAATTTCCAGCAGTGTATAAACATAAACCTTAAACACCTACCTATCTAAACATTTCCTCCCATTTTAATATACCTTACTTACTTAATAGTTAGAGTTCAAACGTCCATTCAAATTGTAGCGATTTTAAAATCCTTATATTATTACGGAGTTCACAATAAGTAATTCGAGCTAATGCGGTTTTAATGGCGGGCCACGGCGCGGGCAAGTCGGCGGGCGGACTGAGCGTTTAGGGCACGTTATTTATTATAGCGATCACCATTGTTTCGAGATTTTGACTGATGCCACTGATGGCCGTGTAAATAATCATTCGCTTTTAGGGTTCCGCACCCGAAGGGCGCCAATCGGGACCCTATTACCGTCATTCCGTCCATAGCGTC
This sequence comes from Melanargia galathea, assembly GCA_920104075.1. Classification (NCBI taxonomy): domain Eukaryota; kingdom Metazoa; phylum Arthropoda; class Insecta; order Lepidoptera; family Nymphalidae; genus Melanargia; species Melanargia galathea. The sequence continues at coordinate 14,175,115 of OV049874.1, read as the reverse complement.
ATTCACAGGGATCTATACAGATTAGATACAGCTTCAGCCGAAATAAGTAGCCGGTTGAAATTTTCACAAAATAGCTTGTTTTACTACAATGTCATGAAATAAAATAAAAAAAATTATGCCCATGCACAAAAACTCGCAAAAATAATTTCGTATTTTGTCAGAGAGAGAGGTCAGATTGCCTACATAGGTACCTACCTACCTACCCCATAGTAAAACAAAGAATGATAAAAATAGGATTTATTGGTGGGGTCATATTTTGTTTAGTGCCTTGATGATGCTATGGAATCTATCGCGTTATTTGAGTTTAAGTATACCTAAAAGAATTCATACTTAAGTGTTTGCTATACGGAGTCTTTTGTGCGCAAATGTGACTCGCGCTTGGTTGATTTTTTTTTTCGTTTTATGTTTCGTAATCATTTTTAGTTGTGCCATTGTTGGACGTTCATAAGTTAGAAATTATGACATGTAATAATGTTCAATTTGTGACTATAAGGTATTAATTTTAAATGAAATTAACTACCCAGGTAGGTACTTAGGTACTTATGGCTACACCTATTTGATAAACTAACGCCCGGTTACTGCCCGCCGCTGTTTACGATCAAATCACGAAAGGAATGGTTATAACGATTCGATACGATATTTGATCGCAATAAGGACCAAAATAGCTGTCGCTGTTAACAATGACATCTATTTTGGATTAACGTAAAACAAAAAATAACGTTATAAATAAAAGCACACCGTAACGTTAATTTACGTAAGGTGTAACATATCTGATAACTGTGTTTAAGTTCAGTACCTACTTAAGAGCAGTTTTACCTTTTTTCTGAAAAATCTAAGATTTCAAGCTCCAAATTTAGCATCGTAGGAGAGACTTTCACATATTTCAATACATGTTTTAAATAAACTAATCCTTCATATTGACATTTGTCAGAACATATTTACAAAAACTATTTTATTTATTTTGTAATGATCAATTTCCCACACCTCGTTTTAATAAAATAAATAACAGACTCAACTTTGAAGCTCTATATCTGTCCTTAAAAGTCATCTGATTTACTTGAAAAAAATACTTAAATATCAGACATATAGTCCTATTGACACATTACAGACCAGAATATAGATTTTTAATCAAATTAATGGTTAAAAAAAAAAGAACTTCCGCCAAATTTCCCGAATTATACGGTTACTTTAACACGATTTTTTGTATTGAAAAAAGCATAAATTCAATAAAATTTTTATGTAGAAATAAACTACGTTCTTTAACGAATCTATATATATAGTTTAATTAACAATCCATTTATTTGATCAAACATAAAAACTTATTAAACATCCCCCTAAATTACAATAAATAGCTATGCAATGTCTTCGCTTATTTAGTATGCGCCCGGCGCTCGTTGGGGAAGGACCTGTGCAGTTTTTGCCACCATCCAGATGCACGTACGAGAGTCGTGTAAACACTAATTTATACAACGACTGCAAAGTTTTGAGCATGAATAATTTTCTAAAAAATATGCGTGAGTATTTTTTTAAATAAGTGAAATTACAGCATAGCACCTAGGACAGTCACGGAAATATGATATTATAAACTAATACTAAAGTAGTCCATTTTGAAATCCAAGATGGCCGTCATATTTTTTTTTTTTTGAAGAAATTATCATCTATCTATACATATAATAAAATCGTAGATTTGCCGTATCTGTACATAAGAGAATTTTGCAAAATAATAACTGGGAAATGTTACGGTTGAGTAATAGAACGATAAAAGCTATTTTTGAAATTTTTGTCTGTTTGTCTGTTTATCTGTTTGTCTATTTGTCTGTATGTTTGTGCGCGCATCACGCAAAAACTACCAAATGGATTGAAATTAAATTTGGTATGATTTAAGTTCATACTACGGACTAACATATAGGATACTTTTTATCACGAAATTCAGCACGGTTCTCTTGGGGGAGGGGATGAAAGTCAAAATGTGTACTTAGCTGTAATTCATTAACGCGTGGTCCGATTTCATTCATTATTTTTTTGTTAGAAAGGAGATACTGATTACCGGCTAATCTCTGAAAGGCTGGATCGATTTTGATGGGACTTTCACTGGCGGATGTTTACACATTTTGATCTACCGTTTTTAGCAAGTTATGAGCTCAAAGGAGCTTAGGAAAAACAAAATGATTCCCACGGGATTTTATAAAATATCCACGCGAACGATGTCGCGGGTATCCACTTGTTTATAATATGGGTCTCATTTCATTTCCGAAGATTTTTGCAAAATAAATACTGGGGGATGTTAGAGATAAGTTATAGAACGTAAAAAAGCTATTTTTAAAATTTTTGTCTGTTTGTCTGTTTATCTGTTTGTCTGTATGTTTGTGCGCGCATCACGCAAAAACTACTGAATGGATTGAAACAACGAAACTTGGTACGATTTAAGTTTATACTACGGAGTAATATATAGGATACTTTTTAATTCAGCACGGTTTCCTAAGGAGAGGGGATGAAAGTCAAAACGTGTATTTAGCTATAATTCAATAACGCGTGATCCGATTTCATTCATTCTTTTTTTGTTAGAAAGTAGATACTTTAGAGATTACCGACTATTCTCTAAAAGGCTGGATCGATTTTGATGGGACTTTCACTAGTGGATGTTTACATTTTGATCTACCTAAACATCCGCCAGTTAACTTTTAACAGTTTTTAGCATGATATGAGCTCAAAGGAGCTTAGGAAAAACGAAATGATTCCTACGGGATTTTTAAAAACCAATACATATCCACGCGAACGAAGTCGCGGGTGTCCGTTTGTTACTATAATAAAAGTCGCACTTGCACTTCTGACTAAACCGACATTTTAGCAGTAAACAAAGATTGCCTACTTTTTATTGTTCTATTGGTAAACTTTAAATAATTGTACCTACTCTTATCAGAAAATGTACCTATTCAAGAACTTCATCAGGTGCAATGCAACAGCTCTGTTATGTTATTTTCAGACAGATGATTTGAAATATAATAATAATAATAATTGGTAGGTAATTGTTAAATAATTAAAAAGGTATTTGTTTCTTTTATTAGTTAGTTTAGAAAAAAATGGCTGAAGGCTAAATATGCGTGACACCTATGATATAAATACGGAACCCTACATGTATTCATAGAGAAGAACATCATATTATCCTGGTCGCTTTTGTTTTGTAAGTTGAACGTAGATTCATGAAATACTTATTCGATAAAAATATTTTATAATAAACATTATATATATAATACTACAACATCAAAGAAATAATTCAGAAATTTATACAAGTACCAAAACTAAATTCATGGTCGCGCTATATGCAAGTGGTCGTCCGTGCAGCATGCCGCCCGTCTACCTGCCGTTAGATACCTAAACTTCCATAGCGCGAAACTGGGAGAGGGGTCTTAAGTAGGTATACCTACTAACGTCACATAGTTAGCTTCATCTATACAAATCATAGACTTACCGTATCTGTACATTAAAGATTTTTGCAAAATAATAACTGGGGGATGTTAGGGATAAGTAATAGAACGTAAAAAAGCTATTTTTGAATTTTTTGTCTGTTTGTCTGTATGTTTGTGCACGCATCACGCAAAAACTACTGAATGGATTGAAATGAAACTTGGTATGATTTAAGTTCATACTGTGGAGTAACATATAGGATACTTTTTATCCCGAAATACAGCATGGTTCCCTTGGGAGAGGGGATGAAAGTTAAAATGTGTAGATACTTAGCTGTAATTCATTAACGCGTGGTCCGATTTCATTCATTCTTTTTTTGTTAGAAAGGACATACTTTAAAGATTACCAACTATTCTCAGAAAGGCTGGATCGATTTTGATGGGACTTTTACTGGCGGATGTTTACATTTTGATCTATCTAAACATCCGCCAGTGAACTTTTAAAAGTTTTTAGCAAGGTATGAGCTCAAAGGAGCTTTGGAAAACAAAATTATTCCCACGAGATTTTTAAAAACCAATGTCCACGCGAACGAAGTCGCGGGTGTCCGCTTGTAGGCAACTAAATGATCAATAAGGTGATCTAATTTTACATAATGGAGTGGTAAATAAAACCTCTACCCAATACAATTCAATTTTAGAATCATGGATATACATATGTACCTCTTCCAAGTTAGCCCGCTTCCATCTTAAACTTCATCATCACTTACCATCAGGTGAGATTGCAGTCAAGGGCTAACTTGTAGTTGAATAAAAAAAAAATAAAAAACCCTACTTACTAAAAATTCAAAAGCAACTAAAATTCACATAATAAAACGTGCAACACACCAATTGTTATCGCGCCATCTGTGCTCAAAACTAAAAACCCAGCTAATTGGCCCGCTATCAGATCGCACGATAGGGCCCGCTCGTAGCTGACACGCTATAAAATGTATAACGATTCTCTCCGAACCGAACGACCCGCCATTGTATTTCCGAAAAACAGAAAAAAAAACGAAAAAAAAAAAACATCGTCACCTGTCGTGTCATTTGGTCCCAATAAACATGCCGCCAAAGAAAACACGAAATTAGGAAAAAAAATATTGGAATCGCCGAAAAGTGACCCGAACTTGTCTTATGACAGTTCGTCTACGAACCCTTATCTACCTACTGACTTATAGTACTTAATACATGCCAAATGTAGCTTTATTTTTAAAATAGTACAGTTCAATTTTGAGTGAGTGATGGTTTATTGTTTTAGGCTTAACACAGGCGGTCGACTTTTTTGCAGATGGTCAATTGATGCCTGGGGCCTATTTAATAAACGTTACAAATTGTAAAATACAATTACAGGTAACAGGCTACAATTCTACAAGTTTCTGTTTAATAAAAATTATGCTTTACAAATTTGTCATGGTGGAAAATTTACAAATTTGTAAAATTTATCTACAATTTTGTAGATTTCTGTTTAATAAACATTTTCACTTGACAGGTGAATATTTACATATTTGTAGGAAAAAGTGCTTTATTGAACACATAATTGTAATTACAAGTTTACATATTTTGTAAATTGTAACACAATTCTGACAGGCAGTCTCACCCTGTGTCAAAATGTCTTACAATTTGTAAAAATCAGCCAAGTGCGAGTCGGGCCTCGCTCTTTCAGGGTTCCGTACATAATTATAAACAATATAATATTTTGGGTCTAAGAAATATTTAATTTCCGAGCTAGACATCGCAACAAACCGTGAAAGAAAAACCCAAAAAAATGTTCGTTTATTTTGGTCACAGCTTATAAACTATTTAATAAATCGTTGTTTTCAGTATTTGTTGTTTAAATAGAGCATATAGCACATAATATACTGAAATATCATATTCCCAACTAGTTTAGTTTTTGAGATAGCCCCCGTCACAAAAATGGTCTAAAACTGACAACTTTGATGGCCTCCCATTCCCTTATTTTTTGAGATAAAAATTAAAAAAATATATATTTGTACTCTACTTAATGAGCTCTAAACAATGATACCCCACAAGCTAGGGTAAAGAAAAAAAATTTTTTTCCGGCTCCTTTTTCATGTATGGGAGCCCCCCTGAAAAATAATTTAATTCAATTTCTAATTCAATATTTGATTTTGGGTTAACGTTTTACACTAAATACCAAAATTTCAGGTTTGTAACTCATTTCGTCTGCGAGCTAGAGACCTGTGACCGGCGGACAGACGGACAGACAGCCGAGTGACATTAATAGGGCTCCGTTTTTTACCCTTCGGGTACGGAACCCTAAAAATTAAGAAACGTTTTGAATTTTAATTTGAATTAATAAAAAATGGTTCTAACATCGAGCAATGAAAGTAGTGATGATGAATATTGGAATGTACAGCAACGGCCCCACAGTTTTTCGTAAAAGATTAAATTTTAGTCTTAATGTGACCGACTTTTCTTTCAATGAAAAATTTCGGGTAAGCAAGACTACCGTCGAATATTTGATAAATAGAATAGGACGTTATCTTGAACACGATACGGTCAGAAATGCAGCCCTTACGCCTACTGAACAAATTTAGTGTGCATTACATTGGATAGGCTGTGGCTCACAATACCATGTAGTAGCAGATGCACACGGTATTAGTAAAGGAACGGTACATAACTGCATAAAACGTGTTTCTGGATTTGTGGTTAGTAAATTATTCGTCAATTTTATTGACGCCAATAGTAAGCTACCACTACATATTTGTAATTTACAATATTGTAATTTACCACTACATATTTGTAAATTACAATATTGTCATAAAACTCTACAGGCGTTTTTTACATATGTAAACTTTTATTAAACAGCCTTTAGAAGTATGACAATTGTAAGTTAATTAATTGTAACTTTCTTACATATTTGTAACTTTTATTAAACAGTACTTGCCCTACAATTTAACAATTATGTAGCTTTTTTACAAATTTGTAGGATTGTAACGTTTATTAAATAGGCCCCTGGTAAAAGTGTAGCTACCTATAATATAAGTAGTATTTATTCTCGAGCTTAACTGATAAATTCTGTGTGAAGTTTGACAATGACTATAGTATTATTATACACCCAACACCCGAATAAAATGGTATTCCGACTTACCAAGTTTGATGTATCTAATTTATTACATATACACATATTTAAACATAAGATAGATATATAAGGCTCTCATCTACTAGAAATAACTTATGTATGTAGGTACTGAAGTATGTATGATAAGTCATTTCTAGTAAGAGCCATAAATATTCATTAAATAAGTCAATTAAAACTTGCAGCCTGATCACAAAATCCAAACGATCAAAAGAGCTGAAATATTATTTGAAAGATTTAATTTAATAACATAAAAAGAAAGTAGGTAGGTACCTAATTTAAATTCAAAACATAAATCGATCTTTGTAGAAATTACTATATGCACCTATTACTATGTAATCTATACTTGCCATAAATTAATTTTATCACTTACGTATAAGGTAATAAGTTTTGCTGAAACCTTTTGTCTATAGTCTGCAAAAGCTCTTATAGTTTCGTAGGGACATTTTTCGGACTAATCGTTTTGACTCACGGAAATTTACGACGTGATACATTACCTACCAAGGGCGAAATAAAACGTCGGCCGGACTTCATTAGGCCCTGTTTTTGTTCGATTTCGCATTGTGCTCTAATAATGGCTTTTTAGAGTTGTCCTCCTTTGACTTTGATGACGCCTTCCGAATTTCATATTTACGAAATCGTCAAGGGCTTTTACGTTCATGTCAAACCGTTTTTAACCCCCGACGCAAAAACGACGGGGTGTTATAAGTTTGACGTGTCTGTGTGTGTGTGTGTGTGTGTGTGTGTGTGTGTGTGTGTGTGTGTGTGTGTGTGTGTGTGTGTGTCTGTCTGTTCCCCTGTGGCGCTCAAACGGGTGGACCGATTTGAATGCGGTTTTTTTTGTTTGAAAGGTGAATTAGTCGAGAGTATTCTTAGCTATGTTTGATGAAAATCGGTCCAAGATGGCCGCCGCTACAAAATGGCGGATGATATATTTTTTCACAACTCCCTTGATATGGGTATCAAATGAAAGGGCCTGACTAGTAGAATAGCACTATTGCAAATTCAAGATGGCCGCCGCCACTAAATGGCGAATGTCGGGGGTTTTTTAAATTTTCAATTTACACTTGTTGATTGATGTAGGTTGGAATTTGGTAGGATAGGTCGAAAATTATTATTTTTCTGTATACCTACTTAACTAAGTACAAATTTCAAAGATTTTTATTTTGTAAAGTAGATAGATACCTAGGTAAAAATAGATCTATAGATATTAGTGTACTTTGTCGGAGTGTGCCCGACTAGTTTCGAACCCATCCGGGACCCTTAGTCATGAGCATGTTCGTGCGGCGCGGCGCAAAACAAACTGCGTGCGGCCCGAGCGGCCACACGGAGGGCGCGCTGTGAGGGGGGCTGAGGTTGGGGGGGAAGCTGGCTCCGCCACAACATCGCTGACACCGTTGTCGTATTGGAGGCATGCCGTACTCACGGTAGATATCTGGTTCCAAATTGAGCGATCGCGTAGTATTGGCGTTAAAAAGCAGTTTTCCCCGCTGGTGGCAAAACCCATCCTTACAAGGTCATCTTACAAGGTCCCTTATAATAAAAAATAGTCTATGAATTAAAGAGTTCTTATTAACACCTAGCTGTGTTTATGGCGTTAAAGACTAAAGTAGTGTCTGAAAACAGTTGCCAATAAAAGCATAAAACTGAAAACTCAGAAAAAGTAGGTAATAAACCCAACTAGGTAGGTGCCTTAAAGGTGGCACTTAATCTAAAGCCACCCTGTCATGCCAAACGAAGTTAACACAGTCAGGAGATTTCAGAGAATAAAGGCAACAAAACATTTTTTTAAGGTCTAAAATCCCTAATGGCTTTCAGGTGTTACCTACTCTACTACTAGACGCCAATAAAAGAGCGCAACTGAAATTTCAGGATAATCTAAAACCGCCCGGGCACGATTCCAACGCGTTATCTAAAACATTCGCATTAGTATTACCGCGTCGCAGCTCGCGAAATCCTCACACCCCGCGCCTCGATCTCCCTAAAAAGCTCTGTGACACCTCCCTCCCACCCCACTGCACCCGTCCCGCTCACACCTACACACGCTAGCGACACAATGCGACACATAACCGACAGTCAAGAACGACACAACGCAACACTGGAAAACGCTGCAAAACCGACTTTACCGTTCTAGTTTTAAAGCTAATGCTCTAAATTGTGCGACACATTAGAGGACACCTAAAACACAAACGTGGAACGACTTATGTGTTAATTCGTGTTGTGTAATTTCAACCTTATTTATAATTGAGATAGGATAGAAAATTGGTGTTTAGCGTGTTGGGAAACGTAAAGACACAGTTTTTAAATGTCACGCAGTGTAGTCGTCTCTTTTCTTCGGGGTCCTGTCGCATCTGCCCAGCTCCTTTGGCATCCTTGGGCTTGCATGTACCCCCGCACATCTTTCATCCCGCTCTCAACACTACAGCCCAGTGTCCGGTCTCTCAGACTGTCAGCCGGTCGTGTGTTCTCCGTGTGTTATATACATGTACCTAATTTCGTTTATATTTGTATCACGTATTATATTGATACATGTAGTGAAGGATTAGGTGTGAGATGCACTGTGCAGTGAACTGTGTTTGGTGTTGTTGAAAAGAAGCATTCATGATTCAGGTTAGTTTTCAAAAACTTACAAGTCTTTTCCACTAAAATATTCTAATAAGTTTTATTGGAAAAATTATATTAACATTATATTATATGAAATATAAAAATAATTTTCGTAATTTAAGGTCAGTTATCAAAGCTCTTTTAGCTGACTATGGAAAGATTTTTAAAATTAAAAGCACTTCATATTCTAACTGACGTATTTTTGGCATTAATTACTTAGGTATATCTAGAGCAACAACGTCAAAAATTATGTTTAAGCCGTATAATATTTGCCCTAAAAGTCTTGTCAGTGCTTTGTCGTTGTTGAATCTAGACTATGATCTAGACGCTCTTTTGACCGAATACAGAAAGCTTGAAACGCTGAAAATTCTAATTGAAGTATTCTGGGTATTAAGTCCATAAAGCAATAACATCACAACTCACAAAATTAATTAAGTAGGTAGGTATGTATACCTATTAATTAATGTGCCCCTAAAAGTAGAAAGTTCCAAAGAACACTAAAAATTCTAACTGAATTATTTTTAATATGTCCAAAACATAATGTGACCACTGACCATGTGACCCGAAAAATAACATTTCACTATTATGTCGTTAATGTCCTGCTTAAATATTTAAAAAACGGACTTATGCTATTTCCAAAAAATGGTCGGTAGGTACGGCAGGCAACTAAATAATTGAATTTTTCAAAATCTGTGACCCCATTTCACCATAGGCTTAAAATAAATAGTACCTACATAACCTGCCTACCTAGGTAATAGAAACTTAAATAGAGTTTGTAAAATTGAATTATTACTAAATACGTACTTTGAGCCTTTGTTTGCTAAGAGCGAGGCCGCACTGCGAAAATTATTCGCGCGAATTTTATTCGCGCGGTTTATATTCCGCATTTTAATTTATTTTTTTCGCGAATTTTAAATCGCGTGTGCGTACAGCTTCATACATTCCCATATGTCACAGAATTTTGCGAAAAAATTCGCGCGAATAAATTTCGCAGTGCGGCCTAGGCCTAATAGTTTGATCGGCTTTTATGCCTAATTTGTTATTGTGTTTCGGCGTTGCGTTTTATTGCCTTTTTGTTTATTGTCTTGCTACTCCATTGAGGCGGTTCGCCTCTTTTGTTGTTGAACTCTGCGGCTTTTGAAACTGCCAGAACTACCGAAGTCGTATTTTCCTGTGAAATGTAGAGTTTGTTAGGTACATAGGCTTCCTACATAAACTATGGTTTATTATTATTTCTTCTTTACCTATGTCATGTATCACTAAACTATGACTCATGAACTCATGCCCTAACTACTATACCTATCTAAGTAGGTAGGTAGGTACCTATTCGGTTTTTAAATATTTCTTTTCTTCCTCTCTCTCTCTTTTTCTTATTCCTCATTGCTAAGGTTCATGATCCATTTCCATTATTAAATAATGTCCTCCCGCGACAGAATTTCGGCCACGGCGGCCAATCAAAACCGAGGCGGAGACTAGCCATCTACGCAGGAGATATTATAATTCACAAGTGTGTGCGCATACACAGGTGCACTCTTTCACTCTTGATTCCCTCACTCTCATAGTCCGATGGGACGCCAATACGACACGACCGGAGAGAGAGCAGGCGCCTCGGAGAGCACGTAAAGTGGAAAATTCTGTTTTATTAATATGTTGATTGATTGAATTGATGCGACAGAGACGCTGTCGCTTGCTTCGCGCTCTCGCTTGCACGCAAAATGCGACAGTGAGTCATGCTTTTTCGTGCGTGTAGCCGGCGTTCATCGATTTATGTACCTACCTATAATCTAGAATCAAGAGCTCGTAAGCTTCAAAAGCTCTCTACTTGCCCCCCCCCCCCCCCTTTGTCCATCGGCTGGCGACGCCCTTGCCGAAGCGATATTGAATTGACTGAAATTCAGTGATCGTAAATTTTTTTGTATGTTTGTTCGGCTTGCCTATACGCACCTATATCCAATATTTCTATACAACATAAGGCATAGACGTAGGTACGGTAAGTATATGCCTTTTTGTAAAGTAAAATAGAGCCTATCAAACATCATTCCATCCATATCAATCCATCCGCTTGATCCTTAAGCCAGAAACTAAAATAATGCTTCGAAGACATCCCCAGTGATATAGCGACATAAGCACTGAATTTATCTATTCAGTGGACGTAAGTCTATAATAGCGGTTTCTGTTTATTGGAATAAGATAGGTATACCCGTATTACTAATTCCCTGGAATTCTGACGTTTCGTAATGTTACCAGAGATAAAACAATTCCCACAAAAAAGATAAAAAATTCAAAACTTATGCAAATACAAATCAACTGTCGCATGTAGATATGACAAATGCCTGACAGACACTTCATGGTGATAATGTCATTCGACATCCATTTTTGAATAAATTTTTTCAATGTGCTTCTTTTGTTTTCTGTTGCTGTCGGTGTGCCCTTTCTAGTTTCGACTCTTGGTGTTTTCTATTTTAAGGCGAAACGAGTAATATTATTACGCGGCATATGGCTTGTTATGCTGACGGGGAATTAAAGTAGTTTGGGGTAAAATCGTACGTCGTAGATGTTAACCCTGTTCTCCATACAAATAACTCATCTGTAAATGACAATGTCAGCTGTCAGAATTCCGGGGAATTAGTAATACGGGTATAGGTAAGGTACCTTCTATTGCGAAAAAAAACCCCAACTTTAAACAAAAGACTAAATAACTCAACAAAACCGAGCATCGGCTTCACCCTGAGCTGGACTGATGCGAGCCAGATCTCGGCGAACAGCGATTGAGATGCGAGTCGTAAACAAGATCTCGGATAAATTCGTCGGAGCCGTCCTAAAGAGGCCCGGACACGATCAATCGCGATTGATCTATATATAAATCTGATTTTTAATTCCGTGGAATTTAGGCGTTTCTTAATGTTGCCAGAGATAAAACAGTTCCCACAAAAAACATAATAAATTCAAAACTTACATACTTACCATCGATGTAACATACCTATCTATAAATAAAAATCAATTACCTCATGTAGATATGACAAATGCCTGACAGATACTTCAGATGCTTTAGTTTGGCGTAAAATCTAACTTCAGGTGGTGACCCTGTTTTTCATTCAAACAAGTATAAATTAAAAATTAAAAAAAACCCCGACATTCGCCATTTTGTGGTGGCGGCCATCTGGAATTTGCATAGTGCTATTCTACTAGTCAAGCCCTTTCATTTGATACCCATATTGAGGGTGTTGTGATAAAATATGTAATCCGCCATTTTGTAGCGGTGGCCATCTTGGTCTGATTTTCATTAAACATAGCTAAGAACACTCTCGACTAATTCATCTTTCAAACAAAAAAAACCGCATTCAAATCGGACCATCCGTTTGAGCGCCACAGGGGAACAGACAGACACACACACACAGACACGTCAAACTTATAACACCCCGTCGTTTTTTCGTCGGGGGTTAATAAACGATCAATAATAATAATTGACAATCACGATGCATTTTACAATCGCGATTGATCATGTCCGGGTCTCCTAACTCGCGGATCAGCTCTAAATGACGATGGATTTAGACTGTGGTTTATTGGATACGGTATTTTTGGAAGTACCTACCCACCATGTAACGATTCTGAGAATAGAAAATAAAATCTTTATTTGTAGAAGAGCACTTACTTAAACTTAAAATAAAATATAACTATTGAAACATAATTCTTAGGGCCTATTTCACCACCCTCTGATAAGTGTCAGATAGTCTAAACGTAAGTTTTGTCACTTTCTTACTTTATGTCAAGTGACAAAGACAAAAGTTGTAGATAGCTATCTGGTACTTATCAGAAGGTGGTGAAACAGGCCATTAGTGTAACATTTTGTCTTGTACAGCAGTGCAATGCCACAAACAGGTAAGTCACTCAGCTTGTGTTGGAGCACAGGGCCTCTCAGACTGGAGACCGGTTTATCTGAGATTCCAGGTGTCCCAACGCTTGTGAAATTTTCAGTGACTTCCTATAGTATATATATAGTAGGTATACGAACGTCAATGGTATAAACTGTAATGAGTTTTTGGCAAACTATTAAAAAGAAAGTGCAAAGCATAAATGGAAGAAAAATGTAAGTAAAATGTAGTAAATATAAAACATAAACGTGTTTAAAAGTGTATTTACATAATATTATGGTTGTAAAAGGATATATAAAAGGATGGGTGGTAAGTAAAAGGATAAATGAGTAAATATTTATATGAGTATAAATAAAAATCAATTGCCTGTAGATATGACAATTGACATATATACGCCTTCGGGTAGGTACCTACTTTAGTTTGGGGTAAAATTGAACTTCAGGTGGTAACCCTGTTTTTCATACAAATAACTCATTCTATTTTTAAATAACTGACAGAATTCCACCGAATTAAAATCAGACTATAGCTTGATCAATTACAACAAGCAAGTAGGCAATAGAGCAAGGTATAGAAGAAGCAGATGCGCTCACGCGTGACGTTATTAGGTTTCCTGATCCAGGTACCGCCGCTGGCGATTACAACGACGTAGGTATAGTCCGTTCGGTAACATAGTGTCGGTACAGGCGCAGGTGCTCTTAATATTCTGCTTTTATTTTTTTTATTTTTTTCTGTTTGTAATTTTTTTTCTATTCGGATTCAAGATTATTTTCTAAGAGTCATTGAGAGCTTTTGTTAAACGAGACTAGAAGCCAGAAAGCTCGTAGAGGTGATTCTGAATGAAGCTGAATGCAATCTGTGTGTGTATTGGCTTTGTTGGTTTGTGTGTATTCACCTCCTCTCTTGTCGACTACACTGACATAGGTAAACCTGACGATTCTTCAGATTTTCTCCTTCCAAAAGCGTTTTCTTTCAAAAGGAAGAACTTTTCTTGCGAAATATTGAGAAATTCCTGCCTTAATCGAGAAATTAAAATTCTTCCTTTTGAAAAGGAACCAACACTAATTCTTACCAAGTAAGATCGCAGGAAAAGCTAACTTGTCGTTGAAAATAGGTTTTATACTATAGCATTTTCTTGCACCTGATTTCTCACCGGTTGTGAAGTATTGGCGTCCCATCGAACTATGAGAGTGAGGGAATAGAAAGTGCACCTGTGCATGTGCATATACAGGTGCACTCTCTATTCCCTCAAACACACACACACACACTTATGCACTATAATATGGCGTGACTTAAATGGCTAGTCTCTTGAGATTGGTCGCCGTGGCCGAAATTCGGTTTGGAGGGGACATTCTTATCCTAGCCCTCTATAAAGTAAAAGGGCCTTACAAAAATTGCGCTCGGACTCCCTGACGGCAGCCGGGCGCGGTTATGTTATACAAGTATAACCGGGTGTCAGCATCAGTGCTCTCACTTTACGATCACTGCGCACTATGCTCCCCGAGACAAGGAAGTACAAACTCAATGCATTGAGTCTCTTTATCATTTTCTTGCTTAGTGACAATAGCGCTGTTTAATAAACTCATAGCGCCATCTATTGGCATGTGTCTGAACTTTCCTCTATAACAATGCAAGATAAATTCTACTTAAAAAATATATGTTTTAAAATTGCTAATTCTTATAGAAATGTAGTAGTGATGATAATTAAGGTTAATTTTAACCTTAAACTCGTCCATCAAAATACAATTTAAGGGGCTGGGAAGCCGGAAGAGTCAGTAACTGTAGCTCTCAAGTTTCAGCTTTTGGTAAACACTTAAACAGTTAAAGAACCCTGGTTTCTACAACCCAAAGAGGCTTTTTTTAGGTAGTCAGAACATCTTGAACCAGCTGATTACAAGTAGGTTATACTGGTAAGTAGATAAGTCGGTATAAAATTCATTTTTAAGGCGTGGGTATAGTATAGAACAAGAACCCTGGAGCTTAGTACGCTTAGTAGCTACGAGTACCTATCTAATATAATAAAAAGCTAGAGCACACCACGATGGCTGCACCGCATCGGAGTGCCGGTATTACGGTATTACCGTGGTTTATTGAAACGAATCGCCGGTGATCAGCGAAATGCATAGTTTGCCTGACGCTCCATTAGGCAAATTATTTTTCCCGTTGAAGGTGAAACCGAGTTTATGTTAAGTTAATAAATCGCGGATTCTTTTGCTTTATATACTATATCTAGCTAGATTTGGATCTTTTTGCTCTATATACATATAATATAATCTAGCTAGATTTATTTTATTCTCATTAAACTTAGTAGTTCCTATTAGATATTAAATACGTACCTAGTACCTACTAACAGATTTTTCCACATTTTCCACATTTTTTCACTTGCTTTAACGGTGAAGGAAAACATCGCGAGGAAACCTGCATGCCTGAGAGTTCTCCATAACGTTCTCAAAGGTGTGTGAAGTCTGCCAATCCGCTTGGCCAGCGTGGTAGACTATGGCCAAAAACCCTTCTCACTTTGAGAGGAGACCCGTGCTCTGTAGTGAGCCGGTAATGGGTTGAACATGATGATATATGAATATATATTTTTTTAGATAGATAGAAATCCAATAATAGATGATATCGTAGAGAAACCCACTTAAATTTAAAATTCATATCTACCTAATAAAATTTCATCATCCGTCTTTGATTCTATCTATTTGTTATATAAAAAATGGAGTCAAATATTTAACTTGCTGAGTCTATGCGGATTTTAAACCTTTCTTCGCCTTTGTGATCGACAGGTAACGCCATCTATTTTTTGATGTGATAACTAAATTATTCAGATAAACTATACGTGGACATGACAACCAACAAGCCAGCCAAGAAACTGGAATGCCCTAGCCGACTTCCACCGGCTTAAAGTAGATACAACACCGGGGAGGTAAACCTCCCCGCGCCCCACCCGGGTAAGGAGGCCTATAGCCTCGACGCCCGCACCTCCGTGGCCTGACGGCCACGAAGAAGACTTCACGACGACTATAAGTAATAGGATAGCACTTAACAAAAAGTTTAAAAAATCGGCACAGTGTGAGTTGGGCCTTGCTCTATTAGGGTTCCGTAGGTACATGATACTTAATACTTATGACCTACTGGATTTTTTAAAAGTAGCTAGGTATATGTTTTAAAACTGTTTAAGCCATGCTTAAAGTAACAGTCAGCAAATTATTAGCAATAGCCCAAATCAATTACCCAATAGAATAATTTCGACTGCAACCTACTATTTCATATTGATTAGCAAAACTACTGTTCTTGTAAATCACACATATCTATAAACGCTTGAACTACAATAATTGCGTGTTCAAATAGTCCAGTTTAACGCAGGTACGCATGCAGTTTAGTGCCTTACTAGCTCGTAACAATAAATCAACACCAGACCTCTGTATCTATAGCGATACAAAGTTAACCAGTTAGATACTACCTTAATATTTACCAATAACGTTACAAGGTGTAATAGGTACGTATTTTGTTTTATTACAGTAGACTTGAAATTCGAACACGAATCAGTAAGATTATTAAAATTAAATTTAAAAAATTATTAAAAATTAAAAATATTAAAAATTAAAGTTATTAGAATATTTCCTTTATCAGGATCCTAATTATACTGTTATTAATAAATATATAAAGAAGCATAATTATATCAAAAGGTCAACCATATTGGTCGTTTTTAAATTTAGAATCGATAAGCATACGAGTATTTGGCTCTCATAGTTCTCTACAGGTATTTCTATCCACCCCATGAAATAACGTTACACAGTTATACCGGTATGTTATTTTAAAATATAAACTATAACGAGATTCATTTATACCGCTTTCTATACGTATACCAACTAGCTCGTAACAATAAATCAACACCTCACAAAATCTAGCACCAGCCGCAAAATGACCATAAATCGTTTATAGTTCCAGTGACATTCACACCGCCTACTGATTTTATCCGGATTTCTGTACTTGGTATTTTCATAACAAACTATAGTAAAACTATAAATAATAGATAGGTATAGCTGTATAAGTTATATACCTAATAAAGAAAGAATCGCCCTGCAGTAATTTAGACGGCTCTATAAATTAATACGGAAACGGGAAGAGCTATTGTCAAAATCGGCTTCTGTGGTCTCCGTTCAGTTCGAGTCCCAATATTTTACAAGATAATCTAATTTAGACGCATATAGGTATCAGAAAGTAGCAATCAAAGGTAGGATAGTCCTATTTAAATTTAAAATCGTTCGGCATACGATTATAACGCCCTTAAAGTCCTTACACGTAGGTACCTATTTATATCCATCTATGACAATAACGATACACATATAAACTCGCATGGTTGACTGTACACACTACACAGACTTTGCAAAGCACAGCACGGTCCAACTCACGGTTGAGCTGCCATTTAATTGGCTTCTTGTGTCGCAATCGGCTTACACAGCACGGCTACAAATTCTTCCATCATTATTTTTCCTCCTTATTTTCCTTTTAACTTCTTCTTGTGTAAAGGATACTTAGGCTAGACGGGTAGGTATAGGTATAGCTAGCCAGCTGAATAATCCTATAGGCTAGCCAGCAAATAGCTATAATAGGTTAGCCAGGTAAATAAGCAGCTAATAACCAGCTAAAGGCTAGCCAGCTAAATATTCCTCTTTTTTTTCTTGTTGGAGGAGAAAAAAATCCCTACGGACTTCTGCCTGTGGCAGGGCGTGTCCGACTTGCACGGACTAAAACAACCCAAGTCCAGGTTCCTTTTCCTACTCCCGACCACTCTTTTTCCCATTCTGCAGCAAGGCTATTCTCCCGCACCTCTAGTAGCGTCTTTTCTTTGCTTTTGAACAACTGGGTGCGTTTTTGGACGATTTTGTCTATGGGCACAAGTCCTGCTATCACCAGCACGGCCTCAGTAGAGATTGTTCGGTATGCTCCACAGATACCAATCGCCATTCGCCTCTGACCGCTTCAAGCTTATTTCGGTAAAGTTCCGCCCCCTCGAAAACCCTCGAAAATTGCCGCTCCGTAGAGGATGATGGAGTGGGCCAGCATGCCAGCACCCTTCTCTTGCTTGACCTCCTTTTGTCGGCATTAGCCTATTTTAGCTACCTCCTTGATATGTTTTTTGTAATTGACGCTTTTGTCTAGCCACACCCCGAGAATCGAGATTAAATAATCCTCTGGGTGCAGAGAACAGAGTTTGCTTCGCTCATCACTTAGGCTGTCCGAAGCATCAGATACGCGCGGCCGGGGCTCGCCCGCGGCCCGCAACTTCGCACCTAATCATTTCGCAAGCAATTATAATTTCGACGCACGTTTACGATCTTGCACGGTTGACTGTTACACGGACGCGAACATTTTGCAAAGTTATTTTATAATTTCTACGTTATATCGGTCATTGTAATCGCAGTATAAGCGTAGGTACCTATACTAGGTATTTTTTTAAATAACTCAGGTACATACGAAGTAGGTACTTATTGGTAACGTGCACTCGCCTGCTATTGCAACTTGCAACTAACTAGGTAGTGCAACCTGTTACCTATATACCTACCTTATAAGATTTGAATATTAAACTTGAGATCTATACCTAGACCGTATTCTGACTCTACTCGGATTTGAGACAGACTCACAGACTCAAAACGAAATATAAAGTATGACAGGGACATATTTCTGTTCCGTTTCAACTCTGTCTCAAGTCGCAAGAGTACGCTCTTTACATTTCAGGCTAAGAACTCTCACTGTGCGACCCATACAAACGAAGTTTCGATTCTTATTTTACCTACTAGATATTAATCAATGAAATGTAAAAATATGTAGTTTCAATCTGACACGGTCTCAGAGCAGGTAGGTATATCTATCGAAATTTTCGAGTTCGAAACTTATATTTTTAAGGAAATCTTCACACCACAGGTCACAGATAGTTTAGTTAGACAGTTAGAGCGTGTCTACAAAATTTTATTGAGTTTTATTGGTTAGTATTCAAATAAGAAACGTACTTCTTTTGTATGGGGCGCGCTCGAGATAAACTCCTCTTAAACTTGTCATCTATTATTTTTACTAGGTATAACATATTGGACACGTTGAAATAATTAAATCACTCAGTGAAGATTTAAGCTAGACCTTATCATAATTATTATTATGTGTAAATATTTACCTTAGTAGATACCTACACTCAAGTGCTAAGAGACAGGTAGGCAATAGGTATCGTAGGTAGGTACCTATGTTATCTTTATTTTCCAGTAATTCTAAAAAAAACTGCAATAAAGTTAGAAAAATAGCTTTCGCAAAAGTTCTTGAAGCTTCTTATCAGTGAGCGTAAAAGTGAGGTAAAATGCCCCATTGTCGTCACCGTGGGACGCTTTGTTATCAATCTGTCTCACATACGGTCAACTTCAAAGGTGGCCCCTTTTTCTAAAAACCCGACGCTATTGTCTATGTGTCATAAATTCGCAAACTACAAACGAACAGATTTTAAAGGCTTTGCGTTCAGAATAAATGTTATCTAGCTAATTTTCAAAGAAGTGTTTTGACTGATTTTGCAAATGTGTCTTTTGTAATATTCTACTTACCTATAATACTACCTCAAAACTTATTTGTTAAGACCGGTCTATTTGTACCTACATAAGTATGTATTTTACATAGGGAAGACCCAAAATCAATTAAAAAAATGCATGTATTCTTTTTTTCCTAACCTTATTCCCTTTTCCTCTTAAATTAACCTTGATGAAGGTAACTACTTAAAAATAGTCTAACGAGTGAGGGATTGTGCATAAAGTAGGTATAAAAAAATTATCTTTCTTCAATTTGTCCTAAAATGTACAATAGCTATTTATTAACAAGAAAGTAAGCTAAACATCCAAAATTTCTGATACGAATACTAATCGCTTAGGTACGAAACGCCATACCAGCGTCCATTACAAGGCAAGAGTGCATCTTAGCCATTATAGGCAAGCAAGCGCTATTCCTAAGCTTCATAATCGCTTTCCATTAGGCAAGAAAGTCGTCAAACGCAAACCAATTTTGCAGTGAAAAACTTGGTTGTTGTAGGGAACATGTGCCGACGCAAGCATTTTCCAAGGGGCCGTTATAAAAACCGTTGTAGCGTAAGGCACCGGAGTTGTCTCCCACCCGTCGTCGCATGTACACTAGTCTTACCTCTTTCGTTAACTTAGAGTCTAAAGTAAATAGTAATTATTTGGAGTTAACGCGTGTCATTTCATAACCCTTGTAGACCCAAGAACACGGCGCTACCTTTGTGGAATTGGGGTACGTAGAAATCAGCATCCTCGTGGCTCATCACCGTACCTAAACTGGAGACGTGAATATTTACTCCAAAGTTGTCTGTAAAGTCAGTTTACGGACGATAATTTTACGTGATAACGTCTTATGAAAACAAAGAGAGTTAGATGCGTCACAAGCCGAACACTTAGGCCGATCGTACCTTCTCTATCGCTTGTTCCGCGCTCTCGCTTGCACGCGGAACATGATGATGAGTCATGCTTTTTCGTGCGTGTAGCTGACGATCATCGATTTATAAGACGTTATCACGTCAAGAAAAAACCTGAATTGCTTACTCATACTAAAAGTATAAATCGAGAGCTATATCTAAGGCGCCAATAATGAACACCATGACTTTAATTTCTTAAATCTTCCTTACTGAATCAGGCCTGTGTCACTCCGCGTGTAGGTATTAAAAACATACCTACAGGCGGCGGCCGTTGCGCAACGGCCAATCTAGTAGGGTGCCATAGCCCTAGAGTCCCCGGCTCTTTCAAACGTATAACCACGTATAACCTATTATGAACCGTAGTCCAGTGAATTAAGGCCCATATTCCCTCAAAAAAATTTGGTAGCTACGTAAACGAACACGTGCTCGACTGGAACGCGAGCTAAATTAAATCATATTGTTTATCAGATTGAGTACATATTTCCTTGAAAACCATTGCGAAGTAAGGCTTCTGTACCTTTAGGTACTAGTTATTATTCTGTGACTGAATCAATCAGTGAAAACTAAAATTGCTCGGCAAAATTTCCTTTTTGCACAAATAGGCTCCTTTTACTATCTCATTTATGATCTCATTTAAAGCGCTGTAAACCCGACTTTAGCCCCAAAACAACCTACATCTGAGCTGTCTTCAGGTAAGCGCCTATTGTTATCGTTATCAGTAAAACGAGTCAAGGGTCAACCACCCCCACCCTTAACTACTTCGGCGTCTTCTTTGATCATCATTGTCACCACAGTGGTCATGTCATAGTCGGTAATATTTTTGATGCGATCGCACACTCCTTTGCGAAGAGTCCCAGCAGTTGGTGACAGTTACACAAGTTTAGTGCGTATAAAGTTATACTACGTTGTGCAGTTTTGTGACTTTTTTATTGCAACAACCATCATGCTTGATAGAAAGTGATAATGATGAATTTGGAGCGCTTACCTTGAAGAACATTACCTCTTGCATTGAAGATATTCATGTTATATGCTGAAGTATAGGTACATCTAAGAAGTTCTCCAAAAAGTTTTATTTCGCTAAAGTAACGCAGTTACTTATTCGATTTATCAAAATAATGTAGATACAACTTTTTGTAAAGTCTGAAGAAGTAGTTAGATTGGATTAGGAAGTGATTTGTTTATTTTAAAGAATGAGTGAAGACTTTGACGATAGTTTGTGTAAACTGACACAGTTCGTGAAGCGATGGTGGGAAGATGATTACCAAAAGGTTCGTAGGATAAGTTATTTAAGCTCTCGGTATTTAGTTACCTCATCATCATCATGATCAACCCATTACCGGCTCACTACAGAGCACGGGTCTCTTCTCAGAGTGAGAAGGGTTTTGGCCATAGTCTACCACGCTGGCCAAGCGGATTGGCAGACTTCACACACATTTGAGAACGTTATGGAGAACTCTCAGGCATGCAGGTTTCCTCACGATGTTTTCCTTCACCGTTAAAGCAAGTGATATTTAAATACTTAAAACGCACATAACTCCGAAAAGTTAGAGGTGCGTGCCCGGGATCGAACCCACGACCTCCGATTAGAAGTCGGTTGTCCTAACCACTAGGCTATCACAGCTTAGCTTAGTTACCTAGCGCGTACCTATTTCGTATTTGTCTTTCGTAATTAACGTGGGTAGATATAACATTTCGTTTCGGCTTTTGATCATAAAGCTTTTGTATCTAAGGTGACAAGGTCACTTATCAACACTGCTATTAGTGTGTCAATTTAAATAATATTACTAGTTGATGCTCGTCACTTCGTCTACATAGATTTAGAATTTTAAAAATCTCGTGGGAATTGTATGTTTCCCCGTAGAGATATAAAGCAGCCTATGCCATTCTTCAGGTCCTCCAATATGCCCATACTAAAATTCACAATCCGTATCTATCTCTGATACGGCATGATTGAAGGACAAACCAACAAACGAACACTTTTGCCTTTATAATTTTAGTAGAATAAATATTAATAGTCGCTGATATTTTTCGGGTTCAAAACTATGAAACTTAAATTCGTTTAAACTTCGTGAACTATATTAAGTTAAATTCTTCCTGCCTATAATTATTAACATAGCTTCTGAAGAGAGCATTTAAAAATACCTATATAACTTTTTACAATAAAATAAGTATAAACATACGTGTATACATACATCCTAATGATGCATATATACGTTACATATAAGGATATACTTAGCGTCTTGGGATTGTCTCGATCCGAGCCAAATCGATATTTGACCTCTGCCCGTAATCCAATTATTATTAATACACAACATAACGCCACGGAGCTGGAGGTGCCTTAAGCCGAGATTACGATAAGCGGCTCATACTTGTCCACGGTGTATCATTACGGATATTAACTTAAACGACCAGAGCGGGATAATTTCATGTGGAATCTAAATTATATCAAAACTCATAATGGGCTCGCGGACAGATTATAGTGTCTTTGTAATGATAGAGACCATGCCTCGGTAGGTAGGTACCTACGTATAATGCTCGTATACGCCATCTTGGCATTAAATGTTACGTGATTATTTTATAATTACATAGTGGATTTGACTGTTGCAATTATTATTAATTACTTACCCACCTACCTACCCGATAAAGTAGATTCAGTTGAAAATGGTAATGGTACTTTTGCTTCGTGATTTTTGTTTTAAATAGAATAATACGCCATACTTAATAGATATATACTGTATTGTGTGGTAATTAATTAGTAGATAATAAATATGTAATAATTAATATTATATATCTACTCGTATTCGTGAAGAGGCTTGGAATATTTTAATAAAATTAAATCACACCCGTTTAATAAATTTCAATAAAACAGTTCATTTAACTCGGTTAACAAATTATTATAATTTCTGTTTTAAAGTGGTTTTTAAAGCCAACGTGGAAGCCGGGAGGCGTTCTCTTTAAAAATTTATAAGAGAGAGCGCTCACGGAGCGGTTCGCACCCGCGCCCGCCGCGGTTGCGGGCCCGCAATACTCGAAATTCATACAAATGTCGAGTGCAAAACTCACGACGCGATTTACTCCCGCAGAGTTGGCGGTTGCTCGCGGCTCCCGCAGAAGGCGGGCAGCGGGCGCCCGCGAGCTTTGCGGGCGTCGCCCGCAAGCTCTGCGGTTTTTTGGCGGGCGCGATCGCATTTTTCTTATAGGAGCTGGCGAACAAAACGGTATAGTTGCATCAAACTAAAGAGTAAGAGTCTTTATTTGCAAAAATGTGGTACAAATATTATGGATCTTAAAGCTTATTGTCTTCCAACACATTTAACTAATAAATTAGTGTGCAAATTGAATTATTGATTTTAAGACTAAACAAAATGACGTAAGTAGCATACATGTCAACGTTCTAAAGATATAAATATAAAATTAATTGCAATAAATAGAATTTATGTCATACCTATATTCTTTTAAATTGTAAAAACATTTCTCCATGAGTCAGTTCTTTAGTTTTACTTTAAAAGTTTGAAGAGGCATGGCCTGTATTGATTCAGGTAACCTATTAATTATTAAATATTAATATTAAACTGAATGACATACTTACAGTGAGCTTTGGCGTGGATTTTTATTTACCCATATGTAGTTTGTGACTTTATTGAACATAATAATATGTTAAATTCAGTTTGCTGTCTCATATAAGTTAACGGAAGCAATAATTAATTAATATTGCAAGCAATAACTTGTTTGTGTAAACACATAACTCCAAAAGCTGACTATCAATTAATATTAAAACTAAATCAAACTATTATTACAATATCTGCGTTTATCACCCGCACATAACTCAATTTATATCAACTCAGAGATTAGTTTAACTGAGATCTATTTTCAAATATATTTTATACTAATTAATTAATTACACTCAGCCAAGTCCAAAATGGCAGCATTTATTCGATGAGGGTGTGATTGCTATCGCAGCCCTCAATCAAATATCACGACCTAGACGCTGAAGCATCTAATAGTCGGTTGAGTCTTTGGAGGAGACTCAATTCATGGCTTCGAATTACCCGTATTTATACCAATAATAATTCAAGATGGCGGTTCGGCGCCACTGAATGAATCAAATGTCAGTTAATTCTAACCTATTTCAATTATGAAATTAATAATTCGTAAACCATTTCTAAAAATTCTAATTAATTTTCAACAATAATCTATCATTTGTAAGTCAGTCTGACATTTGTAAGTTAGTTTAGGCCAATTTCAACATAAATTGTTTAAAAACTTTATTAGTGAATAAAGTTTTTAAATGATAAACTTTTTAATTAAAAAAAATTCTTAGTAAAAAAAAAAACAAATTTTTCTTCTGAAAAAGAAATAATCATTTTGATTGACATCTTACAAAGTATGGAAATTAATCCATTTTGAACGAAAACGTGCTCGATTATTCAAATCTTTCGAAACTTTATTGTAATTATGCCGTTATGATCGAAACCACGACCTATGGATGCAATTTTGATACAGTTGCGGGCCGTTTTATGTAAAATTAAGTTGATATTCTTATTCAGCAAGCCAAAGACCATCGGATTAAAAAATATAACATTTTGTTCGCCAGCTCTTCATATATAACTATAACCGCCGGTCTTGCGGGCGTCGCCCCCCCAGTTGGCGGGCGACGCCCGCAGCCGCGGCGGCTGCGGTCCCGCAAAAACAAGCGGGCTCGTGAGCGCGCTCTCTCTAACCTCTCTCCCGCAGCCGCGGCGGGCGCGATTCCAAACCGCTCCGTGAGCGCTCTCCGTAATATTGTCCGTTTTTCAAACAGCTTATTTTTCAAAGATTACGTAGGGTAAGTAGGTAGTAGGTACCTACCTATATTACCTTTTATTCTTTTTACAAATGCACCTCTACGAATCTGTAACTATGACACAAACTTATAAAATAGACTTATAAACTTACTAGCTGATGTCCACAGCTTCGGCCGCATCGATTTAAGTAGGTTTTTTGAAAATCTCGTGGGAAAACTTTTGATTTTTTTTGATCAAAATTAGCCACGTCCTTCTCCAAAGTGTTATCTATCTTGGTACCAAATTTCATCAAAATCGGTTCAGCGGTTTATGCGTGAAAGCGTAGCAAACAAACTTATTTTCGCATTTATAATATTAGTTAGGATATATAAGAAAGTTAGAAATTTCCCTCTCCCCATATTAGACAGACTGATTCATAATGATAGCGATGTTAATTAAATTAATCCCAGCACACAGAACGGCCCACCCACGCCGCAATGACGCCATTGTTGTAACAACGACAAATATTGATAATCGCTGTTTGAATGTAACATCGTGATTCGGACACGATTGTACATATAATACGCTGGAACAATGTTAGACGCGGCAACCTGACCTTTACAGTGGTTTTTATGGGATGATTGATAGTACGAGAAGTGGACATGTCGACAGTTGGCTCATTTACCCTACGCGACGGTTTAATTAATGTTTTGGTGGAGTATGTTTTTTATTTGATGCCCAATAATTTTAGTTGTATTTTGCCTGTCTGTATTAGGGCCTGCGCAGACGAAGTACCTACCAATAGCTTTTTTTAATTTTGTATTCATCTACAAGTTAGTCCTTGACTGACTTTATTAAACGCATACCCTTGTTCGGTTTCTACGCGGCATCGTACCGGAACGTTAAATCGCCTGGCAGCACGGCTTTGCCGGTAGAGTGGTAACTAGCCACGGCAGAAACCGCCAGCCAATTGTCAGTGTCCTTTTGTTATGCTCCAAAATATGTAGATCATTTAAAACTGTATCATAGCTACTTAAAGCGCACACGATGGACTATTAGCACCTAGGAGGACTATAAAATGGAATGATGGATTATTGTCCCAAAAGCCGCTCGTCTGAGCAGGCCCTTAGATATTATTTTAAACGTTTTTCAAACACAATTTCTTCTTCAACATGAGCTTTTGCTACAAGTTGCTTCGTCGAGAGTCCAACAGTTTTTTTAAAAGAATACCTACTTAGGTATCTATACTAATATAATAAAGCGGAAGAGTTTGTTTGTTTGAACGCGCTAATCTCAGGAACTACTGGACCGATTTCAAAAATTCTTTCACCGTTGGATAAGTCAGTTTTCCTTGAGTGCTATAGGCTATATATGTACCACGGGCGAAGCCGGGGCGGACCGCTAGTTAGCTATAATGATCATGACTAATATTCCCTTTTCCGTTCCAAATAAGCGTATAGCATATGCTAAGAATGGGTACGAGGGGTTTGAACCGTCGACCTTTCGGCTTTCGATCCACGGGTCCAACATTAGTATGGCTGCAGCCATACCGATCATCATACCTACATAACCGTACCTACATAACATATAACCTATAACACTTGGGGATCACGTACATGTCCAACGGTGAAAGAATTTTTGAAATCGGTCCAGTAGTTCCTGAGATTAGCGCGTTCAAACACAAGTATAAATTGAAAATTTAAAAAACCCCCGACATTCGCAATTTTGTGGTGGCGGCCATCTTGGATTTGCATAGTGCTATTCTACTAGTCAAGCCCTTTCATTTGATACCCATATTGAGGGCGTTGTGATAAAAAATGTAATCCGCCATTTTGTAGCGGCGGCCATCTTGGACAGATTTTCATCAAACATAGCTAACAACACTCTCGACTAATTCACCTTTCAAATAAAAAAAACCGCATTCAAATCGGTCCACCCGTTTGAGCGCCACAGGGGAACAGACAGACACACACACACACACACACACACAGACACGTCAAACTTATAACACCCCGTCGTTTTTGCGTCGGGGGTTAAAAAAAACACTTCCGCTATATTATATTATTAGTATATTAGTATAGATTATAGATTAACTATACACAGGTAGATATACATATACCTAGGCCCTGTTATATCGTCCACCTATTCAATGGAGCTGATGATAGCAAAATTTCCCACCAGAAAAAAGTCCCCTACTTGGGAGCAGTCATTACGCGGAGCAACCCAGCATCTAAACCAGTTTGCTGCATGTATCCATGCACTGAACAATATGGCTTGTCACGACACCGAGCCAAAAAAGATCATCGCGAAATGGGCATTTTGGAAAAAAACACGCCGAAACCTCCCAACGTAAACCAAACCTTATTTTCATTTCATTTAAAGTACAAATAAGCTCGTCGTGTAATCCGAAAAAATGTAGTGAAATATTGTCCGCTTGTCCGGTAGGCGTGGGTCATACGGAGCAAATTTAAATTGCTCTCATGTTGTTTAAAAATAGTACTTATTCGGTAGTGGTAAGGTTTAATGAAAAGTGTGTTTATCTGACCGGTCAATCACCTTTTAGTGCTTACCTTTTGTGCGTTTATTTCGTTTTCCACGTGGGAATTTCTTCGAACGCAAGAACCGACTTGTGTATTTTGATCATAAGAAACCATAAACAGCTTACGAGATGACAGATGAGTGCCGTCCAAAGGAATGCGCTTGTGGTGTGATTGTGACCACTAGTTAGTAAACCACTAACTAGAGGTCATAGATAGTCACACCACTGGCGACAAGTCACTAGGAGACAAGTTGTCGAAAAATCTGAGGGCACTTCCGTCCTACAGCGGGCCGCTTGTAGAAGCTTCCCCTCTGTAGGTACTCTGTGCTTCCGTGCCCCCGCCAACTCCAACAAACACGAAAAGTTGTTGAATAGATGCTCCCACGCGCACGCCTAAATACTAAATAATTAAATGATTGTTTTTATATTAAGAGTTAAAACTCACAACTTATTGCGGTAGAAGAACTGCTTTGCGAGCATTGTATGAATTTTTGTACATGATTGATGTTTTGATGGGATTATACCTATTTACCTAAACTATACCTTGTTCTTTTGTTTACTCCTATGTGCTACTATTATTGCTTTACCTCTTAGTTTAAATTTAAAACCTGAAAAAAAATGGGAATAGAATAGAATAGAATAGAAAAGTTTTTTATTCAAATAAACTTTTACAAGTGCTTTTGAATCGTCGATTGAGTCTACTATAGGTTCGGAATGCAGTTCCAGCCGAGAAGAACCTGTAAGAAACTCGGCGGTTGCTCTTTTTAAAAATAACATTATAACAATTATTATTATTAATGTACATGATTGAAATGCCGTCTCGCGCATTGCTGGAACGAGTTAAATCCAAGCTTTTTTATCGTTTATATAATCTTCAGTTGTATAATAAGCTTTTTTTATGAGCATACTTTTAAGAAAGTTCTTAAACTTGTGTAAAGGCAAGTCTAAGACATATTTTTTATTCGGATAAACTTTTACAAGTGCTTTTGAATCGACAAATGAATCTACCACTGGTTCGGAATGGTGCTTACAATTCTACACGTTAAGAAGGGCAGACAAAAGTAGCCCCATTTCCGATGGCGGCACCCGTTCACGAGCATGACGCATGATCCAGCCATTGCTTCGCTCAACCATATTTGAGGGAACGTAACAACCCGCACCACACGACACCACCACAGAAATGTTTAAAGAGAGCGTGACATACTTAGGCTACCCATGATTAAAGCATCGAATTGAACACCAATAATCGAATACTCCTCAAGTTATAATAGCGTATAAAGCGAATAAATTAAATCCATGCTTTTTTATCATTTATATAATCTTCAATTGTATAATATGCTTTTTTCATGAGCACACTTTTAATAGAATTCTTAAACTTGTGTAAAGGCAAATCTAAGATTTGTTGTGGAATTTTGTTATAGAACATTACGCCCATTCCCACAAACGACCTTTGGACCTTTTTGAGGCGTAATTGAGGAATCACTAGTCCATCTCTATTTCTTAACCGCCTATCGTGTAATTCACACTTTTTATTGTAACTGTGAATGTTTTGCTTAACAAAAATTATGTTGTTATAAATATATTGAGAAGCTACTGTAAGAATACCTATTTCTTTAAATTTCTCTCGAAGGGAATCCCGCGGTTTTAAATTATAAATTGCGCGAATTGCCCTTTTTTGTAAAACGAAAATTTTTCCAATATCAGCTGCTTTACCCCATAGTAAGATTCCATACGACATAATACTATGGAAATATGCAAAATAAACTACTTTTGCAGTTTCTACGTCTGTTAACTGTCGAATCTTCCTAACAGCGTAAGCAGCAGAGCTAAGCTTGCCAGCAAGTGTTGCTATATGGGTGCCCCATTGAAGCTTTGCATCTAGGGTTATTCCCAAGAACACAGTTGTGTTCTCAGTTTTCAATGGCTGACCACTTATCTTTAAATTGTTGCTAGTAATCCTTGTATTGGGCAATAAAAACTCGACACACTTGGTTTTTTTAGCATTTAAAAGTAGATTATTTATAGTAAACCAGTGTGAAACTTGAGATAAAGTATTATTTACATCGTCAAAATTGTCTTTAGTTCTATCGACTTTAAAAATTAAAGACGTATCATCAGCAAATAGTACAATATCGCAAGCATTTTTGACGAAATGTGGTAAGTCATTAATATAAACCTTAGACGACTGAAATTACTGGCAATACTTCACGCACAAACACAAATATTATTACACACTATGCATTATACATTCATGATCATGATCATATTATGAATAATATATTGAAGTGTGCGTGAATTATTTTGATTTCGGTATATTTTTGTCTGTCCTACATGATATTAATTAAACAAGTGGGCGGCGTGAGGGCCTCAAAATTTGTCATAAAATATTTTTCGCGCATGCTTATTGCTTATATCTGTGCGCAAAGGCGATTCCATGTATTCTATCGAAATAATGATAAGTACCTATAATAATTAAACTCGGGCTCCGATAACATTTAGTCCATAGATGATCGGTAAAAGAACAATATCAGACAGAAAAATATCGAAATAATGTAGAGGGACATTAAATAAAAAAATAACACCTGTCCAAATAAAAAAGTTAAGCAGATACAAATAACCCTAATCCGCCCATTCCTTTAATGTCCAAATCTCTAAAATGACATTATGTCTACTCGTATTCTACCCGCCGTATAAAAACATCAATATTAAAAAAATAATGTTAACGTATACCTACACAAATCGTGAAATTACTCCACCAATTTCATTCGTATAACGAAACGTATACTTTACTTAAACGACACTTTATTATCCTCTGCATTTATCCATTTTGTGGCATTAGAAAAGAATTTAAACTGAAGCTTTTGGCTTTATTCCTTTTTTATTTGAATTACGAAATTGCCGCCGACGCGACGCCGGCCGGTGCGGGCGGCAAACGACAATTTAATTTTCCCCAGAAACGTATAATGATATGGCAGCCATCGCTTACACGGCTTACACGGCATAATCGAGTGACAAACGATTTAAACATCAAGTATCACGCCATGTGGAGAGGACATAGGATCCGCGCGCAGTGGCGTGCACTTCATAAAAGCGTAAATGCACTGCATACCCTGACAAAAGCGCCACTTAGCCATTACTCAGAGAAAGAGAAGAGAAGTTAAACTGAAACTTAAAAATAAATTTTGTTAATATCTATTGCATACCCTGGCTTTGAATTCCGTGCCTGCCACTGTCCGCGCGATTGCGCTACCGTCAAGTTTTCGCCAAAGATTGTTCGCTTCTCGACAAGAAATGCACTGGACAAGAATCAATAATAGATACACAATAAAATATTGACTATTCAAAAAATGTACAAAAGTTTTCATTGGCACATTGCTGTGAGTAAAAAAGCATTTAAAATCAGTGATATTGTAGATTAGCACAATATATTGACTATTCAAAAGTACAAAGTTCACACTGATACTTTGTGAGGAGGAAAAATCGATCCAGGAATCGAATGTTTTTGCAATTGCTCGATTTTATTAGTTTAGGAAATCACTATTATTATTCTGAATGAAATATATCCATGTGTTCTATAAATTAATAGCGATCCGACAGTTAAATTAACGTTTTGATGCGACGCAGCGTGGAATTCAAATAGAGATGGGTAAAGAGTTTTAAAAACCTTTTTTCTCTTCAGGACTAGGAAAGATCGTTATGGATTTCTACCTGCTAGCATAGGCGGCAGGTTTCCCGTATTCTTCCAGATTAGCGCGTTACCTTCTATAGACTTCTTTATCAGTGGCAACTCGTTAAACTTTTAGACCCAATGGTCCAGTACTTTGACAAAGAGAAACGTTGTGCATAGCATCTCCTATTCGAGGAGAGTTACTTTTTGAATTAAAAAGACGTCAACAGCCTCGCGTCGCGTCGCACGAAAAGGCCCGTAGCACCGTGCCTGTTAAACTGAGATTAACTGGAGATTTACAGTTAATATTTTATTGCTGTACTCATTATAGAAAATTGGTGAGCTTAGTGCCAATAAAGATGATTAATGGTCTAAAAATAAGTAACAGCGAAGTGTTTTCCTAATAATTCATTTGTTAGAGAGTAAGAGTAAGAAATATATTTGTCTTCAAGCACTCAATATTGATTGGTATAATCGCTGATTTAAATAAACAAGGAGTCGATCTTTTAAAAATTACAGCTACCTCTCAGATCGCATTCACCTCTGCAATTCTGTAATAAAAATAATGCATTAATATGTAATAATACATTAATAAAAATATTGCAAATAATGCATTGATGCAGCAAGAATTCAGCCAATCACCACGATTGTTGCAACAACTTATATACAGCTTAGACGATCGACCTGCTAATCATAACTTAAAACAAATATCGTTAATACGTCATGCTACATATTTATTAAACTTCGATATTTATTTAAAAAAATAATTACAATTTATTAATTAACTAGATGATGCCCACGGCTTCGCCCGTGTGGATTTAGGTTTTTAAAAATCCCGTGGGAACTTTTGATTTTTCAGAACAAAAAGTAGCTTATCTGTAGAAACCCGTCCCCAAAACGGAAAAATCCCGTGGGATCCCCACGATTTCGGAATACAATTCCTTACAGCATCAGGGTTGAGGAGTTGGATATGTACCTACTCGAGTTCATTCAACGATAAAGTCTTTAATTGGTACCCCCAATATCAATTTAAATAACCGAAAGTTTCTAAAACCCATTAGTTTTGGGGATTAGGTCCCCTACAGCATCAGCATTGAGGAGTTGGAATCCAAATTTTTTATAGAACAGGGTCGCAATGTTTCTCTATCGATTAAAAAAAAATTTACGCAAATCGGTTCAGAAATCTCGGAGATATCGGTGTACATAGGTAGAAAAACACAACTCCTCCTTTTTTGAAAGTCGGTTAAAAAAGTAGCCTATGTTACTCCCTGGTTAATTCTCTACTTGTATGTGAAGGTCCCGTTAAAATCGGTTCAGCCGTTCCGAAGATTAGCCCGTTCAAACAGACAGACAGACAGACAGACAGACAGACAGACAGACAGACAGACAAAATTTTTAAAAACGTGTGATTCGGTTATGGTAGCGTTCAAATAACCATATGAGCTTAATATGAGGTAGTTATTTCGATATTACAGACAGACACTTCAATTTTATTTATTAAATATAGATATAGATTAGAATTATTCGACAGAATATCTGTGTCCTGTACAGGATATTGATTTCTTGAGCAATTCGCGGATTACGTGTTACGTACGCGTAGGTACGTCCGATTATTACAAATTGGCCTGTAATCGTAAAGGAACGTATGATTAATTAATATCACAATTCCATTGCACACAGGCGTCTACAATATAAATTACCGTTTTCATAGTTGAAATTATCGATAGGTACGATAGGTGAAATCCCGTTATTTTGCTGCACTTAATTAAGTATAACAATAATAGCGGCATTAAACAGAGCCCAAGGAGTGGTCGAATTAACCGAAACTCAAGTTTGTCAAACAACGTGAACCGGCCCCCGAATACTCACCAAATGAATAGTAATTTAGTATTCGGATCAAATCGTTCCAAACACGCGACAGAAACCACTTTTCTATTCTTGAGTCGGCTCGAAACCGTCATTTTACACAATTTTACACAATTGCTCTCCGTTCTCGGAATTAATTCGATATTAGCCTTTGAAAACGCGAGGTGTGGTTTTGTGTCGACCCGATAGTTAGTTCGACGAGGCATTAGACCGACCTGTCTTTAAAATTGCTATAGACCGAATCTTAATACGAGCAGGCGGATACATTCAAATTAATTTTAATCGAATCAAGGTTGTGAGTAGGTACCTATTTATGGGTCCGTGATTTTCGTGATCTAACATTAAACGATGGGATTCGATATGGACTGTCATTATTTATCAAAATTATGTTTTGACATGATGCCTGTTAAACAAGTCACTTAATAGAATGAAAAATAAATAACAATTGCGAACGTAAAATAGTCAAAACATCCGGCGAATTTCAAATGGATACGCTATCGAAATTATACGGTTGTGATAATATCATAATATCTTTAGCCTAGTGATTAAGATTTCGAATTACTTACCTATCGGGAGAACCAAGTTCGATGGGTCCGATCCCCGACATGCACCTTTGACTTTTAGAATAAGTAGAATAGAATAGAAAAACTTTATTTGTAGAAGAGCACTTACTTGTACAAAACTTTTCAGAGTTATATGCGTTTTAAACAATCAAATATCACTCGCTTTAACGAACGTGAAAAAAATCATGCATGTTTTTTTTATTTTTTTTTTATTCAACTACAAGTTAGCCCTTGACTGCAATCTCACCTGATGGTAAGTGATGATGCAGTCTAAGATGGAAGCGGGCTAACTTGGAAGAGGTATGCATACCCCTGATCGGTTTCTACACGGCATCGTACCGGAACGCTAAATCGCTTGGCGGCACGGCTTTGCCGGTAGGGTGGTAACCAGCCACGGCTTAAGCCTCCCACCAGACCAGACCAGAGACAATTTAGAAATTATAAAATCTCAAATTGCCTCTGCCGGGAATCAAACCCAGGACCTCCCACTTGTCTGACATGTCTGAGAGCTCTCCACAATGTTCTCAGAGGTGTGTTAAAGTCTACAATCCGCACTTGGCCAGTGAACGTCCTGAACCCTTCTCATTCTGAGAGAAGACTCGTGACCTGTAGTGTCCCGGCAATTGATTGATAATGATAGTGATACCTTTCTGATGATCTTTCACCTCAGCCTATTGCGTTTACAGTTTGCCATGGTTTTTTTCTACGTTGGGTATAAAATATGTTTTTGTTCATTCTCACAAATTCATATAACTGTTGTTATTGTTGCAGGAATCGCAATCGGGCAGCGCAGAAAGATGGAGTGGCTGCGGGCCGGAACACAACCTGGCTCTCCAACAGATCCTCAAACTGCAAGAAGCCAGAGCGCTCCACAAAACCTCTCTGCTTCCGATATACAAGAAGAATGGTCTGCCATCACCTCCAGGTACGAGACCGGAATATGAACACATGAAAGAAAAGAATATGGACAATCATGACGAACTCAGAGCCTTTGAACATTTGAAACTCGAAGCCGAATTCAGACGACTCATGGAAAGATCGGCGAAAGATATGCGCAATGACGAATCTCTGAAATACTTTCAACATGTGATGGAGGCAAGGCACAACTTAGATTATTTGAAAAGCATACAAGAAACTAGAACTAATTCTGTAGACAAAGATCTGGAAGTTAAGAAAGAGAAGATGTCGCCAAATCGCTGTCAATATACACCAGAACAAACTCATTCACCTCAAAGGTCCTCGTCTGCCGAAGCATCTCCGAATCACAGTGTCCACTTATCTACCTCATCAAGTCCCCTATCAACCACCAGTCCTGTTAATTCTTCCCCTTTAAATCATCTACAGAACATGCAACCATTTGATTTCAGAAAGCATAAAATTAGCGAAAATAAAGAAGAAATAAGAAAAAAAAATTACGACATGACCTCAACAGAAAAAGCAGCTATGGATGTGATGAGAAGTCAGTTTTTTAACTTTCAACTACCGAATAATTTGCCCATGCCACCAATTTCGATGCCTTCAACCTTTTCTCACCCTGCAGCGATGGTAGCTGCTCTTAGCCAAAATCCTATGGGATTAGCATCACTGCAGGCTCTGTTACCACAAATATCCGGTAAACAAGCAGAGCCAACTGAAAGCAGGATTAATAATTCTACCGGTAAAACAAGATCAGATGATTTAAGAACAGATGAAGAGAATGTTCTTAACCTAAGTAAGGATGCTTATGTTGAAGCAGCGCAGAAAACGAGAGATATGATGTTAGGGAAATGTATAAGTCCACCAAAAAGACAGTGGGGTGCATCTCAAATGCCTCTGAATTTGGGTACTCACTTTATTAATCCTACCACAGGTAAAAAACGAGTACAGTGCAATGTGTGCCTTAAAACTTTTTGTGATAAGGGTGCTTTAAAAATACATTTCTCGGCAGTTCATTTACGTGAAATGCATAAATGCACAGTTGAAGGCTGCAGTATGATGTTCAGCTCAAGAAGATCTAGAAATAGGCACAGCGCTAATCCAAATCCGAAGCTACATTCTCCTCATTTAAGACGAAAAATCTCGCCACATGACGGAAGAAGTGCTCAAGCTCACCCTGTTTTAATCCCTCCGCCTGGCGCTGGCTTAAGTATGCCACCAGGAATGAACCCAATGCATCCATTTGGACCATATCCATTACTTAATCCATCTCAAAACATGAGACAGTATACATCTAACTTACCGCTTGACTACAAAAATAATCTTAATTTCTCACCTTCGATGGATATTCCTCAACATATGCGACGTGAATCAAGCTCTGTAGAAAACAAAGATCACGACGTTAATGGAGAATCTGATGAAGATGATGGAATTGTGGTAGTCGCTGGAGATGACGATGACGATGAAAATGATCACGTAGATACAAGTGACTATTATTCTAATCTTAATAAATCGATAGGTTCACTTGAGGATTCTGAAACAGAATACGACCAAAGAAGTGTAAGTGACAATAACGAAAACTCAGACAATATAAAAGACACTATAAATCCAGAAGTTATGAAGAGAAAAAGAAAGAATTTTAACCCAACTAGACTTAAAAATGACTCTTTAAACGAAAACGACCAGGAAAGTAAAAATGATGAGCAATGCAATGATGAAGACAGAGTGTTAAATCTGAAAAGAGTTAAATGTGAAGATAATGATACTGGCAGTATTAACTATTCAGTAGCATGTGATAAAGTAGAAAATCTTAGAATAAAACAAGAATCTCCGTCAGTAGCTCCAGTCGAAACCACTGAAATGAGTTATAGCGCCCAAGACTTACGAGTAAAGGAAGAACCTGTTGATAATAGTGAGTCATCTAAGACTCATGAACAATATCATCAACATAACGATCAATATTCATCTGAGAATTCCCTAAAAAGGCTAGAAAGATTATCGAAAGGGGACTTCCCTAACATGTCAAAGAAAATTGATACACATAGTCCTTTAGGGCCTTTTAATCTAAGTGTAAATGATAGTATCGATTTCTCTGACAGATCTCCTTCATCATCTGTATCAAGTTACGACTATGGCTCAGAGGATATTCACGGACAAATCTATGGTCATTTCGACAGCGGTTTTTTTGTAACAACTACTGACGTTCCAATAGATGTAGATAACCCGCTCAAATGCAGAGTTTGTGATAAAATGTTCCAAAATGTTTATATACTGAAAACACATTATCAAAACGCCCATCTGAAAGTTATGTATAAATGTACTAATGAAGGATGTAGAGCAGCTTTTAACAATAGACGCAGTAGAGATCGTCACAGTTCGAACATGAATCTCCATAGAAGAGTTCTAGCTGAAGATTTAAGGATATTTGATGAATCGCGTATTTTAGACAAAATTAAAGAGCAAATGGACCTCTTGGTCAAATTGAACGACGAAGAACGCGCGTGCCCTTACATTGAATCGCAGAAGTATTACCGTGCAAGAGAAACAGAAAAACCAAAATGTCATTTAGGACCAATGCCTTTCAGTGCGCCGTACCCACCGCTACCAATACCAGAGAGCTACTTAAACGGTCGCGACATGTTCAACCATAATCCTTTCCTATTCACGCCATTTGGAATGCTTCCAAATTTTCCTCCCTTGCCATTCGGTTTCCTGCCACCGAGTCTCAATGCATTCGGTTGCCAAAACCCAAGTTATTCACCCCCATTGGCACAAAAACTCAACTACTGTGTAGAAGACGAGGCGCCTCGGCCGCACAAGGACGGTTTCTACCCGTGTCGGGGTTGCAGGGAGTGTTTCAAGGACCTGTCAAGCTTGAAGCTACATTGTGAAAGTGTTCACGTGCAGCTATTGCACCGGTGTTCGGTGAGCGGGTGCAACGCTGCGTTCTTCTCAAGGACTAAGAGAAATATTCACAGCGAGGCGCACGCTAACCGCCGACAAAATGGCAGAGCCCAACCTAGTACCACGTGACCCGATTACGAGAAATCCGTGTTTATGGGCTGTTAACCACGGCCGACTATCCAGTGCATATTTTGTGATGTTAATTAGATTCACCAAATAGTTTAGTTAGATTAAATAATGTACGTACATGTCCAGTACCTTTGAATTCTCAATAAATCCATGTTGTAAAAATGGCGAGAAACATATTGCGTAACTATACTATATATTAAGTAAATTATATTTGTGATTTCCTTTGTAAGAGCTTTGTAAATATTTAATGTATGTATAGTGGCGAAGTTTTTGAGACTTATCAATAAATAATTAGAGATTGTTTAAGAATGTTTTGAATAGCTTTCCTTAAAATCTATTATAACATAATTTCTAAACACTTCAACATTCCATAGTAATATTGTGCAATAAAACTGTATATAATAATAGTTGTAATGATGTACAAAGTGGTTGAAATTTCTTATACTTAGATACTTTGGAACTAATTATTATCTAAAGTCAAAAAATAAAATATGGGCCTTCTGATGGGATCCTTTAATTCAATTATTTACTTTTTCTATATAAAATGTATGTTTCAGAATCCAATATTATGTCGGTCGTTGGCAATTTATTTATCACCTAAATAAAAAACAATAAAATGTTGCTAAATTCGGTATTCGCCTAAATATTAATACTTGCATTAATTGTTCAGCACTAGAATTCCTTCTATAATATTTTCCTATGTATAATTTTGTATTAAATTTTTAATAAACTTCCTATTTATAAGCTACAAGTTATACTGCAAAACCATTTTTATGAAACCATTCATAAATGTAGCAAAATTAAGGAAGGCCCAAAATTATTGTGGAAATGTTACTTGAAAAAATGAATAAATACAATATTTAATTACTAATAGGTATATTAAACGTTATGCCGAAACTACAAAAATAACTCTAAAATTTATTGTGGATATTCCATTATTTATTCTCTTTCAAATAATATAAAAAGTACAGCCTCCATATTGGTTTTTCATATAACATCAAATAACATTTTCACTAACGAGTGTCGGCTAGTTTGGCGCTGGTGAGAGAGAATTGCACTTTTTGGATTTCATTTTTTACATGTTCAACAAAATCACAATAAAATACTTATATGTATGGTAGATTACTAAATTAAAATAACATTGCAGTAAAAATTGTTTAAAAATAGATAAGTAGGTACAAGGTACCTACATAATTATTTATTGTTTCAATGATCCAGAATTTGAAAGTTTTAAGACTAGAAAATAATATCTTAAGTAGGTAATTATATCATCTTTTCTTCTTTTAATTTTTGACCACTAGCGCCAAATGAAGCCTAACTTTTTATCTAAATAAATCCATTCTAGGCATATTCTAGGTATTTTGGTGCTAAACAACAAAATTGTAATTTCACTATACAAAAAGTAAAATTAGTTCGAAATATTGTAATGACACAGACTTAAGTAAAAAGATAGACGGTGCGCTCGCGTATAGGGCTATAAATTATTAGATGAAGCCAGTTCCATAATAATAATATTCTGGCGTCCCATTTACCGTTTATTTTTTCCTTAAGTGTGTATTTCAGATTTTGTTACATAACTTAAAATAATAATATTATGTAAGAACCAAAAAGTATTATGTATTTAAGTCGGGTGTAGATGCAGCTGCACTTTGAAAAACATGTTATTCTTCCTTTTGCCAAACATTACTAAGTATAAAAATAAAACGTTTCAAATAATTAAATGTACATTCTTTTATTTATTTTATTCTACCGTCGTCCGTCGCACTCATAGATACCATACCTTAGCAACCTAACCCTGTGGTTACCCACACATATTCTATTCACCTAGGTAAATACCTCTACAGTCTACAGCATCCAGGGTTCTACATCGATTAAACAAGGTAGTAAGTATAATTGAGCTACTAGGTAATACCTAAATAAAACAAGTGTAAAGAGCCGAAAATATAAGCCAATTATCTAAAATCCAAGAGGCTTTAATTGCGATGTAAAGCGCAACTTTATAATCTGAAATAGCAAATTCGGCTTCTATTTTAAATTAACTAGCGAACCAAATAAAAATTAGCTTTTATGAACACAGTGACACGGAGGAGCCCTTCTGTTTTTTTTAACTGTGTTTTAAAGTAACCTTAAGGTTTATTTTGTCGTCATTAAAACGACAATAGGGGCGTTCAGTTTACCGAGAAGTAACAAAATCAATTCACCGACAATCTCGCTCGGTAATTGAGTATTGAATAATTAACGATCGCGACAGCACGCGACGTCAGTGACCGGCGCGAGCTGCGGCCTGCGTGACAGCGACGTGTCATGTGACGGAAATGTCACGCTTTACACTGGCGACTATAATCTATAATGCATTGGCAATCGATTACGTTGGGTATTGGTACTTTAATAATCTTGAGGTAAAAAGTAATTGTACCTAGAGGATTTCCTTTCGACGTGTCGCGTGAAATCGCTGTCACGGTTTATGTCACTTATCGCACTTTAAGAAGCCTTGGAATATTTTGGCGGTGCGGCAAACCCGCGCGCAGAAAACTCAATGTATATCTTCTATCTAAGTATGTACTTATAGACCAAGATCACAGTTTGATCTGACATAACTTATTTTCTGAAAGATGAAACCTTAGGCTTAGGCTCATTTACTTTGAATACTATGGTAAGTGCCAATTAAACTAGGCCTCTAAATTGTATGAGTGCCCATACAACTCAGAGGTCTATCTTAATTGGACTCTATTATTAATTTATTATTTATATTTATATATTTATATTATTATATATATATAAATCAGCCATGTGAAAGTAAGTTAACTTACCTACTCTTAT
Organism: Melanargia galathea; assembly: GCA_920104075.1. Lineage (NCBI taxonomy): Eukaryota > Metazoa > Arthropoda > Insecta > Lepidoptera > Nymphalidae > Melanargia > Melanargia galathea. Next base: position 14,134,471 of record OV049874.1, on the reverse strand, counting down.
TTTTAGTTACCTTTCACACTTGATATCTCCCCAAGTAGGTATCACAGGTACGAACTCCGCGGGTACGCAGGTATTCAAAGTAAATGAGACACTACTGAGAGCTAAGGTTTCATCTTTCAGAAAATAAGTTATGTCAGATCAAACTGGGATCTTGGTCTATTATGTCTTATGGGTAAGTAGTTCATACGTGTGAACAGGGGTGGCGGCTTGACATGCTTGTACTTCATCATTTATGCTAGGAAATTGCTACTAATGTATTTAAGAAATTGTAAGGTAGACCTACCTTCAATACTTGCATCAATTTAGAACCAAAACCTAATACCTATTGCATTTGCAACAATCTGTGCCTCCTGTGATGAGTGATATAAGTCGAGTTGTACCCTTTTTGAGATTTTTACATAGAAATGATCAGAAAAAAATTAGCTTTTTTTTGGTCTTACCCACGTTCTTCTATCTACTATAGTTTCGGAGATAATTTTGTGCAAAGTGATATAAGTGGCAGCATTTTTGCAAAAATATCGTGAATATTGATATATTTCAAGTTGTAACCTCTATAAGTAATTGTTGCACGCATTATTTTTCGTGCATCGTGGTATAAGTGCGATTATATTCATTTTCACATTTTATTTTTTAGAATATTTATCGTGAATATTGATATAATTAGAGTTATATCACTTTGAACAGATTATTTTCAATACTGATTAGGGTACAATTCAACATATACCTAATAATCACAATCTAAATTTATGCCTAATTTGTGATCAGTGATACATCTCGACTTACATCGTTGTGTACAAATCAACATTTTATGTGTAAACGAATATAAATTGAATTGTATCTAAAACTCAAACCAAATCTAAAAAAAAATTATGAAGAACGAGACGTGCTAAATAATACAAGTGAAATCGTCAGGTCATAATTTTATGGAGATTGACACCAACCATGCTTTAATTGAGCGTAAGAAGAAGCACATGAGTATGGTTATTCACTTGCAAGAGATTGGTACCCACTAGTGCGTACAGCTTCAAACAAAACAGCAAAGTTTAGGTAGGTACTGCTATCGAAATGACTTGTGATTCAACATTTTTTCAAGCAATTTCTTACTCTTAGGCAATGGAAAGTTGATGTGGTGTGATGTTCGATCTGTTTTGCACCAAAGAAAATATTCCCCGTTTTACTTACAAAAACCAATTCAAGGATGTTGAATATAAGACTATGGATTGTTTGAAACGAGGTAAAGCTTACGATATTATGATTACAATAAATACAGTACCGAAAGCCTACCACTCCAAGATTGCTGTTTCAACCGGTAAGAAGAAAGATCTGTTTTGCTGTGCTTTGTTCAGAAGCACGCTCATGAGTTTTATAAAAGTTTGAGCTGAAAAAATGATGTCAAAAACACTTCTTTAGATAATGATAATGATTCTGATTCTGATGATGAGTAATTCTCAAAGATCGTTTAACTTCTATGAAATATTAGGATTTTGTTATTGAATTGTTTTCCTTGCAAGATATTGACTAAATTCCGAAAAAATAGTAATCTGTTGAATCCGGGGAAAATGATGGGTGTTGGAGATATTTCAATCACAATACCTTCAATTTAGCGACTGTCTGTAGTGAAGTGTGAGGTTTAGCGTTGGTCTAAGTTAACAGCATTGGGCTAGAGAAATGACCAGTCTCGGTTGTTTAACTGCTGGCTTTTCCATGATGGTTTGCAATTGTTGACAATATAGATCTGCCGTTATCGTCTGGCCAGATCTTAGGAAGCCATAGTGTATCATACCAGCACTGGTCCACCAAACACACACCCGTAGCTTTTTCTGAGTCGAGTTTCGTTTGGTACATGGTTTTGCCAGTTCTCTTGGATTCAACCACTATGATGAGCATTTCCGACTGTCGTACACCATTTTACATCACAGATAACAATACGATTTAAAATTCCGTCGTTATTGTGACAATTGAGTAATGTAACGCAGAACTTAATGCGTGTTTGTTGGTGTACTTCATTCAATTCATGCGGTAGGTACCTAGCGAGCGAGCTTTTTCACTTTTGTTTTAAGTTAATTAAAATTGTTTTATCACTAACACCGAAGCCTGCCGCTAACTCTAACGTAGTTTGCGATAGATCCGCTTCCACAATCATCTTTAATTCTTAATTGTCAACTAGGGTTTTTAGCTGTCCATGGAGTTTGTTCTTTAGGTCAAAATTTCCAGGAAAAAAACGTTGGGACTATGTTGGAACCAAAAACGTACCATGCTTTCTTTTACAGTAGGGGTTTCCCCATACACATGGGGGATTAACATAATTAATCCTTCGAATTTTCGACAGTGCTGGTGCCACTGTTGAACTCGTATTCGTTAATAATGCGATAATTTTTGCATTTTTTGGAGAGACCGATGTCAAAGAAAAATCAAATTGAGCGAAAACAAATGAATCACTAGATTCAAAACACAAATACATACTTAAACCTTTTAAAATAAATTTGAATTAGGAATACGCCAAGATATTTGAGATCAAAGAAGCCAGTTCGATAAAACACCAGTTTCATAATATGTAAGGACTTAAACCATACTAATATTATAAATGCAAATGTAACTCTGTCTATCTGTACATTATGCTTTCACGCCTAAACCGCTGAACCGATTTTGATATAATTTAGTACACAGATAAATTAGACTTTGGAGACCAACATAAGTTATCTTTTGTTGCAAAATAAAGGCTTGAAGGGGTTGAAATAGGGGATGAAGGTTTGTATGGGAGTCCATCATATTGAAGATAAAAACCTTTATATTTTGGCAGTTTGCATCCTGGAAATGGATATAAGATTCTTCTATCCTGGAAAATAATACACCCAAAATGAAGTTTTGGGCATCAGCTAGTATTTTATTAGTAGATTATTGATTTTGAAGAAGTTTCATAAACCTTGATTTATTTTTGTAAAACTTGTATTTATTTACACAGTAAAAATGCATTTTAGTGAGGGGTATAACTCGAGTTGTATTATTTAACACATTTTTCAGAAGACCAAGATTTTAGCAAACTGATACAATTCAGCTAAATTGTGAAAATAGGGGACTGATAAGTAAAAAAATGTCATCTTTGGGATATTACATTTATCATTTGTTTGAGCACCATTGCGCTACGAACATATTCTAATGAGTTATTAGATATTTTTACTTTATGTATATCAATTTACACGAAGACAATATATAGGTGTAACATAATTTAACTGTACTTGTATCATTTATCACGTAATTTTAGCATCGATTATAAATTAAAAAAGGTACAACTCATAGGTTTTTCAAGAATTACTTTAAAACTGTAATATTTAACGCAAAAATTTAAATACACGGTGAAAGTGAATGTTTTTATCTACTAAAGAAAGCACTCAAGTTTAGTCTAGCCCAATTAGATCGCGAACTAGAATTTTTTAAATCTTGTTTTTGCTCTCCTGTAAAATGGTGATTTTTGACTTGTATCACCTGTCACAGGAGGCACAATTATAAACTCTGCGGAAGCTCCAATATAATGACTACGTCATACTTACTCAAAATACAGCTAGCTCGATATTTACATGATTAACTCCGATCAAATATCCATACACTGGCATTAGAAACGCCAGTAATCTACCTATAGCTGTAGATATATATATTTCGGGTTTTTCATAATCGCGCGGGAACTGTGGATTTTCCAGGATAAAAAGTAGCCTATGTTTTAAGTCAGGGCATAATCTATCTCCATTCAAAATTTCAGCCAAATTGGTTCATTAGTTGCGGCGTGATTGAGTAACAAACATCCAAACATCCAAACGTCTAAACATCCACACTTTCACATTTATAATATTATATATAGTAGGAGTAGGATACACCTGCATTAATATCAAAACTGCCATTGATTTAAATACATACATACCTATATTAAGAATGCTAAACATACTGTACTAAAATACCTACTTCACTATAAACTTAATATAGGGTGTTCTTACCGGTTATCGTCCATTTAGTGGAGTTACTGAGTTTGAGAGGGTGAAAATATATGTTCTATAAAAAAATTAAACAAAATCTTGTTAGAATATACCTACTTGTAGTATAGTCTATTTTCATTGAATGTTAGTATTTTTTTAGTCAGATAACTAGTTTTTTTTTAATCCTAATAAAAAGCTGAAAATGCCGATTTCACCGATTATCGTCCACTAAATCTAGTTATCGTCCACCTTTGTACCTGTTATCCGTCCACTGATTTTTATGAGAAATTTACTATGCAAAAATATGCATGTCATGAGTAAGTAATTGAATATAATATAATAAAATTAAAAAAAATTAAAAAACCCCCGACATTCGCATTTTGTGGTGGTGGCCATCTTGGATTTACGCCCTTTCATTTGATACCCATATTGAGGGAATTGTGAAAAAATATGTGATTCGCGATTTTGTGGCGGCAGCCGTCTTGCACCGATTTTCATCAACTCCACACTAACACTCACAATACTCCCGACTAATTCATCTTTCAAACGAAAGAAACCGCATTCAAATCGGTTCACCCGTTTGAGCGCTACGGTGAAACACACACACACACACACACACACGCACAGACACGTCAAACTTATAACACCCTGTCATTTTTGCGTTGGGGGTTAAAAATGACAGCTACAGTGCGACGATCGCTTTCACCTCTGATTGACAGACACTCTCTCGCTATTGGCTAAAATGAATTGTTGCAGCAAGAATACCATAAATTCCGCCAATCTTTATGCAGTTCTTAGAAAATCTACGAATGAAAGAAGAAGAAGAAGAGATGAAGGTAGTAGGTAGGTACTTACTTAAATAGAGACCGAACGTAGAAGAGATCTGTCATCTCTATGACAGATCTCTTCTACGTTCGGGCTCTATTTAAGTAAGTACCTACCTACTTTTTTCCGTTAGTCTATAACTCTATGACCTCTGGATGCGTTGCGGTTGGCGCATTCAAAATAAGAATCAAACGTCTCGCTTGTCAGCAATTTGTTTTGAACAGAGAACACTTCTAATTTGCAAAAAGAACGCTCCTATGTTTAAGAAGTATCGTCACGCGAACTAAGGGCGTGTGCATATTGAATCGAGTTAAGTACTTTAAGAATGAAGAGAAAGAAGTTTTATACTTACGTAGGGTATAGGTGTACCTATATAGGTTTAATTTCTAGTAGGTATTAATTAGGTAAATTGAAACAAGCGCTAGACTATTTATTACATGACAATAGGACAATCCCTGCTGTTTAAGCTTTTGATGTTTTACATTGAAAATCCTCAAGCTATGATAAAATGAAAAACTCACAAAATATCTAGGTAGGTATAACTACTCCCTATTATCCCTGTAAATCTATTTATGATTTTCTAAAAATGTATTCATTCATTTTATGAAGCGAAATTTTTTAATTGAGAACAAATAGGTAAAGAATAGAATAGAATAGAAAAGTTTTTTATTCAAATAAACTTTTACAAGTACTTTTGAATCGTCAACTGAATCTACCACAGGTTCGGAATGCAGTTCCAGCCGAGAAGAACCTGCAAGAAACTCGGCGGTTGCTATTTTTTAAAAATAACATTATAACAATTATTATTATTAATGTACATGATTGAAATGCCGTCTCGCGCATTGCTGGAACGAGTTTTACATACTACAAAAACTATAAATACAAAAGTACTTAATATTTTTTTTTTGTAAAATTTAATAGGTACCTAATTAAAATGTAGTCCTACTTAATAATTTTTAAATTTCGTTAAAAAACATAATTCTCACTGGAACGCGCCTTTACGAATTCAAAATTTGAATATGAAAAGTTTAAAACGGTGCCTTTCTAGAAGGTTTATACTTTTTTTCCACTAATGAGTGTTGCTTCTTAGGGAGCTGGTTATTTCCATAGATAATTTCGGTTCGGAAATTTTTACCCATAATGTTAGCTTTGGTGTTTTACTAATGGACAGGTTTGAGGTTAGCAAGACGGATACAGTCCTCGAATTGTATTCATTGATGACTGGCTGATGCCCGCGAATTCGTTGAAATAGATTTATGTTTTTTCAAAATTGCGTTGGAACTCTTTGATTTCCTATTAAAAAAGTAGTTAGTCACCTACCTGGCTAAGTAGGTACCTATTTTTGTCTCCGAGATGCTAGCTATCTCCGTATGAAACCTCGTTAAGAATGTAGTTTAACATCATGCATTTCAAAGAGTGATTGTATCGAGAGAGTAGATTTTTAGGTAGGTAGAAAGACCTATGTACCGAATTAAAATCTGGTGCTCCTATACCTAGGTAGGTAACTAGGTAGGTACTTAACGGATAGTGTGTTAAATCTAAAAGTCAACTATAATGCGATGCTCGAAATACCTACATATCTACTTAGATACTAATTAGATATCTTACACTAATCAGGACTGGTCGAGTTTAGTCGATTATCACGATTCATAATAACCAGCTAAATCGATATACTTACCTACCTACGAACTAGGTACCTACCTACTTATTGTAGGTATAATTTCAATAAATCAAGTTACTCTTTAAAATCTAGAATTCCTAGGCAGGTTAAACAGAGAACTTACAAATAAGTTCCAAACGATTAGGTACTTACTTATTTGTTTGAAAATATTTTGCAACCCAAAATTGACTTAACAATGCAAAAGCGACATCCATAAAAACCTCGAACCATAAAGCACGGTATTATATTTTTAAAGTATTGTTTCTGAACGATCACGCGAGCTTGCTGGCCGCGGGGAAGGCGCGGAACAATCGAATTCGGACAATTCGCATTTTTGAATTTGGAAGCACCGCCGCGAGCGCAGTTTCATCATCCTGCTGCACGCGACGCCATGACAGCTGCCAAATTCAAAAAGCTAGCCATGTAGGTATAGTTTCATATTTTTTAAATACATGTGTCTAAATAATTAATTATCTACAAGACATTAATTTTGATAAAATAGTATAGAACCATAGAGCTAAATAAAGTTTAATAAGTAGAATTTTTCACGTTCTTCTAAACATAAAGAATATCCTACCTTTAGAATAGTAAGTACCGCAACTGGCTTGACTGACAGTGCACAGCCTAAATCTATGGACCTTGAGATTTCAAATGAGGAAATTTTCCTTACCCCCTCCACTTTCCTTCAGTGTTCGATCTACGTGCCGCGGGTTATACAGCTACTATCATATAAATTCAAAAATTCTATTAATTTTAGAGAAGGATATTTTTTGGTGGTAAAATGAAATAAAATGATAACGAGAAAAGAGTTTCTACATAAATATTAAGAAAAACATAAATTTACGCGGACAAAGTCGCGGGTAAAATACAATTTTCTTTCAGACACGTGAGGGCCGACTTTGAGAACACAAATGCCGGAGAAAGGCACAAAGGTGCCGAGCTTAGGCAAATTAGTACCTACCTACTTTTTTTTTAATAAATTTAATAAATATCATACTTCTTTTTACAAATAAGTAGTTGACTGAAAAAAGTCAAAACAATCAAGTAGGTAGGTATTATAAGAAAAAATATTTTACTGAAATTGCTTTGTTTAACATGTCTATGAATTTTTAAACGTGACACGTTAAAGTGCCGACTTATAGAGCATCCACCCTACTAGTAGAATATACCTACGTCTACTATTTTTTTTCAATTACATAATATATTTTATTGTGCGGAAAATAACTAGTAGTGATACTGAAGAGAATTTAACTCCATCTGACAGTCTGGAAGTAGCAACAATCTTTTGCCAACAAAATCAAGGAAAACTTACGACAAATATTACCAAGATTTTATGGTTTGGATTTTAAAATATGAGTTTAAATAAAGTAGTGTATGAAACTCTACATAATTAGGTATTAAAACACTCGTGTGATACTATTAAAAAACTCACCAGCGGCTCATTTTTTTAACTCACACTCATGTTTTAATAATCTCTATTATGCAACCGTTTCATAAACTACTATGAATGGTAACATTTAGGTACTTAGGCATATAGTTATACCGTTATACATATTAGTAGGTAAGCATCTACTACATTTCGCAGCACTTCGCAGTAAAAATAAATCTTGAAATGAGTACCTACATCATCACGATTTTATGATGCATAGGTATTTTGAAGAATTTCAAATTCCGATTAACTTAGAAATCTGTGGGAACAAACAAGCGTGCCTTAAAGAAATTAAAAAATTCGAATTTCAAATTTGCGTATCAGTAAGCATTCCTACCGAATTTTAAATAATTTAAATATTTTATTCGAAAAACTTTTATTTAGCTAAAGGCAAAGGTCAATTAACATTCAGGCACATTACCGATCTGTCACTTATGAAAATAAGATCTTCACAAAGGGAATTACTTTACAGAGCGGTTATTATAGAGATAAAAAATTACAAGATACTTAATAAAAAATAGTCTTTTTGAATTCATCTGCATAGATCAAGTTTTTTTAAATTCCCATGGAAACTTTGATTTTTCGGGATTAAAGTAGTGTATGTCCGTTTTCAGGATGCAAGTTATACCTATCTATCTGTCTTTCGTCAAGTTCAGTTCAAAGATTATTTCGTAAAAATGTATTAACCTATTAATATCTTACAGTGTGTAGTAATCCTAAACTGTATCTCCGGGATAAAAAATAGCCTTGATTGCTCCTATACTTAATCTTCAACCTGCTCGTGAAAGTCCCATCAAAATCGGTTCATCCGTTGCGACAATGAGCCTGGGCAACTACACGAACAGAAAACAAAATTGAAAACATGATAATTAATGACGTTCTTGAGCATTAAAACGTTTCAGTATTCGGCCGACATATTTTATCCTATCTACAACTAACATTAGATATCTTTGGATAGTCGCGTCGTGATATTTTGCACCCGAATTCAAGAAACACCAGTAAAGATATTCAGTAGCGCTTCGAGCTACAATTTCGAGAAATCACCAAAAATTCGAAATTCGAACGATTCGAATGAAAATATTCAAATTCCATGCCATGCATAAGTAGATACGGGCCTGAAGCAAAGGACGTTTGACGTTTGACAACACGTGAGAATGTTGTGACGTGCTTCGATATTCAAATTGTTGGCGAATAACTGAAATATCTCGTCTCGCGTTGACATTCTTTTGAGTTTACGTGTCTTTGGAATGTCGTTTTCGAAAACGATGCTTCGTTTTAAATAATTTCTGAATGATAATTGTTTTTTTTTAAGGTTTTTATATTTAGGTAAGTATATAGATATCTACCTTGTAGGAATCTAGGTTTATTTAGGTACCTATAGGTAAATCAGGGGCGTAGCTACCGCCGTATATGCCGTATCAATTATACGGGGCCCCCAAGCCACGGGGGCCCCCGACGTTTGTAAGCAAAAATTAACAAAAACTTCCCAAATTGTTTATTTCAGAAATGACAAAAGTCAAAAAATGTTGTCCAAAAAGTTGTCCATAGAGGCAGAATCTTTAGAAAAACTAAAGTCATCATCAGCTATAAATGATTTAATAAATCAGTTAGCCGAAAAAAAGGCAAGGAGAGTATAGTTATATTTAATTTGAATTGTTTGTAAAAATTTTAGAAAAAGTGACAGATAAATAATTATGATGAATAAGTGCCTGTTTCACCACCTTCTGATATGTATTAGATAGCTATCTACAACTTTTGTCTTTGTCACTTGACATAAAGTAAGAAAGTGACAAAACTTACGTTTAGGCTATCCAACACTTATCAGAAGGTGGTGAAACAGGCCGTTAATATTGCTTTTAATTTTATGCAAACATTTTTTTTTCTTTTGTGAGAAATCTTTACCCTTCATAAGGGCCCCCAAAAAAATTTTTATACGGGGCCCCGCCAAGGTACGCTACGCCACTGAGGTAAATGAAATTAAAGGGTGTACCTATATGTGATTTATAATGAGAACTTAGATACGTACACTTAATTATTTTTATTAACAGATGTAGGTGCTTATATATATACCTACTATCGGATAGTCTAAGATACAGACTTACGTGCATTATAATAAACTAGGCTTAACGATATTGTATTGTCTGTGACTTAAGAATAAAAGGCCCTTCTTGTTCCGCCATCCACACGAGGAGCACGTTATTCACTCCTTCTAAACCAAATCCAAACCATCACAACATAACACCTAGGTACCTAATAAATATTATAAAAATGTAAAAATATAGAATAAGTTGAAAATAAACATTTTCACCTTCTTTTTGTTTTTCTGCGCTTATCTTTGAAGATGTTGCAGAAATCCAAGAAGTTATGTAGGTACCTAACTACTTATCTACTACTAAGTACTTTTTATCGCGGAAAATCAAAAAAAGAGTGCCCAAGGATTTTTGGCACTTTTTCAAACCACATCCACACGGACAAAATCGCGGACATCAGCTACCTAGTCGCGAATAAAAACATTTTAATCGCAATTATACCATTAAATTGAAACAGCAGACGGCAGGGCTAATCAGCTGAGACACGCAAAAATTCTTACACGGAAGCCGAATAAATGGATTGGGTAGGTAGGTGGTTAGGTGAAATTCGGTGCAAATCGACCCAATTTCACATTCACATCGATCGTGATCAGAAGCTCGTGCTGAGACAGTCGGATTGATCCCAATTTGATAAATTTCTGCCCGCACGCTCCCTGATAATTCACGCAATTTGTTGTTTTCAAATAAAAAGCCAGAAGCTTTTATTAAATTTTAATTTTAGAAGCTCTAGAGTCTAGCGCATTAACAAAAGTAGGTACAATCTACCTATTAAAAAAGCTATTTTTAAAGCAAGATAGCATTAGCTATTGATATCTAAGTAGTATTATAAATTAGGTATGTAGGTACTAGTGGCGAAGTCTCCATATAACACGATTCCCATCGGCTTCCCTTTAAAAACTGCCATCCATACCTACCTAGTTAGTAATGCCTACTATCTTTTTTTCTTTTACTCACTATTTTACAAATACAATAGGTACTTATTACAAAAAAACATCCAAAACAATTCAATGAACAAAACTAATTTGTTCAGACCAGTAGTGCCACGGACAGTAAGCAGGTAACGAATATGCCGGACTTGGGACGGCTTATATTCCCATAGAAAAACATCGTGTAGTAAACAGTTGTCCCCTGCATTTCCAATAAAATTTGTCAATACATCCTTCCCTGTATAGTGTCTAGCACGCGCAAAAAAAGGCAATCGGGAAGCCGATTTTGAGCGGGTTATGAGTGTTATTACAAGGAGTTAAAGTCTTGAATTTGGGAACATTATCGAAGATGCTTCATCTTCGAAAGATGTGTTTTGTTTTAACATCATTTAATTTTTAACCCCCGACGAAAAACGACGGGGTGTTATAAGTTTGACATGTCTGTGTGTGTGTGTGTGTGTGTGTGTCTGTCTGTTCCCCTGTGGCGCTCAAACGGGTGGACCGATTTGAATGCGGTTTTTTTTGTTTGAAAGCTTAATTAGTCGAGAGTGTTGTTAGCTATATTTGATGAAAATCGGTCCAAGATGGCCGCCGCTACAAAATGGCGGATTACATATTTTTCCACAACTCCCTTAATATGGTCTTGACTAGTAGAATAGAATTATGCAAACCCAAGATGGCTGCCACCACAAAATGGCGAATGTCGGGGGTTTTTTAAATTTTTAATTTATACTTGTCACAAAAAGTGTTTATGACTCGCGCGTCGTGTTTCGTGTGCTTATTATTTTTTATGTTTTTTGATTTAGTTATTATTGGTGGAAGGTGTATTAAATTGTACTTTAAATCTTTGCTAGTAACACAGGTTTTTTCAAAGCTGCAAATTATCATATTTAAAGTAATTTCAAATATCAGTGCTTAAATTATAAATAAGTAAATGGTGAAGGTGGGAGCTTTTTTTTCCAGCTTGTAGGGATTTTTTATCCCGGCTTCCCTTTTGAAAATATCCACCCTTCGCCACTGGTAGGTACCTATATAATAAAAAACCTACAAACAGTAGGTAGGTAATACTTACCTAACACCAGTGAGGTGTAATAAATAAAGAGTAGAAGCGTCATATAAACTGTTCTCAGAAAAACGTAACCACTTTTGAGTTTCAAAGACGTAGCTTTGAAACTGACAAATACGCTAAGAAAACTTTGAGTAAACTATATTTGTCTCGTTTCTTCTGCCCTCAAACTAATTACGTTAGAATAGGACAAGACATTGCAATTAGACAAACGATTAGAGTTACCAGTATCAGGAATAATTTCCCACAAAAGAACGATTTACCCCAAAAAATTATTTGAGTTTATGAGATTTAATAATTATATTAGATTTAATAAAATTTTCAATATAAACCATATAGAACTAAATAGGGATTACTAATAGGAAAAAAATATTTAAATGCGTGAACGTAAATAACTTTATTTAAATCTCTCATCTATCTATCTATACTATACTACACACATCAACACTGTCTAGGGATATTCTGATTTTCTCAATTTATTCAAAATTGGTTATAACTAACATACAATATGTATATATTTTTGTAAAGCCTATTTATCAGACTATCTTTTAGAATAATACAGAATTAGTTTTTTTGTGTAAATATTTTTTTATTGAAATAAAGACAAAAAGTGAAATGATGGTAAACTTAAGGATGAATGTCTTTTTAAGAAAAAATATAATTTTAGCAAAATTATCAGGTTTTTTGCAGTTACGTGAAAAATTATTTAAAATTAGTAGTCAGTAAACCACCCATGGACGTTAACCACGGTCCTACAACGGCTTTTCATGCTTTGAATCAAGTTATCAAAGTCTTGCTGTGGGATATTGTCCCAGGTCCTGCTAAGATGCAAAAAAAGTTGCTTTGCAGTCGCAATGTTCGGAGGAAAACTCCTCAAAGCCCTTCTTTGGAGCATGTCCCATGCGTGCTCTATGGGGTTTAGGTCTGGTGATTCAGCGGGCCAGTCTAAGATCGACACATCGTGCTCTTGTAGCCAGCTGGTCACCACTCGCGCAGTGTGCGAACGGGCTTTGTCGTGCATGAGCGTGAAAACTTGGTCAATTTGCAGTCGATGGGGATAGATTATTGGTGCTAGCACCTGATTACGGTATTTTTCAGAAGTCATGGTGTTTCTGATCCAAACGAGATCTGTTCTTCCATCGATACGAATTCCCGCCCAAACCATAATTGTTTTGTCGTGGTATGGCTGGACTTCCTGACGGTGTCGCAGACGGTTGTCACGACCAGGAGCTCGCCATACACGTACTCTTCGTAAATCAGGATGAAATTCGAATCGGGACTCATCGATAAACAGCACTACAGACCACTAGTTATCTTCCTAGAGCAAATGTTCGCGAGCCCACTGTAATCTTCGTCCACGATTTCCTCTGCGTAGTGCTGGAGTACGAAGCGGCCTGCGAGCATGAAGGTTAGCCTCGTGCAGTCTTCTCCTCACAGTTTCGTCACTGACAAGCAAATGGTGGTCTGACTGGAGCCTTTAAACCAACTGCATGGCTGTAGCATTTGGTTATCTTCTCACGGTCATTTGCGAAAATCGGTCCTGTCTTCGGGCGGTTATGCGCTTCTCGCCTGGGTGCCGTTCAGCCACTTCACCAGTGGTGCAATAACGTGACCACAACCTTGATATCACGTTTTTTCTTGTTTCAATCGCCTCGGCAATACTTCGTTGAGGAGCCCCAGTTTGGAGCGTACCTACTGCCCTTAACATTTCGTCTCTTGTTAAATGGCGCCTCTGCATGATGCATACAGTTGCATAAATTAGAAATTAACCAATAATTTTCATTGAAACTTTCATTTGATACAAAAATATACCAAAAACTGGGTTAGGTCAATTGAAACTTTCGAACTTCGCTACAATTATGCCGCACAAATCATTTGTTTTCAATTTATTTTTTCAAATTCAAATTTAGAATCATTTAATATGGTCTACAAAGTAAGCTTTCATTAAAATAATTTAAAAAATGCGGATGCTTTAGCCTTACTGTGATATTGCCTCATTGACTTATATATTACTTCGTATGGACCGGGTCATTGAACAAAAAAAATGTCGCCGACTCAACGGTGCTAAAATGTGTATGGAGCACCAATGCGAACTCATTGACGTCTGGACTTCAAACGCAAGCAGACGTTGCTTTGCATTGCAAAAATGCCGAGTTGTGTCGTAAAAAAGTGTACTAATTCCGATAAAAAGGTGACTAAAAAAAAGGATGGAATATCTTTTTTTTCGGTAAGCAATATAAAATTATGTATTACATATAGTTTTAACATTTCTAATAAATATTATAATTACCGTTTACAATTGACTAACCGGCCATGTTCACTTAGTATGTATATAAATTATGAACGCACTTAAGTCGCGTAGTTTTAATTTGGCCGTATTACATGCGGCCACACGAGGTAACATTGTAATGTCGGTACATCGGGATTTTGATTTGATTTCATGGAAATAAATTTCAAACTGCATTACATTATGATATTGGGATTACCGACTTATATTTATTAATGTCGCAAAAGAAAACGAATAAATATATCTGCTAAATCTATATCTATCTATATATATAAAAATGAATCCCTATTTTCCTTGGTCACGGCATCACGCGTGAAAGGCTGGACTGATTCTGATGAAATGTTTTGTGTGTATTTGAGTTGGTCTAGGTATGGTTTAAATTTACAATTAGACCTGGTAGGTGGCGCTGCAGTCGGGGTTTAGGATTTTTATTTTATTATGGACAAATTTTGATTAAATTTCTTATGTAGGTTTCGGTTGGTTCCTGGGGAGTTTAGATTCACAATAATTGGACCCGATAGGTGGCGCTGCAATCGCTTTCTAGGTTCAGTGCAGGATAACGTCTGCCGGGTCCACCAGTAAAATATAAAGGCTTTGTCCTAACTGACTGACAAATAACGTACCTACAGCCCAAACAGCTGGACGTTCTAGACTTGGGAGAACATAATATTCCTTGAGTACCCTAGAAACTTACTAAGAAAGGATTTATGAAAACTCCACTCCTAAGAGGGTTAAAATGTGAAAGAACGTTTCTATGAAAGTCTGTCAATTTCAAGTTTTATCCATCAAAATTCGAACTTGGGCATTCGGTTAGAAATAAATCAGTTCAGGATTTTTGAAAATTCGGGATAGAAGTTAGGGGATAAAATATCGTAAATCCACGTAAATAAAGGGAATCGTTTAGTTATTAATATGTGTTTATAATACATATTATATAATAAGAGTCGTTATTATGGTTTTTTTAATTCCCAGATTGCCCGCAGAGCCTAACAGAAGAGAAATATGGTGTCGTTTGCTAAGAAAGCAACGGGACGATCCATATTTTAAAGCAAACAACTCCCATAGAATTTGTTCAGTGTTGATGAATAAAGATATTTTAATATTAGTTTAATTTAGTTTTAATATTAAACCTTATCCTGCTTCTGATATGATGATGTTTACAATATATCTTTTTTTATACAAATTTCTTGGTTTTTATTTTCTTAAATGTTCCTCTATAATGCAATGTCCATTAGCATTCTCCAAAACTCCACCAAATGTACCTACTTACTTTAGGCATAAAAAGGAAAATCTACGATCTACGATTTTATTATATGTAAATATATACTACTTACTATAATTTAAAATGCGAAAAGTAAATTTAAAACATTTAACTTTCTAAAGGCTTTTGTTTACACAAAATGTCAATTGTACATAAATCTCTAAGCTAAAATAACGTATAAAGTAGTCAGGTCCAAAGGCCACCTATCATAGAAATAATAATTATAGCCGTTCTTACAAGGTTACGTCGATTATCGAGTAACTTATTGACGTCCGTGCAGTGTTCCCACTTTTAGATATTTTGCACTATTTTAGGGTGAAACTAATGATATTAGGTAGGGCTTTAGGGGTTCATGTTGACAGGGATTAAGGATAATTTGGAGCAAAATCGAACGTTAATTTCCGGGGCGCAAACTACCTCTGTACAAAATTTCGTATAAATCGGTTAAACGGATGGACTTTTAAGAATCCCGTGGGAACTTTTTAATTTTCCGGGATAAAATGTAGCCTATGTCCGTTCCCGGGATTCAAGCTAATTTTGTACCTTTCATCAAAATCGGTTAAACTGTTGGGCCGAGAAAAGCTAGCAGAGATACACACTTTCGCATTTATAATATTAGTATGGATTAGGAGCATTAAATAACGCTATTTTAATTTTTTTTACGATACTTTAGGGAGTACGTATTTCTCATACAAATATTATAAACTATTACGTAAAATTATTACTTGCTAAATGCATGGTATTTCTACAGGTTCTAAGGTAAAACCAAAATCGTAAGTGGAAACACTGGTTCCGTGGTAGTTCATTGGTGTCTCATAGATGGCGCTGATTTATTGGTTTCTAAATCGTGAAAAATTTTGTTCGCACGACCATAATATCTTGTTATTTACATCAATGTATTGCCTATATTTTTTCTTATTGTTAACGGTTTTTATGTATCTTAGCATGTACTTAGACATTAAACTTTTTCCAAATTCAATTTTAAAACATATTACCAAAACATTAGAGGTCTAAGAACTAAAACTGATGAACTATATCAATCTATACTACAATCTGATTATGATGCAATTATCTTAACAGAAACATGGCTTAACGAAACGGTTTTCGATCACGAATTTGTGGACGATAGGTATATTGTCTTTCGACGTGACCGTGCTTCAACGTCATCATCTATGTATAAAAAAGATGGTGGGGGTGTATTGTTGGCAATCCAAAAGAAATACCAAGCGCACAGAAAATATAAGCTTGAATCCTCCTGTGAGGAACTATGGGTCGCTGTCGAAATTGGTACTAACAAATTCGTGTACATATGCGTTGCTTATTTTCCTCCTCCAGTTGACTCACAGTATATGGAAGTATTTTTAAATAATTTGACTAATGTTCGTCAAAATACAATTTTAACGTCCGATTTCTTACTTATTGGGGACTTTAATTTACCACAACTTTCCTGGAATTTGACCTCGGATCGTCAGTCACTCACTCCTAATCCTTCTAATCATGTAATTGTAAACAATTTTCTGGACACTTTAGATTTTTGCAACTTGCGCCAATATAATCCTATATTAAACGTTAATGATCGAATTCTTGATTTAGTCATATCGAACTATCCATCAATTTCTGTAACTGAGGCAGTTTGTCCACTGCTCCCAATCGACTCCCACCACCCGGCTCTCGTATTAGATTTTAAGATAAGTAACGAACGATTCTTAAAAAATCACTCAGCCGACTTTCTAAACTTTAATTTAAGCGATTATGATGCGATAAATCACGACCTTTCTCAAGTTGATTGGGAATCGATACTTAGTTCTACTAATTCTGTAGATAGTGCTGTGGATGCATTCTATGATACTTTGATGCCAATTATTTACTCACACACTCCAGTTACAAAAAGCAAAAATAATAACTATCCCATTTGGTTTTCACGTAGCTTAATAAAAGCTCTTAATGAAAAAGCAAAGTATCATTATAGATATAAAAAATATAAAAACGAAAGAGATAAACTTACATTTGAAATAATAAGAAAGCGTTGTAACTAGGGTTTACGGAACCGGTCCTGTTTTTGAGAACCGGGAATTTCGGGACTTTTACCCAAAGGAACCGGGAATTCCCGGTTCTTTCGGGATTTTCGGTTCTTTGTAGTTTTATTTTATAAAACACGTTTAACACTTTAAAAGTAAACCACAATGAAATATTTATGTAATTTTTATTGTCATTTAAACTTTCATCCGCTATGTAACCCACTTGGAGATAGAATTTCCAAAAATCCTAAAATTCAAAATTTTTATTTTTATCGAAAGTTTAAATACCAATTTTCATGGAATTCACTTGAAAAATGACCGACTTTCATGCAAACTTTCATCCTCTATTTAACCCCTTTTGGGGTGGAATTTCCAATAATCCTTTCTTAGTTAGCCTGCGTTGAAAAAGCTTACGAATTCAATGGACCGTGTGTTTCGTCGACTACAGTAAGGCCTTTGACTGTGTGAACTGGAAGCTCCTATGGACAGTTCTCCAGGAAATAGGAGTCCCAAAATATCTGGTCAACATCTGATCTGGAGTGCTTCAAAGCCTATACTCAGATAGTCAGGGGGTAGTAAGAATTGACAAGAAGATATCAACACCTTTCACGTTTGGAAAAGGAGTTCGTCAAAGATGCATCGTATCCCCTATTCTGTTTAACATCTACGGAGAGAGCACTAACGCCGGACCTGCGAAGACTGGGATGGTGGAATTACCATCAATGGCATTAAAATTCGAAACCTTCGCTACGCCGAAAAGGATGGTGCCTTTTCGCAGCTAATGAAGCTGAAATGTTCCAACTCGTGAACAAAATGGAGCAACACAGGCCATAAATCGGTTTAAAACTAAGATCATGATGGTGGATTGTACTTCTAAGCTAGAACTCAATGGAACACTCAATTTAAAACCCGTTGATCACTTCATTTACTTGGGTTCTGGCATCAGCAATAACGGTTCTAGTGAAGCTGAAGTTCGCAGGAGAATCGGAATGGCCAAGACTGCAATATATCAGCTCGATAGAATATAGAATGATCGTAACATCAGTACTAAGACAAAATTACACTCGTCAACACTTTAGTCTTCTCCATTTTTCTACTTATACGGGGCGGAGATATGGACATTAAAAGCTGGAGACCGCCAGCACATAGACGCCTTTGAGATGTGGTACTGGAGAAAAATGCTCAGAATCTCTTGGAATGCATTCAGGACCAACCAATCGATCCGTGAAGAACTCAAAATTGACAAAAAGCCGAGGCTCTCAACATATGCCTGAGGAGGATCTTTGAGTTCTTCGGCCATATCGCCCGTAAACCCGGCGATAACCTACAAAAACTTATAGTTACCGGGAAAATGAACGGCAAGAGATCGAGAGGTAGGAGTCCAATTCGCTAGACTGACCAGATCCGCACCACTCTCAACATGAATGTTGCCGAAGCGGTTCACAACGCTGAAAGCGGAACAGATAGCGCAACTTCGTCAGAAACTTGAAATTTTCACATTGCTTCCTTTTATGATCTAGGAGCACACTAAGAAAGGATTATTGGAAATCCCACCCGTAAGGGGGTTAAATAGGGGATAAAAGTTTGTATGAAAGTCTGTCATTTTTCAAGTTATATCCATGAAAATTGGTATTTGAGCTTTCGATAAAAAATAAAAAATATAAACAGCATTTTTGAAAATTCTGTCCCAAGGTGGATTAAATATTGCATTCCGAAAACCGAGTATAAGCGAGCAATCGCACACAACAGCGAGAGAGGTAGACTTGTAAGTTACCGCGCGCCATTTATTTTAGCGCTGAATTCACATTCGTTTTGAACTTTTGAACAGTAGGAAGTATAAAAAAGTAAAGTTAGTATTATAAATATTATGTATGTAAGTAGTAGCGTGAATCATGTAATTAAATTAAAATTCCCGAAAGTACCGAAAGAACCGGGAATCAAAATTTGATTTCCCGGTTCTTTTTACTGACAAAAGAACCGGGAATTCCCGGTACTTTCGAGACCGGGATTTCCCGGTTCTGAACCCTAGTTGTAACCTGCTGATACCTGAGTGTTATACTAGATTCAAGAATTCCGCCGCAAATCGTCTTCGTAGTAATCCAAAATATTTTTGGCGTTTTTGTAACCATAAAAAAACAAACAGTACTCCGATCCCTAATGAAATGTTTTTTAGAAATGAAATAGCGAAAGGCGGACAGGAAATATGCAATTTGTTTTCAGAATACTTTCAATCGGTTTATAACGAGCGACCCTTATCACTAAACTCTTCACTATCGTATTATGATAATAGTAATTTGTGCTGCAATGAAACAATAACAGTATCTTCTGTTATTGTTGGTATAGAAGAAGTGTATAAATACCTGCTCACTATTAATGTCAATAAAGGCAGTGGTCCTGACCAAATTCCCCCTATTTTACTTAGGAAATGTGCTAAAGGTCTTGCTTACCCCCTCACCTTTGTCTTTAACTTATCACTAAGATCTGGTGTATTTCCATACAGATGGAGAATGGCTCATGTTACTCCAATTCATAAATCCGGCGCCACAGATAATGTCAGTAATTATAGGCCTATCTCCATTTTATCATCATGCGCTAAAGTTTTCGAGGCACTTATACAACCCAAATTACTCTTTCGTTTAAAAAAATACATTAACCCAAGTCAACACGGTTTCCTTCCTCGTAGGTCCACAACTACTAACCTTGTCGGATATATTGCTGATATTACTGATGCACTGGACAATAACACTGAAGTGCATGCTATCTACACGGATTTCAAAAAAGCTTTTGATTTAGTAAACCACGATCTATTACTATTAAAGCTTAGTCGGATGGGTATTCACGGTTCTCTTTTAAGGTGGTGTGAATCATATTTGAAAAATCGGTCTCAATTAGTGTCTCTTTACGGTTTTAAATCTGACATAAAAACCATTCCGTCCGGTGTTCCTCAGGGATCTCATTTGGGTCCCCTACTTTTCTTAATTTTTATCAATGACCTTAGTAATGTACTCTCTTCAAATTACCGTTTTTATGCCGATGACCTTAAAATCTACCGTAGTATTTCAAATGTAAATGATTCTGTATTACTTCAGAAAGACATCAATAATGTTGTTGACTGGTGTAATAAGAACTTGATGGCTTTAAATACTGAAAAATGCATGTTTATTAAATTCACTAGAAAAAAGTCCTCAGGTGGACAGTTGTATTATGCATATGATATCCCGCTAAAGGAAGTATATGTTGTCCGAGATTTAGGTGTATTTCTAGACAATTCACTCTCTTTTCGCCACCATTTTGACACGA
Source organism: Melanargia galathea (assembly GCA_920104075.1). Lineage (NCBI taxonomy): Eukaryota > Metazoa > Arthropoda > Insecta > Lepidoptera > Nymphalidae > Melanargia > Melanargia galathea. The sequence continues at coordinate 14,113,644 of OV049874.1, read as the reverse complement.
TTGTTAAAAAGGCATCTAAACTATCAGGTTTTATTTCGCGTCAAATGAAATTGTTCCGGGATCCGAATTTGACAGTTATTATTTATTTCACTCTTGTACGTAGTATTCTCGAATACTGCAGCCCAGTTTGGAGTCCTACATATAACGTGCATTGTGACAGACTTGAACGTGTACAAAAACGATTCCTTTACCAATTAGCTTTCAGCGACAATAAATCCCGGGAACTGAACTCCTATGATTCGCGGTTACAATCTTATAATCTATTGTCTCTTAGGAACAGAAGAAAAAAACTCGATATGATTTTCTTTTTCAAAATTATTAATGGCCTTATTGATGCACCGGATATACTTAAGCGTCTAAAATTTAGCGTTCCGCGTCTCGGCAGCCGTCTACATAATCGGAAACCGTTTAAGCTACCTTTCTGTCGCACCAGGGCAGGGCAACACGCTCCGATCTACCGCATATGCTCCTTAATTAACTCCCACAGGAGCAACTGCGACATATTCACAAGTTCTTTGACCTCTTTTAGGAAAAGTTTGAGGCTGTAACTTCATTACATTTAACTTAGTATCTCTGTAACACCCTTTATAAATTATCTTATATATATATTGTATTTTTTTATTTCTCTTTCTTTGTTCATTAAGTACTATTATTATTTATAGTATTGTAGGTATTTTCGTTTGTATACACATATTGTAATTAGCTTTAGTTTTTCTGTGACTTAAGAATGCTGTGGTCATTTCGAGAAGGTTCCAATTAGTGTAGTACATATTTTGTGTAATTTATTAAGATAGATATAAAAATTGTAACCAGTTTAATGATCCAAATAAAAAAAAAAAAAAAAAAAAAAAAAAAAAACCGATTAATATTTTTCAGAACTTTATACAAAATATCCCTAGACATTGTTGTGTGCATGTGCATACACATGTGCATATTACTATATTACTATACTATTACTATACTAATAAATAAAATTGAAGTGTCTGTCTGTAATTTCGAAATATTAAGCTCATATGGTTACTTGAACGGTACCATAACCAAATCATACGTTTTTAAAATTTTTGTCTGTCTGTCTGTCTGTTTGAACGGGCTAATCTTCGGAACGGCTGAACCGATTTTGACGGGACTTTCACATACAAGTAGAGAATTAATCAGGGAGTAACATAGGCTACTTTTTAACCGACTTTCAAAAAAGGAGGAGTTGTGTTTTTCTACCTATGTACACCGATATCTCCGAGATTTCTGAACCGATTTGCGTAATTTTTTTTAATCGATAGAGAAACATTGCGACACTGTCCTACAAAAAATTTGAATTCCAACTCCTCAATCCTGATGCTGTAGGGGGGGGGGGGGGATCCCCAAAACTAATGGGATTTAGGCACTGTCGGTTATTTAAATTGATATTGGGGATACCAATTAAAGACTTTATCGTTGAATGAACTCAAGTAGGTATATATACAACTCCTCAACCCGGATGCTGTAAGGAATTGCATTCCGAAATCGTAGGGATCCCACAGAATTTTTCCGTTTTGGGGGGTTACTGCAAATAGGCTACTTTTTGTTCCGGAAAATCAAAAGTTCCCACGGGAGTTTTAAAAACCTAAATCCACACGGGCGAAGCCATGGGCATTATCTAGTTAATAATAAAACTGTAACAGGTCCAATTCTGTACATTAAAGATATTTTGAAATTTTTTGAACCAATAAAAAATATTAGTTATATGGGTACGTTTATGTTAGTAAATTCATACATAAGAATGATCACTAGGTATATGTATATTAATATCTTTCTGAAAGTTTGTAAATTACGATAGTGAAAAAATTATCAAAATCGGTTCATTGGTTTTTGAAATAATCACGAACATACGGGTCGAATATATAACCTTCTTTTTGAACTCGCTTAGTAAGAAAGCATTATACCTACTTCTAACTATTTTGTAATAACTCAGTATGATCACATAAATTACTGATTTACTTACGTTTGCCTTATAGGTACATACATACGTTCATCATTCGCTTTTTCATTCACAAATTTCCCAACAATGTAGGGAAAATTAAATTAGATTTTACTGGCAACACTTATAGTAAAAATAATGCGCGGTAAATTTATGTTTTTATTACGTGTTGTTTTGGATAATCGGAATTAAATAAAACAAACTTACTTGTGAAAAGTAACACCAGTTGCTTTATTATCTTTTTCTGACCGTGACAAACAAATTTTAACAACACATTTCACGATTTGACAAATTGTGTGGCAAGTAACAGTTACGTTCGTGTTCACTCGGACGTCGGGCTGGCAACTGAAGTCGTAGGTGCCCATTGACATATGCGAAGTAGCAATGAGTCGGTGCTTTAGAATGCTGATCTAGTTAAGGTAATACATCATTGCCTAACACTGTATAATATTATCTACTTAGATACCTACCTGTTTAAAAAAATACGCTGAAAGAACCTATATAATACCTACCTATGGAATCTACCTACCTACTTATAGGTGCATATAATACTAATTGAAGTAGGACTTGTAATAAGTATCTAATCCTTGCCCTGAATTATTAAGTTTCGGAACTTTGTTTCCGAACATGTTAGACTTAATTCAAACTTTTGAGGTCTAGTCGGATAGGTAAGGTAATTACATTAAGTACTTAGGTAGACCTAGAGACTTCTTTTAATTGGGTACCTACTTACCTATCAACATAACATTAACCTATTATAAAAACAAAACGACACTGAAAAAACTTCACAGTAAACCTCGCCCTGAAAAACACCCACTTTCAGACCGTTTCTGAACCATAGAGAAAATAATAATAAATAGAGCTGGCATAATGTCCTATAGAAATTAGTGGATCGGAAAATAGCTCAAGCTTATCAAAATTTTCATAAGTGTGTAAGAGACAACACTACATTTTTAAACATAACAATAAAACAGATCGTGGCAGAAATTTTATTGCACTGCTCTTAAGATGGCCTCCCTAAAATGTATACATGAACACTCACACACGCACAACTTGAGACATCACAATGAACACGCGCCATTTTATGTTACAGGATTGTGCGTGTGTGAGTGTATTTTTGGCACGTTTTTAAGGTAGTTATGCCAACTCTTTTTATTATTATTATCTCTATGTTCTGAACCCGCATAGCTATTCATGAATTGTCATTGTAATTCAAACATCGTGGGCGGCGGTCATTGGACCGCTGGGAATGTCACCGCCGACTTTCCGCGCGCTCCCATTGGTTGGAAGTGTCACCTTGTCTCAGTGCGTGACATTCCCGATTGGCCCAGGCACGCCCACACGCGCGCGTTCTAATTTTAAATTCAAAGCTCTTATCAGTCATTGGAAACTACAGTGGCACGTTAATAAAGCTTGTTAATTTAATTTGATTAGAGCCAAAGCAATTAGCTGGTATCGAAGATACGTGATGGTCAATAGTTAAAAATGTCGAATAGGCAATGATGTTGTAGAGTGTAGACTGTAGAGTTCATCGTGTAAGCACCGTAGATCCTATTATTATTATTATACTTAAATGCGAAAGTGAGTTTGTTTGTTACCCTTTTACACCTAAACCACTGAACCGATTTTGACGAAAGGTATAGAGGTAGACTAGACCTTGGAGGAGGACATAGGCTAGTTGGATATAAAAAAAGGGAATTGGTTACAGTTTAAACAACTTTGAACCGAATTGATAACCGGATGGTTACCTACTTATCTAAAACTAAACCAAGAGGTACCTATTAGGTAGGTAGGAGGAGGTAGGACTCTTTAATACTTAGGTAATAAATCATACCGGCTGTAATCTAGTGAAATAGGTAGGTATAGGTAGGTATTTAGACTTTCTCTGCTGTATGTAATATCAAACAACTTGTTTTACCATTAGATAGTCTCAGATGGTGGTGGTGAATTGATGAGAATAAACCGGGAATGACGACCGGAAACGAAAAGGCCAACAAAATATTCGGACCTCCAAAAACCTCCAAAAATCTCCCATCCATTCTAGTCAACGTCGCTTAACAAGCGCAATCGACTGATATTCACGCACACTGCACGTCCCTCTTCTTAATAATCTCGCAAGATTTTAATCATCCTCCTAAATAAAGGGTTTTCTCTCTTATCTCTGCATACCTAAAACTCTTGGACATCGCTAGCTGAGCTAGAGTCGTCGGAGGTTTTTCTCGCGGTGTCGTCGCTGTACCTACGGCCGAGGGGGTGGGTAAGGGGGGGCGGAGGTTGGGGCGCCCCCCTCCCCCGCCGTGCGCGGAACTATTGATCGGCACCCGCCCGGTGACAAATGCCGCTAATTCTTGACACTGCCGCTCGACTTACCGCATTTGCTGCACATTTCACTGATTTCCTCCTAAAGGTACCTAGGTATACTGATACCTGATACCTAGACCTGCGGGGCTATTCTCGAACTTCGTTATCTCCAGTAAGTGAAAGCCAAAGCAGCAATGTAGGTATATCGCAATTTTGCGATATACCTACATTGCTGCTTTACTGTGTGAAATGAAATCACTGTTTATATTTCACACAGTATAAAGCGACAATGTGGCTAATTCTGTTGCACACAATCTCTAAATCTAAACTAAAATGACAGGGCTAAATATATTCCTATCTCTTTCACAATGCTCCCTGCAGAAAAGGATAGCACTATTTTTAATATTGTCAATTTAGTTTAAGTTTAGAGATTGTGTGCAACAGAATTAGCCACAATGTACTCGTACCTATATCGGAATTATTCGGTGGTTAATACCTATTTAGTGATGATCAGTAAGTTAGAGAATGGTTGTCTGATCTGTCTGTCTGATTGTCCTGACTTTATCGGTTATTGCTAAAGTGGTAACTCAAGACCGCCTTCGGCTTGGCCCGGCGGTGGCGGCGTGGAGTTACAAATTTCCTATCCCGTGGGATTTTTCACGATTTTTTCGAAAAATCCGACTTTGTTCCTTGTCCACACTATAAAAGGAGCTTTTGTGCAAAACAGCTTTCAAGGTCCAAGGGTTTGGGTCAGGCGTCCATGAGTCAGTCAGTTGGTGAATCGAGACTTTTCTTCTTATATATGTACCTACCTAAGTAGATATATACCTACCTATAGATAGATAGATTAGATATGATGGTTTGGCATTCGCTTGCACATTACAATGTCCCTTGTGTAAGTTACCTCACCCGTTATAGTTTTAGTTTAGTTTTTGTTGTTATTAGATGCCTAATTGTTAACTTAAATTATTAATTGATTATTTACTTACCTATGTGTAATGTGACTTGCGGAAAAGATCCCTCAGTACGAAAATAAAAGAAAGAAGATAAATCTATCCGTAGGTAGGCTATCTAGCGACTTCTAAAATAAACCTAGGCGGTAAAATCGTCATAACAAGAGAAAACTCCAATAAGCTAACAAACATTACGGGAATGAATTCAAAAACCGAGCCGAAAAGTTAGCATCGATATTTCAAAGTTTGAAGAGAGCGCGCGATTATTTCCGAATCTGACTGAAAAATAAAGTTTTATGTACTGTGTGTAAAAAGCTGTGATAGCCTAGTGGTTAGGACGACCGACTTCTAATCGGAGGTCGTGGGTTCGATCCCGGGCACGCACCTCTAACTTTTCGGAGTTATGTGCGTTTTAAGTATTTAAATATCACTTGCTTTAACGGTGAAGGAAAACAACAACACACACAAAGGAAAACAACAACAACAAACAAAACATCGTGAGGAAACCTGCACGCCTGAGAGTTCTCCATAACGTTCTCAAAGGTGTGTAAAGTCTGCCAATCTGCTTGGCCAGCGTGGTAGACTATGGCCAAAACCCTTCTCACTCTGAGAGGAGACTCGTGCTCTGTAGTGAGCCGGTAATGGGTTGATCATGATGATGATGATTCTAGTACGTACCTGGGTATCATAAGAAATCGTTTCCTGATTGTTTTGAGTTTCGGCTATTATTTACATCGATGATTTTGGCCAACAATGCGTTTTGGCCGTTCCTTTAAAGTGCCATAAAACGTGCATAAAACGAACTTCGCGCTGTGCATTTTTTAAAGATGCTTCATCACGTTGTTTTTCGTTCAATGAGCGAATCTTTGACTCAACGAATCAACGTGTTTCTTTTTGTTAACATGGACGTATAGATAGGTATGGAGTGGAGAAAGGCTGAGACTATACAGCGAACTCTGACTCTCTTCAGACTCAAGACTGAGTTAAAACGAGACAGGTTTAGGTACGTGTCATATTGATGTCCCGTTTAAACTCTGTCTATGAGCAGAGTATACGCGCTCAGAGATCAGCTCGCGCTAGATCTCAGCTAAAGAGCTGGACTGCCGTATCCATTAGGTATTATCTATCTACCTATGGTCATATTCTGCCTCGTTGGTCTAGTGGTTAGCATATTCGACTGCAGATCACGAGGTCCCGGTTTCGATTCCCAGGTCGGGCAAATTATTGTTAGGTACCTATTGAGTTTTTCTGTCAAGAAATTCTCAGTGCCAGTCCGGAGTTGGAAGCTAGCGGTGTTTCACCCCCGTGCCTCGGAGAGCACGTTATGCAATCGGTCCCGGTTATTATCAATATCATGTGAAAATAGTCGTTAAAGCCCGCCAACCCGCATTGGAGCAGCGTGGCCGTTCTAAGCTCTAAATCCCTCTCACCTATGAGAGAGGAGGCCTGTGCCCAGCAGTGGGACGTTAAAAGGCTGTAATGGTGGGTTCATATTCTGGCACCTATCTGTTTTTTATCTCCTTTAGCGAATGTGATTTGGATTGTAAAGGCGCCTCTACACGTTGGCCAACATGATGGCGGATATGTTGGAAGGTGTTGGGCGAGGAGTTTGTGTTCGCGTCCACACGTTGGAAGGTCAACAGTATGCTCCGGGCCAACCTGCGGGCCAACTTGCGGGCCATCGTTCCAATACCTTCCAACTCCCGCTCTACACGTTGGGCCAACATATTGGGCCAGCATGTTGGCGAACGTGTGGATGAGCAGTAAAGCGCGTGTACCTCGGCGGCTTGCGCTCGGTTTACAGCCCGCCGTTAGCTTTTATAGCAGTGGTGATTGACCTTATGATACTGCCTTTACTTGCCTCCGTGCTCAGAATGGGTAACGTAAAATCCCTGAGTAGGTAGACATACAACACACGAATAAGTAGGTAGGTACCTACATATTTACCTACCTAATTCAACTTCCTGATCAACCCATTACCGGCTCACTACAGAGCACGGGTCTCCTCTCAGAGTGAGAAGGGTTTTGGCCATAGTCTACCACGCTGGCCAAGCGGATTGGCAGACTTCACACACCTTTGAGAACGTTATGAAGAACTCTCAGGCGTGCAGGTTTCCTCACGATGTTTTCCTTCACCGTTAAAGCAAGTGATATTTAAATACTTAAAACGCACATAACTCCGAAAAGATAGAGGTGCGTGCCCGGGATCGGACCCACGACCTCCGATTAGAAGTCGGTCGTCCTAACCACTAGGCTATCACAGCTTTTTTTTTCTACCTAATTCAACTTATACTTAGAATAAATATTCTAATTAGTTTATGATGAATGGCGACCCTGCATCGCCAAATATAATGCTTGAAGCCCCCCCCCCCCTCCCTAAATGGAAGGGCGATCTCAAGAAAGTAACTGGATAAGATAGGGCTCTGTGGCGATCCTTGCAAGAACCCTATGTCCAGATGTGGATGTCTATCGGTTTAGACGACGATGAAGATTATTTTAAGAAGACTATGGTACTTACCTAGTAAGTACCTACAAATTATTTTGCCTACAATAAGTATGTAGGTGGATACGTACCTACAAAACCTCTAAACTAAACCAAATTAACAGGTCTAAAAATAGTCCTAGATATCCTTTTCACACTAACAAGTACGAACAGTCAGTAAGTAGGTATAACTACCTACTACTTAGTTCTTTAATTTCAAGAACTGTACCTACGTAGGTAGGTAGGTACTCAGTTACGACTTACGACCCTAGATACAGCATCTAAGTCTGAATCGTAACGTGTTCTGTTCGCCCTGACCCTTTCAATGTCACTCTAAAGAACATTAAAATAGCGTAACTTGTAATGCAAAATCTGATTCACAGCGGGAATTAAGTTAAGTCGAATGAGTACGCAACGGAACCGACAGACGGGAAAATCGGGAATTAGATAGATAGCTGGATTAACATATTTCGTATTCGTGATATCATAAACTGGACTTTAATAATTAACTGCACAGTTCCTAGGTTACCTCAACAGTTCTTAGATTTTAGAATCTACAGACATTCTTAAAAATATAGCTACTTACCTATGTAAGGTATTCATTTGGACTAAAATGATCGCTTAACCCGCAAAAGCCGAATTTTTCAGTGGTTGCCTAAAAAATGATAAGTAGGTAGGCAGTAGGTACCTATGCTATAATGCTAAGTGCATATGCTGTGCTGTAAGTACAATTAAATGGTGCCTGTAAAAATGAAAGCTCAGAACGAGTCGGCCGCATCGGTTACGACGTAGAAATGCGGATAATTTCTTTGTACTTTCCTTAAACCAAGTCAAATACACAAATAATTTTTATTTCCTTATGTTGTCACCTAACAATAATAGATTAAGATATCTATTATCAATAGTTTTCGTGATTTCATGAAAATGTTTGAAATGTGGACTAGGACAAGATTTGCACAATCAGAAAATTAGCTGCTTATTTCGTAAAAAAAAGAAAGCCTAAGTATTAACATTATAGACATACCTACCAGACATGTAAGTATGGCAATTCGTTCGAAGGGAAATCTTTATTTTGTTTATTCCGCCACTTGTAACACTCGCGCCATTATCCCCGAACTCATAAACCCAAAAAACAAACTGCGCAACCCTTGAAGTTAACCCTCGGCGTAATAAAAATAAAACGACAATAAAACGGGGTATAAAGTGTCCGGGTCGAAATGAAATGGAATGCAAATGTGAGTGAAATAAACAAGCGGGGTAAGGTGAAGTGGCTAGTTACGGAGAGCGGCGACTTGGGGGTGTAGGGCGCTCGAGATTTGTTGCTCTAGGACACGGAAATCGTGTTTTTATTTACGGGTTGAAATGGGTGAAAAGTTTTCCCCGCTGAAGTGGCGAATAAAACTTTCGAAAGAAAAAAGACCTATTACGAAAAAGTATTTTTCTAAAAGGAAGTAGGTATTTTCCTTTTTATTCCGTTTCAGAAGGTATCAATATGGAGAATTCTTTCTAGACTTAGGTAGGTAGGTAGGACGTGTCTAGGTATTATATAGGAATTTCCCGGTTAAGAATAAAAGCCTAACTTTGGTCACTTTTGGATGAAATAAACTAAGTATTAAAAAAATAAAATGAAATGTAAATGCACATTTACAAAAAAAAAATAAAGGGTCGATGGCTCGATAACAAAGATGCAGTTAAAGACTTGGTAAAACAGAACGCGTGACCGAAATGTATCCAACGGGTCTCCTAGAAGATGTAATAGAAGAAACTGTATAATATTTACGTTCGCATAATGCTCCGTCCCAAACTCCCAACATAATGGACGCGCATGAACACATATTACATACATAGCCCTATTTATTTTTCTTTAATTCTGGTTCTACATAAATTCCAAGGCAAAGGAAACCAGTCATTCAGCCGTGCAAATCCGTAAGTCACTGGCAGGTTTGCGCGGGAACGCTTCCATAAACAATGCCATTAACGCGAGCGTTACGCGGCAGATTTTAAATTTGGAACGTTCGCGGCCATTCGTCATGTCGCCGCCAACCCGCGACACTGTGCCGCCAATGCGACATGGTGTACAGCGCTTGAACAGTTTTGAGATATTTGCAATGCGATTTTTTTTTATTAAATAACGCCATTTTGTAATTTCGCACAAGGCTGGACTCTTATGCGCTTTAACATTAAATCGTAACTGAACAACACCAATTTAGTGATGTCCAAGTTAACAAGACGTGTCAAAGTTGATGCTATAAAATGCATTTTGATAGATTCAATGTCATTGAAAATCAGGGCTGAAACCAGGGTTGAAATCATGATTGGTGATGGTGGTGATGAAAAGCCATGGCAGTGATGAGGCCTTTACCGCGCAGAAATTGATTCGCAGTAGTTTGGTTTTACTCTCACACATAAATCTTTCAGGTTAATTACTATTTTAATTAGTAATTATCTACTATTTAATATTATTATTTTTATAATCAACACTGATAAGAACCCACAACCAGGTATGATTACGATCATATAATAATACGAAGTTTAATTACGATTAAACTTCGTAATAACTGAGAGTTCTAGATATCGTTTGGAAGCAGAATTGCTACTATTAATAACCTTCTCGTGCAAATATATTTTATCGATTTTAATAAAAAGTTGACTGCAAAAACAATAAAAAAAAGATAAGTTTTGTCGGTCACTTTCGGTCTTACCATTTTGTGTGATAGTATCAAAATTCAGCAGTTGCGTTATGCTATCTTGACTAATGACGTCATGTGTCCCGCGCAGCGCGATCGCAAGCGGCAAGAGCAAATGACTCGCGATGAATTTAAAATTCGAACCCTGAACAGTTCGCTAACGAGGGAGGCGGCAGCGCCGTGAGTTATTGTGGAGCTGTCGATGTCGTTGGTAACTAAAGCTTAATAGTCTGAGAGCAGAGCTGGCGATCGATCTGTTGAAAGATTTTGTACCAATCTAAATATTACTACTTACTCATCGCTAAAATGACCACCAACATAAGCTGGTGGAAACAATTATTAAGGACTGATCAAAATATTTTTTAACAAGTTTTACTGATGAGTACCTACCTACCTACCTAGTAACAATTTTGATGTCTGATAGATTTTGTATTGGAACTCTGTGAAACAGTATTTACAGCTTTCAACACTGCTGTTTAAATTTTTTCGGTCTTACCCTTGGTTTTTAAGATCAGGTTAAAATCCTAACATATGGCATAAAAATTCAACGGTAGAGCAGACAAACCAAAAGAATGCAGATCCTCATACAAAAATACCTACGCTTTATGGTGTTGTTTGGTAATGCTGCCGAGCGCCGACAACAGTCGGTCAGTGTTGTAGTTGCGTTTAAAAATACATACGACGCGGGTGGCCGCCGCTAGATCAATTATTACCAATTAACACGCGCCCAGGAAACTGTGTGCTGTATGGAGGATGGGAATCACTGTAATACTGACAGGGTTACTGCTTTTTGACCAGACGGATATTAACGTGTATATAAATGTAGCCTATACTTACTAGCTTTTGCCCGCGGCTTCGCCCGCGTGAATTTCTATTTTTGACAAATCCTGAGGGAATCGTGGATATCTGCTTTCTGTTTCCGCTCCCTTTTCCAACCTTTATACCTACTTTCAAGGAAGTTTGCTATAGTAATCTACCTATAACTGTAGATATAGATTTCGGTTTTTTCAAAATCCCGCGGGAACTGTGGATTTTCCCAGGATAAAAAGTATGCCTATCTTTTAAGTCAGGACATACTCTATCTCCATTCAAAATTTCAGCCAAATCGGTTCAATACTTGCGACGTTATAGAGTAACAAACATCCAAACATCCACACTTTCACATTTATAATATTAGTAGGATACCTTAAACCTAAAAAGTTTTATAAGTAGGTTGGCTAAGGTTGAAAGAAATTTTTAAGATATCTCTCGACAAATTCAAAGTTTTGATAAAATGCAAACTTATTGAAAAATTATTTGTTTTTAAATATTCTACGCCAAAGCCTCTCTTACTAGGGTTTTTAGTATCAAAACTGTCTTGGTAGAATGCGCAACAATAGAAAACAACAAAATATGGGTAGTGAGGTAATTGCCAAGATCACTAACCTTTTGCGTCTTTAGGCATATTTGAAGAATAACTCTTGAAGTAGGTAGGTTGGATTAATAAAACATCTCTGCACTTGCTCACGGAAAGGAAAATATTAGGTGGATACAATTTTGACAGTAATTTAACGAACGGTCAATCACCCATTCGACCAACAAGTAAAGATTACCTTAGGGTCACGAGAATGACAAGCGTAAAAAGTAAAAAATACACCATCAATTTACCGCTGTGTTTAAAACAACACTAATGAATTTTAATTGCGCTTTTGCAACCTTAAAGCACCCATTTTACAAAGACCTCCATTATACGACTGTAGAGTAAAGAAGTCCACTATTAAGCAACTACAGATGTGCCAATAAGTCGGTTGGTTGCCAACTGTCTGTACAGTCTATCATATCAACATAATATGGAATGACTAGCAAATCGATCCACATATACATGACGTAAAAATTGACTATACTTGGGACATTAAAAACGTGCGAACCGAGTCATAAATCATTTTTATCGGACTTCTCGCTCGCACATACAGGCCTTATTGAAGTAGAACCTGTTTCTCTAGTTTTGTATGTAACAGTAAAAAAGGATTTGTCAAAAGTCGATAACAGGTTATAAAGAGCGAGAGAGGGCCCTCACAACCATAATATCGTAATGTTTTATGGCTCAGGTCGCACGTTTGTAATATCCCAACTATAATTATTATAGTTAGTTACTTGTTTCTATATTATGTAAGCAGTTATCTATAGTTTAATATGAGATAAGATGATAAGATTATAAAATTGTAAAATTGTATTGTTGTGATAAGATTGTAAAATTGTACAATAGGTATACCTACGACTTTTAAATAACGTCGTATTTACTTGTACTCAGTAGTTCAAGTTCAAGCGGTAAACCAAAGCTATAAAGCTTATAGCTTATATAAAGCTTAAAGCTAATTTACGCATTTTAATCAAACGTCAAGGAAAGTTCGTTCCAGCACAGATTTGGAATGCAAATTCTACTCAGATGAAACCAGAAAGAAACTTAATGAAGAATAAAAATTATTTTGTACGTCTATCCGAATTGTCGGGGCTCCAGACTGCGAAACAATCAGTTGATATACTGAGTTGGAGTTATTAGTCGGCAATTGGCATATCTAATAGATGTCTTATTGTCAGGGCTCAAGACTGATTGTTCGTACTCATGTCACGTTGAGTCACCGTGGCCCGAATATGGCATTTCCACGCTAATGGCACTCATTGGCCGCCAATCAGTTTAGCGGTAGACATTTGCCGAATGTATTATTATGCCTCGATGTGTTAACAGACGTGCCGCCATCTTGGCACGTGTCTAATGGACGTGTTCCAAATTTGATTGTTTTGAAGGTAATATTTGACAATCGTAAGCTCATGAGTAGGATCGTAATATGGTATGATAATTATGAGAGCGGGTGACGTATGAGGCGCGACGGACAGTCTCCGTTCCCCGCATGCGTCCATTAGTTCCAGTATTATGCCAGTCTGTGATTTTCTAGTTATATAGGTGGGTATGCTTTTGTACTCAAACTCTAGGATACCTACTTAAAGATCTACACCAATTTTAGTTGTCCTTGATTACCAAAAGGTTTGTTACAGTACCTACCTACCAAGCAGCTACCAAACAATTAAAGCAATTACAAAAACTACAAAAACTTCACGTCGTTTAGATGCCGGATATTAATGAATAATGATTTTTGTGCGTGCCCCAACCTTCTAGTACCTTAATGTTGGTAGTGATGTACAACATCGATCAAAATCGAGACAGTGAAGATGGCCATACAATATTTCAGTTGTAAATTAACCCTTCGGTGAAGAAAACGGTGTGACAATCGACAGAAACGGTGCTCTGTGGCGCTCACTCATAATAATGTAGCAATCACAGGTAGCAATAATACGCGCTGCCCAGCCAATGAGTTCGTGATGCGTATCGCGTTCACTTTTGCAATTTGGTCCCTATTCCAAACTCCCAAAAACTCGTCTAAAGAAGCTTCGCTTCAAAAACAAATAAATATTATAGTAAATTGCTAAATATAGATCAACAAGCTTTCTGTTTCAGATATCTAAAATTATGTTTTGAAGGAGCTGAAAAATAACTTCAATGTTGAAAAATTCGTTTTCAAAAATATGAAATCAGTACAACACCAACAGTTGCAATAGGAACCTTACAGCTCCGTACTTACTGTCACATCCCTAAATATGGTATCAGAACGCTGGTAAGCCATCTATTAAGATTGCGTTATCTAATTACACCTTTGCATACACGTAATAGATGATAGATTGGCATGTACCGATTTGCTTTTGAGTGTTACGACAAATAGGATACCCTACCGTATCTCATACATAAACATATTACATATTACCTACTACTTATTAATAGTGCTACTATTCCCTGTTATCATAAGTGTCACACACCAACAACATTAGTTTTACTTTAAGCAAAATCTGAAAGCAGTTTGTTCAGAACCAGTTATAAAATCGAATCCAACCATTTTTATACCGTGTTATATTTTTGTCGAAAATATTTTAAAATCCTGCAAGCCTAGGCACAATGGTTGATACGCGCATCAGCTGACGATCGACAAACAGCGCGCTTTCATTCGATTCGGGAGTCGAGCCGGTGCAGTGCGGTGATGGCTTGCGAGTTGGGGTGACCATTTCTTTCGTGAACAATGACGCAACATAAGAAGCTCGTAAGTTTTCATTATATATTTTCGAAATTTTGTATAACTAAGTATTTCAAATCTAAATATATTTGACATGTGTTTTGATTTTTGCGTAAAGTAAAACTAACCTTGTATATGGAAGCGTCCCTTCAGACGTGTAAAATATAGGGCGTATTTTGCGTCACAAGCGCGGCAGCTACTTTGCTTACATTGAATAAATTATCGAATAACTGAAAAAATTATTCTTTTTGTAAATAGTTTTACTACACAAGTAAGTACAACCCAAGTAACAATATTACTGTCATATATAAAAATATAATTTGTCAGTAATATTGCGCTAAATACGATTTTATTGACCGCCATGTTTTGCAGATTTTTGCTTTATTTTGGTTTTACATTAAATCTCACAATTCTTTGCGGTAGAAGAACTGAGTTGCGAGACTTCAATTTTTTGTAGGTACAGGCATAGTACAAACAGAATGTACTTATGGTACAGGTTATGTTTTTGATGGGATTCTGTTTTCTGTATCTTCTGTCTCCCTTCATTCACCCTTCTTTCTGGAAGGCTTTGGCTTCGCTTTTAATTGATTATTACGCCATTACTTAGGTACCTAATTACCTGAGAAGGTAACTGTTTATTAGCTCAATGTTTTCCTCTCTACAAAGGTCAAGTCCAATAAACAGTAATAAGTTATTACAAACCTCCACTCCCACCATTTGTCATCGGTGGAGTGATTAATTCACATTTAAATTTGATTAATGTGTGCAACATTTTTTATACATATTTTGTGCACCTAAACCTTTTAGAAACATCGTAGCAAAAACTCCTATGTCACGAATAAAACTCTATTACATCATAATAGGAAATGTTTGTGTCTACCTATACCTTGTGACCTTACTTTATGTTGATAAAGCCGTACCGAAACGTATTTTTAACCCCCGACGCAAAAACGACGGGGTGTTATAAGTTTGACGTGTCTGTGTGTGTGTATGTGTGTGTCTCTCTGTTCCTCTCTATAGCGCTCACACAGGTGAACCGATTTGAATGCGGTTTTTTTGTTTGAATGGTGAATTAGTCGAGAGTGTTGTTAGCTATGTTTGATGAAAATCGATCCAAGCTACAAAATGGTGGATTACATATTTTTCCATAACTCCCTTAATATGGGTATCAAATGAAAGGGCTTGACTAGTAGAATAGCATTATGCAAATCCAAGATGGCCGCCGCCACAAAATGGCGAATGTCGGGGGTTTTTTAAATTGTTAATTTATACACTTGTTCGTTACAGGACTATTTCGCATAAAGTCTATTACAGGTCTATGAAATTGACACTACCTATCCCTTCCTAAATTATCCCACCGACCTGCATTGGACCATCGTGGTGAGTTTAAGCTCTAAATCCCGCTCTCCTACAAGAAAGGGCTGTGCCCTGCTGTGAGACGTTAAAATGGCTGTAGTAGTGGTGGTCACAAGTTATGTCAGCCACATAATTATGTACCTACTTATTTTTTAAACGTGATGCGATTGTAGCGTTCTTCCCTTCGGGCGTTTGATTTTGGTCATAGAAAATACATAATAGGTATAACGATTTGGTAGAAATCACCCTAAAAATTTATTTGTCTCGGCTGGACACGTGTACTTAGATATTATTATTTATCTACAACTGTAGGCATAGATAAATAATAAACTGTAAATACTTAATGTAAGATCAGTATGCTTAGTCTCAGATTGAACACCTCCAAAACTTGAACAAATACTACGTATCAAAAAACTAATAATTGTACCTACCTAATGCAAAATGAATCCAAAGATTCTTATTTTGAAGTCGTAATTTATTTTACAACATTTCTGCGTGGGGCGCTGGCTGTAAACTACTTAATGCTGAATTGGCGAACTTAAAAACCTTAAAATAAGCAGGTTTAGGTCCATTTCACTCTGAAATCATTATGTGTTTTGATCAAATCAGATCAAATAAACTTTATTCAAAATTGGTACACTGTACACTTTTTGAACGTCAATTTAGGAACAGGCAATGGTGATCAGTAGTAGGTACCTATTTAGGAAAGTTTTCGAGCTGTGCAAACTGAGACTAAGCATACAGGTTTATACCTACAGTCTATCATCATCCAGAACTGAACGTCTCACCGGTAACCGGTACAAGATGAGAGATTGTAGAAAAACTGCTATCATCGTAGCTCGTAGCGGACGGAGCTCGGAGGTCCCTAAATCTAATTAAGTGTATGATTTATGACGGCCAAAGTGGGAGCCATTACTGACGGAGATTAAGAACACTGAGGATCGTTAGACTGGATAATGTAGGGCGACCACGAGTTCACTAATGGTGGACTTTCCTAAGTATTATGGTGCCAGTAAGTTTTGAAGTGAAACTTATTTAGCATCGTTGTGATTTAAAAATTATTTTTCACTTCTGCCGTGTGTGAAATGCACACACAATTTTTTGTTTGCAAAAAATATTGTTTATTCAGTAATAAAGGCTATGATTATTATTATTATGATTATTATGAAGTGGACGTACTCTACATTAGAACTTTCTAATGAAAAGATAGATAGAATTAGTATTCCAAAGGGTCTCTACCCTGTTAATTTAAAACGGTGACTGGTGAGTCATAACCTCTGTTTCGATGAATAATATATAGAAAACTTTTAGTTTTTACATATTTTCAGTACAGTATAAAACATTAAGGATAGATTTATTAATTGAAATCGGTTAAAATTTAATCTTTTCGTCGTCC
Organism: Melanargia galathea; assembly: GCA_920104075.1. Taxonomy (NCBI): domain Eukaryota; kingdom Metazoa; phylum Arthropoda; class Insecta; order Lepidoptera; family Nymphalidae; genus Melanargia; species Melanargia galathea. Next base: position 14,096,415 of record OV049874.1, on the reverse strand, counting down.
AAACCAACTTTCTGTAGAGTGTTTGATATTGAATACCTACTGCATTTGATCGGATGTAATTTAAATTTTAGTTTTGTTAGTTTGAAGTTATATTATGTTTGAGGTAGATTTTGTGTAAGTACATAAAAGTTACTGCCTCATTGGTCTAGTGGTTAGCATATTCGACTGCAGATCACGAGGTCCCGGGTTCGATTCCCGGGTCGGGCAAATTATTGTTAGGTACCTATTGGGTTTTTCTGTCAAGAAATTCTCAGTGCCAGTCCGGAATTGGTAGTTGGCGGTGTTTCACCCTCGGAGAGCACGTTAAGCAGTCGGTACCGGTTATTATCACTATTATGAGACAATAATCGTTAAAGCCCGTCAACGCGCATCGGAGCAGCGTGGCGGGTCTAAGCTATAAATCCCTCTCTCCTATGAGAGAGGAGGCCTGTGCCCAGCAGTGGGACATTAAAAAAAGACTGCAATGGTGGTGGTGGTAGTGATATAAAAGTTTTATTTCTTTCTTTTCGAGCTGTCAAAAATAAACCCATGGTTACCCTACTGAAGAATCTCAGCGTTACAGATAGCAATTTTCTCGTAGCATATGGATGCGCTACTTTATGGTCCACGGTCCACCCTCCTGCTTATTATAATGGCAAAAATGACCCTTGTAATTGGTAAAAAAAAATTCAGTCCAAAAAAGACCCAAAAACGGCTCAAAATAATGGCGCGTGCCAGGTATGGCACCACAAATAGCTGCTATTTTTGGTTTTCTACGAAATCTTTGTCTTTATTAGGTGTCTCTGAAAATAATATTATGGCTAATTTGCTAAGTGCTGGATAATTAGATTTTGGTTAGGGCTGAGGCTCTTTTACGGATAGGTAGGCTAGAAATACCTAATACCTAAATATATAACATATAAATTATTACTTACCAACTATGGCCTTTACGGACAAAACTTTAACATATAGGTACTTACCTATTTCCTAACTACAAAATTAGCGTAATCCTACGAATACTTCTTTCAAAAACAATAACAAAATATAGCTCTTCCGCTTTATTATACTTATTAAGAATAGATGAACCTATACCCGCTCAGGAAGGCATCTACCTAACGTCTAAAATCTAAATCTATCTAAATACCTATTTAATAACTAGGTGAATGAATTATAACGGAATGAAATATTATAATAATCATTGAAATTGCATTCCTTTTTGTTTTTTTAAGGACCTTGCTCATCCACAGAACAACAACAAGTGAAGCTCGTTCAATTTGTGCCCACTTTGTGCCCAATCGCTGTGAACGTGTACGTAATTAGCCTTAGCCGTAATTCAGGGTACGAGTTGATTGTTATTTCGGTGCCCATTGTCTTGTCTGAGTATTTCTCGGCTGCGTAATTGGTGCACAGGTGAGGGTTTGACTTGACTTTACTGACGTATGTATCTGCACTAAAGGTGTCCTTACACCATACTCAGTTTATGCTTGTTGCTTTATGTTTGTTTATTCTAAATGGAGTCCTATTAGTCTTCTGTCTCTTTGTCTGTCCATCTATACCTATGTAGTATGTACATTGTACATGTACATACAGATCTAACTCAATGAAAGCCACTGAATTAGTTCGATATACATTGCTGTTTTACTATGTGAAATGAAATCACTGTTTATATTTTACAAAGTAAAGCAGCAATGTGTATTGTTTACCTATCGAACTTATTCGGTGGCTATCATTGGTTGATAAGTAAATTAGAGAATAAGCCCCCCTTATGAGTGACAATGCAAACTGAGGTGGAAACGGGCTAATCTTGAAGAGGTATAGCTGTTTTTATTAATCAAACCCATATCCCTTAATTAAAGAGTAAACAAGTATAAATTAAAAATTTAAAAACCCCCGACATTCGCCATTTTGTGGTGGCAGCCATCTTGGATTTACATTTTGCTATTCTACTAGTCAAGCCCTTTCAATTGATACCCATATTGAGGGCGTTGTGATAAAATATGTAATCCGCCATTTTGTAGCGGCGGCCATCTTGGTCCGATTTTCATTAAACATAGCTAACAACACTCTCGACTAATTCACCTTTCAAATAAAAAAAACCGCATTCAAATCGGTCCACCCGTTTGAGCACCACAGGGGAACAGACAGACACACACACACACACACACACAGACACGTCAAACTTATAACACCCCGTCGTTTTTTCGTCGGGGGTTAAAAAATAGTTTTAAGAGCAGTGGTGTAATGAGCATGCCTCTTTACAACGTCAGTAAGTAACATGGTGCAAAGTTTTAAATTTGCGAGTCTATTTGTAGTAGTTCTGTGTGTACACAGAAATTGCAACTGCTTCTACAGATTGCGGATGCTGAGTGCTAAGAGCCCTGGAGCTCGAGTTACTCTTAATGATGTATTTCTTACTCTTGTCATTTTGTCTTAGCCCTTATCTTAAAAAGATATTTAATTAAAAAAAAACTGTTTACTGTGAAGTGTGACTGTCTTGTATAATATTATCCTACTTTTAACAGTAAAATGTCTACCTTATTCCTCAGATACCAACAAGGGAAAAGCTAAACAATTTTTTTAAACGTACTAAATATCTAACTAGTAACTATCTAAATTATTGGACGATTAAGTAGGACCCTAATTATTATATCAATTTTGTACAAGGACCTCTGTACTAATATGGAACTTGGGTAATTGGGTAATGGGTTGAAACCAACTGAATCTAATTATCATTAGATAGCAGGTGTAAACTTTCTTCTCGAAAAGCAAAGTTAATAATACTTAGTTAAGTAGGTATGAATCTTAGAAGTGTGGATCATAACCCATGCACCTGGCATAGTCCTAGTACCAGCCCGGGGCACAGGCCAAGGGTCATCAATTGCACCAATTTTAAAAGATCCATAGGAAAAATAATTGAAATTTTTTCGCATTAAAAATTGCGCCAGACCATAAAATAAAAAAAGTAGATAAATTCGGTTTACGGATGATAATTTTACGTGATAACGTCATAAGAAAACAAAGAGAGATAGATGCGTCACAAGCCGAACGCTCATAGGCCGCTTGCACGGTCGGCTCAGGCGGAACGTGACAATGAGTCATGCTTTTTCGTGCGTGCAGCCGGCGCTCATCGATTTATCTATAAGACGTTATCACGTGAAAAAACCTCATTCTTTTCTTACTATCTGCACTGACAAAACAAGCAACTAAGTTATGAAGTTAGTACTATGTGTCTCAAAGAACGTAAAACAAGTAAACAAAAGTGTAATTTCGCCGTGCAATGCAAACCAGAACCACACGATAGGTACCACACGAGTAGTAAATCTACAGAGAGGAAGCTTCCACAAGCGACCCGCTGTAGGTATACTCACACAAACACTCACCAACGGTTTACGGACGCCCGCTCGTTCCACTAACCGGTACAGTGTGCTTAGTCTAAAGCGGAGCACTCGAAAACGAACTCGAAAACTATTGATCGATTTCAGAGTAAAATAGACCTAAAATGGCTTGTATTAAGGTTTGAGTTCGCCAATACATTCAGCATTCGAACAATGCTGAATGTATTGGCGAACTCAAACCTTAATACAAGCCATTTTAGGTCTATTTTACTCTGAAATCGATCAATAGTTTTCGAGTTCGTTTTCGAGTGCTCCGCTTTAGACTAAGCACACAGTTGGTGACAAACGTGCGCATATGTGTGAGTGTACCTACAGCGGGCCGCTTGTAGAAGCTTCCCCTCTGTAGGTACTCTGTGCCAGAACCCCGACGTAATCGCGGTAAACGGTATGACATGCGTGCGTATTAATCTGCACTGCAAGTCTGCGCCCACCGTGGGAATACGTCGTTACTGGCCGACCGCTGCTGTACCGGGCTTTGCTTTTGCACAAAAAAATTGTCCGTTTAAAATCACAGGTTTAAAAAAAACAGGCTACCTCTCAGACGCTCGATTATATATATATATATTTTTTTTAAATTCAACTACAAGTTAGCCCTTGACTGCATTCTCACCTGATGGTAAGTGATGATGCAGTCTAAGATGGAAGCGGGCTAACTTGGAAGAGGTATGCATACCCCTGATCGGTTTCTACACGGCATCGTACCGGAACGCTAAATCGCTTGGCGGCACGGCTTTGCCGGTAGGGTGGTAACCACCCACGGCTTAAGCCTCCCACCAGACCAGACCAGAGACAATTTAGAAATTATAAAATCTCAAATTGCCCCTGCCGGGAATCGAACCCAGGACCTCCCACTTATAAGACCACAGCGCTCACCACTGCGCCAGGAAGGTCGTCGAAATTAGGATCGGCTGAAATGATATAATATTACGTAAGACGTTGGTTGGAAGAAATGTCATACCTACTTGTGGAATTTCACCACATAGTGTTCTTCGAAACACTCTTATCTATAAAAAGTGGTCCCTTAATGTCCATTGTTCATTGAATGAGTTACAAAGTTTGGCCACTTTCTGTAGACCAATACTTATATAGCCAACTAGCGACCCGCCCCGGCTTCGCACGGGTAGTAGAGCATTTTATGCGTAGGTACTACCCGCTCAGGGATTAGGCAGCGTTTTCGATGAAAGCTCCCAGGCGGCTTTTACGACTTTTTACGATATTTTCCACAATGAACTTACTATATCTCACCTTATACCCGAATTACTAATTCCGTGGAATTCTGACGTTTCATAATGTTACCAGAGATAAAACAATTCCCACAAAAAAGATGAAAAATTCAAAACTTATGCAAATACAAATCAACTGCTGCATGTAGATATGACTTTCTAGTTTCCATTCTTAGCAATTTCTATTTTAGGGCGAAACAATTAATATTATTAAGCGGCTTAGAGCTTTATATGTTGACAGGGAATTAAAGTAGTTTGGGGTAAAATCGTACTTCGTAGATGTTAACCCTGTTCTCCATATAAATAACTCATCTGTAAATGAAAATGACAGCTGTCAGAATTAAGTCGATATTAAGTCAAAAATAAGGAGAAAAACTAAATATTTCAAATCAAATAAATTAGTGTATTTGGGACATAAGAAAGTAAGTTTTCACCAGATTCCGTGAAAAAAAAAAAAAATTTTAAAAGATAAAAATAAAGAACCAAAAACTTGGTTTTTTGAACTTTTCACATAAATTTTGAGGTTATGTGAAAAAAGTGTAAATATAAAAGTTGTAGATCTTTTTATTACCTACAACTTTGCCATTTAATTTTTTTCCATAGGACTTCTAGTTTTGCCGGAAATCGAGATAAACCGTTTTTTACCCTTAAAACTCCCCCCCTTTTTTCCCGAGCTCAGATCGCCCGTAAATTATTTTTCCTTGTATTTTATAATATTCTCCTCCTTTTCCAATGGGTTTCATCCTACGTACTGTGATTTTTTTTTTGGTTTCAAAAATTATCGACAATGGGCTATAGGGAGAACCGCGGCCGCCGACGCGCTTATAGGCACGCTCCCGCGCCGCCGCAATTTTTAAATCTGTAATATCTTCGAAAGTATTCATTTAAATCATATGCTGTAAAGGACCATATGGATTTATATAAAATCAACAATGCATTTAAGGTATTTAATTAGATAAGGATTAATGCTGTATTGGTTGAAATCGCTTCGAAAATTAGCCATTATTTGTCGTAAAAAGTAAATGACAAAAAAATGTTATTGTGGGATATCCATAAGAGATAGACATATACCATCGCGGACTTTTCTGTAGACCTTTTCAATGTGTACAATACTTAGTACATTATTTTGATAAATCTCGTAGGGTTCAGCCTGCGTTTGCAATGTAAGCGGAAAAAATGTAATTATTTACGACATCACATTAGAAACCTCAAAAATAACAGTATTTCTCCACAATTTAATGGATGTTATTATACATATAAACCTTCCTCTTGAATCACTCTATCTATTAAAAAAAACCGCATCAAAATCCGTTGCGTAGTTTTAAAGATTTAAGCGTACAAAGGGATATAGGGACAGAGAAAACGACTTTGTTTTATACTATGTAGTGATATGGCATATGGCTGTAATAGGTAGATACCTATGTAGGTTACCATTTTATATCACGTAACACAACTTGAACCATCTCAACAAAGGACCAGCAACAAAGTATTGAATGTCAATCGACTTTCTTTAAGCCAATTACTTACAATTGTAAAGCAATTATATTTTTACCATATTCAGTGAACAATAAAGCCTTTTCGATACTACAATAAGAGATATGACAAGCTTTGACGAGAGGACCTCCCGCTTTGCTAGTTGCGTAGATGGACATTATTACTATTGAAATTGCAAAATTAAACCCTATTTTATATTAGAATTAAGTACAATTTACTTGAATTGTTTTTGAATAGATGGCGCTAAGTCTTTATGAAACAATATTTTACGCATCAAAAAACGTTTATGCTTCTACGGGTGTAGAAATTATCGGTGATTATAGTAAATGGGTGTAATTTTTGAAAAAAAAACGTAAGTAGGTAGGTTGTTTAAGAAGATAATAAAATAATTTGTCCTTTATGTCTTCTTTTTAACAACAAGGATGAATGGGGAACGCTCTCGAAAACGAAGACATAGTTATGATAATACTGATGATTACTGATAAAATACTATAAAAAAACGTGAAAAAAAAAACATTTTTACAAAAAAAATTGCACTTAATTGTTTGCAATTGGGGTTAAACAGGATTGTATTTGCAAAAAACTTATTTGCTGTATTTTTCAAAAGTTTGTTAAGTATAATTCTTGCGTAATTCATCAGTAATAAAATCAGCTGACGCCGCGCTGGAGGTCAACGAACTTTGTATGACCTATTTACGTACGTTAGGTACCTATCTACAAAACCGCGCGCGCGCTAACGCCGATACCTACTCTATAAGATTGTGTTAGTAGTAGTTAAAGGTAGTATAATAATAGCGCTAAGTTTTAGGAAGCGGTCTCCTTATACCTACCCTGTATAATAATATAATGGTACCAATCCTGTTGTACATCTATCTATCTATAATATAATAAAACTGTAACAGATCCAATTCTGTACATTGAAGATATTTTGAAAATTTTTATTGGAGGGCACTCTATAATCGATACTGAAGCCAAATCTGCAATTTGTTTCATTTTTGTCTGTCTGTCTTTCTGTCTGTCTGTCTGTCTGTCTGTCTGTCTGTCTGTCTGTATCTTGGCCGCGCATCACGCCGAAACTACTGGATGGATTCAAATGAAACTTGGTACGATTTAAGTTTATACTCCGAGGTAGGACATAGGATACTTTTTATCCCGAAATTCACCACGGTTCCCTAGGGAGAGGGGATGAAAGTTAAAACGTGTATTTAGCTGTAATTCATTAACGCGTTGTTCGATTTCACTCATTCTTTTTTTGTTAGAAAGGTAGTACTTTATATATTGTCCCGTAAATATTTCAAGGTCATAGGTTTGTTAGTTCAGAAATGACAGACATTACAACCCTCAGTATTGGATTCAAATAACTCGGGACCCGGATCTTTGCTTATTTTAGCTTATTTTAAAATGGTGTGCGTTTAAATTTATGTTTGTCGATCTGTCTATTAGTTCCAGCTAATTACCGAAACGGCTGGATCAATTTTGATGGAACTTTCAATGTTATAAGGAGTAACTTAGGCTACATTTAGTTTACATACAAAAAAGGATTATGGGATCATATCCGATCCTATATAAAACCTATATCCAGGCGGACGAAGTCGCGAGGGTCGGCTAGTAATCCCTAAACTAAACTAAATTGAAAAAGTTTCATTTAATTGAATAGCACCATGTGACCTAAACCCACACTTACCTAAGTAACGCTAAATTCGTTTAATAATAATGGACCTCATAGGTAGAAGCTCTAAAGAATAAAAAAGGTAAAACAAGAGGGTAGATAGTAAACTTTCACGCGACCATTAAAAGGTGGTAATTGTCACGACAGATAAGTAATTCTTGATAATAAAAATCCGTGTATCCCAAGTCCGATTCTCCAACTAAAAGAATAGTCCGTTCGGTAACATAGTGTCGGTACAGGCGCAGGTGCTCTTAGTATTCTGCTTTTATTTTTATTATTTTTTTACTGTTTGTAATTTTTTTTCTATTCTAACAGAATCTCCGAATAGTCTGCCAATCCGCACTTGGCCAGCGTGGTAGACTATGGTTAAAATCCTTCTCATTTTGAGAGAAGACCCGTGTTCATGATAATATTATATTTTATGTTTATGGTTATATTGTAATAAAATACGAATATAAAAAAATATAAAAAAGGAAAGAGAATTTTAATTAAAAAAATATGAGTAGGTAGGCTTCGATGTAAAACGCCAAAATCCCTTGTACATGTTTTGAAGTCACCGGCGGTGCCTTTGGCAAAACGCCGCGCGGGCGGGGCGGCGCGACACAAAGGTGACCGCAAGAAAACGAACAGACTTTAGGTACCTACGTAGGTACCCGTAATCTCAACAATGGATCTCTCACGACACAAAACATGAATTCCTCTTGGGATTCCGCAGGAGTTTGGAATCACTCAGATGTACGAGTCAGATCGCTTGGGTTCCATGATTTATAACTTGATTTCGGATGAGTTTTTATATTTGCAATTAGACAAAAAATGTGTAAAAGTAACATTTATTAAACAATTATTAGAATATTAATGAATAATGATTGTTTGAAATGAATATCTATCTATACTATAAGTATACTATATCTATACTATCTATACTAATGTAATAAAGCGGAAGAGTTTGTTTGTTTGAACGCGCTAATCTCAGGAACTACTGGACCGATTTCAAAAATTCTTTCACCGTTAGATATGTACGTGATCCTTGAGTGCTATAGGCTATATATTATGTACCTACCTAAGGCGATGCCGGGGCGGACCGCTAGTAAGTTATAAAACAATTATTTATTAATGAAATTCTCAGTGACAAAATTGCATGCTAAAAATTTGACTAGCAGAATAGCACTATGCAAATCCAAAATGGCCGCCACCACAAAATGGCGAATGTCGGGGGTTTTTTAAATGTTTAATTTAGGTATAGATAATAATTTAGGAATATATATACCGTATAGTTGTGTCATACACTGCTGTTGCTCGGCCGATTGTATCGATTGTGAGGCGCATCGGATCGCTTTGCGTGCCTCAACGCTGTATTAATTAATATATATATAGCTGCTCGTGCTGATTCATTGACTGACTCACTGATTGATCACCCCTCCTGTAAAATTTTGTATGAAAAATTTTTTTTTCACAAATGGTTTCGTATAGAGGATGAAAATTCATTCAGAACAAAAATATGGAGAGAGCTGATGATTGAGGATTTCAGAGACGAGCGAATGGCACGCTTAAGGTATTGAAGATAGGTGGGGGGTGCTCGAGCAAATGTCACTCGAAACGTCATCCAATTGGCAGTGAGCTGAAAAAAAATTCAAAATGGCGAAAAAAAGATGGCCGCCATACAAATTTCGTCGGTGTCCATCTCGGAGGGTATAAAAGATGGAAGAGTGGTTTCTTCGCAAAAGATGATCAGGATTAAAAGGTCTACTGGATGAATAGAAAAAAAAATCAAAATGGCGGAATTTATTTTTCCATAGAAAATGTATGGCGAATGTTGAAGACTACAAGTTGTGAACTATGCAAGGCTTTGATGCGGTTCTTTGGGGATGTCTCAAAGAAAAATATGGAAAGACATGATGATTGAGGGTTTGGAAGATGGTTGAGGAGCCCGGGCAGGGTATTGTAGATAAGTGGGAGGTGCTCAAACAAAAATTACTCGAAACCTCATCCAATTGGCACTGAGCTGAAAAAAACCTCAAAATGGTGGATTTAAGATGGCGACTATACAAATTTCGTCGGTGTTTATCTCACCAAGTATACAAGATGGAGGAGTGGTTTCTTGGATAAAGATGATCAATACCTAAAGATCTACTTGATGAACAGAAAAAAAATCAAGATGGCGGAATTTATTGTTTCACACAAAAAAGTTTTTTTCACTGACGGTTTCGTATAGAAGACAAAAATTTATGCGGAGGAAAAATATGGAGAGAGCTGATGATTGAAGATTTTGGACACAGGTGAGGAACACGCTTAGAGTATTAAAGATGGGTGGGAGGTGCTCAATCAAAAATTACTCGAAACTTCATACAATTGGCAGTGATCTAAAAAAAAAGGACCAAAATGGCGGATTCAAGATGGCGGCCATAAAAATTTCGTCGGTGTCCATCTCGGAGGGTATAAAAGATGGAAGAGTGGTTTCTTCACAAAAGATGATCAGGATCGGAAGGTCTACTCGATGAATAGAACAAAAATTCAAAATGGCGGAATTTATTTTTCCATAGAAAATGTATGGCGAATATTGAAGAGACTACAAGTTGTGAACTATACAAGGCTTTGATGCGATTCTTTGGAGAAATCTCAAAGAAAAATATGGGAAGACAATACGATGGTTGAGGGTTTGGAAGATGGTTGATGAGCCCGTGCAGGGTATTGTAGATAGACGGGGGCTGCTCAAACAAAAAATACTCAGAACCTCATCCAATTGGCACTGAGCTGAAAAAAAACAAAATGGCGGATTCAAGATGACGGCTATACAAATTTCGTCGGTGTCTATCTCACCAAGCATAAAAGATGGAAAAGTGATTTATGGGAAAAAGATGATTAAGACCTAAAGATCTACTTGATGAACAGAAAAAAAATCAAGATGGCGGAATTTATTGTTTCACACAAAAAAGTTTTTTTCACTGACGGTTTCGTATAGAAGACAAAAATTTATGCGGAGGAAAAATATGGAGAGAGCTGATGATTGAAGATTTTGGACACAGGTGAGGAACACGCTTAGAGTATTAAAGATGGGTGGGAGGTGCTCAATCAAAAATTACTCGAAACTTCATACAATTGGCAGTGATCTAAAAAAAAAGGACCAAAATGGCGGATTCAAGATGGCGGCCATAAAAATTTCGTCGGTGTCCATCTCGGAGGGTATAAAAGATGGAAGAGTGGTTTCTTCACAAAAGATGATCAGGATCGGAAGGTCTACTCGATGAATAGAACAAAAATTCAAAATGGCGGAATTTATTTTTCCATAGAAAATGTATGGCGAATATTGAAGAGACTACAAGTTGTGAACTATACAAGGCTTTGATGCGATTCTTTGGAGAAATCTCAAAGAAAAATATGGGAAGACAATACGATGGTTGAGGGTTTGGAAGATGGTTGATGAGCCCGTGCAGGGTATTGTAGATAGACGGGGGCTGCTCAAACAAAAAATACTCAGAACCTCATCCAATTGGCAATGAGCGAAAAAAACCCAAATTGTCGGATTCAAGATGGCGGCTATACAAATTTCGTCGGTGTCTATCGCACCAAGTATAAAAGATGGAAGAGTCGTTTCTTGGAAAAAGATGATCAAGACCTAAAAATCTACTTGATGAACAGAAAAAATCAAGAAGGCGGAATTTATTTTTTTCACACAAAATCTTTTCCACTGATGGTTTCGTATAGAAGACAAAATTCCATGCGGAGGAAAAATATGGAAAAAGCTGATGATTGAAGATTTTGGAGACGTATGAGGAGCACGGTCAGAGTATTAAAGATAGGTGGGAGGTGCTCAAACAAAAATTACTTGAAACCTCATCTAATTGTCAGTGAGTGAGAGAGTCAGTTGAAAAAAAGGCCAAAATGGCGGATTAAAGACGGGGGGCATACAAATTTCGTCGGTGTCTCCAGTTCCTTTTCAAAATTTGTTTTTATGGAAAAAGCTCTCATTCTGACAAATGATTCGGAGAAAAATATGGAGAGTGATAATTATGGAGGGTTAGGAATATGGGAGAGATAGGTGGAGGCTGCTCTCACCAAAATACCCGAAAGCGAAACCTCGCGGTCCGCTTTAGCGGGCCGCGCACCCACGCGCCATACTAGTATACTATATACCCGCGTCGACTCTTATCTCATCAGATGCGCACCTAGATATGCGAGATGCAACTAAAAAGGGAGCATTTAAACTTTAAAGTAACCAAAGTTAACTCAGCGCAATAGGATTATTGTTCATACGTTACGGGATCCTGAACATTTACGAAAAGTAAGTATTTTTTAAATATTAGTTACTAGCTTCTGCCCGCGGCTTCGCCTGCGTGAATTTCGATTTTTCACAAATTTCACTTTTAGCTTTAAAAATGACAATACTTCCATACAACATTTCAACCCCCTTTTTAACCCTTTACAGCCCTTTTTTCACATCAAAAAGTAGCCTATGTCCTTTCTCAGGCTCTAGAGTATCTGTTTCTGTGTACCAAATTTCATTCAAATCGGTTCAGTAGTTTTGGCGTGAAAGCGTGACAGACAGACAGACAGAGTTACTTTCGCATTTATAATATTAGTAAGGATATAGTAAGGATATTAGTAAGGATGACGAACATTATTAATATTCCCCTCTTCCCTCCAGATAAGCGTTAAGCTTTTGCTGGGAGTAAATACGAAATAGTGCAACGGGTGGGGTTTGAACCGTCTACCATTCTATTATCCATCAATATTCCACGTTCGACGACCGTTGCACGATTAAGGCTTTAAAAAGCTCATTTAAAATTAAGAATGATTTTATTTCGTGTATCTTGCGGCTCATAGGTACAAGTCAAGACCCTAGCAACTACTCAATCTACTGCGGTTCATAATAAAGATACATAGATAATGCAATGTCAAGTAAAAACTTTTACATTTGATACCTACATTAGGCACATTTACCTTTACAATTTAATTTTTCACAGAACATAATCTACCATAGAAAATTAGTATTGCATTACCTACTGTAACAAACCTCTTGTTAGAACGGTCGCGACTCGCGACTCGCGACATATCGCTCGATTTACTGCTCTATTGGGCGATACATCGCGCCTGCCGTGCGACCGCGACCACGCGGCACAGGGAAATAAGTGGCGCTGTATTTTATTAATTATTAATTTTATCGAGTGAGAAGAGAGCGAAATTAGGTCAATACTTAATTTCGCTAGTCTCATACTTAATTATCTACCTTGTCTTGTTCAAGTTTCAACGTTCGGCAACCAATTAATTTTATGTAGATATAGGTTTGAACCTAATTGTTTTTTATAGTAGGTAATACATGATCCTATTGTAGGTACCTACCTATCACAAGTTGGGTAGATACACTAGATACGTAGGTACCTGACTTTTATTTGCGAGTAATAATCATTGTTGTTCCGACTGTCGTTTCGGTAAATGGTCTGAGTGCTTAGTCTCAGTTTGAAGCGCTCCAAAAGTTTATAGTATACTATAAGTATACTACTTATTGATCGAATCACAAATGACTTCAGAGCAAAATTAACCCAAAGACTCTTATTTTAGGTCCATTTTACTCTGAAGTCATTGTGATTCGATCAATAGTATACTTATAGTACACTCTGATAGCGAAAACTGAAAAGTTTCGACCAACATCTCAAGAATCTTTTGCTTGGCAGTTGGATCAAGAGCAGGATACAGAAGGCGGTCCTCCTCGAGACGGCACGCATTGTGAGGAGGTCCCTCACTCTGGAGCCCTGACCACCGGCAGCTTGGATTTTATACCGCTGCCGATGGAACCCATTTTGTAATTTTATTTTTAAGAATGTTACTTTAAATCATATAAAGGGTGTATTCAGACATGTTGTCCAAAACGCGTCCCACGGATTCAGTACATGATTCTAGGTTCCCCAGTGGTGTTTTTCGTCGAATTTTCCATGAAATTTCCGATATTTTTTACCTCTTTTTTAACTGAATACTGTATAAAATCATTATTACTATCTCTCTCAACGCAATTATAAATGAAAAAGTAATTATTTCATTATTTTCACTTAAAACGGTAATGTTATCAAATTTAAGATTTTCGTCGAACAGCTGATTGCTAGTGAACTAGTGTGAATACAGGTCGTTAACTTACATTCGTACTGGACTTGAATTTATAATGAGGCTCGCGGCACAGTCAAAAGAAGTGCCGGGCGCGCGACGTCAAGGCTACGCTTTAACTCATAAAAGTCTCATATTGTGAATTTTGCGCGGAGCGTTGCGTGCGTTGTGATCGCGTTGTATGCAATACATTGCGCGCTCAAAAATGGCAATATTTGAAACCAATCATTTCTGACATAAATGAATTCAGTATTTGCAACCTTACCTCAAAGTTTTCATTAAGATGTCATTTACACCCTGTATACTTACTAGCGGATCCTGCCCGCTATTAGCGCCACCTACCGGGTCCAATTTTTCTACTTATAAACCTTCCTCTTGAATCACTCTATCTATTAAAAAAACCGCATCAAAATCCGTTGCGTAGTTTTAAAGATATAAGCATACATAGGGACATAGGGACATAGGGATATAGGGATATAGGGATATAGGGACAGAGAAAGCGACTTTGTTTTATACTATGTAGTGATGATGTGTATATATTTTTATTTTTTATAAACATTGTTAAAAATAAAATTGTATGAATGAGTATGAAAATAAATGAGAGAAAATTGTAGGTAGAGGTAGGTATTGCAAAACTACTTAAAGCTAAAGTTTACTTCCTAGTTTGTCTTTGTAATAGGTATAATAGGCATTTATTAGATACGTAGGAATGTAGGACTATCTACCTACTTATTTAAATACTGGTCGATGATATCAATACCGGAATTGATTATTATTGTATAAGAATAATCTTACAAATACCTACACTAATTATGGCAGCTCCACACATCTGTTGTTCGACTATCTTCTTTCAAGCAGTAACGTTGGCGCGTAAATTGAAAAACCTCGTGACCGCCCGTGTCGGGGTCCGGTGCTGATAAAATGGACACCGTGCGGTGGGAATTTTAATTATAGATAGGTACCTACTTACCTATTTTATATCTAGAGTATAAGATGACCGCGGAAGTGTGCGTGTGTGTATGTGTGTGTGCGTGCGTGCGTGCGTGTGTGTATGTGAATGTTTGTTCCTCTTTAACGCCGCAACTACTGAACCGAATTGGCTGAAATTTTGAATGGAGATAGATTATGCCCTGATTTAACACATACTTTTTATCCTGGAAAAATCCACAGTTCCCACGGTTTGAAAACACAATCGACTCAGTAGATGCCGCTGGCATGACTACGTCAGCCGGGTCCGCTAGTGTTTGATAAATATAAATATTTAATAAATATTCATAAAATATTCATAAAGATGCCTATCTATGCCTTCCTCATCACGACATTATAACCCTTCCCTTCCACCAGTCTCGTCACACACCAGCTTGATCCGCCAAATAATTCCATTAAACAACAGACACCCTGCCACCATTCTGCCAAGCTTCCATTGCTTCCTGCACAACGAGTTGACAGGTTTAAACACACAAACTTCACACTGACGCTAAACACACAAAAATATCCCTTATGCTTAGTAGATTAAGGGCTAATAGAGCCGCAGTTGACGGGCTAGGTTTACGAGATAGAGGTCAAAAGTTAAAGCATTTGCTTAGCAGGAATAGCAGCCGATCACGATTTTGTTGTTTGATTTTATCGTGTCGGTAGGCCATGATTTGATGACAAGGTCGATATAATACCCATTAACCTATAAAACTTGAAACTTCACTTGCCATTTTTGCTCAATGATTTACTTAGATAAGTACCTACCTAAATAATATATAGGTACCTATTATAGAAGTTATTATTATTTACTGGGTTTTACCCCTGGCTTCGCCCGCGTGAATTTCGGTTTTAACAAATCCCAAGGGAATCGTGGATTTCCCATTCCCGTTCCCGCTCTCTTTTCCAACCTTTAAAACCACCTACATTCAAAGGAAGTTATAGCTGTAGCTGTAGATTGATATAGCCGGTTTATCCAACATCCCGTGGGAACTATGAATTTTTCCAGGATAAAAAGTAGCCTATGTGTTATTCCAGGTTATAATAAGCAACGTAAGTTTTAAATTTCAGCCAAATCGGTTTAGTACTTTTTGCGTGAAAGAGTAACAAACATACTTACATCCAGACATCCACGTTTACAAACTTTCGCGTTTATAATATTAAAGTACCTATTTATTATTATTAGTTACAAATTATCTATTGCTAGATATTTATTTTGGCTGTTGCATGTCACTGGTTCAAGTAGGTATCCATCTTTATTATAGTAGATACTTAGGTAGGTACTAGGTAGGTACATTTACTTCGCTGGCTTAACAATCTAGAAGATTTTGACTTCCAAGTTCCAACACTAGAAACTGCCACTCATGCCTGTCCTGCGCCATAAAGTGGAATTACGTCATTCAGTCCTACCTAGACTAGTGCAGTTTAGCGAAGCGAGCCCAAAATTTATTATTTTACAGAAAGTACCGTAAAACGGGGCTACTTTGAACAGGTTTTGGAGGTTTTTGGATTGTAACTTTTTTTTTACGGCTCGAATTTCACTTTTTTTTACGCCAACAGAACAATGTGTCCTTTGGTTATCAGATCTATGGCAAATTTAACCTCCCCCCCCCCCCCTTAACTCCCTACTTTTTTTAATTTATTAAATGTCAAAGTAACCCCAGAAGTGGGGTTTCTTTGACAGGGCATTGAAATGCAACTGAAGTCAAAGATAGTCAAAGCACGGGTTACTTTGACATCATTTTGACCAAAAAAACTATTATTTTATTGAAAACTACATGGATTTAAATGAAAACAAATATTTTTACAATAAAATTATTCTTTATTAACGCAATAATGACACTTAATCAGTCTCTTAAGTAATAATTAAATTATTCTTTATTAATTCAATAATGGCACTTAATCAGTCTCTTAAGTAATAATTAATATAATTGAGATCAATTTAAAAACAAGACAAGGTAACAATCAATTTTGGCAATATTATAAGGCAAGAAACAATTAGTCAGAGTCATCCTCACACACGACACATTCGTATGACGGATTGTTTGAGCCCTTATTGCACATCCCACACACCCAGTTTTTACAGGTAATGCAGCATATCCAGTCAACAGAATGACGGTAGAACCTATAGTCGCACCTACAGATATAACATAAATTGGACTCCTTCTTATTCTTCTTCTTGTCCTTTTTCCTGTTTTTGATTTCCTTCTTGCGAACCAAACAACTCAGAGGCACATCTTCGTCGGAATCAGTCTGGTTCTTTGTAAGCAGTCCAGAGGTAGAAGGTTGATTATTCTCGAAAGCTGAGACATTTTCTTCTATTTCAGGAGAGTCATCCATAGTTGGAAAATCTAAAATAGAAATCGATTTTGGAGAGTTATTGAAGGTGCTTGGCGAACTGACTTCTGGCATAGGTGGGGAATCGATTTCTGGAATATCGTCGATGGTGGGTGGGACATCTATTTCTGGGGCATCTTCTTCTGCATTATCTCTTTGGCTCGTAACCAATATTTGTGCTCCTGGCTTATTAACGACTTTCCTCCCTCTTCTGTGACGAATTCTTTCAGTATTGTAACCCCTCGTCTCTTTTAAAAACTCCAGCAGACAGCTATCTAGGATACGTCCTGTTTCTTGTTCGCGTTCACCTGGGAGCTTTTGTAAAACAACTTGAGGGTCGAAAGGGTAAAATCCCGTAGTTCTGAAGGAGCTCTGCAAATTTTTCATCAAATTGGGAGCCATTGCATCCATCAGTCTCTTCAGTAACATGGGAAATTGTGGCTTTGGAATGATGCCCCGTATTCTCGATTCCTTTCTCCAAGTATCCAAAATCTTTCTCCATTGTCTTTTTAAAGGACCATATATACCCACATCGAGGGGTTGCATTATGTGCGTCGAGTTTGGTGTTAAAGTCGTAAAATGAATGTTATTTTGTATTGCTGCCTGAACGACTTCAGGTGAGAAGTGCGAAGCTAAATTATCACCTATGACAACTGCTTTTTCATTTCCAATTCTTTCTTCCTGGATGCTCGGCAACAACAACTTGAAGAACCATACCTCGAAGAGGTTCATGTCAAACCAACCGCTATGACTATTTCTGTAAATTGTTCCTAGTGGGCCTCCCATTGTCCAGTTCTCGTACAGGTGCTTTGATTTGTAGACAACCATAGGAGGAATCATTTTTCCGTCTGCTGTGCCACAAAACATGATGCTGACCGATGATTTGGAATGCTCCTGGACTCGTTCGACACGTCTGTGACCTCGAGGGACTAAAACTTTTATTGCCCCCGGGTCATCAGTCACGTTCGTCTCATCATAATTGTAAATAAGACCTGGACGTGTCTCCTCCAGAGCTGGTCTCACATTTTCAAAAAATTCTTTTATCTCATTAGGACCCACTGATGCCCTAGCAGGTTTGATATTTGTGGCCAGTCTCTGAGTAAGGTTGTTTCGCGCTGCAAAGTCGGTCACAAAGTCCGGCCCCGGTGAGTTGTCTTTCCATTGTTTTATAACCCTACCTTCCCTGGTGACCAACATCTGAACAATAATTTGGATATCGCGTTTAGTAAAAGGAACACCCCAATCTGTTAATATTTTCAAGGTATCGGCTATTAGTTTTTCAGTTTCAGGAGTCAAAACAGTTGGATGACCCGGCTTTAGTTCATGTTGGTGGTGAATTTTGTTTAGAATAGTTGTTCTATTTATTTTATACTTCTTGGCAGCCGCACTCTGGGTAAGAAGACCTGCCCTCACTTCAGCAACGGCTTTTGCAAGGGTTTCATCGCTGTAATTTTTGTAACTCCGGGCACCCAGTTTTCTTTTATACTCTCTGACCATTGTAGTTCATTTGTAAATACAAACAAATACAAAGGTAACCTAAAACAAATAAAAATCCTTATTTTACACCAATTTAATCACGAATACTCACAATTGTAGTTTTATTTAAGTAAACAATACAATAAACTTACCGAAAAGTAAAAATTTTTTCGTATTTTTGCACCACCACACAACACAACAAACTCAAGCGACGAACCTGTTCGGACTAGTCGGCGGGCGCGCTATGACGCGTTCCCCACACCCCGCGCCTCACGCAATATTACTCGAGGTCACGCGCACTTGCTGAGCACAAGTAAAAACCGATTTTGGCGCTCTGTCAAAGTAGCCCCAAAATCTGTCAAAGTAACCCTGGAAGTCAAAGTAGCCCCGTTTTACGGTATACCTCATGCTGAGAAGGTACCTACCAGATGCACGTAAAGATGGCAGACGTAAATTTAAAAACACCAAAAAAAGCTATTGCACAAGTCAGTACCTACTCGTAGGTACATCTGTGGTTAAGGTTTAAAGGTCTTTTGGTAAAAAGTTAAAGACCAATTTGAGCACCAAAACTGGATTTTTGGTGGTCAAATTTTATTTTAAAAGTAACGTTACCTAATAGCCTTATATCTAATAACTGGCCCTTTAGAATTTAAGAGTTTAATTTTTTTTTATATTTTTTAAGTAATTTTTCATTATCTATACTAATATAATAAAGCGGAAGACTTTGTTTGTTTGAACGCGCTAATCTCAGGAACTACTGGTGCGATTTCAAAAATTCTTTCACCGTTGGATATGTACATGATCCTTGAGTGCCCGTGGTACATACCCGTGGTACATACCACGGGCGAAGCCAGGGCGGACCGCTAGTGTTTTAATATTTTATAAGGTAGCTGCTTGTTCTTTTATCACTAGATAGGTACGTTGTTAATCTACATATGAGATAAAAGAACCATGACATTAAGAAGGTTGGTACCTAAGAAAGAAACTATGCCTAATTACACTGTAACTACAGATTTTAATAGTTCCAAAGCCCATACAACTATAATTCCCACCGATAAATTAAAATTCCTATTCTCGAGGCATCGCGTGCGTTTAATAAAGCACGGAACAAAAAGAGCCGGGCTCATACACGACGAATGGTCCTCTAATGTCAGGCTGAGCGAGGGCGGGGCGCGCCGCATCTCTTACGACTGCTGGACAAGAGCGCTCCCTACACACTGCGTCATTCCGTGTAGCATTATAGCGACTCTGTTTAATAAAGCACGGAACAAAAAGAGCCGGGCTCATACACGACGAATGGTCCTCTAATGTCAGGCTGAGCGAGGGCGGGGCGCGCCGCATCTCTTACGACTGCTGGACAAGAGCGCTCCCTACACACTGCGTCATTCCGTGTAGCATTATAGCGACTCTGTTTAATATAGCACGGAACAAAAGAGCCGAGCTCATACACGACGAATGGTCCTCTAATGTCAGGCTGAGCGAGGGCGGGGCGCGCCGCATCTCTTACGACTGCTGGACAAGAGCGCTCCCTACACACTGCGTCATTCCGTGTAGCATTATAGCGACTCTGTTTAATATAGCACGGAACAAAAGAGCCGAGCTCATACACGATGAATGGTCTTCTAATGTCAGGCTGAGCGAGGGCGGGGCGCGCCGCATCTCTTACGACTGCTGGACAAGAGCGCTCCCTACACACTGCGTCATTCCGTGTAGCATTATAGCGACTCTGTTTAATATAGCACGGAACAAAAGAGCCGAGCTCATACACGACGAATGGTCTTCTAATGTCAGGCTGAGCGAGGGCGGGGCGCGCCGCATCTCTTACGACTGCTGGACAAGAGCGCTCCCTACACACTGCGTCATTCCGTGTAGAATATCTACCTCATCATCATTATCAATATCATCAACCTATTACCGTCTTAGTAAAGGGCACGGTTCTCCTCTGAGTGCGAAGAATTGGTCTACTTATTGACTTGGTTTAATAAAGCACAAAAGGGATTTGTTCTCACTTCTCTGCACAGTAGACTGTAGAGTTTAAGGTGTCATTATCACACTTGAACTATGTAGACCGTTGGCTGTATTGTACCTATCATAGACATGACGCCTAAAAGTTTTCCGTAATAAGAATATTAATGTTTTTTCAAAAGCACCCCGTGTAAATGGGGCACATGCACAACGCACCGTGCGTTATTGTGCGAATTAAAAAGGGCATCGCAATCCGGCATCGGCAGCCGGCGGGCGGGTCACGACGCGCTGCGTGTGTGCGCGGCCTAACGACGCGCGCGCCTGACGCCTGTGTGCGCGCCCAGTATGCAACGGGACTTATTAACGTTCACCAAACGCTTTTGTCTTTTCATAATAAGCAAATTGCTTGCGATTAAAGTGAATATACCTACCTTTTTTACGTATGTAGTAGACATCTCTCACTAGGACACCATACCGGTGTTATCGGCCTTCAGTCTGTGGTGAAATAGGTATACCTACATTTCTGTGATTTTACTATGAGCAGGTAGGGTGGATGCTCCGTAGGCCGGCACCCCCCCCTTAAGTCGGCAATTTCTATCTAGTTATATTTCTATCGATATTATCGTTTTGGTGCCATTTAGTCGCAATGGGTATTTTTTTATTTAATATTGCTCCAATGGGAAAATAGTTAAGGCAATAAGGTTAAATAAAATAAGGCAGCACTTTTTTGCAACCCTTTCCCTCAATTGTCACATAGAACGAGCGCGAGTGCGTAAACCGCTGAATTTCTTATAAAATTGCTACTTTCCGAGCGTTAGGTAGAAGAAAAAATCATTGCACTGAAATTGCTTCGTTTGACACGTCTACGAATTTTTAAACATGACACGACCGTTAAAGTGCCGACTTATAGAGCATTCACCCTAATTAGGATATTTAATTTATTTATTTAGGATTGCCAACAGAGTTACATATTAGATATTATGTTAAAACAAAAATTCTTAGGTACTAATAGCCCAGTCAATTTAGACTTTCAAGGTTACAATAATTCACACCTGGCTGAAAATTGGTAGGATTGTTCAAAACACTATTATAAATGAAATGTAAAAAATCCTCATCGATCCGACACCTGGAAAAAAATTTACTTGGGGTCAAAGTTTTCACGGGAAGTTTTCAGCAAAACGGTAAGTCTTATCATAAAATTATTTCAGACAAAATTGTAGATCAGATAATTACCTATAAAAAATGTCTGAATACTTTTTTCCTAAGAGCCACCGTTTTTGAGATATAATGATTCAAAAAGATAAGTTTCGAAATAAAAATGAGGGACTGGGTTTCTTTTTACCCGAAATTCTGATATTTATAATATTTTATATGTGTAAGTGTGTAACTTACACATACTTACACACATAAAATATTGGAAATATCAGAATTTCGGGTAAAAAGAAATCCTGTCCCTCATTTTTATTTCGACTTATCTTTTTGAATCGTTATATATCTCAAAGATCAGCCAAGTGCGAGTCGGGCCTCGCTCTTTCAGGGTACATAATTATGAACAATATAATATTTTGGGTCTAAGAAATATTTAATTTCCGAGCTAGACATCGCAACAAACCGTGAAAGAAAAACCCAAAAAATGTTCGTTTATTTTGGTCACAGCTTATAAACTATTTAATAAATCGTTGTTTTCAGTATTTGTTGTTTAAATAGAGCATATAGTACATAATATACTGAAATATCATATTCCCAACTAGTTTAGTTTTTGAGATAGCCCCCGTCACAAAAATGGTCTAAAACTGACAACTTTGATGGCCTCCCATTCCCTTATTTTTTGAGATAAAAATTAAAAAAATATATATTTGTACTCTACTTAATGAGCTCTAAACAATGATACCCCACAAGCTAGGGTAAAGAAAAATTTTTTTTCCGGCTCCTTTTTCATGTATGGGAGCCCCCCTAAAAATAATTTAATTCAATTTCTAATTCAATATTTGATTTTGGGTTAACGTTTTACACTAAATACCAAAATTTCAGGTTTGTAACTCATTTCGTCTGCGAGCTAGAGACCTGTGACTGGCGGACAGACGGACAGACAGACAGCCGAGTGACATTAATAGGGCTCCGTTTTTACCCTTCGGGTACGGAACCCTAAAAACGGTGGCTCTTAAGAAAAAAAGTATTTAGACATTTTTTATAGATAATTATCTGATCTACAATTTTGTCTCAGCTAATTTTATGATAAAACTTACCGTTTTGCTGAAAATTGTGAAAAACCCGTTTTTGTGACCTTTGACCCCGAGTAATTTTTTTTCCAGGTGTCGGATCGATGAGGACTTTTCACATTTCATTTATAATAGTATTTCGAACAATCCTACCAATTTTCAGCCAGGTGTGAATTATTGTAACCTCACCCCTATTTTTTAGTCTAATTTGACCGGTCTATAAGTACCTACCTCGATATGTGACTCTAATTACAGGCAGTCACAGCATGCAAATTGAGACAAGTCATCCTTTAATATAATTACTAAAATATCTATTATCTATATATAAAACAAAGTATAAAAGCGCTATTATAATAAACTAGGTTCCTCCGCGTGGATTTAGGGTTTTAAAAGATTTCCCGGGATAGCCTGTCACGTTTCTGTAATCGATCCGATCTAAGCTCGACCGGAGCACAAACAAACATACGGTCTACATAAGAAAGATGTGTGTGTATGCTTTTATTTTTATTCATAGGTAATTTTAGAATCGGAATGGCTTGAATAGAATAGAAAAGTTTTTTATTCAAATAAACTTTTACAAGTGCTTTTGAATAGTCAGATGAATCTACCACTGGTTCGGAATGCCGTTCCAACCGAGAAGAACCAGCAAGAAACTCGGCGGTTGCTCTTTTCCAAATTTACAATATCAATATAACAATTTTATGGTAAGTACATGATTGAATTGCCGTCTCGCGCATTGCTGGAACGAGTCAACTTGTTCGTGACTTGTCATTTTGTGACGCTAAAACAGTCGTCTGTTGTCGTTTCGTGCGCATAGACCACGTTCTTCAAGTGTTTTCGATCTGTTTTTATTTGACAATTTTATTATATGAATATTACCTTTTTTTGGTTTCTACTAAAATAACTAAAATATAAATTTTAAATGATTCCGCCAATTTAAAACGAAAATAATCTTAAAATAATGCGCCGGTTCATTTTGGAGGAACGGTAACGAACTCGCAGTGTTATGTTGTGCCCATCACTAGTCGTGACTAACTGATAGGTGTCAGGAACGCATTCTCTGAACGGCCGAACTATAGGTACCTACTCTAAGGTTTATTATACTTTGTCATATCGAAACTCACAATAACGATAAAAGTTTTCAAAATATGTAAAGTTTTAAGCACAATATTCCATACAAAATACTATTTCGAATATACCTACCCAACCGTATTCCCTGACATTTTTCCAATCGAAATAAAAGATTAAAACGAAACAAACAGATGTTTTCCTTGGAAATAAAAACAAAAATAAATTAACAAAACTACTTTATTTTACATCCCTTTTTATGCTTCAATATTTCGACGGGCGTCATATACAACGTGTCGTTGCAAATTTCGCACTTAAACTCTTTGGTGTTGGGTCTATTTTCCCTTCTCACTATCTTCTCTTCTTTCTTCTCCGGCTTAGAAGAGCAGATGAAAAGAGAGTGCTGTAGTCTCTCTAGGGGGGATAGACATGATGTGAGTTCGCAGTTTTGACACTTCCAAGGCAGGCTGTAGGTTTCTTCGTAACTGTTGTAACTCCAGTCTGTGTCTACCACACTGAAAAAGAGATTTCTCTATAATATTTAATTATATAGCCTGTTAAATCACGCTGTTTATAGGCGAAAACAGCATGAAAATCTGTTCAGTAGTTTTTGAGTTTATCGTGAACAGACAGACAGACGCGACGGGGGACTTTTTTTGTAATTTGTAGGGATTATTATAAATTAAAATATAACAATTACATAGTTACCAGTTATAGACAATATTGTCCGTAACATAAACACCGCCCTTCTTCTCGTGTGCACGACATTCGAAACCTTCTTCAAACGGATTAGGGTCTACATTCGGATGGACCTCGTCCGACCCTACGTACATCACTTTAAGGTCTCCGGGTAGTAATCTTTTTATAGTGTAATACACTTCTGTGTTCATGTATGTTGTGACGTCACAAGACAGTTCATGCTGAAGTTCGTCGTAGGGCGTGCTCTGATGGGACTTCTGGAGTTCGGATTCGACGGATTTGTTCGGGTTGGCGTCTACGAATGAAATGCACAAATTAAAGTAAAAGTAAAGTGAAAGTAAAATGAAAGTAAAGTAAAAGTAAAGTGAAAGTAAAATGAAAGTAAAATGAAAGTAAAGTAAAAGTAAAGTAAAAGTAAAGTAAAGTGAAAGTAAAGTAAAAGTAAAGTAAGTATAAAGTTAAATGTACAGTATAGTACACCATTAAATGACACATTAATTAAATTATTATTGCACAAACTTTCAAGGTTAATGTATACAAAGGCTTATCGCTTAATAATTATTTCTTCAAGGCAACCTCATACAGGAAAAGCATACTTAAGATATCCTCTAAAAAATTAGACAAATATAATAAAGTATGACGTTTCTACATGAAATTAAAAACTATTTTAAAATTACTAAAAAAAACACAAAATTGCATAATATCTTTCAATGAATATTTCATAAATATTCTCAGATAAAATCACTCACTACTGAAAACAAAAAAAAATACCGGAATCAAAGTATCTCAATTGTAAAACTTAATACACTAAGGGCGTTTGGGCGTTTGTGCACTTATTCGTTTTCGATTCGTTTTCGTGTTTCGTGAAAACACGATTCGACATAGCCTTCCTTATAACTGACGGCCTGTTTCACCGCCTTCTGAAATAAGTGGCGGATAGCCTAAACGTAAGTTTTATGACTTTCTGACTTTATATCAAGTGACAATGACAAAAGTTTGAATACCACACTTATCAGAACCTGGTGAAACATGACCCTTAGCATATATCTCAATTCCAATATTTTCCTAACTTATCTTTGTCATATCCGCCATATTGGATTTGTCATACCACCACACAGTCTACGACACGCGGAACATTAACTAAGATAATCACCTGCCAGTCTTCTGTTAATGATCGCATCCCATCTTTGTCGCAGTTTCGTCGCCTTCATCAATAAATTCAGACCAGTCTCGGGATACGGGAACTCCAACAAAAGCCAAGAGTCACATACGAGCCTGTTATACAAAAACTTATTAATTATTGTTAAGATAAGTTAAAAATAATGCAAAACTCATACTATAGTTGACACATTACAAATGTGCGAATTCACACGTTTGTAATGGCCCTATGATACCCATTATAGTAATGCAACTATAATATGTATCAGGGTCGGGGCATACTAGTCTAATAATTGACGTTCAAAAAGTGTACAATGTACCAATTTTGAATAAAGTTTATATTTCAATTTGGCTTTGACTTAGTGCAGAGCCGAAACGCATCGAACGGTCAAGCAAGAATTATTCATGGCATATTGGCGCCTATCTATACTAATAAATAAAATTGAAGTGTCTGTCTGTAATATCGAAATAACTACCTCATATTAGGCTCATATGGTTATTTGAACGATACCATAACCGAATCACACGTTTTTAAAATTTTTGTCTGTCTGTCTGTCTGTCTGTCTGTCTGTCTGTCTGTCTGTCTGTTTGAACGGGCTAATCTTCGGAACGGCTGAACCGATTTTGACGGGACTTTCACATACAAGTAGAGAATTAACCAGGGAGTAACATAGGCTACTTTTTTAACCGACTTTCAAAAAAAGAGGAGTTGTGTTTTTCTACCTATGAACACCGATATCTCCGAGATTTCTGAACCGATTTGCGTAATTTTTTTTTTAATCGATAGAGAAACATTGCGACACTGTCCTACAAAAAATTTGAATTCCAACTCCTCAATCCTGATGATGTAGGGGACCTGATCCCCAAAGCTAATGGGATTTAAGCACTGTCGGTTATTTAAATTGATATTGGGGATACCAATTAAAGACTTTATTGTTGAATGAACTCGAGTAGGTACATGTCCAACTCCTCAACCCTGATGCTGTAAGGAATTGCATTCCGGAATCGTAAGGATCCCACGGAATTTTTCCGTTTGGGGACGGGTTACTACAGATAGACTACTTTTTGTTCTGGAAAATCAAAAGTACCCACGGGATTTTTAAAAACCTAAATCCACACGGGCGAAGCCGTGGGCATCATCTAGTCTCTAAATAAGGCACAATGAGTTCGTAAGACTACGCACGCATTCTCGCGCTTTCGCTCGTTCTTTTTTTTATAGAAATCATACCTTGTTTTGTAGAGATAGCTGCCAATGTGCCGTATTTTTTTCGATTCGCTTCGACACGCTTCGACCCTTATAAAGGTATGAAAGTCCATTTTAATGGTAACTGGAGGAAACAAAAAGTCCAAAGTGGGTAACTTGAACTTTTTGTTTCCTCCGTATTTCGAAGGACACGTTATTAATAATATCATATTGTTATCATGACGTTGTTATTATCACGGATAGTCGAAATCTTACACTTTGTCGAATTATATGTGGAATGTCCCAAGGGAGAGGGATCTCTTTAGCATCCCAAGAAAACCATCTACCATTACGTGACTAATGAAAACGAGTAGGGCCCTCAGTAATGAGAATTATGGAGAGAAAGACGAGAAATCAGCCAGTCTTTACCTGGTAAATCCCATATTGGTGTCAATCGAGTGTGCTAACAGAAGCAACGTTTGCGCCGCGGGCATTCGCATAGAATTAACTATGTACGGTTTCGTCGTTTCCAACAGGGATCTGTAATAATAATAGTTGAGTATCACTATTTAGACCATACCAGACCTGTATCACTTCCTAAACCATACCAGGCCTATATCACTTCCAAGACCATACCAGCCCAGTAACACTTCCTAGACCATATCACGCCTTTACCACTTCTTAAATCATATCAGGTCTGTCTCACTTCACACTTCACAGTGTAATCACCGAGCTGAACTTTTGTGGGTTCTTATTTGTACGCCCGCGAGGGTTCCTGGCCCAAAAATCTATATATAAAAGCGAATGTTTGTATGTTTATCCTCTATGCGTTCTTTGCCAATATTTTACATGCAACGCATGCCAGTATATTTAGTATTTTATAATTTTATATTAGAAAAAAAAAAGTCGTAAATCGGTCCAGAACTCTGAAACCCAATTGAGAACCTCCAATTCTTTTTTCAAATCGGTTAAAAATACTCACAAATAACACAGCAACTGGTGTTTGGAGGACAGTGGTAACTTGCTCTTGTACCCCGGCGGGTTGTCCTGTATGTCCCTTTCAGTTAATTGCAGCAACCAACATAGAACTGTCCTATCAGTTGCTTACCAAAATAGGACGTCGGATAGAGAAACACGAACGGCTTGCTCCAAGTGTGGTACAGATGCTCCGATATCGACTGAAAATACTCACAAATAACACAGCAACTGGTGTTTGGATGACAGCGGCAACTTGCTCTTGTACCCCGGCGGGTTGTCCTGTATGTCCGCTTCGGTGAGTTGCAGCAACCTCGGTTGCTTGCCGAAGAAGGACGTCGGATGGAGGAACACGAACGGCTTGCTCCAAGTGTGGTACAGGTGCTCCGATATCGACTGAAAACAGTACCGTAGCGTGAGATCATAAACGACGGGGTGTTATAAGTTTGACGTGTCTCTGTGTGTGTGTGTCTGTCTGTTCCCCTGTAGCGCTCAAACGGGTGCACCGATTTGAATGCGTTTTTTTTGTTAGAAAGGTGAATTAGTCGAGAGTGTTGTTAGTTATGTTTGATGAAAATCAATCCAAGATGGCCGCCACCACAAAATGGCGAATGTCGGGGGGTTTTTTAATTTTTAATTTATACTTGTTTCAGAGAACATTTTGTACTGTGGTGAGTGCAGGTGATGCAATCCAATCCATCAGCCTATAGACGTCCACTGCTGGACATAGGCCTTTCCAAGTGCGTATCACCAAACACAGCCCTCCGCCTTCTTCATCCACCCACTTCCCGTCGCCTTCTGAAGGTCATCCCAGCGCGTGTGGGGATGATTTTGGCTTCCATCAAGAGTTGCAGGGAGCCGCTGGATACAGGCGGCACAAGACCGCGGAGTGAGGAGCTCCCTACAAGAGACCTAGATGTCCAGCAGTGGACGGCTATGACGATTTGATGACGACAACGATTATTATGGCGCAAGATTGGCTGGGCGTTGTGGCACATGTGATAGCAAGCCAATCACACACCAAGATCATACGATATACCATAATCCTTAGTGGAATATGGTACAAACTTGTAGATTATACTTGTTATCTGATTAGCTAAGGGCCTGTTTCACCACTTTCTAATAAGTGTCGGATAGCTTATTCACAAATGTCTTTGTCACTTGACTTAAAGTAAGTGACAAAACTTACGTATAGGCTATCCGACACTTATCAGAAGGTGGTGAAACAGGCCCTAAGTATGATAAGTATGTACCTTGCAATGGTTGAACTCATCGGCTACAGCCACTTGAGGATATAGAGCCCTGCACAGTACGACCTGAAAAAGAAACAGGAGTAAAAAAATTTCGACTCCGATTTTTGATGAAGAATAATAATCGAAAAAAAAAAGTTGACGGGTCAGTGGACTATTTAACAGATTTACAGAGCGAATACGAACGTTAACAATTTGTGTAAACGTAAACTAACCAATAAATCAACACACGCAGGTCTTTTAAACAAGAAAATTGACCAAAAAATATGTACTATTATGGTCCGTTTCAATAGAGTTGAGCTAAAATGTAAACCAACACACCTTTTTGCTAAAAAAAAACTACAGAATGGATTGAAATGAAACTTGGCACGATTTAAGTTTATACTACAAAATTAAATCGTGCCAAGTTTCATTTCAATCCATTCTGTAGTTTCTTAGCAAAAAGGTGTGTTGGTTTACATTTTAGCTCAACTCTATTGAAACGGACCATAGTTTTTATTATTATCTACACTTTTTAAGAGTGTGATCGGCTAGAATCCATTCTACAATTTGAACGTTAACCGCAACGACTCCGTGGCGCAACGGTAGCGCGTCTGACTCCAGATCAGAAGGTTGCGTGTTCAAATCACGTCGGGGTCAATACTATTTTTCCAAAAATCATTTTTTTATTTTTTTCTCACCAAAAATTACACTATTTGTATGGACATTTTGTTAATGGAGCATCAATTTTGGAATCACTCTTGAGTTTGTTTGAGTCGCTCAAACAAACTCGATTGCATTATTTTAATCGTGTTGTGTAGTAATCATGGAAATCACTCACAATAGTTAAGAGATAAACTGATATCTGTTAGTTTTTAGTCTAGACTCTAGAAATAAATAGTATTTCTAATAATAGGTAATATAGTAATTACAATTTAGATCTCACTACTTTTATCGTACTCGCTAAGAAAGGATGATTGGAAATTCTATCCCTACGGCGGTTAAATAGGGGATGAAATTTTTTATGAAAGTCCGTTTGTGTCAAGGTATATCCATGAAACATGGAAACTGGGCTTATACTTAAAAATAAAATGTTTCAGGATTTCCGGAAGTTGTTCTCCCAAATTCTCTTCACATAGAATAGATAGATTCCTCTTCAAATACATAGAAATTCCTCTTCAAATAGGGGATGAAAGTTTGTATGAAATTCCGTCATTTTTCAGGGTGATTTTTCAAAATGACATGTATCTCTAAACGTGTTTCAGGATTTTGGAAAATTCCACTCACAGACAGGTTAAGTAGGGATGAGGGGTGAAAAGCGGCTGTAATGTTTCTATCAAGTATATTTTTTTAAAAACCTAAATCCAGGCATCGGCTAGTAAACAAAATATATTTTTTCTCGCTAATGGAATGTCAACCTTACATTAAACATAATAAGGTCTCTCCCGCTGCTGGCGCTTGATCCGTTTATCAACGCGCGTATCCGACTGGAGTCGTTCGTCATACGGAACTCGATGTCTCGGATGTCCATGGTGTTGTCGTCGTTGTCCTTTTCGTCGATTATTTCCCATGAGTCGACGCTAATGGATTATGAACCTTACCTTCAACACAATAAGGTCTCTCCCGCTGCTGGCGCTTGATCCATTTATCAATGCGCGTATCCGACTGGAGTCGTTCGTCATACGGAACTCGATGTCTCGGATGTCCATTGCGTTGTCGTCGTTGTCCTTTTCATCGATTATTTCCCACGAGTCGACGCTAATGGATTATGACCTTACCTTCAACATAATAAGGTCTCTCCCGCTGCTAGCGCTGGACCCGTTTATCAACGCGCGTATCCGACTGGAGTCGTTCGTCATACGGAACTCGATGTCTCGGATGTCTATTGTGTTGTCGTCGTTGTCCTTTTCATCGATTATTTCCCACGAGTCGACGCTAATGGATTATGAACCTTACCTTCAACATAATAAGGTCTCTCCCGCTGCTAGCGCTGGACCCGTTTATCAACGCGCGTATTCGACTGGAGTCGTTCGTCATACGGAACTCGATGTCTCGGATGTCCATGGTGTTGTCGTCGTTGTCCTTTTCGTCGATTATCTCCCACGAGTCGACCTTTAAGCGTTTGCGACGTTTCGATTCGTCGGCTGCTTTTTGTTTATATTGTCTGAAAAAGTTAGTTATTTATACATCTTTATTGCGTATTTTTTTTTTCAAGTAAGCCCATAGTCATTCACCGACCCAACATTAAAACAGGCCAAGTGCGAGTCGGATTAACACACAAAGGGTTCCGTACCATAGAGTAAAAAGAAAAGTTTATTGTATGGAGATCGCCATTTTTACCTCTATTTTAATTTCATTGTTTTGGAGTTATATTTATGAATATACTTTAAACTTGCTTCATAGATATAGGCTATAGTACACTACTTATAACCTATATCTAAGAAGTACCTACTTGCAAGGGCGTCGCCAGCCGATGGCCAAGGGGGCAAGGGGGGGGGGGGCAAGTTGATGATATTATAGTATGGGAAAAGTACAAAGTATTGTTGGTACCTACAGTCCAGAGCTTTTGAAGCTGGTTACGAGCTCTTAATTTATTTTCAAACTAGATGATGCCCACGGCTTCGCCCGTGTGGATTTAGGTTTTTAAAAATCCCGTGGGAACTTTTGATTTTCCAGAACAAAAAGTAGCTTATCTGTAGAAACCCGTCCCCAAAACGGAAAAATCCCGTGGGATCCCCACGATTTCGGAATACAATTCCTTACAGCATCAGGGTTGAGGAGTTGGATATGTAGGTACCTACTCGAGTTCATTCAACGATAAAGTCTTTAATTGGTACGCCCAATATCAATTTAAATAACCGGAAGTTTCTAAAACCCATTAGTTTTGGGGATTAGGTCAACTACAGCATCAGGATTGAGGAGTTGGAATCCAAATTTTTTATAGAACAGGGTCGCAATGTTTCTCTATCGATTAAAAAAAAAATTACGCAAATCGGTTCAGAAATCTCGGAGATATCGGTGTACATAGGTAGAAAAACACAACTCCTCCTTTTTTGAAAGTCGGTTAAAAAAGTAGCCTATGTTACTCCCTGGTTAATTCTCTACTTGTATGTGAAAGTCCCGTCAAAATCGGTTCAGCCGTTCCAAAGATTAGCCCGTTCAAACAGACAGACAGACAGACAGACAGACAGACAGACAGACAGACAGACAGACAAAAATTTTTAAAACGTGTGATTCGGTTATGGTAGCGTTCAAATAACCATATGAGCTTAATATGAGGTAGTTATTTCGATATTACAGACAGACACTTCAATTTTATTTATTAGTATAGATTAGAATTTTTCACTGACCTCGTTTAATTCCTCGACCAGGTTTAATTTGCAAAATATAGCATATCTATATTTTATCAAATCTCTAGGGTGGGGGGGGGGCAGACCCCCCCCCCCCCCCCCCGCCCCTACCTGGCGACGCCCTTGCCTACTTGTGTCAAATGCAAAAATGTAAAGAGAGTTACGATAAGTTATTAATTTAATAAAAATATTATACCTTCTCATATCTTTCAGCTGTTTCATCTGTCCGTGCCGCAGCGATCTCTCCGCTGAAGACATAGTCTCAGCTTCTGGCGCTTCCATCAAATTGTTATCCTGCAATTATTATTTTTTTCAACGTAAAACTGACTGACAATTAAATTGTAGGAATGCTGATGACCCTGATTAAACGACTTCAAAAAAGGCGATTTTGTATTCGACCCTTATGTATCTTCGCGATTATTTCTAAAACCAATGAACCGATTCTGATGATTTTTTCACTTATGTAATCTTAAACTTTCAGTAAGGTTTTAGTATAATACTAGCTTTTGCCCGCAGCTTCGCCCGCGTGAATTTCGGTTTTTCAAAAATCCCGAGGGAATCATGGATTTCCGGTTCCCGTTCCCGCTCCCTTTTCCAACCTTTATACCTACTTTCAAGGAAGTTTGCTATAGTAATGTACCTATAGCTGTAGCTATAGATTTAGTTTTTTTCAAAATCCCGTGGGAACTCTTTGATTTTCCGGGATAAAAGTAGCCTATGCGTTGATCCAGGGTATAATCCAGTATAATCTATCTCCATTTTAAATTTTAGCCAAATCCATCCAGTAGTTTTTGCGCGATTGTGTAACAAACATTCACACTTTCACATTTATAATATTAGTAGGATGACACACCTCACTCAATCTTATTTATGAAGTTATACGCATAACCAATGAGTGCACAAGGGCCTTTGAGAGCTTGTTTCGTGAAATGGACTATATAGAGGTCTTCTTGAGATTGGCCATCCACCTAGAAGGGGGTCTTCTTGAGATCGTTAGTCTACGTACTAACCTAAAAACTCTCCTATAATAATACAACTACTAATTTACTCACTTGTAACAGATTTCTTCCGCAGCCACGCGCAGTACAGCGACAGGAGCGTTACAGGATCTCCGTGGTCCGACTCGTCGAAAAACATATTTTTTTAATGATGACGCGTATTAACCAATGAGTTACCTTTGAGAGCTTGTTTCGTGGAATGGACTATAGAGGTCTTCTTGAGATCCGCCATCCACCTAGAAGGGGGTCTTCTTGAGATCGTTCGTCTACGTACTAACCTAAAAACTCGTCTATAGTAAAACTACTAATTAACTCACTTGTAACAGATTTCTAAGCTGCGCCGCCAGCTTGGTGAGCTCGTAAAGCCTTTGCTCCTCGATGCCGCGGCGCCGGCACCACGCCCTGCCGCCGCCGCCCGACTTCTCGCGCAGCCACGCGCAGTACAGCGACAGCAGCGTCACAGGGTCGCCGTGGTCCGACTCGTCGGGTTTACGTGCATTCTGTGACGCGAATTACATAAAAGACGTAATGTGATGTAAGATGTAAACAAGTCACCAGTGATAATCTAAAAGATTGAAAGTTAAACCGACTTCACTAAAGAGTTCATATTTTGAAAACTACTCAACCGATTTTGATGAAACTTTCACTGTTCTCTAAGTTGAAGTTTAGAAGTTAATACAAACTAATAAAAAAAGTATTCTCTTTTTTAAAGTCAAACAAATTCATAAGTAACTTTTCCGCAATCTGCTCGAGTATTTTAAGATTACATTCGCCAACGTCCATACCATGTTGAATACACCGGTTCTCGTCCGATCACCGAAGTTAAGCAACATCGGGCGCGGTCAGTACTTGGATGGGTGACCGCCTGGGAACACCGCGTGATGTTGGCCCTTTGCTTTTGTATTTTGTTTTTATTATCATTTAATTTTAATGTAATTTTCATGATCATTTTATTTTAATTATTTTATTTTAATTTGGTGATCTATTTTATAAGCGACGTCTAGTACACAGTAGATAAATTGCGAACTACATTTTAACCAATTTAGATAAGAACCAAAGGTTGTCTTCGTAGTTTTATTCCCGACCGCTAGATGGCCTTGCTCCTTGTGACGGTGTTTCTGTCTCGCGCTGCGGAGATTCGTCCCCGCGCAATGACCACCCCGCGCGTCGCCGCTGAAAGCATACTTACCTGGCGTAGGGGACACCGTGATCAAGAAGGCGGTTCCCCCAGAGCGAGGCCCTTCCATTGCACTGCGGTTGGGTTGACCTCTGCGATTATCCCTAATGTGGATAACTCGGACGCGTAATTTTTGGTAGTGGGGACTATAGATGTGCCGATTCGATTATTTTGATAATCGATTAATCGATTATATTAATCGATTATAAAATAATAATCGATTATTAATCGATTATTGATCGATTATGAAATAATTCTTAGAAAGAACTGAAAAAACAATTCTACTTTCTGGAAAAAATTCTGAACCCTTGCATTTAGTAGCAACATCTATATTATAACCTTTTAGACTGTTCTGAAAAAACAAAAACAAACACTATTTTTTTAAATTTTTTGAAATTGAAATTAGAAAATTAAATAGATTAATTAAAAAATAATGTAATTGATCACCTATTAGGTACCTATTTATTACACTAAGACGAAAGTTTGTGTGTGTGTGTGTATGTTTATTACTTTTTAACGCCGCAACTACTGGACCGATCTGGCTGACATTTGGATTGGAGATAGGTTATGTCCTGGAATAACACATAGGCTACTTTTTATCCCGGAAAAGTGTTCCTGAGGGACTTAAATAGATATAGACTTCCAAAAACGAGATAGGTGCTGTTAAACGCTGATTGTTCTTAGGTACATCATGCTCACAACGCGCTCACATAACAAATTATTGCAATAGTTTGCTGTCGTTGCATGCATTTGTATGCTTTTGCATGAATTTGCTGTCGTTCTCGTTGCTAAGTTACTCTTAGATGATTTTGTTCAATAGTAGATTGTATCATAAGGGAGCAAAATAATATTTTTACGGCGAGGGCGCTTTTTTGAATCCAGAGCGAAGTGAGATATTGTATAGTAGAATCCCGAGCGTAGCGAGGGATTCTACTATACAATCCCTCGCTACGCTCGGAATTCTTTAGTACAATCCTGAACGTAGCGAGGGATTCAAAGTAAGTACGTCGCCCGAGCCAAAAATATATTGCGCCCGACGGCCCGAGTGATACACTACTTTTCATCACCCTCTATGAGGAAATAAAAGGCGCCTCATATTTTTAACCCTCGACGCAAAAACGACGGGGTGTTATAAGTTTGACGTGTCTGTGTGTGTGTATGTGTATGTCTGTCTGTTCCCCCATAGCTCTCGAACGGATAGACCGATTTGAATGCGGTTTTTTTTGTTTGAAAGGTGAATTAGTTCGGGAGTGTTTTAGCTATGTTTGATGAAAATCGGTCCAAAATGGCCGCCGTCACAAAATGGCGGATTAATAATAAAAGTATAAATTAAAAATTTAAGAAACCCCCGAATTTCGCCATTTTGTGATGGCGGCCATCTTGGATTTGCATAGTGTTATTCTACTAATCAAGACCTTTCATTTGATACCCATATTGAGGGAGTTGTGAAAAAATATGTAATCCGCCATTTTGTGGCGGCGGCCATCTTGGACCGATTTTCATCGAACACAACTAAGAACTCTCCCGACTAATTCACCTTTCAAACAAAAAAAACCGCATTCAAATCGGTTCAACCGTTTGAGCACTACGGGGGAACAGACAGACACACACACATACACACACAGACGTCAAAATGAAAGGTCGTGACAACAAGACATTTCATTTAATACCGATATTGAGGGAGTTGTGAAAAAATATGTAATCCGCCATTTTGTGGCGGCGGCCATCTTGAACCAATTTTCATCAAACATAGCTAAAAATACTCCCGACTAATTCACCTTTCAAACAAAAAAAAAACCGCATTCAAATCGGTTCAACCATTTGAGCGCTACGGGGGAACAGACAGATACAGACACACATACATGCACAGACGTCAAACTTGTAACAACAATAACAACAATCGATATCATTCGCGCCTAGCCCGGTGGGACCACGGGCCCTTCATCTTCAAAAAGTGCGCGGCAAAGATAATTGCGGCGCACTTATTTATAAGTGCGCCGCAATTATCTTTTACGCGCACTTATAAATAAGTACGCCGCAAACACCACCTTTGGGTGCACTTAAAGGCGAACCAAGTCGAATAGATGGGATGAAAATATTTTTTGTGTACAAACTTATTAATCACGGGTAACATCGCGGGGCACAGCTTGTACATATATAGATACTCATAGCGGGGGTAATTTCACTACAGTTGGTAAAGGCATATCGTCGGTTCGGTGTGTTCGAAAAGTTGAGTATGTATGAAAAAGCTGTAAGCTGCATAACGCTCGCTCACAGTCGGCGGCTGACTATCCGTTTGGTGTGAACAAAGCCTAAAACTAACTTTGAGGGAATACCCTTTTTGCAATGATAGGGTTGCTAAACCATATTATATTTTAGCAAGCAAATTAATAACAGAAAGCTGGTAGTAAAGTTTGGTAATTAACGTATATCTTTATAATCGATCATGATCGATTATGCAAAATCATAATCGATTGCAATCGATCATTTTAATAATCGATTAATCGATTATTGATAATCGATTCCGCACATCACTAGTGGGGACTGCGTACGCGCCGTCCCCCATATATCCTAAATTGATTCTTCACTTCTTCAGCAGTGATATCTCTGTATAGTAGTAGTATATTCCTTGGCAGTGATGGAAAGAACCCCATACTTTCATCTCCCGTGTTCATTAAGAGATAAGACCAATGTTTGAACTTTAATAGTTATTTATGCAACTGTTGTGTAATAAGGGGTAATAAAACACGAATGTGGGTTAATGTGTGGATAATAGTATCACATGAGTGTTTTAATACCTAATTATCAACAGTTGCATACAAGACTTTATCTACACCCATAATATGAATCCTCTATAAGATTCTAAAACAGTTAGCTTACTGCTAAACCCCCGACATGCGCCATTTTGTGTTGAAGCCATGTTGAATTTGCATTGTGCTATTCTACTAGTCAAGCCCTTTCATTTGATACCCATATTGAGGGAGTTGTGAAAAAATATGTAATCCGCCATTTTGTGGCGGTCCAATTTTCATGAAACATAGCTAAGAACACTCCCGACTAATTCACCTTTCAAA
This sequence comes from Melanargia galathea, assembly GCA_920104075.1. Lineage (NCBI taxonomy): Eukaryota > Metazoa > Arthropoda > Insecta > Lepidoptera > Nymphalidae > Melanargia > Melanargia galathea. The sequence continues at coordinate 14,058,682 of OV049874.1, read as the reverse complement.
CAAAAAAAAAACGCATTCAAATCGGTTTACCCGTTTGAGCACTACGGTGGAACAGACAAACAGACACACACACACACACACTCACACCCACACCCCCATCCCCACCCCCGCATTCAAACCGGTTTGAGCGCTACGGGGGAACAGACACACACACACACACACACACACACACGCCCACACCCACCCCTCACACCCACACTCCATCCTCACCCCCGCATTCAAACCGGTTCACCCGTTTGAGCGCTACGGGGGAACAGACAGACACACACACACTCAACACACACACACACAACACACACACGCACACACCCACAACCGCATCCACACCCAACTCACGCCCAACCCACGCCCACGCCCACGCCCACGCCCACACCACCATTCCCACCTCCGCATTCAAACCGGTTCACATGTTTAAGCGCTACGCGGGAATAGACACACACACACACAGACACGTCAAACTTAACACTCCGTCGTATTTGCGTCGTGGTTAAAAACGGATGATGTAATATTGTACCGAATTTCATTACATCACTCGTTTGGATGATGTAATGGTTGTTACAACATTGGGTGTTCTAAAGTTGGCAATAAGCTAACTGTTTCAGAATCTTTTATAGAGGATTTAAAGCATGGGTGTAGATAATAGTTATTTTAAATCCCGTGGTAACACTTTGATTTTTCGGGATAAAAGTAGCCTGTCTCCTTCTCCTAGGTCTAATCTATGCCTGTACTTTTCATCAAAATCAGTTCAGCGGTTTAGGCGTGAAAGCGTAACAAATGTCTGAGCTTTCACATTAGTGAAGCAGGATTGAGATTATGAGCAGTGGCGTAACTACAGGGTGGCATTTCGGCAAAATGCCACGGGCCCCGAGCCGAAAGGGGCCCCCGGCCCGAGAGGGCCGTGAGCACAAGAGTATCCTAACATTTAATATTATATCAATTTATCATCAACGATCTTTAATTAATTTAAGTTGCCAACGTGAAAAGTTTACAGTCTTGGCTTCAGTACCTATTAATTATATATAGAGCCCTTTAAAAAAATTCAATATGATCTTCAATGGACAAAATTGGTCAGTTTTGTTATAATATAATAACTATGTAGATTGTAGTTAGATAAAAAAATAATTTTATTTCCTGAAGTGTGCACATTCCGCACGTCCCGCAGTCGCCCAGGTTAATGTTGTTTAACAAATGTTATAATTTGTTATACTTGTTGCAAAATGTTTAGTAAAAATTTGTTAAAAATGTTTCATGAACATGAAAACATTTAAAACTTTGCTAACATTTGTGACAAAAAGTTAACTAACAATAATGTTTACTAACATTTGTAACTGCGGTGTGGCAGCACTATTATACCTAAGACGAAAATTGCATGACATTTTTTGTTTCAGAACAAAATGTTCATAAACTAACCAAAAGCTCCAAAAAAGTTCGTCCATGCTCTTTAAATTAAAAGTTACTAGAAAAGAACTTATTTTAATAGCGTTTTATGTACCTTCTTTACGTACTTACATGATTTATTTTAAAATAAAATCGTGATCTTATTTGAGCATAGTTAACATAGTTGAGCTTATTTTCGGCCTACTCGTGCTCATATATAAAATCTCGAATGCTTTCAGCTCGAACTGCAGAACCGATTCGATTGCCTAGCAGATTGCGACTCTGTGGACGATCTAAACAACAGGCTGGTGGAAACTGTCCATACGGTTGGGTCCAAGTACTTTAAGACCCACCGTGCAATCAGAACTAAAAAATTCTCAGATCAGACTCTCAAGCTAATGGATAAGAGGCAAGAAATGAGACTGCAGTGAGCAGTCTGCAGCTGATGTGTTTGCTTACCGGCAGATTAATAGGCAAATCTCTAAGGCGCAAACGCGAGACTTGCGTAACTTTACTTTAATACAGAATGTATTAAAGATACAATCGAGCGAAACAAAGGCTCAAAAGTCTTCGCGAGAGATCTGTCTATCGGGCAGAGCCATCTGACGCGAAGATCGACAACGGTAGTCTCATTTCATCAAAGCCTGAGATCTTGAGAGAGATCGAAAACTTTTACGGATAGTTCTACATCTCAACTCAGAAGCCTGTTGAAAATTTGGCTAAAGATCCCAGAGCCAAATTGACCCGACACTCTACTAACTCTCAAATAACTGAAGAAGAACAACAAGGCGCCAGGCGATGACAGAATCACAGCGGAACTCCTGAAAGCAAGTGGAAAACCAGTTCTTAAGATCTTTTAGCGATTGTTCAATTCCGTCATCGACGAGGGTATAACGCCAGAGGCATGGCACAGGAGCGTGGTGGTTCTTTTCTTCAGAAAGGGTGATAACACCTTGCTGAAGAATTATAGACCCATCTCGCTGCTGAGCCATGTCTATAAGTTGTTCTCGAAGGTCATTACAAATCGTCTCGCTCGTAGGTTCGACGACCTCCAGCCTCCCGAACAGGCCGGGTTCCAAAAAGGCTTCACATTCATACGCTGCGGCAGGTTATACAGAAGACGAAAGAGTATAACCAGCCACTTTGCTTAGCATTTGTGGACTATGAGAAAGCCTTTGATTCAGTGAAAACTTGGGCTGTATTAAGACTACTACAGCGATGCCGGATCGACTATCGGATATCCAAGCGTTGAAGTGTTTGTACAAAAAGGCCACCATGTCAGTCCGTATACAGGATCAGACTACGAGACCAATCAATTGCAGTGAGGAGTGCGACAGGGAGACGTCATCTCCCCGAAGCTCTTTACCGCAGCATTGAAGGACGTCTTTAAGCTTCTGAATTGGAACAAACTTGGCATCAACATCAAAGGCGAGTACATCACTCACCTGCAGTTTGCCGATGATATAGTCGTGATGGCAGAGTCTCTGGAAGATCTTAATACAATGCTCAATGACCTCAGCAGGGTTTCTCAACAGGTGGGCCTAAAAATGAACATGAGTAAGACGAAAATTATGTTAAATACTCATGTCCCGCTTCACCCGATAATCGTTGAGAACTCGGCGCTCGAAATTGTAGACGAGTATATATACCTGAGACACATAGTCCGGCTAGGTAGGTCCAATTTCGAGAAAGAGGTCAACCGCCGAAACCAACTCGGATGGGCAGCGTTCGGGAAACTTCGCGATGTGTTCTCGTCCAAAATTCCTCAATGCCTGAAGACGAAAGTCTTCGAACAGTGCGTGTTGCCAGTGATGATATACAGATCCGAGACATGGTCGCTAACTATGGGCCTCATAACAAACCTCAGAGTCACTCAGAGAGCGATGGATAGAGCTATGCTCGGAGTTTCTCTACGCGATCAAATCAGAAATGAGGAGATCCATAGAAGAACCAAAGTCACCGACATAGCTCAACGGGTTGCGAAACTTAAGTCGTAATGGGCGGGGCACATAGTTCGGAGAACCGATGGATGTTGGGGTCCCAAGGTGCTGGAGTGGCGACTTCGCACCGGGAAGCGCAGTGTTGGTAGACCCCCCACTAGGTGGACCGACGACATCAAGCGAGTCGCAGGAAGCCGCTGGATACAAGTGGTACAAGACCGTGACATGTGGACGTCGATCGGTTGATAACGACGACGACGAGCTACTTTATATTGAGCAGAAGGGGCCCCATCTGATTAATTTGCCACGGGCCCCCATCGGTGTAGTTACGCCACTGATTATGAGTGAGATAAAGAGAGAATATATAATAATATAATACCAAATACTTACTTCACATTCAAAATCCCTATGCGCCCGTGTAGTATATATGGACCGGATGCCCAGACCGGCTGTTAGGGCCAGAGCAGAGTCCAGTTTGTGCGGCGGCAAACTGGCGCTGCCCAGCACCAGGGCCTTAGCTAGAGACACCTCTACGGGCAGGTTGGCCAGCGCCCTGCCCAGGGCTGTTAACTTCTCGTTCGATGTGAGAGCCGCCTGTGAAGGAACAACCACTTTTATAAGTTACAGCGATTCAGTTTTTTTTTAAATTGAGACAGTATGTTACAGCTGGTTGCGAATGAACGAGAAAAGAGAAGAAACTCGACGAGCACTTTTGTAAGTTACAACGATGTAATTTTTTTTGTTATGCAGCGAGTTTGTTTTTTAACTGAGGGGAAATCTGAAGGGATAGAAAATACAGAATACAATAGAAAAGTTTTTATTCAAATAAACTTTTACAAGTACTTTTGAATCGTCAATTGAATCTACCACTGGTTCGGGAATACAATACAGGGAATCTGTAAGGAGCACTTTTAATACTTAAGAGCCCTCTCCATGGGAGCGACAAATCGTTTGTGAGTGGAGTCTAAAACAGTGATTTCTGCATTTAGAGAGCGAGACGTCTTCAGTAAAGAAGAGTTCTAAAAATATATACATAAATAATTAATTAATTAATTAAATAATTAAATAAATAAATTTTGCTAGAGATATAATGATTTTTAGTGAAAAACGGCAAAGTAAAAAGATGCAAATCTAGGTTTGGAATAACGCCTATTTTAGCAAATATTTAGCAAATTTTTACATGAACTAAAGACATTTGAAATGATTATGAAGTAACGCATGATAAAACATCGGTCGTTTTTCAATTTTCTAGTTTCTTATATACATAGTTTATTTACGCACGAAGTTGCCTCTAAATTTGCCCAAAAATAGTGATTTTTCAAGCGTCATAACTTTCAAAATAAATATAATTTTACTAATTTTTTTATTTTATGGCATAGATAATGGAGATATAAATTGATATCTGCCTTAACTTTAGATCTATTGCTACAAATATTAGAATAATAGGCGTAATACGTATGTATGGTGAAGCGTGTGAGGAGAGCGGCCTTAAAATATGTCAACGTTGTCGAGATGTTCAATCTTGTATTAACCCCTGCCGTATTTGATTGGCTGTGATAGCTGCTGTGATAGCTGTGATAGCCTAGTGGTTAGGACGACCGACTTCTAATCGGAGGTCGTGGGTTCGATCCCGGGGCACGCACCTCTAACTTTTCGGAGTTATGTGCGTTTTAAGTATTTAAATATCACTTGCTTTAACGGTGAAGGAAAACATCGTGAGGAAACCTGCATGCCTGAGAGTTTTCCATAACGTTCTCAAAGGTGTGTGAAGTCTGCCAATCCGCTTGGCCAGCGTGGTAGACTATGGCCAAAACCCTTCTCACTCTGAGAGGAGACTGCTCTGTAGTGAGCCGGTAATGGGTTGATCATGATGATGATGATGTATTTGATTGGTGTTTACAATCGTTCTCAATCGGCGAGATTACTTCCTTCTGTGCTAAAAAAAACAAATATGATAGGTAACTTATAAGAGTGTTAGTCACGTGTTGTTTGAGCTCCAGGATCGCGTCCTCCACAGCGTGGTCGGGCGGCGCGTCGATGAACGGGAACCGCCTGACGTCGCTGACGCCCAGCGAGCTCATGAGCAGCAGAAGCGAAGCGAGCGGCACGCGCGACACCTCCGGCGTGCTGAACGTCTCCAGATCAGTGTACTGCTGCTCGGAGTATATAGTATAAGAGTGTAAGTCACGTGTTGTTTGAGCTCCAGGATCGCGTCCTCCACAGCGTGGTCGGGCGGCGCGTCGATGAACGGGAACCGCCTGACGTCGCTGACGCCCAGCGAGCTCATGAGCAGCAGAAGCGAAGCGAGCGGCACGCGCGACACCTCCGGCGTGCTGAACGTCTCCAGATCAGTGTACTGCTGCTCGGAGTATATAGTATAAGAGTGTTAGTCACGTGTTGTTTGAGCTCCAGGATCGCGTCCTCCACAGCGTGGTCGGGCGGCGCGTCGATGAACGGGAACCGCCTGACGTCGCTGACGCCCAGCGAGCTCATGAGCAGCAGAAGCGAAGCGAGCGGCACGCGCGACACCTCCGGCGTGCTGAACGTCTCCAGATCAGTGTACTGCTGCTCGGAGTATATAGTATAAGAGTGTTACTCACGTGTTGTTTGAGCTCCAGGATCGCGTCCTCCACAGCGTGGTCGGGCGGCGCGTCGATGAACGGGAACCGCCTGACGTCGCTGACGCCCAGCGAGCTCATGAGCAGCAGAAGCGAAGCGAGCGGCACGCGCGACACCTCCGGCGTGCTGAACGTCTCCAGATCAGTGTACTGCTGCTCGGAGTATATAGTATAAGAGTGTAAGTCACGTGTTGTTTGAGCTCCAGGATCGCGTCCTCCACAGCGTGGTCGGGCGGCGCGTCGATGAACGGGAACCGCCTGACGTCGCTGACGCCCAGCGAGCTCATGAGCAGCAGAAGCGAAGCGAGCGGCACGCGCGACACCTCCGGCGTGCTGAACGTCTCCAGATCAGTGTACTGCTGCTCGGAGTATATAGTATAAGAGTGTTAGTCACGTGTTGTTTGAGCTCCAGGATCGCGTCCTCCACAGCGTGGTCGGGCGGCGCGTCGATGAACGGGAACCGCCTGACGTCGCTGACGCCCAGCGAGCTCATGAGCAGCAGAAGCGAAGCGAGCGTCACGCGCGACACCTCCGGCGTGCTGAACGTCTCCAGATCAGTGTACTGCTGCTCGGAGTATATAGTATAAGAGTGTTACTCACGTGTTGTTTGAGCTCCAGGATCGCGTCCTCCACAGCGTGGTCGGGCGGCGCGTCGATGAACGGGAACCGCCTGACGTCGCTGACGCCCAGCGAGCTCATGAGCAGCAGAAGCGAAGCGAGCGGCACGCGCGACACCTCCGGCGTGCTGAACGTCTCCAGATCAGTGTACTGCTGCTCGGAGTATATAGTATAAGAGTGTTACTCACGTGTTGTTTGAGCTCCAGGATCGCGTCCTCCACAGCGTGGTCGGGCGGCGCGTCGATGAACGGGAACCGCCTGACGTCGCTGACGCCCAGCGAGCTCATGAACAGCAGAAGCGAAGCGAGCGGCACGCGCGACACCTCCGGCGTGCTGAACGTCTCCAGATCAGTGTACTGCTGCTCGGAGTATATAGTATAAGAGTGTTACTCACGTGTTGTTTGAGCTCCAGGATCGCGTCCTCCACAGCGTGGTCGGGCGGCGCGTCGATGAACGGGAACCGCCTGACGTCGCTGATGCCCAGCGAGCTCATGAGCAGCAGAAGCGAAGCGAGCGGCACGCGCGACACCTCCGGCGTGCTGAACGTCTCCAGATCAGTGTACTGCTGCTCGGAGTATATAGTATAAGAGTGTTACTCACGTGTTGTTTGAGCTCCAGGATCGCGTCCTCCACAGCGTGGTCGGGCGGCGCGTCGATGAACGGGAACCGCCTGACGTCGCTGACGCCCAGCGAGCTCATGAGCAGCAGAAGCGAAGCGAGCGGCACGCGCGACACCTCCGGCGTGCTGAACGTCTCCAGATCAGTGTACTGCTGCTCGGAGTATATAGTATAAGAGTGTTACTCACGTGTTGTTTGAGCTCCAGGATCGCGTCCTCCACAGCGTGGTCGGGCGGCGCGTCGATGAACGGGAACCGCCTGACGTCGCTGACGCCCAGCGAGCTCATGAGCAGCAGAAGTGAAGCGAGCGGCACGCGCGACACCTCCGGCGTGCTGAACGTCTCCAGATCAGTGTACTGCTGCTCGGAGTATATAGTATAAGAGTGTTACTCACGTGTTGTTTGAGCTCCAGGATCGCGTCCTCCACAGCGTGGTCGGGCGGCGCGTCGATGAACGGGAACCGCCTGACGTCGCTGACGCCCAGCGAGCTCATGAGCAGCAGAAGCGAAGCGAGCGGCACGCGCGACACCTCCGGCGTGCTGAACGTCTCCAGATCAGTGTACTGCTGCTCGGAGTATATGCGGTAGCACACACCGGGACCTGGAAGTAATGACCAACAACACTAATAAGTTGCTCACAATAACTATGACATAATTTTAATATTCAGTTTAGCGTTTGGAACCCTCGTTACTCGTATAACTCCCGGCACGTAAGTCGAGCGCTGACCTTCAAGTGCGCGCAGCGTCGTGCGAGTGAGCGGGACACAATACGATTGGAGAGCCAATCAGCGCTTACGAGGGATCCGCGAGAGCTAATCAGTGCTTACGAACGATCCCCACGCCCTCCCCGCGACCCCCTCACCACCCGAGATACCTCATTTTCGACTTCTGCGCATTGAAGGTCAACGCTAGACTTATTTGCCGTGACTTGTACGAAGCTGCAGTTGAAAGGTATAATAAATAATTAACACCATTGACCATTAACCTCACTTCATGTTACAAGAAGAATGTTAGATATGCATGTGGAAGGAAAAAGAGTAGAGGAAGACCAAAATAAAGATGGACGGAGTGTGTGAAAGAGGATATGTGTGTAAAAGGGGTGAATGATGCGTTGACGTACAGTAGAAGTGAGTGGAAGATATCTCATATAGCATGAGAAGACATAGTGGGCCGGTAATGGGTTGACAATCATCACACTAATATTATAAAGGCGAAAGTGTAGGTATGTTTGAGAAACAAAGCATAAACTACTGGCTGAAATTTTCAATGGAGATATATTATACCCTGGAACAACACCTAGGCTCCTTTTTATCCCGGGTAAAGTGTTCTTATGGAACTTAAAACAACGCTATCTATCGGCAAATCACACTAATATATAATTATAAATCACACAAAGATTATAAAGACGAAAGTCCGTGTGCATGTTTGTTCCTCTTTCACGCAAAAACTACTGGACGGATTTGGCTGAAACTTATTCACTGCGGGTAACACCGCGGGGCGTAGCTAGTGATGACATAATTATAGTACATACTTTATCTATGTCATATTTAATGGACGCATTTAGTTTGGAATAGACATGGTCAAGTTTCATAGTGACAAGAGATAAAATTCGTAAACTGAAACCCGACTACTAATTTAGTGTGCAGAAAAACGTGTATTCAACTGCGTACTAATGAGAATTCGAACGGAAGAAGCACGAGGCAACTATCTAGTGACGCCATCTGTTATGTGTATCCGGAACTGACGTAATATTCTAGTATAATTCGATCACTAGTATAAGTCGGTCACTTCTCGATTTTTTTATATAAAATGTAGCTTGTCACCCGGACCATAACAATGAATCAATTGATATATCATTCATCAAAATCGGTCCAGTAGTTTAGGCGCTACGGTGGACCGTGGAACACACAGAATGTGATACAAAAATAGGATACATACATAAACACACACACACACATACACACACACACGCACACGCACACGCACAAAACTAGGGCTGAGCCAAAATCCAAGTTACCAGTCCTCCCGGCTCTCCCTTTCCTCTGGTCAGCGCTCGCTTTCGATATCCAGAATTCCTTGAGCCGTTGCATTTTCGTCGAGGAGTCATAGCTCATTTCTTTCACCTGTTGTACAAAATTATTGTTTTATCAATGACTTGATTAAGACAAAACCGGCAGGCTGATTACGTATCGTGCAAACCATTTGCGATAGCGAAAATCGTGCAATAATTGCTGTCCAATCGCAAAACCGTATTATGTAACGGCAAAAGCGAAGCAATAGCAAACAAGTGACAGTGCTCCATCTGTAGAGCAATCGGTGAACTAAATGTGCATTTTGGTCTATGAACATACGAAGTTTTCGTATTACCTATGACTTTTGACAGCAATGCGATAGCAAACAACAAGCAATTTATTCTGTTAGTTTGCGATAACCTTTTATGTGATTGTTTACCGATTGCTCATGGTTAGTCGTTAATTTTGGAGTGTTTATTTTTACCCTTTGGATATGGAAAGCTAAAAAACGCAGTTTTTGTTTAAAGTAGTAATTAATGTAAAGTGTAGTTTCTGTTTAGGTTACATAAACTTGTTGGATAATGGATATTGAACATTAATTACATTCGACATGGCTCGTGCTTTTCTTTTATTTGAAGCACTAGAGGTTGAGAACCGTGAAAACTAAAGGCGTCACAGCCACGATACAGCACGGCTGAGACGTAGCCTTCGAGACCAAACCAAAGCTTTGGTGCTTTCTGACACTGACTTCAAAGCCAACTTCAGACTTACTAAAGAGCTGTTTAAACATTTGTGCTTAGAAGAGTTAAAACCATTCATGGTTCGGACGAAAAGGAAAACAAAGATCTCTGTAGAATGCAAAGTAAGTAAATAATAATGTGTGCAATATTGTCCTTTATTGACTTAACAGGAGGCTTAATATTAATATAATATGACCCGCAGGCTCTTATCAGAAGCCTGTTGGCATGAGCTACTTACATGGGCTCAGTCAAGCTAGAGTCTAATGCTGTGAAAGTAGTGACTAGGGCATTAAATAGATACAGTATACTTGCCAAGTATAAATTACAATTCTATACATTTTCCTTACTCTAGACAAGAAAGACGGGATAAATGGATAAGTACTAGAGGGCTAAAGAATTATAGTTTGTTTCACATGATGAAATCAGAGCTATCTCCAAGAGCTTCAGAGTAGAGGTGAAAATGTTTAGTTTCTAGATGCGTAGAATAACTATTAATATTAAATTAAAAAGCTATATGAATATTTTTATTAAATATCAGTAATTTACAGGTAATTCTGGATATCCACTGAAGCCATGGCATAGCATGGCAATAGACATTGCCTGCCAATGCCACAATTGCCTCATGATGAAGTTGAATATGATTTGAATCATCAAGTTCCACAAACACCTCTGCGGCATTGGGTGCTGATGCAGAACAATAGCTTTAGGCCAGTGGGAGGTTTCAAAGAGACAGAATAGTGCAACGATTGTGGTCAACCCCAAGACAAAAAATAATACAATTATTGTGTAAAATAAGCAGATCAATAAATAATAAGTGATATTGTTAAAAGAAACTCAATGTTCTCAGAGATGTGTGTAGCCTGCCAACTTACTTGTTTAGTGTGGCGAGCTATGGCCAAACCCTTCTCAATATGTTGTATTTAGATTTTCAATGCTATTTATTTATCTTAGTTGGTTTTTGGATAAATGGAATAGGTGCAAATTGGTATAAAGTTTAATGTATGTTCTTTCAGTTGTAGTATAATTGAATTTTGGTCATAATTCATATTGGGTTCAATTTAGGGTCACGAAAGACATGAAATGTAAGTTTTAAGAGGTTCAAGCAATTATTTTATAAATAAAATGTACCTACATTTCATATTTAGATATTGTTTTATTTTATCTTCATAATTTTTAATCAAACAGTAAGTAATAAAAAGATTGTAATATTTCAATTTGTAAAATAAATTGACTACACAAATATTTTACATAACTAGCTGATACCCTGCGACTTCGTGCCGGTGGATTTAGGTTTTTTAAGAATCTCTTGAGAACTCTTATGATTTTCTGAGATAAATTAGCTAAATGTCCTCCAAGGTCTAGTACTCTGTACCAAATTTCGTCAACATCGTTTCAACGGTTTAGGCATGAAAGCGTAACAAACAAACACACTTTCGCATTAGTTAGGATAGGTAATTAAAACAAAATATTGAAATGAAAGGTATTTTTAACCCCCGACGCAAAAACGACGGGGTGTTATAAGTTTGACGTGTCTGTGTGTGTGTGTGTCTGTCTGTTCCCCTGTAGCGCTCAAACGGGTGGACCGATTTGAATGCAGTTTTTTTGTTTGAAAGATGAATTAGTCGAGAGTGTTGTTAGCTATGTTTGATGAAAATCGATCCAAGATGGCCGCCGCTACAAAATGGCGGATCACATATTTTTTCACAACTCCCTTAATATGGGTATCAAATGAAAGGGTATGACTAGTAGAATAGCACTATTACAAATCCATTAGGCCGCCGCCACAAACTGGCGAATGTCGGGGGTTTTTAAAATTTTAATTTATAAGTACTTGTATCATCTGATATTATAAATTCATATTAAATTTTTAGTTCCAATTATCGCTACCAAATTGTTAGTGGCGCTAGTTACATAGCAAAAACTGCATTTGACAATCAGCGAACAATTAGCAAGCCATCGCATACGTAATACGACTATTTTTCACATAGAGCGATCAATCGCGCGTCTTCTACGCAATGACTGCACAATTTTTGCTTATCGCTTAATTTTAGCTAATAACCCTGCGGGGGATAGTGACTTGAAAAATTCAAGTCATTTATTACAAGTATGGCTATTGGCTACCCTTGGGGAGTCGAATTATGCGAAATTAAAATAATGGTCATAACACTGGCCGTCAGGGCGGTATCCTTATCGCAAGACGATAAATAAATTATACAAGTAAACATATATACAAACATTATATATATATACATCTATGAGATTTTGTAGGTACAGGTATATTTGTTTTGCAGCTCTTAATTATTATCATGTGTGAATATTTTTTGCAGTTCCAATAACAATAAATAGATACTGTCGAATTGATAACCTCCTTTTGAAGTCGGTTAAAATGCGAATTGTCATTTAACTGAATCTAAGCGAGTATAGAAAATAACTTGCCTTTCCAGAATCCACAACGAATCTTATACCGTCAATAGTGACCGATGTTTCGGCGATGTTTGTTGAAACTATGCATTTTCGAACTCCTTCCGGTGGGTAATCGAATACCTGTAACAAAAACAAAGTGTTAAAACATGTAAATATCCAAAATCGGTGTATAAATAAGAGATAAAGTTCGTAAACTAAAACCCGACTAGCAGAACACGGGGCAGGCAGCTAATGACGCCATCTATTATGTCTATCCGAAACTAAATAATATTTGACTCTTGCCGTTCGGACGTCTTCGATTTTTTTCATATATAAAATGTAGCCTATGTCACCCGGACCATAACAAAGAATTAATTGATACCTCGCTCATCAAAATCGGCCCAGTAGTTTAGGCGCTACGGTGGTACATACAGAATCTCATACAAAAATCGGCCACAAACAGACATACATACATACATAGACTGCTAAAATCAAAACCCTTCCTTTTGGCTTTGCCGTAGTCGGGTAAATAGTAGACAGAACTGAATTGATTGCCAGCAACTACGGCAAAGCCAAAAGGAAGGGTTATGATTATAGCAGTTTATGTATGTATGTATGTATGTTTGTGGCCGATTTTTGTATGAGATTCTGTGTGTACCAACCACCACCGTAGCGCCTAAACTACTGGACCGATTTTGATGAATGAAGTGTCTATTTGTTGTGTCAATGAAACGCGTATCGGATGACAACTAACTTTATTCTATGTAACTACCCACAACATCTCCCCCAATAATAAAAAGTACACAATAAATCATAATATCATTTCCCCCAACAAAAAAAAAAGTACAAAATAACAATAAAAGTTTACATTAATAAACAAAATAGCAAAAAAGGAAAGAGAAAAAAAAATACAAACAAGCACTTACTAAAACTAATTACATAATCCTAAATTATTATTTAACTAATTATCAGCATTTAATTGTAGTAATCTAGCTTTTTGTCTTCTTGTCATCATAGGACGAGAGAGATCGTCAGCTACAGCATCTTTCTCACCCTTGACATCAGAACTATTTTCGGGACTACTGGTAGTTTTACAACTAGGTCCCGGCTGAGTAGGGGGTTCAGAGCAATCATAAGGTTGGGGTTCGCATTTTTTCAAATGTCGGCGGTTTCGGCGATACGTTCGGCCTATGCTATTTTGCACTATATAAGATCGCGGAGTAGGCGCCTTCATCATAACTTGAGCCCTCATTTTCTTGTCCCCGTCCTGTACGATTACTTGATCTCCCACATCTAACTCTGGTAATTTTTTACTACGACTATCATAATACATTTTGCTCTTTATCTGTTTATTAATTAAATAATTATATTCATCTTCGCGAACTACTTTTGGTTCTAATAAAGAAGGATGAACCGGCAGCCTACAATTTAATCTTCGCCCCATCAACAGTTGTGCAGGAGAGCTCAAATTTTTATCGCGTGGTGTATTTCTATAGCTCAGGAGGTTAAGGTAAAAATCACCGTTAGTATTTATAGATTTAATCAGTAATTTCTTTACCGTTTGCACGGCACGCTCACTCTTGCCATTTGATTGGGGGTAATTAGGGGATGAAGTCAAGTGATTAAATCCCCATTCACTAGTGAACTTTTTGAATTCACGGCTAGAAAATTGAGTTGCATTATCACTTATGAGTAACTCAGGAATCCCATATCTAGCAAAGTTTTCCCTCATCGCTGTTATGACTGTCTTTGAACAGATATTTCTTAACTCACTGACCTCAACGAAGCCTGAATAGTAATCTACTAATATTAAATAATATTGCTTTCTATATTCGAATATATCGGCCCCAATTTTATTCCATGGTAGCCGAGGAATCTGCACTGGAATCAATGGTTCTTTACTTTGTGAATTTGAGTTCTCCTGACAGACTTTACATCGCTTAACATAGAGTTCAATATCATTTGTAATACCAGGCCAGAATAAAACTTCGCGCGCACGTCTTTTACAGCGATCTACTCCGAGATGGCCGTCGTGAACAATGCTTAACATTTGACTCCTTAAAGAACTAGGAATTAATATTAATTTGTTTTTAAATATGATCCCATCTATCACAATTAATTCATCCCGCAACGACCAATAAGGCTTTAATTTGTCTGAAATATCAACTTTTCGCGTCGGCCATCCCTTTACAATGTATTGACAGAGTTGATTAAAATCCTTATCGTTTGAAGTTTCCTTTCGCACTAAACTCAACTTATTAGTAGACATCTGAACATGATCAAATAGCAGATCAATTACTTCATACAACAATTTGTCATCTAACTCACTCTCAAAAGAATCTGGAAGCGGCGCACGCGACAAAGTGTCGGCTATGTACATAAATTTGCCGGGCACATATTTAATGATCAGATCATAACCCTGTAGCCGAAGTAACATTCGCTGTAAACGCACTGGATTAGACACCAAAGCCTTTTTAAAAATACTCTCTAACGGTTTATGGTCCGTTTCTACAACTACAGCTTTTTTGCCAAATATATATTGATGAAATTTTTCACAAGCGTACACTATAGCGAGAAGCTCTTTTTCAATTTGAGCATACCTAGTCTGTGTGTCCGTGAGCGTTCGCGACGCGTACTCGACCGGGCGGCCGTCCTGCATGAGCACTGCGCCGAGCGCTGCACTGCTAGCGTCCACCGATAGCACCACGGGCCGCGTCACGTCATACAGCGCCAATACCGGGGCGCTGCTTACCAAATCTTTTAATTTTGAGATCGCTTCCTCGTGAACGCGGTCCCAGTACCACATCGACTCTTTTTTGAGCAAACGAGTAAGATGAACAGTATAGTTTGAATAGCCCGGAATGAATTTTGACAAGTAGTTCGTAGCACCCAAAAATCTCTCTAACGACTTTTTGCTGTTCGGAGTAGGCATATTTTTAATAGCCTTCACCTTCTCTTTATCCGGTTTCATACCGTTTTTATTGAAGACATGTCCTAAATAAACCACCTCTTGTACACATATTTTACATTTCGCCTTGTTAAACTTCAAATTTATTTTATATGCTCTTTTTAGCAGTGCAGATAGTCGTCGATCATGCTCATTTTTATTTCTTCCCCAACAAATAATGTCATCAATGAATAAATCCACCCCTTCCAAATCCTCTAATAGCTGTTTAAGTGTCGAGTGAAATACCTCGGACGCACAGTTCAGGCCAAAGGGTAATCTCAAAAACTGATACCGTCCGAACGGTGTACTGAATGTACATAAATCGGCACTTTTATCATCTAACTTGATAGCCCAAAATCCAGAATTAGCATCTAATACAGAAAAATATTGCGCGCCATTAAGCTTAGTGGCTAATTCATTAATAGTCGGTAATTGAAAGTGGGCCCGTTGAATCGCACAGTTGAGTGGACGGGGATCGAGACATAGTCTTATACCACCATTTTTCTTAGCTGTAATTACTAATGAATTCACCCATTGAGTAGGATGAGTAACCTTCCTAATTACGCCCGCTTCGATCATTCTATTTAACTCATCATGTAACTTGTCTCGAAGACTGAGAGGTACCTTACGCGGCGCGCTCACTACCGGACTCACAGACTCATTTATCACAATGCTATATGTACCAGGAAGGCAACCGATGCCGCGAAATAAATCATCATATTTTGATAGGTTTATATTGTGTACACGTTTTATTAAACCTAATTCGGTACACGCATGCCTGCCGAGAACACTTTGACAATTAATTGTAGCTACCGCGAACTTTAGGATAAACAAGTTATTTTTATACCGCCATTTTAAATTGCATATTCCTTTTATCGGAATAATATTACCACTGTAGGACTGAAGCTTTACATTACTCTTATCATTAATTAAAGAAACATCATATCCCAATGACAAAAACCTCTCAAACGATATAACATTTATGTCTGCTCCCGTATCTAGTTTAAATTTCTCGACGCCACACTCACCGGTTAATGTTTCATACCACTCTTCCGTTGCACAGTCGCGCTGCGATGTATTCGCAATCGTCGATACGAAAAACGAATCGCCGTCGTCACTTTCCGAATCATTTCCCAGATCATTCACACAGACATCGATGTCGTACACTTTTTTAGCACGATTTACACACATCCTGGCAAAATGATTATAACCTCCGCATAAAAAACACCTCACTCCATTTGCCGAACAAGAACGCGAATCACAATACTTTCCGCAATGTTTACACGGCGTCGAGGTACTGTTATCGAATCTGCCAGCGCGCGCGTAACCGCCGTGACGCGTCGCGGCCGCACCGCGAGCTGCACCGCGTCCGGTCCGGCCTCCGCCGCTGCTGTTCCGTCGCCGCCCGGCAGCGCCGCGGTCCCCCGCGCGCGCTTCCACCGCATCGATGGACGCTCGTCCCGAACTCCCTGCACCAGATTCTAGCTGACGAGATCCGTCCGTTGAAACTTCATCGGCTTGACATATTTTTATTGCTTTATCTAAACTCAACTCGTCCGTCCGAAGTAAACGATCTCGAACTACAGTGTTTCTTATGCCGCACACGATTCTATCCCTGATTAGCTCCTCTTCTAGCGACGAAAACACACAGGTTTTGCTTAAAAGTTTTAATGCGGTGACGTACTGATTTATTGATTCGCCTTCGGCTTGATTTCTTGTAAAAAAGTTGTACCTGGCTAATGTGATGTTCGGTTTCACGCCAAAGTAACTGTCGAACTTTTTTATCAGAACTGCAACGTCATCGCGCTCTGTCTCGTTTGCGAAGGTAAACGTTTGGTACACGTCGAACCCATCCGGACCTATTAAGTTGATCAATAAACTAGCCTGCACCGCTGCATCTTCTTTATGCACGCCTGCAGCTTTTATAAACAACTGAAACTGCGTTTTCCATTTCTTCCACGCGTCAGCCCGGCTGACGGGGCTGCCATCCACACTGAGTTCCGGCGGTGGTCTTGCATGTTCCATTACTAATTAATATGTAATCCACCGTAACTAACGTTTATTTCACTAAATTTAGCCAAATAATGCACTGTATCCACGTTAAAATAATTAATTTTACACCGCTGCCACCATGTTGTGTCAATGAAACGCGTATCGGATGACAACTAACTTTATTCTATGTAACTACCCACAACACTATTGATTCATTGTTATGGCCCGCGTGACATAGGCTACATTTTATTTACGAAAAAAATCAAGAAGTGACCTTCGCGCGGCTTTCTAGATTATTAAATTAGTAATTCGGATAGGGGGGTAAGGGAGTGCACCTCCATCTCAGCACTCCAATTGTCAACCTCACCTGCACGTGGTGCCCCCTGCTAATCAACAGACGAGGCTCTGACGACCGACAAATGGCGGTATAACCATTTCATATCGGCTAGACTACAGAAATGGCAAGGGCCGATGTCGGGCAGCAGCGACATCGGTGCAATAGTCTAGCCCTGCGATCGCCAACCCGCCTGCCCAGCGTGGCGATTATGGGCATACCCTTGTATGGATATTAGAACAAAGCCACAGCCCCTAGTCCCCGGCGGCCCCGCTATTCCTAGCTCTGGCAGCGGTTACGGTAACGGCGGGGCAGGGGGTGTCAAGAATCTCCGGAAGAGATTCCGCTGCCAACCCCGACGACTGGACCTGGCAACATATAACGCACGCACTTTGAGGACCGACGAAAAGATTATCGAGCTGGAAGAAGCAGTGAGCAAGTTGAAATGGGGTGTCATAGGATTATCTGAAGTCCGAAGAGAGGGGGAGGACTCGATAATCCTTAAATCCGGCAACTTGCTTTACTACCGGGAGGGTGATCAAAAATCCCAGGGTGGTGTCGGGTTTCTCGTCCACAGGTCCCTCGTTAACAACATTGTGCAAGTCGAAAGTGTGTCGAGCAGGGTAGCGTACCTTATACTCAGAATAACCAAACGGTATTCGCTGAAGGTCATACAGGTCTACGCACCGACATCGACACATACCGACGAGGAGGTAGAGGTCATGTATGAGGATATATCAAAAGCCATGCATGCCTCTAACACCTACTACAATGTTGTGATGGGGGACTTCAACGCAAGGCTGGGTAAGCGAAGCAGTGCAGAGTTGAAAGTGGGACAATTTGGCTATGGGCGACGGAACCATAGGGGCCAAATGTTGGCCGACTTCATGGAGAAAGAGGGCCTCTATATGATGAACTCTTTCTTCGAGAAGCGGCCACACAGGAAATGGACCTGGATGAGCCCCGACGGTTCTACGAGAAATGAGATCGACTTCATCATGTCTACAAAACGGCACGTATTCAATGATGTCTCTGTGATCAACAGGGTAAAAACCGGCAGCGATCACCGTATGGTAAGAGGCACATTGAATCTCAAAATAAAGCTTGAAAGGGCCAGACTGATGAAGTCAACGCTCCGACCTTCTCGTGCCCATATCCAGAACCCCGAGAGCTTCCAACTCGAATTGCAAAACCGATTCGCTTGCCTGGCAGATTGCGATTCAGTGGACGATTTGAACAACAGGCTGGTGGAAACTGTCCATGCGGTCGGGTCTAAGTTCTTTAAGACCCACCGTAGAAATAGAACCAAAAAATTCTCAGACCATACTCTCAATCTCATGGAACAAAGACATGAAATGAGACTGCAGTCTTCAGAAGACGCCCTTGCTTATCGGCGGATTAATAGACAGATCTCTAAATCACAGACACGCGATCTGCGATACTTCAACACCGAACGTATCAAAGAGACCATTGAGCGTAACAAAGGCTCAAAGGTGTTCGCGAGAGATCTGTCTATCGGTCAGAGCCAGCTGACGCGACTGAAGACCGACAACGGTAGTCTCATTTCGTCAAAACCTGAGATTTTGAGGGAGGTCGAGAAGTTCTACGGACAGTTATACACCTCAACACAGAAGCCTGTTGAAGATTTGGCTAAAGATCCCAGAGCCAAACTGACCCGACACTATACCGAAGATATCCCGGACGTCAGCCTATACGAGATTAGTATGGCTCTCAAGCAGCTTAAAAACAACAAGGCACCAGGTGATGACGGAATCACTGCAGAACTCCTGAAGGCGGGTGGAAGACCAATACTCAAAGTCCTTCAGCGATTGTTCAATTCCGTCATTCACGAGGGAATAACGCCAGAGGCATGGCACAGAGGCGTGGTGGTTCTTTTCTTCAAAAAGGGCGATAATACCCTGCTGAAGAATTATAGACCCATCTCGCTGCTGAGCCATGTCTATAAGTTGTTCTCGAGAGTCATTACGAATCGTCTCGCACGTAGGTTCGACGACTTCCAGCCTCCCGAACAAGCCGGGTTCCGAAAAGGCTTCAGTACCATAGACCACATCCATACGCTGCGGCAGGTTATACAGAAGACCGAAGAGTATAACCGGCCACTTTGCTTAGCGTTTGTGGACTATGAGAAAGCCTTTGATTCGGTGGAAACTTGGGCTGTATTGAGATCACTGCAGAGATGCCGGATCGACTATCGGTACATCCAAGCGCTGAAGTGTTTGTACGAAAACGCCACTATGTCAGTCCGTATACAGGACCAGAATACGAGGCCAATCCAATTGCAGCGAGGAGTGCGTCAGGGAGATGTTATCTCCCCGAAGCTATTTACCGCTGCATTGGAAGACATCTTTAAGCTTCTGGACTGGAACGGACTTGGCATCAACATAAACGGCGAGTACATCACTCACCTACGGTTTGCCGATGATATAGTCGTGATGGCAGAGACTCTGGGAGACCTCAATACAATGCTCAACGATCTCAGCAGAGTTTCTCAACAGGTGGGCCTAAAAATGAACATGAGTAAGACGAAGGTCATGTCTAATGCTCATGTTCCGCTCCACCCGGTAATCGTTGAGAACTCTGCACTCGAAATTGTAGACGAGTACATATACCTGGGACACACGGTCCAGCTAGGTAGGTCCAATTTTGACAAAGAGATCAACCGCCGAATCCAACTCGGCTGGGCAGCGTTCGGGAAACTTCGAGATGTCTTTTCGTCCAATATCCCTCAGTGTCTGAAGACGAAAGTCTTCGAACAGTGCGTGTTGCCAGTGATGACTTACGGATCTGAGACATGGTCGCTGACAATGGGCCTCATAAGAAGGCTCAGGGTCACTCAGCGGGCGATGGAGAGAGCTATGCTCGGAGTATCCCTGCGGGATCAAATCAGAAATGAGGAGATCCGCAGGAGAACCAGAGTTACCGACATAGCTCATCGAGTCGCGAAGCTGAAGTGGCAATGGGCGGGGCACATTGCTCGAAGAACCGATGGACGTTGGGGTCCCAAGGTGCTTGAATGGCGACCTCGCACCAGTAAACGAAGCGCAGGTAGACCCCCCACTCGTTGGACAGACGATCTCAAGCGAGTCGCTGGCAGCCGCTGGAGTCAGGCGGCACAAGATCGTGTGCTGTGGCGATCCTTGCAAGAGACCTATGTCCAGCAGTGGACGTCCATTGGTTGAAACGAACGAACGAACGAATTCGGATAGATGTAACAGATGGCGCCACTAGTTGCTTGCCCCGCGTTTTCGCACACTAAGTTATTATTAAACTATTAAGCGTTGTCAGGTTTTAGTTTACGAACTTTATACTTGTGCTATCGTAGTTTTGTCATAACCGCCATTATACTGAATTTGGCATGACGCCATATTTGCCGCGTAAGGTCGCTGAGACAATGCCAATGAAACCCCATTCATGAGTCTTATTATGAGTGGTTTGACGAGGGAACCGACAAACAAACAAACATACACACGCGACACCGAACACTATACCCTCCCGTACTCGGGTAACAATTACATGTAACCTATTTAATCTATTACAAAAAAAAAAAAATGTTTCTATCCTATTTAACCTAATCTATTATTACTATGGTAACAAATGCACCACATTGCAATCCTTGTGAGTTCGCTCAGAGTGCAACTAAAGAGGTCAATCCTCTCTGCCACGATGTAATAAATATATAAATAAATGAATGTATGGTCCCTTACTTTATCCTGTTCGGTAAGAGACAGTCCACTGTGCAGCGGTAGTACGATCCAATTCTTGTTCTTCTCCGCGTACTGCTGCGCGGCGTCGCATATCGCTGTTATCTCTTGTACACCCGACATGAATATTAGTAGATCGCCTCTTTCGTCGCCTGGAATAAAAAGAGAACAAGTATAAATTAAAAATTTCAAAAACCCCCGACATTCGCCATTTTGTGGTGGCGGCCATCTTGGATTTGCATAGAGCTATTCTACTAGTCAAGCCCTTTCATTTGATACCCATATTAAGGGAGTTGTGAAAAAATATTTAATCCGCCATTTTGTAGCGGCGGCCATCTTGGATCGATTTTCACTAAATCTCTCTCTCTCTCTCGACTAATTCACCTTTCAAACAAAAACAACCGCATTCAAATCGGTTCGCCCGTTTGAGCGCTACAGGGGAACAGACAGACAGACACGCACACACACACACACACACACACACGCGCGCGCACACACGCACACACACACACACAGAGACACGTCAAACTTATAACACCCCGTCGTTGTTGCGCCGAGGGTTAAAAATAAAAAAGTGAGAAATACAAGTATCCAGCCATTTTGTAGCGGCGGCCATCTTGAATCGATTTTCACTATTTTCTCTCGCGACTAATTCACCTTTCAAACAAAAACAACCGCATTCAAATCGGTTCGCTCGTTTGAGCGCTATAGGGGAACAGACAGACACACACATACACACACACACACACACACACGCGCGCGCGCGCACACCCACACACACACAGAGAGACACGTCAAACTTATAACACCCCGTCGTTGTTGCGCCGAGGGTTAAAAATAAAAAAGTGAGAAATACAAGTATCCAGCCATTTTGTAGCGGCGGCCATCTTGAATCGATTTTCACTATTTTCTCTCTCGACTAATTCACCTTTCAAACAAAAACAACCGCATTCAAATCGGTTCGCTCGTTTGAGCGCTATAGGGGAACAGACAGACACACACATACACACACACACACACACACACACACGCGCGCGCGCACACGCACACACACACACAGAGAGACACGTCAAACTTATAACACCCCGTCGTTGTTGCGCCGAGGGTTAAAAATAAAAAAGTGAGAAATACAAGTATCTTATAACGGATGTAAGGGGACTGCTATCGGAAACGAAGACAGGTGATAGTAGTGAAGATAACTGACAATATATCTTACTTACTTACCATAAAAACCAGTGTGAAATTTTTTCCGGTTTCCGAGTACTGCCGTGAAGTAAAAAGAATGGTCTAAGATCCCGCTATACAACGACCTTCACCGAGATGTTTATTTGATGAAACGTATTTTATATTTAACTAGCGACCCGCCCCGGCTTCGCACGGGTAGTAGAGCATATTATGCGTAGGTACCTACTACCCGCTCAGGGATTAGGCAGCGTTTTCGATGAAAGCTCCCAGGCGGCTTGACTTTTTACGATATTTTCCACAATGAACTTACTATATCTCACCTTATACCCGAATTACTAATTCCGTGGAATTCTGACGTTTCATAATGTTACCAGAGATAAAACAATTCCCACAAAAAAGATAAAAAAAACAAAACTTACAGTGTATTTGGGACATAAAAAGGTAAGTTTTCACCAGATTCCGTGAAAAAAAAATATTTATTTTAAAAGTTAAAAATAAAAAACCAAAAACTTGGTTTTTTGAACTTTTCACATAAATTTTGAGGTTATGTGAAAAAGTGTAAATATAAAAGTTGTAGATCTTTTTATTACCTACAACTTTGCCATTTGATTTTTTTCCATAGGACTTCTAGTTTTGCCGGAAATCGAGATAAACCGTTTTTTACCCTTAAAACTCCCCCCTTTTTTCCCGAGCTCAGATCGCCCGTAAATTATTTTTCCTTGTATTTTTATAATATTCTCCTCCTTTTCCAATGGGTTTCATCCTACGTAATGTGTTTTTTTTGGTTTCAAAAATTATCGACACTGTGCTTGGAGAACCGCGGCCACCGACGCGCTCATAGGCACGCTCCCGCCCGCGCCGTTGCAATTTTTAAATCTGTAATATCTTCGAAAGTATTCATTTAAATCATATGCTGTAAAAGGCCATATGGATTTATATTAAATCAACAATGTATTTAAGGTATTTAATTAGATAAGGATTAATGCTGTATTGGTTGAAATCGCTTCGAAAATTAGCCATTATTTGTCGTAAAAAGTAAATGACAAAAAAATGTTATTGTGGGATATCCATAAGAGATAGACATATACCATCGCGGAGTTTTCTGTAGACCTTTTTAATGTGTACAATACTTAGTACATTATTTTGATAAATCTCGTAGGGTTCAGGCTGCGTTTGCAATGTAAGCGGAAAAAATGTAATTATTTACGACATCACATTAGAAACCTCAAAAATAACAGTATTTCTCCACTATTTAATGGATGTTATTATACATATAAACCTTCCTCTTGAATCACTCTATCTATTAAAAAAAACCGCATCAAAATCCGTTGCGTAGTTTTAAAGATTTAAGCGTACAAAGGGACATAGGGACATAGGGATATAGGGACGGAGAAAGAGACTTTGTTTTATACTATGTAGTGATTTAACATGTCAATAAATATATTGCATATGGGTTGCCTAACAAATTTCAGTCCAGGATATGATTAATTAATAAATAAAAAAAAATTGTAAAAAAATTAACATTTCACCGGTTTGATTATTAGACAAATTCTATACCAATCGAAAGTATGAAGCCCATAGAATATGCAAACGTTAGGTTGCTTATTCTTTTCCGGTCACAACTTTAGGGTAGCCAGGTAAATCGATTATAGCATTTTGCACCGGTCTGATTATTGAATTAAAATTAAATGAAAATAAACATGATTTCATTATGAATTTGTCTAATAATCAAACCAGTATAATGAAAAAAATTTTTTTTTTTTTTCAATTATTAATTAATCATCCTGGACTGAAATTTGTTAGGCAACCCATATGCAATATATTTATTGACGTATTAAATTAAATATAAAATACGTTTCATCAAATAAGCAGCTCGGTGAAGGTCGTTGTATGGCGGGATCCTATACTAGAAGTATAATTATCGGTACATTCTTACTGGGAAACTTGCTGTCGACCAACTGCATAATCTGAACGTAGGGCTGCGGGTCGAGCCGGTCGTCCCTCGACGGCTTCTCCTCAACCAGTATCGGTTTGTAGTTCAACTCGATCGGGTACAGGCGGCCTGGAACCTACAATTATTATTATATATCAACAACTAGCTGATGCCAGCGACTTCGTCAGCTTGGATTCTTATAAATGTCACTTGGGGGCAGAATTTCCAAAAATTTGAAATACATATTCTTTATTTTTTATCGGAACCCTAAATACCAATTTTCATGGATATAACTTGAAAAATGACGGACTTTCATACAAACTTTCATCCCCTATTTAACTGGATGGGATTGATTCGCAATAATCCTTTCTTAGTGTGCGTCTACGCCATAAAAGAAAGCTACTGTGAAAATTTCAAGTTTCTAGCTTCACTCTTCAGTGGTTTAGGCTGTGCGTTGATGATCAGTCAGGACAAGCCTCTTTATAATATTATTATAGATAGATTATAAGTATATTGACGTGACAACCTCTTACAATTCATTGCACGCCGACTACACGCACGAAAAAGCATGACTCATTGTCACGTACCGCGTGCAAGCGAGAACGTGGATCAAGCGATAGAGAAGGCACAATCGGCCTTAGCGTTCAGCTTGTCACGCATCTATCTCTCTTTGTTTTCTTATGACGTTATCACGTGAAATTATCGTCCGTAAACCGGCTTTACAGACAACCATTTTTTTTTAATTTATAAAAGAGCAACCGACATTTTATATTACTGACAGTTTATAACCGGCATATTCTCTACTAGCGGTCCGCCCCGGCTTCGCCTGTGGTACATATTATATTATAGCCTATAGCACTCAAGGATTACATACATATCCAACGGTGAAAGAATTTTGAAATAGGTCCAGTAGTTCCTGAGATTAGCGCGTTCAAACAAACAAACTCTTCAGTTTTTAACCCCCGACGCAAAAACGACGGGGTGTTATAAGTTTGACGTGTCTGTGTGTGCGTGCGTACGTGCGTGCGGGCGTGCGTGTGTGTGTGTGTGTGTGTGTGTGTGTGTGTGTGTGTGTGTGTGTGTGTGTGTGTGTGTGTGTGTGTGTGTGTGTGTGTGTGTGTGTGTGTGTGTTCCCTTGTAGCGCTCAAACGGGTGAACCGATTGGAATGCGGTTTTTTTTTTGTTTGAAAGGTGAATTAGTCGAGAGTGTTGTTAGCTATGTTTCATGAAAATCGATCCAAGATGGCCGCCGCTACAAAATGGCGGATTACATATTTTATCACAACGCCCTCAATATGGCTATCAAATGAAAGGGCTTGACTACTAGAATAGCACTATGCAAATCCAAGATGGCCGCCATCACAAAATGGCGAATGTCGGGGGTTTTTTAAATTTTAAATTTATACTTGTAACCATTTATATAACTAGTAGGGCGCGTGGGTGCGCGGCCCGCAAGCGGACCGCGAGGTTTCGCTTTCGGGTATTTTGGTTTGAGCAGCCTCCATCTATCTCTCCCCTATTCCTAATCCTCGATCATTATCACTCTCCATATTTTTTCTTCGAATCATTCTGCTCATCAAGTAGAACTTAAGGTCTTAATCATCTTTTGGCAAAAACCACTCTTCCATCTTTTATACTTGGTGAGATAGACACCGATGTTTGTATGGCCACCATTTGGACTTTTTTTCAGCTCACTGCCAATTGGATGATGTTTCGAGTATTTTTTGTTTGAGCACCTCCTACCTATCTTCAATACCCTGCCCGGGCTCCTCAACCAACTTCCAAACCCTCAATAATCATGTCTTCCCATATTGTTCTTTGAGAGTTCTCAAAAAAACCGCATTAAAGCCTTGCATAGTTCACAACTTGTAGTCTCTCGCCATACATTTTCTATGGAAAAATAAATTCCGCCATTTTGAATTTTTTTTCAATTCATCAAGTAGACCTTTGGATCCTCATCATCTTTTGCGAAGAAACCACTCTTCCATCTTTTATACCCTCCGAGATGGAGACCGACGAAATTTGTATGGCGGCCATCTTTTTTTCGCCATTTTGAATTTTTTTTCAGCTGACTGCCAATTGGATGACGTTTCAAGTGACATTTGCTCGAGCACCCCCCACCTATCTTCAATACCTTAAGCGTGCCCGTCGCTCGTCTCTGAAATCCTCAATCATCAGCTCTCTCCATATTTTTCCTCTTAATGAATTTTTGTCCTCTATACGAAACCATTTGTGAAAAAAAAATTTTTCATACAAAATTTTACAGGAGAGGCGATGAATGAGTCAGTGAATCAGAACGAACAGCTATATATATATTAATATTAGTATAGATTATAATATTAGTATAGATTATATGTAATACTCACTTGAATGACTACAGCTTTCTCAGCCGAGAAGTAATCTTCGAACAGCTGAATGTTGATGGTCGCAGACATCAGCACAAGCTTGATGTCGCTCCGGGTGTGTATCAGGATCTTCAGGATTCCCAGTAGGAAGTCGCCCATTAGGTGCCTTTCGTGTATTTCGTCGAGTATTATCACGTCGTAGTTTGGCAAATTTTCCGATGAAATCTGTAAATTTTTATAAAATGCGAACTAGTAATAAACGTTGTGATTCAAGTTTTTTTCAATTCAACTGCTCTCCATTTCAAAAGTTTTAATATCCAGTATTATTATAGGTGACACACACACAATACTGAAAAGCGAAAGGTTGATAGTTCAAATTCTGCCCATTACATTTTGTCGTGCTTTCTAGCACAAGCTTTACGCTTAGTTGGAGGGGAAAGGGCAGAATACTTGTCATGTTCAGAATGGCTACTTCTCAAATTAATTTTTTCACCTTTGGGTTTTCACCTTTGGGTTTTAATCACCAAAGTTACCTAAAAAAATTGGGTGTCTGTAAAGTCGATTGACGTACGATAATTTTACGTGATAACGTCATAAGACAAGTATAAATTAAAAATTAAAAAAAACCCCCGACATTCGCCATTTTGTGGCGGCGGCCATCTTGAATTTGCAATAGTGCTATTCTACTAGTCAAGCCCTTTCATTTCATACCCATATTATGTGAGTTGTGGAAAAATATGTAATCCGACATTTTGTAGCGGCGGCCATCTTGGACCGATTTTCATCAAACATAGCTAACAACACCCTCGACTAATTCACCTTTCAAACAAAAAAAAAACGCATTCAAATCGGTCCTCCCGTTTGAGCGCAAAGAATAAACCTATAGATTAAATATAGATTGAATTCAGAAAATGGACGTAAGGACTAAATTTTCATTCGTTAACTCACTTTTACACATTCCTCGCGTCGCGTCTTTAAATAACCTAACAGGAATTTTGATACATGAAAAAAAAATTAAATTTTGATGTCAAAATATTTCACTAACATTCTAAAAAAAAATGATTTTCTGGAATAGAGATAACAAGCACCATTTCCTTATCATACTAACATTACCTGCCTGAGTAGCAACCCCTCGGTGATAAAACAAATCTTAGTATCGGAGGTCTTGCTCTTTTCAAACCGTATTTGATACCCGACTTTGCTTTCAAACTGTGTGAGCATTTCATAGGCAACTCGTTTCGACAATGAGATACAGGCTATCCTGCGGGGCTGGGTGCACGCTGTAAAGAAAGAAAAAGGATTATTGATGTAAATATGTCTTTAAAGCTTCCATAGTGGGAGGTAAGCAGGCTAATTCCGTCTATTGGAGCAATTCCATCTTTATGTTAGTACGCTCGCTACAATCGAGCTGCGTCTTTTATTTTTAACCTCCGACGCAAAAACGACGGGGTGTCATAAGTTTGACGTGTCTGTGTGTATGTGTGTGTATGTGTGAGTGTCTGTCTGTTCCCCTGTGGCGCTCTAACGGGTG
Source organism: Melanargia galathea (assembly GCA_920104075.1). Taxonomy (NCBI): domain Eukaryota; kingdom Metazoa; phylum Arthropoda; class Insecta; order Lepidoptera; family Nymphalidae; genus Melanargia; species Melanargia galathea. The sequence goes on along the minus strand of OV049874.1, from coordinate 14,030,368 downwards.
GACCGATTTGAATGCGGTTTTTTTTGTTTGAAAGGTGAATTAGTAGACAGTGCTGTTAGCTATGTTTGATGTAAATCTATCCAAGATGGCCACCGCTACAAATGGCGGATTACATATTTTTTCACAACTCCCTTAATATGGGTAATTGGGTATCAAATGAAAGGGCTTGACCAGTAGAATAGCACTATTGCAAATCCAAGATGGCCGCTGCCACAAAATGGCGAATTTCGGGGGTTTTTAAATTTTTAATTTATACTTGTTATATCAGCAATCGAAGAAGACCCGCACATAGACCAATACAGCCTTTTTAACATCACACTTCTGGGCACAGGCCTCGTCTCTTATAGGAGAGAGGGATTTAGAACTTAGACCCGCCACGCGGTTCATTACACGCTGTTCCAATAGTCGCATAGTCACATGACTGTTGTCACATGATAGTGATAATAACCAGGACCAACTGCTCAACATGCTCTCTGAGGCACGAGGGTGGAACACCGCTAACTACCAACTCCGGGCTGGCTGGTTCTGCCAACACTGCGCTTTCTATCCTTGTAATGGATAAACATTACACTATCACCTACACCTATTACACCACTCGATCGCTAAAGGATTTAAGAATTCAGTTGAGTAAGATACCATTGAGTAAGATATCATTTACGGCACGGCACGGCAACTAACATTGACGGGGAATTGTAAATCGTGGCGAGCACAATAGATCGGCGACGGTCAAAGTGCTACAGGGGCTCAAGAACCTGCATAGCCGCAACATCAAGAAGAAGAAGATATCATTTCAGTAATTATTTATGTCATGTTGCTCTACTTACCAATATTCTGAAAACCAGCTTCATGTAAGTACTGTGGGACTTGTGTAGATTTCCCGCAACCAGTGTCCCCAGCTACTATCACAACTTTCTCATTTTGTACCGCTGATACTATCTCATTTCTGTAAGAAGAAGATTGTTTCAAAACATAGTCTACAATATATTACAAAAAAAATTGATTTTCATTTTAGTATTAAGTAGCTTTTGGGGTATCCCATTCCCATGGTAACTCATTGATTTTCCAGGATTAAAAGTAGCCTATGTCACTCTACAGGTCTAACTTCATCCATGCAACTTGTCTCGCTGATGTGAAACGACTCTAGGGTCGTACCGTGATGTTGAATAGTCAATACAATCAAATGCAAAAAGATTTTTTCAAATCTAACTGGTATTTCCAGAGATTAGCGCATTCAAACAAACAAACTCTTCCGCTTTATTATATTAGTATAGATGACATACATATGCATTATAAATTAGAGTATTTAACTCTTTGATTCAAATCCATCAAGAAATAATAAGTGTTAAAGTTTTTTATATATACTTACCTCAAAAACTGGTACTTCTTTTTTTACATATCTACTAATATAAGATAAAGCCACATCAAAGAAAGCAATTTAAATCTCACCTGTATTTAGCAACAGGCAGATCACTTTGAGCTTTTCGTAACTTCTTCAATTTTTCGAATTTCTCTTTATTCTTAAAATCCAGATATACAGATACAATCTTCAAGAAAACATCAAACATTTTCTTGTCCAATCTCTTTCTATCCCTTTCATCATATACACTATCCATAAACTTCATCTTACTGGTAAAATTAATGCAGTCATGTTTGGAAAAGTTAACTGGTAAACCTAGAGTATTTACAATATTGGAATCACAATCTATGATAGGTTTACCTGCTTTCTTTAAAGTTGCTTCATATTTCTTAACAAATACCCAGAAATCCTCTAAACTGTTGACAACAACATTTGCATCGCTACTGTACGTGAGTATTTTATTTAAATTATGCTTGTGATCCAGAAAACTGAATTCACCGCTGTCTGATTTGGTGGATTTGGTTGGTGTTGGACTGGTTTTCCTCAATTTGGGCCTTTCTCTGGAATCATTGTCACGAGATCTTGAACGTTTTCTCCTAGACGATGATCGATGATATTCTCGAGATTTGCGATCCATTCTAATTTGATTTTAGTTATTTTTCTTAAGTTCTTCTTCCGAAAATAATGAAACAAAATAAAATGTATTTTGTAAACAAACAATAAAAACAGATGATGTCAATGTAAATTGTCAACAATTGTGACATTAATGATATGACAGTATTTTCACAGATTAATAAATTTTTACCGGTTTTTTTACAAGTTGTAGAGAGCTTGTGCACTGAGCTGAGATAAGTTGACAAGTTTTTTGTCAAGACTTATTTAAAACTCTAAGTTTAAAACCAATAAAAAATGAAAATAATTATGTATTATTTCAATGGATTGAAAAATTCTTGCTTCTTGCAGACTCATAAAAATTGTAAATTAGAGAAAAGTTGCCGGTGTAAACCTGTGGTGTAAACGATGTCTATATGAAAGCGAGCGATATAATTAGAATGAGATGGGAGATTCAATATAGCAAAAGCGCCCTCTATCATCAATACTTGAAAATCTACGTTCCGCCATTACGTTCCGCCATTTTGCTAAATCGGGAGTGAACGTAAAAATAATTTTATGTATTCCAATGTGGCAAATAGTTGTTTAGATTAAATATTAGTGTTTTAGTACACTAATGGCTTGCTTAAATACACTTAAGTTAGAAATTAAGACTTTAGAACAAGTGTTTCCAAAAAACCATGAGCGGTTTCAGATAATGTCAGCCAGTGTCGATGAACTGACCTGCAGATTCGTTGGCAAAAATGGAAAGAAATATGAAATACACGCAAATATCACGGTAAGTAATCCATCTTTTGTAAACTGCATATTGTCCAGGGAAACATTGGCCGTTGTAATTAATGATTGCGCGTATTGATTATCGTTAGTCTGGACAAAGGGGTAGTGTTTATAGGGGCAGGGCTGTCAATAAAAAGGTATACGGAAGTGCTTTATTATTCGTGAAATGGTCTACATTGCGTGATATCGTGCATAAAACAATATAAAGTATATGCGTTTGTTTATTTTGCTCTAGAGCGCAACATTTCCAAGTAATGCGCGCAGGTCTGAACGACTCATTATCTGAAATGATTTTGCGGTTCGGAGACGAATCATATCGATTACTAGAGTTTCAGTGCAGTTTTGTGTTCCTTCGTGTTGTTCGAGACCAGTTACAGCTATACCATCGAGGGTAACGTAAGTAATATCTGTTTTGTTTGTGTAACGGTATAGATGCGCGATTTTGGGACAAAGGCTCTTAGTCATGCGGGCTACCTGCTTTTTGTGACATCTCTGCAAAGCTTTACTGTTCTTTTTGTTTGCACCAGTGATCAATTCAACTTGTTTTAACATAATACAAAGATGTTGACATAGTGGTAATTATTTATTCATTGAACTTGTTTATGTTATTGTTTATCTGTTATCAATGGTTTTGACAGATAAAATAAAACTACTTTGCATAAACAACTTAGTATTAATTTTATTAAACCCTATACATAATATAATATACATGTAATGCATGTACATCCTAAATACATACATATTATAACTAATATGAAAACAAAGTAATTATTTTTAATTTAAAAACTTGTAATTTTGATTTGCCTACTAGGTATGTATATTCATTACATTAGGTATGTAATATATTGTTGACAATAATTCAAGAGGAGATAACAATTCAAATGTTTATATATAGTAGTAGTATAGAATTATAGCTATGTTATGTATTAAGGGCCATCCATAGATTTCGTCACACAAATTTCACGATTTTTACCCCCTCCCCCATCCTTGTCACAGCTGGTCTAGTTTTTGATACCCCCCTTCCTAGTGTGACGTCACATATTTTGCAATTTTACATCTAGACATTGAATTAAAACAGCAGTTCCGAATATTTTAAATTTTTTTGTGACATCTCAAAATTTAGGGCCCCTCCCACCCCTTGTCACACACTGTCACAATTCATTGACTGCCTCTTCTCCCTTAATGTGACGTAATTTATGGATGGCACGTTATCTTATTAATTTTGATTTATTTCTTCTTAATTATTATTCTTCTCAAATGTTTTATTTAACTAGATTGAGAATAAAACCCTATTTATCTTCTACTTATTATAAAGGTCTAATTTAATTTTTTTGTGCCACTACTATCTATATTGTTAAACGTATCCTTTGTCATATAAAAGTAGTGTAGTAACTTTCTTGATCTAATTACAAATTATGGTCAGTCATAAGGTATTGGCTGATAAAAGTTACTCATACAATATATCGATTTCGTCAATACACCAAAAGAAAGAAAAGAAACTATTGCCATTGTATTGCGCTTACTGTGTTCTGTTACTGTGTTATCAAAGTCTTGTGAGCAATAGGCCTACATCACTAAGTTACTTGCTTTTTACTTTTGTTTTGTCATAGTAAAGAAAGGATTACAATGTGGATTTATGTATGTATCTTACAGTGATTTGAGAAGTTGCAATATTATTTTCTTATCTCATTCAACAATCAATAGATGACAATGGCCTAAAGTTTATATTCATGACAAAGTTACGTTATTTTTTGATATTTAAAGGCATATCTCTACTAACTAGAAACTCATCCATACAACGTTGTCCAGACCCTATTTTTTGAAAATTAAGAAATAATATATATCGAAAGAAGTGATGAAGTAAATACTAATCCACAAAAAACAATTGAAATTCTGACAAAAAAAAAATTTCATGTGAAAAAAATATTTTTTTCGTATTTTTATATTTCTAAATTTAAATGTTTTCATCTTATTGCACGTTTAATGGACATTGTAAATAAAATAGTCCTTTGTAGCATAGAACCGGTAATTTGTGCTATAAAATACCATATACAAGGATATATCCAATAACAGAGGACTGTTGCCCAGAGGACTGTTATTTTTACATAAAAAGTGTTGTAGAATTGAATCATTTAAATTTTGTTTTAATATTATTCTAAGAAGTGATAATGCTCACACTGGGTGATTGTTGGATAAAATTATTACAATTGAATCTCTTATTATACTAAAAAATCAACTCTACAGAGGAATGTTAAACAAGTTGCCCAGACACGTGATTCTCTTACACAAACAGAGATAAAACTGAATAAAATGGCCGCGGCACGTTGAACTTTACTTTCGAACGAATTTCACACTTAAGACTTCTCATTCTGGAAAATGTCTTTGAGGTCTGAAAAGTTTTATGAGGTTTTCAGACTGAATTTAGTAGAATATTACAATGTTATATTATTAAATTATATTTTGATACTGCTTTACTTCTGTTGCACTATATTTTTGTATGATCATATTTTGTATTTTGCCACCACTATTTATTTATTTAACTATTTAATAATTTAAAGGTTATTTTGGTGTGTATAATTTTCACCAAGCAAGACAAGCGCCACCCTAGCCCCTGCACCATACTTTTCGTATTTTTATCATAATTGGTTTTGTTGGTATTGAAATCAATAGTAGGTACATTATTAACTAAACTTTTACACACTAGTGGAAAAGCTTTCACTAAAGGAGGCATTGTTTATCTACTCGTTACTCCACAAACTATGCTAGGCCCCACAAGTCGAGATTTGATTGTAAGAATAAGTAGGTCAAGCAAACTATCTGTTCCTGACATCTTTCTGTCTACTCGCGGAAACAAAACATAAATATAGTTGGGAGCCATTCACACTCTTTACATGTTCAAAAATTTACAAAACATTCAAAGCAAACATCTGGTACCTACTTTCATTATTGTAGATTTGCCCATATTCAATGTAAGTAATAAAAAAATCCTGTATGAAACCATTGGTATACCAAAATACCACCATTCTATTTGATCAATATTACGAGTATAACAAGCCTTGAGCTTTTATCTTTAAATACTAAACTACAAACATTACTACTACTAAACAACGAAGGTTATTTATTTTTAATAGTTTTCCCTTCCTCAGAATTACTCAAAGAAAATCTTGTCTTCTAACATTAGAGTCTTATGGATTGGTCTTATGGATTTTTTTAAGTTGACCGACTCGGTAAGTTCTCGGCAACTTGGGCTGCTTACTAGGCCTTTGGAGTGATCTTGATCAAACCTCAGCGCATATTGAGAGGTTTCTGGATCTAAGAACACATGAGTGGCTCTTTTGCCAAAAGCTTGTCTCTGGAGGGCACAACCTTTCTACAGTATGGGTATTTTGTTACAGGAGACATACCCCAACACACCGCCAGTGTGGTTCGCCGACAGCGAGGATCCCATTGTGACGAACGCTGTGCAGATCCTGAGCAACACACAAGGACGTGACAATCATGTTATAAATCAGGTACTTTTCATTTAATTCTTTTTTTTCTCAATAAATAAAATGTATTATCACATGCAACTTTTGAAATATAGATGAGGAGTTAATGGCAGAAAACAACACGTTCAATGCATCGGCGAAAAAATCACAGTTTTCACTGTGATGCGGGGGGGAGTTTCTATACGATATTCGATGAATACCAAAGAGATAAATATATATATGTATGTGAATATATTTTGAAATAGAACTCAATTTGTAAAAAAATGTATGGTTAAATAATGTTCATGACACACAGAAGAGAAATCTTTTAGATTAGTCCTACTTTTTCCATTACCTTAAACATAAAATGTATTGTATTATGAGTATAATAGCCGTCACATGTAAGGCGAGATCTGACAAGTTTTGTAGTCCGTATAGTATTACAATATGTATCTTTATGCTAGGTCTCAAATTACATGAGGTGCAAGTGCATCTTTGTTTGGTAACCTATTTAATTCAATTTCCCAGGTCGGCATATTGTTAAGGGAACTATGCAAATTACACGGCGTACCCGAACCGCCGGACTTGGACTCTTTGTCGCTACCCCTCTACCCAATGCCACAACAGAGGTAATTATCATCGTATTTTAAGCAGAACTATAAGATAATTGGGATATCGTTCGATGTGTATGTATGTCGCTCACATATAATATATACATATAACTGGCTTGTTTTAAGGTTTGAGTTCGTCCATACGTCTTCTACCAGCGCCCCAAGCTGAAATTGTGCAAAATAAAATTTGGAAGTATGAATGTTCAGCTTTAAATTAAGAGGCTTTGGGTCCATTTTACTCTTATAGTGTAGTTTTTCAATATTCGCAATCTAAGTAGCGTTGTCGAGGTGTGCAAACTGCATTATCCCTACAGAAACGTACGAAAACGTTTTGTGCGAGTAGAATGGACATCGATATAGGGATGCCAGAGTTTGTAGTAAATGGTACGCTTTCTTGGCAGAGTACCGAGCGTGACGTCCAACGGTGCGGAGTCCGGCACCGAAGAGGACGAGGAGATGGCCGCGGAAGAGGACGACTCGGAGGGAGAGGACGACTTGCCACTAGAGATGGTTGATGACGCTGGACGTAGCAACAAGGTGAGTAGCGGTTCTTCTTCTTGGCGTTGTGGCTAGTGACCGAGTGACCTATAAGGACACTAGGTCACAAGGTCATTAGTCAAAACGCTGCGTCTTTTACTACTAATGTTTTTTGTATGTTCTGCGTTGTGCGGTGTATAATAAAAATATATTCATTCATTATTTATCATCCAAATTATAAACAAGCATAATATTGGCATGAAAATAAAAAACCTGACTGCGTAAGACCGTATTCACACGGATCCTTGACGATTTATCAAATAAATATATTTTCGTAATCACCTTTTCAAGCCCTTTTATTTGATATCCCACTCAATAGGATTTGAAGAAAAAAATTTTTGAACTCCACATTATGGCGTCCAGAATCCGCCATTTTGAATTTTTCAAATTTTTATGTTTCGTGTTAAGAGCGTTGATGCGTTCTGCGCCGTTTTAGCTCATTTTTAAGCTATTTTGACCCTTCATATGTTGTTCATCTATGCATTTACTTAAAAACTTATTTATACTGCATTGTAGAAAATTTTGTGTTCTAGGGAATTGGAAGACAACATTTTGCAATTTATTGATAGTTTTTGTCTTATTGTCAAAATACCAAAAGCCTATTTTTGAATTTTGGGAATCGTGGAATCTTTGACGTTCACTACGTCAAAAGTTACTTGTTCAATTCACACACAAATATATATTTATGAAAGGAAATGCCCTAAACTAAAGACGTGGAAGAAAACATTTTTTAATTTGGCGTTTTTTACATCATAAAAATCCAAGCAAAAGAATTTTAATTTCAGTAAATTATAGACATATAAAACCGTCATTTTAGTAGATTAATTTTCGCCATTTATAAGTAAAATTAAGTACATATAAAAGTAAAACATATTAGCAATAATATAAGTTACAAAAAATCTAAAATTAACTATTATTTGTGTCCAAAAATAACTTTGAAACTTACACCAAAACGCAGAAAGAGGCAGTAGGAAATTGAACTAGCAAACTAGTATGAGCCGAGGCCTCTCCGCGAACGGACGTAACGCTTTTTGTCTCGGCAATTCTTATTGGATTACATGGAATATACGTAAAATTGTAGTGCGACTGTCACTATTCAATACTAGATATTTTTAATGCTCGCTATTTTTTCTTGCAGATAGATTAAAACTTTTTACGTATTTTTAATAATTGTAATATATTATATTATAGTTATAGTTGAGGATTATAGTTGTAAATCAGTAATCCATACTATATAATATTATAAATGCGACAGTGTGTCTGTCTGTCTGCCGATTTTTATGTAATTAGGTACAGAGTTAGCTTACATCCTGGGGACGGATATAGGATACTTTTTATCTCGGAAAATTAAAGAGTTCTCACGGAATTCTTAAAGGTCCGTCCGTTTAACCGATTTATACAAAATTTGGTAGGTACAGAGGTAGCTTGCGTCTCGAAAATTGACATAGTTCCCACAGGATTTTTAAAACCCTAAATCCACGCTGACGAAATCGCGGCCAACATATACTTAGTACATAATATTATGTGAAAAATGAACTAGAAAATAGCTATCGTATACAAAAACTATCGTCCGGTAACTATTAAAATTTAAAATCGGGAAATTACATCAAAATCAACATGGCGGGCTGATATAGGCAAACTTTCTTGAAAGTAGGTATAAATGTTGGAAAAGGGAGCGAGAACGGGAACAGGAAATCCATGATTCCCTCGGGATTTGTGAAAAACCAAAATTCACGCGGGCGAAGCCGCGGGCAAAAGCTAGTAGAGTATAATTTTTTTATTTAAATAATCCATACTACTTAATAATATAAATGTGAAAGTGTGTCTCTCCGTCTGATAGCTTTTCACGGCCCATTCTTTTTACCGATTTGGGTGAAATTTAGTATCGCAGGCATCTTCTTCTTCTTAACGTGCCGTCTCCTTGCGAAGGTTGGCAATCATTAGGGCAATTTCAACTTTCGACACAGCTGCTCTAAATAAAGATCTTGTGCTCTTCCCAAACCATTGGCGCAAGTTTTGAAGCCACGATATCCTTCTGCGGCCAGGCCTCCTCCTGCCTGCCACTTTCCCTTGCATGATTAGTTGAAGGAGTTCATATTTCTTGGCATTACGCATCACATGTCCAAAATATTCTAACTTTCGTTCCTTAATGGACGTAAGTATTTCTGTCGCCTTTCCCATTCTCTCTAGCACGATGCTATTCCGTACGCGCTCTGTCCAAGAAATTCTCAGCATACGTCTGTACACCCACATCTCGAACGCTTCCAGTTTTTTTGTCATAGCTTCTGTCAGCGTCCAAGCTTCTACGCCATATAGGAGTACAGAAAAGACATAGCACCGCGCTATGCGTATACGATTATTATCGCAGGCATGGACATTGGTTATTTTAGACTTTTTGATGTAAAAAAAACTTTAGAAACAGCATGTTTTCTAGGTATGCACACCATAGGTGTGCATATACCTATGTTGGGTACAATATCTAGGTTGTTGGGCACAATTTATCGCAATAGCACAAAGTTATTTTTTGCATTGTTTTATAAAATGGCTGACAACTCTATTATTACCCGTGCAATAATTTTCTATTGTTATTGTGGTAAATGGATTACACTAGCACAACACCTACAAGAGATTAGATACTAACTATCATTTGCACGTGGTCATCGTTTGAGCAACTTTATTTGATAACTAGCTAATCCCCGCGACTTCGTCTGCGTAGATATAGGTTTTTATATAGGATCGGATCGGTTCCCATAAATTTTTATCTACCTAAACTAAATGTAGCCTAAATTACCTACTCCATATAACATTGAAAGTTCCATTAAAATCGATCCAGCCGTTTCGGAGATTAGCTGGAACAAATAGACAAATCGACAAACATAAATTTAAACGCACACCAGTTTAAATTTATGTTTACTTAAATTTTTCTTCACTATCTTACCCTTACACGAGTAGGTATATAATAAAATCAATATCAGAAGCTGTACTATATTCTCCAATTATAATTTTTATGTAATGGTCTACTCTATAAGGTCTTTTTCAAGCATTATACATTAATTATGCCTGCTTTATAAAATTAAAAATCTACGAATTAAAAACTTAGGTATAGGTGCCTAAGAATATTGAAAAAAATAATAGCCCGTTTGAAAATGGTAAAAAGATCAAAACGGTTTGTTACACTACACTGCACTTGGAGCGTTCCGCCCGCGCCCGTTCATTCACGTAAACAAAGAATCCCAGGTAAATGCCTAAACTTGCGAAGCGGGTCCGTGCGTCAACGCTCTTAACATACATACATTGATTGATTTGCCACTACTTTGCGTCGCGCAGTTGGGTATAAACAATGATCTATGTTGCAGGATGACATGGAGATAGAGCATTTAGCAACGCTGGAGCGGCTCAGGCAAAACCAGCGGCAGGACTATCTGTCGGGTAGCGTGTCGGGCAGCCTGCAGGCCACCGACCGCCTCATGAAGGAGCTGCGCGACATATACCGCTCGCACTCCTTCAAGAACAACATGTATTCTATAGGTGAGACGCATGTTCACATAATATAGTGTCCTAAAAATAGAACAGTGGTATTATGATGGCAATTACTTAATTACTGACAAGACTCTACAGAAAAAAAAGACACGAAAAAAAATTAAAACATTTCCTGTTTTTTAAAAGTTCGCAATGTAATGCAATCACCTGACGCTAGAGGTCAACGAACGTTGGTTAAATATAAAGTAGAGGCTGCGGTGACCCCGAGTTGTGCACGCTATTTAGTACACATTGATTTAGTATTTGAAAAATACTAACTACTAATACTACAAGTATAAGACAAATGGTTATTGGATTGTGTTTAGGTAGTACAATAATAGCCTAATAATAGATTCACTGTACAAGGGGAACATAAGACGGCACTCGGTAGACCCGAACAGTCCTCTGCACAATGACCTCTCCGTTTATACCCTGTATTCTAATTTTCTAAACCTGAAATAACCCTTTGTTCTTGTACTTTCCAGAGTTGATAAACAATTCTCTGTACTAGTGGAATGTAAGACTGCGCTAGGTAGACCCGGACAGTCCGCTGCACAGCGACCTTTCCGATTATACCCTGTATTCTAAACCTTAAGTAACCGTTTGTTGTTCTATTTTCCAGAGTTAATAAACGATTCACTGTATGAGTGGAACATAAGACTGCGCTCGGTGGACCCGGACAGTCCGCTGCACAACGACCTGCTGCTGCTAAAGGAGAAGGAGGGCAAGGACTCCATACAGCTGAACATCATGTTCAAGGAGACCTACCCCTTCGAGCCGCCCTTCGTGCGTGTCGTGTATCCTATTATATCAGGTGAGACGGTTACTTCAAAGCTTTTACAACTCCATGAACTAAACTATAAGGTCTATTATAGAGTAAAGGAAGACCAAAGAAAAAATGAATGGAGTGTGTGAAAGAGAATATTATACGTGTAAAAGGGGGTGAACAATGCGTTGACATTTAATAAAAGTGAGTAGAAGAGGAAGACATGTTGTGCGACCCCACATAGCGTGGGATAAGGACTGTACGGAAGATGATGCTAATGATGTGTTGGGTTGGTTGCAGGCGGTTACGTGCTGGTGGGCGGCGCGATCTGCATGGAGCTGCTGACGAAGCAGGGCTGGTCGTCCGCGTATACGGTAGAGGCGGTGATCATGCAGATCGCGGCCACGCTGGTGAAGGGCAAGGCGCGCATCCAGTTTGGCGCCACCAAGGTGGTCTCCCAGTCGCAGTACAGCCTGGCGCGCGCGCAGCAGAGCTTCAAGTGCCTGGTGCAGATACACGAGAAGAACGGTACGTACACGGTGGAGGCGGTGATCATTCAGATCGCGGCCACGCTGGTGAAGGGCAAGGCGCGCATCCAGTTCGGCGCCACCAAGGTGGTCTCCCAGTCGCAGTACAGCCTGGCGCGCGCGCAGCAGAGCTTCAAGTGCCTGTTGCAGATACACGAGAAGAACAGTACGTACACGGTGGAGGCGGCGATCATGCAGGTCATGGCCACGCTGCACAGTGGGTCGAAACTGCTATTTGAGGGACATAGGATTTTTGTTACAAATTCCATTTTAAAAAAATACGTATCGAAAGATCTTGTCATTCTGATGAATAATTATTATTAAAAGTTTTTCTCTAAAACTGATAGCTTGCCCGAAAAAAAATATTTTCAGTTTTTGTTGTATGGAATGAAACATAAACTGCTAAATTTTGGCCAAGTCTTGAAAGGTCTTGCTTTGAAACTACTTTATTCTTATTCTTTGGCTTGTTGGCTATAATTCTACGCTATCAGCGCGTACCCGAAGTTGCCCGTTCGCAAGTTATAAGGTTCACAAAAATGAAGAAAAAAAAGTAAGTAAAAAGTACTTTTTAGGGTTCCGTACCTCAAAAGGTACAAAAAGGAACCCTTATAAGATCACTATCTTGTCCGTCTGTCTGTCTGTCCGTGTGTCACCACCGATTTTCTCAGAAACGGGTGAACCAAGCAAGTTGAAATTTATACTGGATACTGAAATCTATAGTTCCTATTAGGTGTATAAAAATCAAGGTCCTGAGTTAACATGATAAAGAGATATGGGCAAATTTAGATTTTCGCGAGAACTTAAGTACCGAAAATTACCTTAATTTTAAATTTTTTTATTTTTCGTAATTTTCCCTTCACTTGTGCTATAAGACCTTGCTTTTAACCAAAATTGACAATTCTAGGTCAACCGGAAGTACCCTATAGGTTTTGGGTCGAAAACCTACGTGGTAGTTGCCGTTGACCTAGGATCCTGAAATTTGGCAAGTAGGTAGGTCTTATAGTACAAGTAAAGGAATAAATCTGAAAACCGTGAATTTGTGGTTACATCACACAAAAAAAATTTTAATGTGTTCATAAACAAATAATTGGTATTTTCAATTTTCAAAGTACGATAACTATACCAAATGGGATATCATATAAAAGAACTTTATTTGTACATTCAAAAACAGATTTTTATTTATTTTTATGTATAATAGTTTTTGATTTATCGTGCAAAATATCGAAAAAAATTCCGTTACGCCCCCCTATCTCTGAAGTTTACCAATAGAAAAATCTAAAATATAGTTTTTTGAATTGTATTAGCTGTAGTTTTAAATAAAAATAACTAATACAATTAAAAGAACTAAACTAACAAAATTAATCACTGTCACTATCTTGTAAAGTGTGTACATCTATAAATTCAAATTCGGTTAGTATGTTGATTTTATTTTTTCCGTGAAATGTACATAAAATTCTAATAACCATAATTTTTTTAGATTTTTCTATTGGTAAACTTCAGAGATAAGGGGGGTGCAAGGGAATTTTTTTCGACATTTTGCACGATAAATGAAAAACTATTATGCATAAAAATAAATAAAAATCTGTTTTAGAATGTACAAGTAAAGTCCTTTTATATAATATTCCATTTAGTATAGTTATCGTACTTTCAAAATTGAAAATACCAATTATTTGTTTATGAACACAATATAATTTTTTTGTGTGATGTAACCACAAATTCACGGTTTTCAGATTTATTCCTTTACTTGTACTATAAGATCTACCTACTTGCCAAATTTCAGGGTTCTAGGTCAACGGCATCTACCATGTAGGTATTTGACCCAAAACCTATAGGGTACTTCCGGTTGACCTAGAATTGTCAATTTTGGTTAAAAGCAAGGTCTTATAGCACAAGTGAAGGGAAAATTACGAAAAATAAAAAAAATTTAAAATTAAGGTAATTTTCGGTACTTATAAGTTCTCGCCAAAATCTAAATTTGCCCATATCTCTTTATCGTGTTGACTCAGGGCCTTGATTTTTATACACCTAATAGGAACTATAGATTTCAGTATCCGGTATAAATTTCAACTTGCTTGGTTCACCCGTTTCTGAGAAAATCGAAGGTGACACACGGACAGACAGACAGACGGACAAGAGAGTGATCTTAGAAGGGTTTCTTTTTGTACCTTTTGAGGTACAGAACCCTAAAAAGTACTTTTTACTTACTTTTTTTCTTCATTTTTGTGAACCTTATAACTCGCGAACGGGCAACTTCGGGTACGCGCTGATAGCGTAGAATTATAGCCAACAAGCCAAAGAATAAGAATAAAGTAGTTTTAAAGCAAGACCTTTCAAGACTTGGCAAAAAGGACATGGCCGGAATTTGTATGGAGCTGTGTCCTCGGACATGGCCGGAATTTGCTCGATTAATCGAAAAAAAAACTTACTTAAATAAACATAAATGGAGGTTAATTATTCATATGTGAAAATTGCTTTTAAAATAAACTAAAACATATCGCGGTAATTACATTTCTCCACCGCAGGCGTGGAAAAAAACACAAAAAATAAGAATGTTTACTTTTATTTGTTTTTGTTTTTATTTTACTGTCATATTGCATTTGCGTTCGGATACACGTATAATAAATACTAACGATATACATATTTTGTATTAATTAGCACTTATGGTCGTGTGCGTGTATAATATCCGAACGTCTTTAATTTTTAATCTATTCAGTAGGTACCTAATTTTGACGTAGGGATGTCGAAAAAATTGAGAACAGTTTAGCGCCATCTAGATTGATCCTCCAACAACTCTTTGACGGGAGATTCAAATGTGGACTAAATAATATTTTTAGATAAGGCATTTTGACTCGAGAGAGAACTGGTTAATAAAATACACCAAGTTCTCTTTCGAGTCAAAATGCCTTATAAATAAAGTTTTAGTTAGGATTCAAAATAAAACAACAGGTTTTTGTTCTAACAATGCATATTTATTTACTAGCGGTCCGCCCCGGCTTCGCCCGTGGTACATAATATATAGCCTATAGCACTCCAGGATCACGTACATATCCAACGGTGCAAGAATTTTTGAAATCGGTCTAGTAGTTCCTGAGATTAGCGCGTTCAAACAAACTCTTCCGCTTTATTATATTATTACTAGCGGTCCGCCCCGGCTTCGCCCGTGGTACATAATATAATATAGCCTATAGCACTCAAGGATCACATACATATCCAACGGTGAAAGAATTTTTGAAATCGGTCCAGTAGTTTCTGAGATTAGCGCGTTCAAACAAACAAATTCTTCCCCTTTATTATATTAGTATAGATTAGTATAGATGTGTAAGGATTTTTTTTGAGTGTGGTGGCTGATGCTTCTTCTGAAAATGATCTATTTTTCAAAATACAAAATCTTTTTAAACATAATATGTATGAGACGCTATTTACAATGCTGTTAATATTTTCATATTCAATTACATCACACGGAACAGCCACCACCACCACCACCACTACAGCCTTTTTAATGACCCACTGCTGGGCACAGGCCTCCTCTCACATAGGAGAGAGGATTTAGAGCTTAGACCCTCCACGCTGCTCCAATGTGGGTTGGCGGGCATGGAACAACAGTTCTTTGTAACTTCTGTTTAGTACAATCAGCAAAACTTGTCTGTTTAAATTCATCTTCACATCTGAATATCACATAGTTCACATCTGAAAAGAAATAGTTTTGTTGATTAATTGGTACTTGGTAGGACTAATTATTACAAATAATATATACCATAACATATCGTTTCAACCAATGGACGTCCACTGCTGGACATAGGTCTCTTGCAAGGATCGCCACAGCACACCATAACATATAAGAAAGTATTTTTACTACCCTATAGGTAATAAATAGTAAACACTAAGGGTGGGCTACCAATAATAATTTTTTTCATAACTAGTAGTAGGTATCTGGAAAATGGTTGACAGTAACACATCAGTATGTTCAGCAGAAAACTATAGACTTATGCACACCTGCTGATATCACTATAAAATATATGAAAAGGTGTGCTTGTATCTGTTTATGGATAAAATATAGAGAAATAATTTTAGTATAAATCTACATAAGTTAGGTTAGGTTATACCTACGTACCGCGCAAAATTCCTTATAGCAGGTTTAGGAAATCAAATCAACTTAATGTTGTTTTATACCGGCGAGCCACATTTAAAACATTTCTCCTTGTTTTCTGTCAGATATTTTAAAAAACAAAACATACGAGTCTTGTTTCAATGAAACAAGAAAGAGTCAACGTCTCAAATATAAATAGCACTAAATTATAAAACTGTATAAAACACAACTAGAGGAACAGAAGCTCGCAAGAAATCAATAATTATTTTTAATTGTTACGAAACAACCACACAACAACGAAAACGCCATTTTGAAAAAAAAAAAAAACAATAACTTACCACAGAAGTCAGAACACTTTACTGATATGACCAGAATCACGGAACCTATGGATTTTGAGCTGAAAATGTTGAAGCAAAGAAATGTAGCCTTGAACATGCTTTGTCTCGTTCTCAACTACTAAATAAAGTGTGTGAGGAATAGAAAAACTAGAGAGAAAAAATATCCTAGCTGAATGACTAATTTGTCTTAACTACAATGTTTCAGGTGCAGTCTCCAGTGTCTACATAGATATATATAACCTTCTTGGATATGACCTTAGAAAAGTTAGAAAAACAAATAACAGTTAACATTCTTATTTTTTGTGTTTTTTCCACGCCTGCGCTGGAGAAATGTAATTGCCACGATATATTTTAGTTTATTTTAAAAGCAATTTTCACATATGAATAATTAACCTCCATTTATGTTTATTTAAGTAAGTTTTTTTTCGACTAATCAGGGCAAATTCCGGCCATGTCTTTTAGTAGTTTATGTTTCACTCCATACAACAAAAACTGAAAATATTTTTTTTCGGGCAAGCTATCAGTTTTAGAGAAAAACTTTTAATAACAATTATTCATCAGAATGACAAGATCTTTCGATAAGTATTTTTTGAAATGGAATTTGTAACAAAAAATCCTATGTCCCTCAAATAGCAGTTTCGACCCACTGTGCGCTGGTGAAGGGCAAGGCATCCAGTTCGGCGGTCTCTCAGTCGGTTCGGTCAGTTCGGTTAAGGTGGTCTCCCAGTCGCAGTACAACCTTTCAGCCGTTCCAGGATTTTCAGAAATTCGACTCCGAGAAGGTCAAATAGGGATGGGTGATAAAAACAGTGGTAAAGTTTGTATGAAGGAACATTTATTGAAAATTAAGTTCACGGGAACCGCGGTCGCTTTATACTCTATCTATATATTACTACATTTCTCTACTAACTGGAAACTTGTTCATACATTGCTGTCCTGACCCTATTTAAATGTTTTCATCTTATTGCACATTTAATGGGCATTGTTAGTAAATAAAATAGTCCTTTGTAGCATAGGTATAGCATAGGTAATTTGTGATATACATAAAATGCCAGAGGACTGTTGCCCAGAGGACTGTTATTTTTACATAAAAAGTGTAGAATTAAATAATTTAAAATTTTGTTTAATACTACCTAATGCTTGCGACTTCGCCCGCGTGGATTCATACAAATCTCATCCCCTATTTTACTCACGTGGGGGTGGAATTTCCAAAATTCATGAAACACGTAACTCTTTATTTTTAACCGACAGTACAAATACCGATTTTCATTGATATAACTTTAAAAATGACGGACTTTCATGCAAACATTCATCCCCTATTAACCACCTTAGGGGTGGAATTTGCAATAACCCTTTCTTAGTGTGCGCCTGCGTTATAAAAAGGAAGCTACTGTGAAAATTCCAGTCTGAGAGGCCCTGTGCTCCAACAAAAGCTGAGTGACTTACCTATTTGTGGCATTGCACTGCTGTACAAGACAAATGTTACACTAATAATTATGTTTTATTTGTTATATTTTCTTTTAAGTTTTGTACAAGTAAGTGCTCTTCTACAAATAAAGTTTTTCTATTATTTCTATTTCTATAAAATTTCAAGTTTCTAGCTTCAGTGGTTTAGGCTGTGTGTTGATGATCAGTCAGTCAGTCAGTGAGTCAGGACAAGCTACTGACTGACTGACTGACTAATCATCAACTGATTGACTGACTGATTATTAATAGATAGATTACAAAATAATATAGAATCTCTTGTAATATTAAAAATCAACTTCAGAGGAATGGTAAACAAGTTGCACACACACATGATTCTCTTACACAAACAGAGATAAAACTGATTAAAATGGCCGTTAAACTTTTCTTTCTAACGAACTTCACACTGGTTGCATTCCGTTTTACGGCATAAATAGTCTCAGTAGTGCATAGTAAGCTTTTGACGCGATATTCAAATTGTATTCAGGGAAAAATGAAAAATCGTTGGGACAATTCGAGTGCCAGTTCAAAAATAAGTCCTAGACCTATCAAAAATAAACCTAGAATTATTATTGTGTTTTCTAAACATGCTATCTGTATCCTATTATTGCTTGTATATTATGTTTAAATTTGTTTATTTTAATAAAGGAAATAAATATTCATCGTAAGACTTCTCATTCTGGAAATAGGACATAGAAAAGGACTGTTGTTTGAGGTTTTCAGACTGAATTTATTAGAATATTACAATGTTTATATTAAACTTGGCCCCTCTAAGAATACATAGTTTACTGTCGATATTGATATAAAAAAAACTTAGTATTATTGTAGCCATATAAATATAAGCAAAAAAAAAACTTGAGAGGTGTCAAGGGACACCCGGATGGAACGTTCGTTCCATCCGGTGTATATTGTATAAAGTTATTATTTTTTATTATTTATTATGTACAAAAGACCTGTATACACTCTACCTCCCTACCCCTACCCTTACCCATACCCTTACCCCTACCCCTACCCCTACCCCTACCCCTACCCCTACCCCTACCTCTACCTCTGCCTCTACCTCTACCTCTACCTCTAGCTCTAGCTCTACCTCTACCTCCACCTCTACCTCTACCTCTACCTCTACCTACCTCTACCTACCTACCTACCTAAACGAAAATAACTGGCTTGCTTTCTATAAGAGAGAGAGACAGACAGAGAGAAACACGCGCACGCAGCACGGCTTACAAATATAGCAAAAAGTTTCGTTACAACTTTTTCTCTTAATTTTTTCCTAGGGGGCTAGAGCCCCCTTTCGCAACGCACGATAAAGAATTCCTTCCAAAATGCTTGGTACAACGAATTTCCCGTTAGTAGAGACACAGCCAGATACACTCCTCTTCATAAGTGTAAAAAAATTAATCAAGGTTTATAAAATTATACTCTCGACAGTACAAACATGCATTAAACACATTCCAGGTTGGTTCACGCCGCCGAAGGAAGACGGCTAATGCGGGCGTCCCCGCTCACACAGTAAGACTAACGTGCAACGTGCGTCGCTAACACCGCATACAAACACGGACGGCCGCGCGACGCGACTGTCGCATTGGACGACCACGCGACGCGACTGTCGCGGCGGACGACCACGCGACGCGACTGTCGCAGCGGATGACCACGCGACGCTACCGTCGCAGCGGACGACCGCGCGACGCGATCGTCGCTCCGCAAGTTTGTATGACGCGTGTTGTGTAACGGAACGGACACTCGACACATTTGTTGTGTACTCTGTCGGTATTTTAAGTGCTATTATGTCAGTGCGGACGCCACAAGAGACCTTATAAGACTTATAGACGGAAAAAATAAAAATAAAATGTGTAATGTTTTTTGTAATCATTAATTTCTCTCAACAAGTTATTATCCATATATATGGTTAGTAGCCTTAGCCGTTACTCGAGTGTAAAGTTGGAATAAACTAAAATTCTTTGCATTTCTATTTAGTTAATGATGAATAAAAAAAAACCTGTGATTCGTAACGATTATATGATTGGTTTGATTTTTTACACCTGTATACCATTTACATAATTCATTAATCATTATAAAAAAAAAACTAGAATTTCTAACTTATATTAGTACAAACATAATAATAAAATCGAAACACACAGCGCTCTCATTACAATGTATTTTATAATAATCGAAAAATCATATCACCGTAATATTTTCACGTAAGGCCTCGCTCTTATTTTAACACGTATTCAAAAAGCGTAGGTACGTTTGCACGAGGGCTTAGTGTTTACCATTGACCAATCACTGGACCTATTTCGTATCTCAGTGGTGCTAATTCGGTTGTACAAAATCTCTAAATTAAACTAAATTTACAGGTCTCAAAATAGTGCTATCTTCTTTAGTTCTTTTATTCCTTCCACGAAAGGGTAACATTACGTTTAGAACTCTGAATTTAATTTAGTTAGGATTTTAGTTCAGATTGTAAATTAATTTAGTTGTACACTAGGAAAAATGTCCAAACAATTAATAATCATCATTTCAATCATCATAACAATTCTAATTGTTAAATGAGCAACTTCGGTGACCAAACGTTTGGACCTGTCAATTTAATTTAAGAGACTGTACAAACCGAATTAGCACCATTGGCTATGTAGTTTAGTTGTTCACTGTGAAAGTGTCCAACAAATATCTTGACCATAAAACCGACCGACTAGTGTAATCGGGTTTTCGGTTAACTGTATTCGGTGTTCGACTAAATTTTTTAAGAGACCGAGAATTAAGAGAATCACGAGATAGATTTTAGTCTACAATTTGGCTTTCAGTGTTGATTTGGTGACCTTCATGAAAGCTTTAAGGCTCGCTACGTGCGCTTCCGCTCCCGGCTGGTTGATCCTCTTGCATACATCTAACTCTGACATATTATTGTACCACTGATTGAGTTTTGGAAATCTGAAAAAACAAAAATAGAAACATGAGTATATTTTGTGTAAGCTTTGTCGTATATCACAACTGATAGTGGTATTTTATTTGTCCAAGAACAAAATTAAAATGCGGAACCCTTGAGCAGATTTCCGATGCAATTTACTCATACCATATTGAAATTAGAAATTTCGAAGATAATATTTCCGTTTTTGAATTTCGCTGGAATTTTTCCTTCCCAGTAGATTTGGACCCGGTCCTAAGTTAATGTTGACGATAAAATCTAATCTAAAATTCAAAACCAACTCAGCCAGTTTTACTCGTACAAATAAAACTTGTTTTACGACTTTCGAAGTTTTTAATTTCAATGGTAATTTTAAAAATACGCCATTTAAATAAAAATTGGGCTTTGTTAGGCCGTGTCCCCATCAGGCGAACAGTGAGCGGCTGACATTCAGCTGGCTGACTGAGCGGCGTATCGGTCGCTAACTCATAGCTCTGGATCTCTTGAGTTTTGCAGGTATTTGGACGCGAATCAGCCGCTCACTGAACTCACTGAATAAGTTGGCAAGCGAAACGTCGCAACTGCGAACATTACGCACTGTTTGGACACTCCATTTATAGTCTGATTTTTAATTCCGTGGAATACTGACGTTTCTTAATGTTACCAAAGATAAAACAGTTCCCACAAAAAAGATAATAAATTCAAAGCTTACATAAATAAAAATCAATTGCAACATGTAAGTAGATTGTAGATATGATAAATTCCTGACAGTAGTTTAGTTTAGGGTAAAATCCTAGGTAAAACCGAACTGATAACCCTGTTTTTCATACAAATAACTCATTCTATTTATAAAATTACAACTGTCAGAATTCCACCGAATTAAAAATCAGACCTTAAAAACTATAGGGAGGCTAACTGGAAGCAAACAGTTAGCCGCTCACTGTGCGCCTAATGTGTACACGGCCTTACGCTGAAAGGGAAGTATTATTTTCTTTAACAACAAACATACCTTTTGTCATCTATAGGGTGTAGACCATGCAAGGACGACATAGTAGTGATAACGCTTATGTCGGCTAAAGTGATGACATCGTCAGCCAAATACAAAGTGTCAGATAAGTAGGCCTCGAGCATTCTGTATGCGTCCTCTATATTCCTGATCATTGATTTGGACAATTCCGCTAGTCTTCCGGTGTAAGTTGGCGCCTGAGAAATTAAACAGACCATTATGGTGGGTAAGCATTAAAATAATTATTATTATTTATTTGAAGGTTGATTAAAATAATTTATTTTTAGCGTCTTGTCACAAGAACACGTTAGGTTTTAAAGTCCAGCGCTTCTATGCGCTTTAAATTTTTGTATATCCTTATCCTTACTATATTAAAAACGCGAAAGTTTGTAAACATGTATGTTTGTTACTCTGTCACGCAAAAACTACTGAACGGATTTGGCTGAAATTTGGAACGGAGATAGATTATCACATAGACTTTTTATACCGAAAAAAAGTGTTCTTGCGG
This sequence comes from Melanargia galathea, assembly GCA_920104075.1. NCBI lineage: Eukaryota > Metazoa > Arthropoda > Insecta > Lepidoptera > Nymphalidae > Melanargia > Melanargia galathea. The sequence goes on along the minus strand of OV049874.1, from coordinate 14,007,887 downwards.
GACTTAAAACAACGCCATCTATCGGCAAATAAGTAAAACTGGCTGCTAGGAGTGCTGTTTTTATATTTTGTCCTATGTGCTTTTCCAATAGGTATATTTTTCTGCGGGTATCATCGCGGGGCGCAGCTAGTATTGTTATAATTAATATATTATGATGACAAATGACTAGACTATCCATCCTTGTCCTTTTTTTAGTTTGTTACAAGTAAATAGCAGTAAAAGTATAGTTTTAAGAGCCAATATCGCTCACCGATCGACCTCCAGGACGCCACTTACGTGCATATTTTGACGCGCTACGCTGTATATAGCAAACTATAGCATCTAATGCATTGCCACACTGCGTAAAAACTATGCTACTAAATTCAAATTAATTCTGCCAATGTGATTTCCGGTTTCCCCCTAATCTATAAATAAACAAGGTCGTTGTATTTTTGTTAAAATTTCATACAAACCATAACAGATCTGAGCCGTTGAAACAAAACGCCGCAGTCAAAGAACAGCCTCTGATTTATCGTCGCCCTTTTCCTCTGGTCCGCGGGGTAGAGGTGCGAATGTTCGGCCGCCGCGTATTTGTCAAACAGATACAACATAATGGCGTGACTGAAACATACGGGACGGCCGTTAAACAATGTTGCAAAGGGTTCCCGAGTTACAATTATTACTAACGAATATTGTATTTGTGTGTAGAGATCGACCAGAATCTCATGAAAAATAGGGAAATGAAATTCCAAGGTTAGCAACACTACGGCCGCCCTAGCGATAAACAAAGCAACTGACATTTTTTGTGAAATTGACTTTTTGCATTAACAAAAGTTTTATGTCGAGTAGTTTTTTACCACAGTTTAATATTTCAAATAACTTGAACCGTTTACTGAAATTTAAATTGCCCAAACAAAGTAACTGCACTCACTAACCCGGAATATAAATGCAAAAACCAAGTAAACAACAAGCACAACACAAAAACAAAGTAATTGGATGTTGATTACTTTGTTTTTGTATTTAAAATGCAGTTGCTGGATTTTTCGTTTCGTGAAACGATCCCAAGTAAGGTGTTCTGAATGTAATTACTTTGTTTATCACTAGGGCAGCCGAGTTAGCCTAGTGTTGCTTACTACAAAATTTAACTTCCCCATTTTTCATGAGATTCTGGCCGATCTATAGTAGGTAGATACTTATCAACCTACATGTTATATTTCTATAGAATCTGTAGGTGGTGGTAAATTCAAGCGTCATTTATATCACGAGGCAGCTATAAAGGTGCCTCGTTGGTCTAGTGGTTACCATATTCGACTGCAGATCAGGTCCCGGCCCCCGGGTTCGATTCCCGGGTCGGGCAAATAATTAATGTTACCTATAGGTATTGGATTTTTCTGTCAAGAAATTCTCTGTACCAGCCCGGAGTTGGAAGCTGGCTGTGTTTCACCCCCGCGCCTCGGAGAGCACGTTAAGCAGTCGATCCCGGTTATTATCACTATCATGTGACAAAAGTCGTTAAAGCCCGTCAACCCGCATTGGAGCAGCGTGGCGGGTCTAAGCTATAAAATCCTCTTTCCTATGAGAGAGGAGGTCTGTGCCCAGCAGTGGGACGTTAAAAGGCTGTAGTGGTGGTGGTGGAGGGACACCAATAAAATATTGCATCCTTGCGACGTAGATAATATTTACGATTCATAAAAAGTATGTACATCTAGACTAAATAGGTAATTAGATATTGTGGCCGATTCTGTTGTACACAATCTCTAAATCTAAACTAAAATGACAGGTCTAAATATGTTCCTGTCTCTTTCACAATCCTCCCTGCTGAAGGGGATAGCACTATTTTTAAACCTGTCAATTTAGTTTAGGTTTAGAGATTGTGTACAACAGAATTAGCCACATTATCTTATTACCTAGATATGGCCCATTCCCATGATAGAATCCAAACAGTAAATACCTACTTACTTACGCGTATCTCAATTTTATTAAAACGCGATTTTGATGAAACTTAGCGCCAAGTTTGCTGGTTTCCTAAGTAGGTAGGTATACCTAGTACGTTTTCCTCGGTTTAAACAGAAGAACTATTATTAATTTTAATAAATGTAGAGATGCTTAGTATTTTCCTATAACAATACCGAAATAGGTAAGTCAGAGATTAAGAAAATATGACAAACTAGCTGATGCTCGCGACTTCGCCCGCGTGAATTCTTATAAATGTCACTTGGGGGTGGAATTTCCAAAATTCCTGAAACACGTAATTCTTTATTTTAACTTTAAAAATGACGGACTTTCATACAAACTTTCATCCCCCATTTAACCCACTTGGGGGTAGTTTTTCCGAAATTTCTTAAACATGTAAATCTTTATTTTTACCCGAAAACCTAAATACCAATTTTCATGGATATAACTTGAAAAATGACGGACTTTCATACAAACTTTCATCCCCTATTTAACCCGCTTAGGGGTGGATTTCGCAATAATCCTTTCTTAGTGTGCGCCTAACGTTATAAAAGGAAGCTACTGTGAAAATTTCAAGTTTCTAGCTTCAGTGGTTTTGGCTGTGCGTTGATTGTCAGTCAGTCAGGACAAGCTACTTTATAATATTATTATAGATATAGATAGATAAACAAACCTGTCTGCTAAACAAAATCCATCTTCCTCCATGTAAGGGACAGTTCGCATAGGGTTTTTCTGAAATTTAAAAACTTTTATCACAAGGCAATTAAATCGCAATAATATTATGTTCTTTGAATTTAAATCATACTAATATTATAAAGGTGAAAGTTTGTGTGTGTATATGTTTGTTACCCTTTAACGTCGCAACTACTGAACCGATTTGGCCGAAATTTTGAATGGCGATAGATTATGCCCTGACTTAACACATAGGTAATTACTTAACACTTGATTCCGGAAAAAGTGTTCCTGTGGGACTTAAATCTATCTATACATATAATAAAATCGTAGACTTGCCGTATCTGTACATTGAAGATTTTTGCAAAATAATAACTGGGGGATGTTAGGGATAAGTAATAGAACGTAAAAAAGCTATTTTTGAAATTTTTGTCTGTTTGTCTGTTTATCTGTTTGTCTGTTTGTCTGTATGTTTGTGCGCGCATCACGCAAAAACTACTGAACGGATTGAAATGAAACTTGGCAGGATTTAAGTTCATACTACGGAGTAACATATAGGATACTTTTTATCCCGAAATTCAGCACGGTTCCCTTGGGAGAGGGGATGAAAGTCAAAATGTGTACTTAGCTGTAATTCATTAACCCGTGGTCCGATTTCATTCATTATTTTTTTGTTAGAAAGGAGATAGTTTAAAGATTACCGGGTAATCTCTGAAAGGCTGTACCGATTTTGATGGGACTTTCAGTGGTGGATATTTATATTTTTATCTACCTAAACAGCCATCAGTGAACTTTTAACAGTTTTTAGCAAGGTATGAGCTCAAAAGAGATTAAGAAAAACAAAAAGTTCCCGCGGGATTTTTAAAAACCAATATCCACGCGAACGAAGTCGCGGGTGTCCGCTTGTATACATATAAAATTCCAAAATCGCGATAGATGGCGCTAATTGTTCTTAGGTACATCACGCTCACACAGTACATTTATTGCAATAGTTTGCTGTCCTTGCATGCATTTGCTGTCATTCTCACAGTTCCCAGTTTCCACGGGATTTTGAAAAAACCAAAATCTATAGCTACAGCAATAGGTAGATTACTATAGCAAACTTCCTTAAAAGTAGGTATAAAGGAAAAGGAAAGCGGGAACGGTAACCGGAAATCCACGATTCCCTCGGGATTTGTGAAGAAACGAAATTCACGCCGGCGAAGCCGCGGGCAGAAGTTAGTTGACTATATGGAACATAGGTCACTCTAACGTTTGTCTTGTTCGGCTGGATCCACGCCAAGAAGGTGTGTTCAACGAAAAGCTATCAGGGGGGTTATTCTGTAACTTAGTTAGCAACTGAAAATGGTTGCCAACTAATTAGTTAAATATACATTGCTGCTTTACTGTGTGAAATTATGAAAACACTTTATATTTCCCACAGTAAAGCAGCAATGTACCTATATCGAACTAATTCGTTGGCAACTATTTTCAGTTGCTAACTAAGTTATAGAATAACCCCCCAGGTGGGTTATTCTGTAACTTAGTTAGCAACTGAAAATGGTTGCCAACGAATTAGTTCAATATACATTGCTGTTTTAATGTGTGAAAAATATAAACAGTGATTTCATTTCACACATTAAAACAGCAATGTATATCGAACTAATTCGTTGGCAACTATTTTCAGTTGCTAACTAAGTTACAGAATAGCCCCCAGGTCCTAAAAGGCATTGGACAAAACACTTGCCTTGGTCATCTCAGGCGTGTCCTGTTCTCGCATGACCGGGTTAACATCGTAGGAGTGGTACTTCACACCGAGCACGTCAGCCAGCATCATGACCGCGCGCGCCGGCGGACTGGCGTCTGTTTTGTACAGTGTGAGCGGCATCGCTTAGCTGGGAAAGTAAGTAAATCAATTTATTCATCATCATGATCGACCCATTACCGGCTCACTACAGAGCACGGGTCTCCTCTCAGAGTGAGAAGGGTTTTGGCCATAGTCTACCACGCTGGCCAAGCGGATTGGCAGACTTCACACACCTTTGAGAACGTTATGGAGATCTCTCAGGCATGCAGGTTTCCTCACGATGTTTTCCTTCACCGTTAAAGCAAGTGATATTTAAATACTTAAAACGCACATAACTCCGAAAAGTTAGAGGTGCGTGCCCCGGGATCGGACCCACGACCTCCGATTAGAAGTCGGTCGTCCTAACCACTAGGCTATCACAGCTTATAATCAATTTATTACACAAGTATAAATTAAAAAAACCCCCGACATTCGCCATTTTGTAGCGGCGGCCATCTTGGATTTGCATAGTGCTTTCCCTTTCATTTGATACTCGTATTATGGGAGTTGTGAAAAAATATGTAATCCGCCATTTTGCAGCGGCGGCCATCTTGGATCGATTTTCATCAAACATAGCTAACAACACTCGACTAATTCACCTTTCAAACAAAAAAAACCGCAACCAAATCGACCCGTTTGTGCGCTACAGGGGAACAGACAGACACACACAGACACGTCAAACTTATAACATCCCGTCGTTATTCGTGAGGGGTTAAAAAATATGTAATCTTTACTATTATAAATGCGGAAATAACTCTGTGTGTCTGTTTCGCGTTCACGTCTAAATCGCTGAACCGATTTTGGTGAAATTCGATAGGACCTTAGAGAAGGGTATAGGGATATAGGTTTGTTACAAAAAAAGGCTTGAAGGGAATGAAATACCTAGGGATGAAAGTTTTTATGGGAGTCCGTCATTGAAGTAATCATTGCCAAAGTAAGTACTACTTATTAACTGCGTTTTCTAATTGGAATCCCATTTTAAAGATGTCGATTGTCTTATACTAACTTGTATATAAATAAAAAAAACCGGCCAAGTGCGTGGCGGGCCATGCGCAGTGTAGGGTTCCGTAGTCACAATCCTCGAAAAACAGATATTCCTAACTAGTTAACCTGTGAACCCTACTTAGCCATGATAGTTTTCCTTTAAAATTGATTGTATAATATACTACTGCTGTAAATTTTTTCAAAGTTCCTATATACTGCCATTTGGCTGATAGAGGGGGGGGGGGAGATACTTGACTCTAATAAAAATTAGCACTTTAAAACATCATATTTTACAAACGGATCTAGAAATCGAAAAATGATGTTCCCACACCCACAGTATTTTTAAAAGGCCTATTTAACGCCACACTATGGGGTAGACGAGAAAAAAAATATTCATCCCCACTTTACATATAGGGGAGCTACCCTAAAAAAAATATTTATCAAAATTTTATTTCACCACTTTGTCGGCGTGATTAATATTTATACCCTTGCGAAATTACAGATTTCTAGCACTAACAGTCTCTGAGATTAAACGAGGACGGACAGACAGACAGACAGATGGACGGACATGGCGAAACTATAAGGGATCCTTGTTTACTACGGAACCCTAAAAAGGTAGCAGTACCTATACAAGTTTGACATGAGGTAGGTAGGTATACATACATACATATGGCGATGCTTTTAATTGAAATGACCTCGTTAAGGTAGGTATGTAGGTATGTAGCTATGTAGGTTGTATAACTAATTATTAATAAATAATAATATAGATTTCATCTTGCTCTATATATTATGTTCATAGGTTAGTGGAGACTGAAGATACGTACATATATATTATTGTAGGTCTACTAGGTACCTACCTAATGACACTTATCTCCTGCACGAGATTCTTTTGAGATCAGATTTGAGATACTTTAGTAAAAAAATCTGTCAAATTCGAACCAAACTCCAACCCTAGGACAATGTAATAATATTAGATATAGGTACTTCAACTACAGTCCACACACAGTTCATCAACATTCACCACAAACTAACAGTTTAATTATTACATTCACACAGATCTACAAATAATATCTTCTAAATAGATATGTTTATCAGACACAATATAGCAGATAATTATAATCAAAGATAAGAAAAATCCTTTCTACGTAGGAAGCATAGAGATAAGATACTTGAGTATACGTGCTCGGAATATGCTCGTAGGTATAAGCTCCATAGACGAATAAGTTGAGCAGATAACTCTATAGTTATAGTCTATACCAAAACCACACGAGTAGATAAGTACAGAGAGGAAGCTTCATACAAACGGCCCGCTGTAGGTACACTCACACAAACACACTCACCAACGGTTCACGGACGCCCGCTCTGTCCACCTACCGGTAGAGTTGGGTGACAAACGTGCGCATATGTGTGAATGTACCTACAGCCGGCCGCTTGTAGAAGCTTCCCCTCTGCACCTACTTATCTACTCGTGTGCCAAAACCAAGGAACTAGCTCTATATAACACTATAAGTACCTACTATGCGAGTCGTAGATAGTGCGAATAGCAGTAGGTCAATGACTCTTATGTACTTATATGTAATAGATATACATCGCATAGTGTCGATAAGTACAACTTACTTAGATTTGACTGAAATTTTGAAAGAAAATAAGTAGACTGTGCCCTGACTTATCACATAGGCTACTTTTTATTCTGGAAAAATCCACAGTTCCCACGGGATTTTAAAAAACCGAAATCTATGCTGGCGAAGCCGCGGGCAGAAGCTAGTAATTAAATATTAGTAGATATGATTCTACAATTGAAAACATAGTGGTGGGTGCTGTGGTCTTATAAGTGGGAGGTCCCGGGTTTGATTACCGGCAGTTTCAATTTGGGATTTTATAATTTTCAAATTGTCTCTTATCTGTTCTGGTGGGAAGCTTCAGCCACTAGTTACCACCCGACCGGCAAAGCCGTGCCGTGCAAAATTAAATACATCGTAAACCAGAATAATAATTGTAATGTTTCTAAGCGTTTGTGTAAATATTTATTCAATAAATTGTGCGCCCGATCCATCAGTTCCTGAATCCTGACATGATGATTAATGGAAGCTCGCGAGTTGAAGTAATCCGGCGTCAGTCACAAGCCTCGAGCCGCAAACAACGCTAATGTGACTCGCGAGGATGCATCTAAGTATTATAATATAACAAACATCTACTTGTGTCTTATTATGCAAAGGTTGACAATATTTTGACTTAATGTCCCATTGCTGGGCAGTGCCGGCCTCCTCTCTTATAGAGAAAGGGATTGATAGCTTAGACCCGCCACACTGCTCCAGTGCGGGTTGACGGACTACCCGGGGTAGCTGATAGATACATCATTATCAACCCATTACCGGCCCACTATCAACCCATTACCGGCCCACTATCAACCCATTACCGGCTTCTCACTCTGAGTGGACACGCAGTGTCCACTCAGAGTGAGAAGGGTTTAGGCCGTAGTCCACCACGCTGGCCAAGTGCGAATTGGTAGACTTCACACGCCTTTGAAAACATTAGGGGGGGAACTCTTATGCGTGCAGGTTTCCTCACGATGTTTTCTTTTACCGTTAAAGCAAGTGATATATTTTAATTGGTAAAACACACAACTTCGAAAAGTTAGAGGTGCGTGCTGGGGATCGAACTGGGTCACCCTGAAGGGGATGTTTTAACCACTAGGCTATTATAATAATAATAAATATTCACACATACACACACGGTCGACTGTTCCTAAAGTAGGCAACTTAATGCCTGTGTTATTATAGGTAACAACCGCTTTTTTGGTGATAGATACCATTCCATTCCACTAAGTACAGTGGACCGATTTGAATGCGGTTTTTTTGTTTGAAAATTGGAATTAGTCGAGAGTGTTGTTAGCTATGTGTGATGAAAATCGATCCAAGATGGCCGCCGCTACAAAATGGCGGATTACATATTTTTTCACAACATCCTTAATATGGGTATCAAATGAAAGGGCTTGACTAGTAGAATATCACTATTGCGAATCCAAGATGGCCGCCGCCACAAAATGGTGAATGTCGGGGGTTTTTTTAATTTTTAATTTATCCTTGTGTGTGATGCCGCCAATACGGAGCCCTACATAGAAAAATCGGCATCGCAACTAAGTATAGATAAATATTTATGACGCTGCTGCGTTGAAAAATTCACCAAATGTCTTTTGTCACGATAACATTTTTAGATACAGGGAAATTAAACAGACTTTTAGATAGTGAGCATAGGGATAGAGAAGTTGATGGCAGAAAAAGTTAAATCATAAGCTCGCGTGCCATAAGCTGGTATCAGTGAAGCCTTGATTGTAAAAAAAGCCTTAAATCAATGTCTCATGTCTGGTATACCTACCTGCACTGTCGCAAAATAAAAACTAAACATCAGGTACGAACAAATTATTTAGGACAGCTTTAACTAGTTTTTTTTCAAGCTTATTGTGTTTTCGAAAAATCAGCGATTATTCACCATTGAATAAGGAAAAATATGAAGATTGTTGATAGAAGTGAAGTCAGCAGCAAGATTCAGCTGCATCGGACGCAGTTGCTCAGTTGTGGGTTATTATTAGGCTTGATACCTACTATTGTACATGTTTTGAAAAGTAAATAGTTTTGCACGCCAACATATTATTTTCATAATAGAGGTTATCACTTTATCATAAGAGGCCGTAAATTGTAATGTCTTACATAAGAAGGATTCGTCAATGTTTACACGCAAACCAGTGGACCTAGAAAAAGATAAAGCAAACACTAGGCAGGCATAGAATAAAACTGTTCATCATCCAATTTCAATTTTTTTAATCTTCGAAATTATTAAATTATATGAGCCATACAACATAGAAGTTCAAGCACAAGTCAATTGATCCGTTCCTCAATTTTTTATATGTATTTAATCAGTAAGGCACATTCGTAAACAAGTATGAAACGGACTCTGCGTAATGAGTTCTTCTTATGGCCTCAGCTAGCATCACCGATATGTCCATAGTTTGCAGCTTCGGGCACAACTTCGCGTTCTTGTCCTGCGGTATCGTGTTCGTCACAACGAAAGCTTCCAAACACGAATTGTTTATTTTATCAATCGCATTACCAGCGAGAACTCCATGCGTCAGAATAGCGTATATCTTGTTAGCGCCAGCTTCGAGCAACTTCTCCGCACCTTTCACGATAGTGTCACAAGTATCGGCCAAGTCATCGACCATTATCGCGGTCCTGTTCTTCACGTCGCCCACTAGAACCGTCGAATCTTCGTCATTGGCCCTTTGCCTCTCCTTGTGAATGATAGCGAAGTCTATATCGAGTCTATCCGCGATGGAAGTCATACGCTTTACTCCACCTGCGTCCGGGGAGACCATAACGCTGCTCTCCCATTCTGGAATGTTATCCTTAATCCACTTGGTGATAGCCGGCTCAGCGTACAAGTTATCCACCGGTATATTGAAGAAACCTTGTATTTGAGAGGCGTGCAAATCTATAGTTATGACGTGGTCCGCCCCAGCGACCGATATCAGGTTAGCGAGAAGTTTAGCAGTGATCGGGGCACGACTTTTCTCTTTCTTGTCCTGTCTGGAGTACGGGAAACACGGGATCACTGCTGTCACACGGGACGCTGATGCGATCTTGCAAGCGTTTATCATAATCAGCAGTTCCATGAGATTGTCGTTGATTTCACCGCAACCACTCTGTACGATGTACACATCTTCGCCTCTTACTGACTCTCCTATTTCGACATTGGTCTCCTTGTTGCTAAACTTCTTCAGAGTCGCTCTGCCTAAGTCGAGACCGAGTCTACCGACGATAAGTTTCGCCAAGTCTGGGTGTGAGCTTCCACTGAATACTTTGATGTTCGGCATTCTTGGAGATTCCTTTGTAGTTATTGTCCGATTCCCCTCCGGTACGTTCTCGTGATTTCCGTCTGATGTCATTAGCCTAACTGATGTTCCTAGAGAGCGCAAGTGATTTAGTGATCAGTGATCACGACAGTAAATGAGTTATTTGCTATAAACATGTTTATCGAAGTTCAAGACGGGGTCGGCGTATCTCAGCATCACCGCAGTGGTTCGTTATCAAAAACGAATTACTATATAGACAAACAGAATTACATCACAAATTAATATCAGTATTTGATGACCACTATAACTATATGTACTAGTTCATAAATATTTCAACTAATTACTTAGAAAATTTCCCCAAAATTTTGAATATTTGCATGGCATTTTTATACAAAATCGCACATTGGCAATGACAGTGTCACAATACAAGAAATGTAGTTTTTGGGAAATCGCTTTTTTCTTTTTATTTTCTATCTATACTTACCTAAGACAAAGTATTAAAGTCCTTCTTCTTCTTACTTACATAATATTATGTACCTACCTATGAAAATTGTTGCATAATTTATGTTAGTTATGCAGATTATATTTATTATACTTGACCGGCATTTTCATATTATATTAGGTAGGTACGTAAGCTACGTTTATTTAAGTAGGTAAATCTACTGTGAAAACTAAAGACTAATTGCACATAAGTTGGTTAAAGTTAGGTTACATTTAAAGTTAAAAACCACCAAAATAACTCACTTTCGATAGACCAAAATTCTACACTTAACTTAACTTCAATCTTGAAGACATGAATGCGGAACTGTGCAACCCACTTTGCTTGTTTTTTGTAGGTCAAGTTCAACTTTAACGATAACCTTACCTTAACCGCCTGATATGTAATTAGCCCTTAAACGATTATTGACAAAAGCACACACCAAAAACAGTAGGTAAACCACAATTTAGCAATTGACTCCTATCTTATACTCTTGCCATCGAGTCTTCTGCAGTGGCACAGTCCATTTTCTATATTATTTAATCTAGGAACATGGTTATTGTCGAGAAAGTCCATAAAATTTTTCCTAAATAAACGTTGCTTAGCAATTTATCGACAAATCACAGATATATTGAGTAAAGGCACTTAAAAAACAGACTAGCGAAGCTGAGTTGTGGCATACGCTTCTGGGCAAGTTAGCCGCCGTTGTTTTGTAAGTTTATAATCGTTGGTAGGTATACTGGTACCTATCTACTCGTGTGGTAGGTACTGGTTAATTTACTTCTTAGTTTATTCCGGGTTTTGGGCAGTCATTTTACGTTTGGACTTACAACATTATGCCGCGACCAAGAATGCACTAGACTAACCCATGCTCATTGCTCAGGTCGTCAAAAATATGCGTTAAAAATAAATTCTCAACTCTGATTGCGAACTTATTTTCAGTGGAAAGCCCATGTGAATACGCCTCACGAGTCACGATGCTGACATATTGAGGGCGTCACACACACACACAGACTCAGACTCAGACTCAGACTCAGACTCAGACTCAGACTCAGACTCACACTCACACACACACACACACACACACACACACACACACACACACACACACACACACACACACACACACACACACACACACACACACACACACACACACACACACACAGACTCAGACTCAGACTCAGACTCAGACTCAGACTCAGACTCAGACTCAGACTCAGACTCAGACTCAGACTCAGACTCAGACTCAGACTCACACTCACACAGACACAGACACAGACTCAGACTCAGACTCAGACTCAGACTCAGACTCAGACTCAGACTCAGACTCAGACTCAGACTCAGACTCAGACTCAGACTCAGACTCACACTCACACACACACACACACACACACACACACACACACACACACACACACACACACACACACACTCACACACTCACACACTCTCACACTCTCACACTCTCACACTCTCACACACACACGCACACGCACACGCTCACGCTCACACACACACACACAGAGACACATAAACCGATTTTACAGACAATCAATTTTTTTTCGTACTAGGTTAGAATTCATTTTTAAATGAAAAATTTTTCAATTTTATTACATTTACCTACCTATAGGCTGAACTGCATATCTTGTAGGTACATTGCTATTCATCGAAGATTTGTGAACAATGTTTATTTCAATAGGTTCAATAATATGTTTGGAAAATATTGGTTCAATAACATAACAATATTGGAAACGAATGTCCTCTTCCATTGTTTCGTAGAAAATCAAATAAATATTGGTAGGTACATAAGAAGGATTATCTTACCTACTCGTATTTCTATGAATGCCTATATTGGATTTCATTGCATTTAGTTCGTTTAGCATGATTAATTTTGGTTGTGAAGTAAAGAGAAGTGAAGTGATTTCTTCAGTAAAAGGTGGTACAGACATACAGACCTGTATTATAATTATATAGATGGTAATAGAATAAAACACGTAGACCTATTGTTAGCTTCTAGAGGGAAGTTCTAAGTTTTACTATTAGAACTCGAAGTAGATAAATATGCTGTATTCTTACCTACGTAATAATAATTAGAGAATTCAAGATGCACCTACGAGAATGTAGAATAATTATGAATGTTTCCTTACGCGTATGTTCCGTCTTGGCTTTCTACTGTAGGTTTTAATAAGAATAAAATCTTTTTTTTACATTTAAACAAACTTTACACAAAGGCTTTTAAATTCAAATGAATCTATCACTAGCGAAGAGTTTCAAATTAATAAATCAAGGTTAAGTAATAAATAGTTTAATCTGAGAGGATAGTTAGATGATGCAATCAATGTTGGCAGTTGGCACCTAGTTGCTTAGTTGTAGGTATTATGCCTTATTATTGAGTACAATTGAATAGTCACAGCCAAAGAATCCAAAGAAAATCTTGGACCTATATCACAATAATGCAACTGACACCAAAATATTCCAACAAAAATAACTTAAGACAGTAAATTAACAACGATTTCTTCATTCGTTATCAAACCACACAAGTCCACAAATGTGTTGAGTTGTCTATAATTGTCATAGTTGTTTAGTTCTTCGTCCAATCCATAGACATTTATGTATCGAATTTCATATGTCCAGATTGCCATACCAATATCGCATATTGGGTCAAAGTCATTGCCATCGGCTGTGATGGTCAAGTTGGTATCATCGGCCTCAAATATTAAGCTCATTTGATTCGTTATGAACTGCTTTCCTGATGCTTGGCAAATAGTCATAGTTTCGTTGTCAGTGGTGCATTCCAAGGCTATAATGAGCGAGAACGGTGTGAGTTGAGTGTTCTCGGCGGTCTGATGTGCCTCCTGAAACACAAAATGAAAATAATTTAAAGTCATCGAACTATTACGCTTAGAATGGAAGTTTCTAACTTTCCGCTCGAAACGTAAGCTATAAACCAACCCATGTGTGCCCTGTAATTACATTTGCCGACACGCACACAAGCGCATGAGTACCTTGAGCACTGACGCGACGATAGACGTATCGAGCCTGTTAAGGCCCGTTAAAAACGGCTTATCGCCGCGTCGACGACTGCCTTTCTTTACCTATTTATTCTAAGTTTAAAGTATTTCGGTGGGTGACCAAATTCTTGGTGGTAGATAGTAAATAACTTGATATTTTCGTTATAAACTTCCCGTGATATCGTGAATCTCAAATATTGAAATAAGTATTATCTCCACGTTCTATGGCTTCTTGATGAGAATGCTATAGTTAGTTTTTTAAGTCATAGAGGTTTAGGTACCTAATCGGATTAAAATTCCACTTTCTTCTATGAATACTTGAAAATGAACATAAAAATATAAAAAAACTCTGAAATCATGAAAGAAAATAAATAACTTGATATTTTCGTTATAAACTTCCCGTGATATCGTGAATCTCAAATATTGAAATAAGTATTATCTCCACGTTCTATGGCTTCTTGATGAGAATGCTATAGTTAGTTTTTTAAGTCATAGAGGTAGGTACCTAATCGGATTAAAAATCCACTTTCTTTTATGAATACTTGAAAATCAACATAAAAATATAAAAAACTCTGAAATCATGAAAGGAACAGAGATTATTATAGTACCGTCACATTATATTTGACCGGAAAATCTTGGAAAATATTATTAAAGTGTATTGAAATGAACTACAATAGTAGCGAGAGAAAACGCCGGGCCATGGCTTAGTCGCGTAAGCGGCATATTGTGATGCGACAAGCAGGGACTGAAAGCGGTAGAGCATACCGGTACATACCACCGTTATCATACCGGTACAAAATAGGTACCGAAATCTCAACCTTTATAAAAGATACCTTTATTTAACCGCTTTGCGATTTCGGTACCGAAAAAATACGAAAAGGTGCGCGCGCGGGGGTGAAGAATTTGACCACGTGCCGCGCGCCGCGCGTCCCCCGCTTCCCGTCGGTTCCTGTGTTTGTTAAAACGTAAGGATTTTAAGAAATTCCAAATGCTAATTTTAATCTAAAAATAAGAATATTAAAGAATATAGAATGCCGAAGTGGTGGGATTCATTCAACGGCACATCAAAGTAAAGCCTTATTAGATAAAAATATCGATATAAATAGCGGTACCGAAATTTTATTTCGGTACCGAAATTTTATTTCGGTACCGGTAAACTGAAATATAAAGGTACAGAAATAAAGAGGTACCGAAATGAAGCGGTACCGAAATTATAGGTATTTAAACAATTCGGTACTTTTATTAAAAGGGTAGGCCCATTACCGCTAAATAAAACTACCATTAAATTCCGGTTATTCAGTCCCTGGCGACAAGTGACATTCATGTCGATTTCATTAGCAATTTTGCAACTAAATCAAACTATCACACTAATATTATAAAGGCGAAAATTTGTGTGTATGTATATATTACTATAATTATGTTACCTACTCTATAACATCGCAACTACTGTACCGTTGACTGTTGAAATTTTGAATGAAATTCAAATTCAAAATTCATTTATTCAAAGTAGGTACACTGTACACTTTTGAACGTCAATTTAGGAACAAGCAATGGTGATAATTACTTACGGAAACTTAAAACTAAAGCTACGAGGGTTCCAAACGCGCCCTGGTCTGAGAAGAGCCCACAACAAACTCAGCCGGGTTTATTTTTTTTATTATCACCATCTTACAATATGGTATAGCCATAAAAATTATTTGAACTGTTGGCTTTTAGAGCAATCTATGTCCATGGATTTTTGTCATTAAAAAAATCTTTTAAGCTATAGTAAGATTTTTCAATGAAGATAGATTATGCCTTAACACGTAGGCTGGTTACTTTTATTCTGGAAAATCCACAGTACCCACGGGATTTTGATAAAACCGAAATCTATAGCTAGAGCTATAGGTAAATTACTATAGCAAACTTCCTTGAAAGTAGGTATAAAGGTTGGAAAAGGGAGCGGGAACGGGAATCGGAAATCCACGATTCCCTCGGAATTTGTGAAAACCGAAATTCACGCGGGCGAAGCCACGGGCAGAAGCTAGTTAATGATAAATGGCGTTTTGGTGATTGATCGAACCACCATTAACATCCCATTGCAAGGCACACTGCACAAGCACTCTTATAAATATAGAGGGATTTTAGAGTGAGCTTAGACCCGCCACGCTGCTCCAATACGGGTTGGCGGGAATCACAATCGATCGCGGCATCGCTCGTAAACACGACACACGAAATTACCTACACCTTTTGTGATTAAGGCAACAAGCCCAGTCGTATCTAGTAGTAGTAGGCTTTAGTACGTATAATACCTGTATTGTATATCTGGCGATATTGAGTAGATTTTAATAAAATATCTATAAATATGATAATATTATAGGCACCTGCCTACCTACGCACCTTTAAAGTCGTACGACCTTCCAAAAGTAGAACCCATATTGAAATCGAATCTTTTGTTTTCGAGTGAAATAAAAGTATGAAAATTGGCAATAATCGTCTTCTTTAATTGAAAATCTATTTTTATTCTTTTCGTAAACATATAACTTTCATTGTACTGAATTCACAGAAATTGATGTGTATTATAGAAATAGGTAGACTTTATGGCCTTTATTAAACTTACCTTTTGATAAATTAATATTGAACCAGCTCTGATAAA
Organism: Melanargia galathea; assembly: GCA_920104075.1. Lineage (NCBI taxonomy): Eukaryota > Metazoa > Arthropoda > Insecta > Lepidoptera > Nymphalidae > Melanargia > Melanargia galathea. The sequence goes on along the minus strand of OV049874.1, from coordinate 13,991,498 downwards.
TGATAAGAAATCTGCTTCAGCTGTCATCATGGTTACAGGATCACCTTCGTTACCTTCGAGCTTGAGTCCACTCCAGAGTTCATACCATGTTCCAGGCGGCAGCCACATATGCACATGAGTTTGGACAGGTGTTAAGTTTGGAGCTATCAATAGACTGTCTCCCACACTAAACTGAGTGTTAATACTATGTAGAGCTTCCGATAGTGGGAACTGATAGAACATTGGACGAAGTAAAGGACCTTCTTGAAGTGTAGTATAGAAGTAGGGCAACAACCCAAGTCTCATATTTAACGCTCCGATGATTATACTCCTTTTTGTTCCATTAAATGCCGTTGGATATCTCATAAATTCCCTGGAATGTATCTTAAGCATAGGGAAGTATGTCGCTGCCAGGTACCATTTAACACAGAGACTTGATTGGGTTGTTTGGTTAAAGTTCTCGGTGTCACCACAAACTGGACTTGACCACAGCCAGTGACCAGAAATTCCTCCAAGAGCAGCGGCAATTAGTTCTCTGTGTAGATTAGTCCACGATGCGTCTATATTTTGTCTGTTTATGGCCAAGCCGCCATTCATCCATAGACTACTAGACCAGATTGGTGTTGTGTTGTCTTTCCTGGCGAAAGCTTGGGCGAAATCATTCCCGTAAACATTATGTTTGAAAAGATATAATTGGTTGTCATTAACGAGTGTTAAGTTCCATTGTGGTGTATTAGCAAAGGCGTTTTCAAAGTGCTGTAATATAAAAATTATTTGATTAATAGTAACAAAAATAAGGAATACATCGTGAGGAAACCTGCAATACGGTGAAGGAAAACATCGTGAGGAAACCTGCATGCCTGAGAGTTCTCCATAACGTTCTCAAAGGTGTGTGAAGTCTGCCAATCCGCTTGGCCAGCGTGGTAGACTATGGCCAAAACCCTTCTCACTCTGAGAGGAGACCCGTGCTCTGTAGTGAGCCGGTAATGGGTTGATCATGAGCATGAACAAAAATAATAATCAATGTACTTACTAGTTTTTGAAATAAACTTTACCTCACTGAAATACGGCAAATACATAGCAGTTTCATTCATTTGTTTCTCCGACGTGTCTAATGGCCAGTTATTTTGTAGCACCAAACCATCATACTGGTCATAAGCCCACAAGTCGTTTAAGAATTCGTCAGAATCTTCGTTATGACTCGGGTATAACACTTGGGTATCATTTATTTCTCCTGTATATATTTCAAGTGTGTTTGCACTACGATACATAATTTCTTCGTAAGTCGGTATGATTCTACAACCTTCTCTATCTACCCTTTCTACAGTTTTGTTACCGTCTTCAATCAGTGTCTCATTGACGTCTTCTTCAAAATGACGTATCTGTTAAATTAACAATTAAGTTTTGGCATCGGAATTCGCAATCTTATTACTTAGATACGTAGATCTTATACGATATTTTACGTAGCTAAGGGCCTGTTTCGATATAATAATATAATATAATAAGAATAAGATAGAATTAAGAATTAATGTACCTAATTGATAAGGAAAATAAAAGGCTTTATTATTATTATTATTATTAAGGGCCTGTTTCACCACCTTCTGATAAGTGCCGGATAGCCTAAACGTAAGTTTTGTCACTTTCAACTTTTGTCTTTGTCACTCGACATAAAGTACTACCTAATATGTCGAGTGTCAAAGACATAAGTTGTGAATAAGCTACCCGACACTTATCAGAAGGTGGTGAAACAGGCCCTTAGTAGTTTAAATACATAATATGCATAGGTACTAGTACTATTAAGTCAGCGTGCTGCGCAATAGTGTCCCAATTTTTATAAATAGGAATACTCTTAACACGTGATAACAGTTACTTTGATAATGCAAAAAAATAAAAATGGTTATTATTGGATTAAAAATAAGTGTATTTATTCCGTTTCTTGTATTATTATATTTATTTCGCAGAAAGTCCATAAATATCAGATCCAATAAGGTTACTTACGTAAGGAGAAACATGAGGTACAAATTTTTTACCAGCTTCTTTGACAATATTTGCTCCGCTGTTCACTATATCGATATTGCTTATATTGCTAGTCTTGCATTGATCGCTGTTGAAGACTATAGACCCGTGGCCGCAGTGGCTATCGAACGGCATTCGATTCTCCGTGGCATTAGATATGAAGCTATCTAGGTCTAGATCTGGAACATCACTGGAACGACATAAATGACAAATATGGAGAAAAGAGAGGTTTATTAATCCGTCATTGTTTCTCATTAGCCCAGTGCTCCGGAAATCTTGATTTTTATCATGTTTTTATGACGAATGAAACCTTTCAAAACAACCGGCTGGGAGCATTGTCGTTTTCTGATAAATATTGACTTAACGCTTACTCAAGTAAACGCGTTTTGCTTATGTATGCCAAAAGTTAGACTCAAGACTGTAGCCAAAAATTATAGGACGCTACGTCTTTTCTTAGTCAGGAGGGCATTGAACTAGGGAAAAAAAAAGTGCTTTTAATGCTATAAGCTTTAGTTAATGATTAACTTTAATAAGATGCTTACAGACTTTGTCAAGTAATCTAAAATATCATCAATCATCTTACCTTTTTTCTCTACCATCCCTACAAATAATTAGATTGTAATAATCTTATCCAACTTCAGGTACTTAACTCACACAAATTAATGCTGCTAATATTGTAATAACCTTAATTAGGTTTCAGTTCAGTGTAATAGAACAATAGTTGAGCTTTGCCGATTCATACTTTGATAAACGATATAAGGGATAAATACATAATCTATCTAATATCTATACATATAATAAAATCGTAGAATTGCCGTATCTGTACATTGAAGATTTTTGCAAAATAATAACTGGGGGATGTTAGGGATAAGTAATAAAACGTAAAAAAGCTATTTTTGAAATTTTTGTCTGTTTATCTGTTTGTCTGTTTGTCTGTATGTTTGTGCGCGCATCACGTAAAAACTACTGAATGGATTGAAATGAAACTCGGTATGATTTAAGTTTATACTATGGAGTAACATATAGGATACTTTTTATCCCGAAATTCAGCACGGTTCCCTTGGGAGAGGGGATGAAAGTCAAAATGTGTACTTAGCTGTAATTCGTTGTGGTCCGATTTCATATATTCTTTTTTTGTTAGAAAGTAGATACTTTAAAGACTACTGGCTCATCTCTGAAAGGCTGGACCGATTTTGATGGGACTTTCACTGGTGAATGTTTACATTTTGATGTACCTAAACATCCGTTAGTGAACTTTTAATAGTTTTTAGCAAGGTATAAGCTCACAGGAGCTTAGGAAAAACAAAATGATTCCCACGGGATTATTAAAATCAATATCCACGCGAACGAAGTCGCGGGTATCCGCTCGTATGATAATATAATTATAACATAACATACATGTACATATTACTTTAATAATATCCGATATCCGAGCTAAGTAATAATTGTACCCAATATCCAAAATAGCCGAATGATAGGAGTATGTTGGAAATGTGCCTAATTAGGGAAAATTTTTAATAACCGTTACATTCAAGCGAATAAAACGTTCAAAAATAAAATAAAACGTTAAAAAAAATTATCTTAATATTGTTCGTTAGCTACTCGTATTATTTCGAAAAAAAAAATGTTTTTGCCGAACATTTAACTAGCTTTTAGAACTATAGCTAACTTGACTTCGTCCGCGTGAATTTAGGTACTTAGAACAAAATGTTAGTTCATATAAACTTTATCATCCCTTAAAACCCTTTAGGGATGGACTTCATAAATCCCTCCTTAGCGCACCTCGAAAGACTCAAGGAATATTTCCATCTAGTTTCAAATCTCTAAATCCACCAATTTAGGCTACATATACATTCTCTGTCAGTCAGTTAGTTTTTTACAGATATATAAGAAGATTCAAGGTTCATAAATATGAGTATGAACAAAGCATACCTGCAGACATGGATACCCAGCATCCAATATTCCAGTTGTTTATAATGCCCTATCATTTTCATCACGTCTTCCATAATCCCCTTTGGCTCGGGGCCGACAAACAAATGAAACTTCAATCCGAAATTTGTTATACTACGCACAACAATTTGATCGCCGGGGTGAATGAAGACCTCTGTAGGCTCACTTACATCGATCAACAGCCCATGAAACGATGTATTGATCTTGGCGAATATTAATGGGATAGAACTTATGTCTCCGTCGTGGCTGTATATGACTTTAGTAGTGTTTCTCTTTAGAGGTATCTCTCCTAGGCCGTACAAGGTCTCATTTGTCAATTTAAATGCTATCTCCCAGATGTTATCGGACGCAATTAGTGGTCCTCGTGCAGTATCGAAAATGGTGCCTTGTGATGCGTTGACAACGATATTTATCTCTGGAGAGCCAACCTCATAGGAATACTCCTTGTCATCTATACGTTTGCCGGACATGGACGTATTTTGTGAATTGTAAAACGTTAGAATCATGTGCGTAGCCGATTCCTCGCTGACGGAGAGCCTTACTTTCGGGATGCTGTTTTGATTGGAAAACGGCACCGTCGCTATTCTGGGATGCAAGACGACATTTTCGCTCCACGCCTGATCTATGATGTAGGAAAATCTCGACGGAATCCGGTGGAAGCACATTTTCAAGTGGCGGTCGTAGCAACACTGAGGGTGGCACTCTTCCTGGGGCATCTGGCCAACGCCACAAGCGAGCCTGGTCTCTCTCGGAATGAGGCAGGAGCCGATGGAGAACCCATCAGACGGTGGTAGGTTTAGTGCCGTGAAGAAGTAGAAGTGATACAAGAGCAGTGGAGCTGCTATTCCTAACAGTAGGAACACTATTGTGACTTTCAGAGGTCTGTTCAATAGGAGCCGATCGTACCATTTTATATCTGTAAGTAAAACAAAGGATAATATAATTTAATTAATTCATGATTGATCATTTCATTTTCATCAGCCGTTGCTGGCCCACTACAGGGCACGGATCTCCTCTCAAAGAGAAAAGGGTTTAGGCCGTAGTGCTAGCCAACTGCGGATTGGTAGACTTCACACGCCTTCTAGAACATTATGGTATATATAGATATTGATTAGATTTTGTTAAAAGTTGCTGTAGTTATCCAATTAAACTATTTTAAACTAACTTCTAAATTGAGGAGGTTGTAGTAGAAGATTGGTAGAGTTACGTTTCTTCGATGTTTATTGTTTACGCATAACTCTTAATGGGAAACTGAATGATTGATTAGTTGATGGGTTGAATGAACTTCGTACACAAGTCGTATTTCGTCGACAAGTTCATGCCTTAAGATTACTATAGATTTGATAAATATTGTTGGAGACAGAGGATGGAAGATAGTAAACTAATTGCGATTAGTACAATAGTGTAGTAAAAGTAGAATTCATTTAACCTCTAACAATAAATACATTACAATGTATGATATTATAGCAAATTGAAGTCAATTAGTTTTTTTTAATACGATTTTATAATCATATTAATAAACTAGCTGACCCCCGCGACTTCGTTCGCGTGTTTATAGGTTTTATATACCTAGGATCGGAACGAATCCCATAATTCTTTTATGTACTTAAACTAAATGTAGCCTAAGTTACTCCTTATAACAACACCTATCTGCCATTGAAAGTTCAGTTAAAATCGATCCAGCCGTTTCTGAGATTAGTTGAAACAAATAGACAGACCGACAAACATAAATTTAAACGTACGCCAGTTTAAAATAAGCCGTACGTACAAAGATCCGGGTCCCATGTTATTTGAACCCAATAAATGTCTGTCATTTCTGAACTAACAAACCTATGACCTTGAAATATTTACGGGATAATATATAAAGTACTACCTTTCTAACAAAAAAAGAATGATTGAAATCGAACAACGCGTTAATGAATTACAGCTAAATACACGTTTTAACTTTCTTCCCCTCTCCCTAGGGAACCCTGCTGAATTTCGGGATAAAAAGTATCCTATAACCTACCTCGGAGTATAAACTCAAATCGTACCAAGTTTCATTCGAATCCGTTCAGTAGTTTCGGCGTGATGCGCGGCCAAGATACAGACAGACAGACAGACAGACAGACAGACAAAAATGAAAAAAATTACAGTTTTGGTTTCAGTATCGATTATAGAGTGCCCTCCAATAAAAATTTTCAAAATATCTTCAATGTACAGAATTGGATCTGTTACAGTTTTATTATATTATAGATATAGATTATTCTAGCACTTACTGTTTAGTTTTTCGTATGAATAAAAAACTTCAGATCCAAACAACTCTTCCTTAGAATCGCTAATGTGAGGAATCATTTTCAATTTTCAGATATTTATAACTTCCACTTGAAAAATTAATGTCCTTTTGTCTGAAACATAACGGTACATAAATAACCGAAACCTTGTCCGCTTTATGGAAGTAAAATGTTACAAATTGCAAGATTACCACACAAATTGAATCCTAAATTCGGACGAATACGTAATTCGACATCTGTAAAACACTTAACACTTTTGCCCCTGTTTAATGAATACCGAATAACGTTACACACCAACTTTAACTTTCAGCTCTGTTTAATTACTTGGAATGAGAGAAATTAATTGTTAAATGCACAATTACAATTAAATTCGTTGTGCAAATATGCGAACACTTGTTTTCGTATACACAATCAACTATTAATGTGTCTTATCGGAATGATTATTATTATTATTCATTATTCATTGTACAATATTGACGCTTACTGGACATCACTTATCAGCAAAGTTATTCTGATTTAATTGCTAGATAAAAACAGATAAGATATATTTTTAAACCAATCCACTCATCCTTCAACTGTTAAGGGTTGATCACGATGATGATGATGATGACGATGATGATGACTGTATGAGGCTTATCACACTGCAGAGCGCAACGGCGACTGTAGCAGTTCTGATCTTTTAGCGATGGGCCAACACTAAGAGGAACTATGATATACGCACGCTCCATGTTGTGATCGCCTTCATACAGTTCCTTGTATCCATACATAAATATATACAGTTCCTTGTAATACAGGGAACTGTATGTGCGGAGCGCGACCAACGCGTCCAACGCGTGTTGTATGCTCACGCGTCCAACGCGTGTTGTATGCTCACGCGTCCAACGCGAGTTGTATGCTCACGCGTCCAACGCGTGTTGTATGCTCCCGCGTCCAACGCAGCGCTTCGCTGTGGCCAGTTTTATGCATCGCTTTTAGCTACCCCGCATTCGCTACCCCGCACTGTAAAATTTCGTCACGCAATTTTTATTCGCTCGGTTTATTTTCCGTATTTTAGTAATTAATTTTTTGAATTTTAAATCGCAAGTGCACGCATCTTCATACATTTCCATATTATGTCATAGCATTCTGCTATAAAATCGCGCGATTTTTCGCAGTGCGGCCTTAGGGCCAATTGTATGACAGACGGTGAATATGAACACCAAATAACTAAAAAGCTAAGCGGGTCGAGCTACACAGTATTTGTACCTCCATAGTTAAGGATGTTTAAAATTTCTTTTTTCTACACGCGTCGAATTGTTTTGTAACAAACGGACAATAAAAAATTTCCAACACCTTTTTTTAAATTCAAAGCAGGTTTTGAATTGAGCTTTTAAAGGGCTTTGAATATTTTGTCCTACCTACCAGTCCGCCATTTTCCTTTTTTTTTCAAATTAACGGCCACGCATAAAACCTGTCTAAATATCTCGAAAACACTCTCGTGTCACTTTACAAGATTTTGTCTCATAACAATAGTTGTTTGTACGAGTATTCATGCCAGCTTTTGAGTTATGCAGGTTTTATGCGTGGTAGTTAATTTAAAAAAAAAACACCGGCCAAGTGCGAGTCACACTCGCGCACCGAGGGTTCCATACTCCAGAAGTATAAGTATAATCTGTTTTCGTTAAAATCTTTTGCCCATATCTTTTTATTGTGTGGACTCAGGACCTTAATTTTTAAACACCTAGTAGGGACTATAGACCTTAGTATCCGGTATAAATTTCAACTTGCTAGGTCTACCCGTTTCTGAGAAAATCGGTGGTGACACACGGACAGACGGACAAGAAAGTGATCTTATAAGGGTTCCTTTTTTACCTTTTGAGGTGCGGAACCCTAAAAAAGAAGGAAAATGGCGGACTGGTAGGTAGGACAGGCTCCATACAAAAATATTCAAAGCCCTTTTGCTGTTGTTTCATACATAAACATTATAAACGTGGCGTTGAAATATTTTTAGTTCACTATACGAGTAGGTACATAAAACCAGTGTAGATACAGGGAGATCATTCACTGCAGTGGTAGATAAAAGGTAATTGTCATACCCTGATTGCACGACGTGACTCAACGAGTAGGTAAGTTTCATAATATTAATAAGACTAGCTTCGTCTTATTATACGAGATAGAAGCTACGGTGGTATGAACTAGAACATTAATTACCTGTGTTTTGCTTTTGCTTGAAGGTTCCTTCATGTTATTAGAATAAAATTAATACTATGTCTCACTACAAAATGTCTTCAGTTATATTTTGCTCGTGCCTTTCATTCTTTCAGTAAGTATATACTTTAAATAGGCAAGTGCAATTTCCTGACATAAAAATTTTATGTCAGGAAATTGCACTTGCCTATATATTTTAAATTTTTATTATATCTGAATATAATAAAAATTATTTTCCTAAAACTGAATTCAAACACCACTAAAATAAAAATAAAAATAATAAAAATAATAATTTTTATATGTAGGTACACGTAAGTTGGACGAGAGTCGTGCGTCGGTTTTGTCGTTTCTTCTTATGCCAAAATTTACGCCACCAATGAAATATTTATTATCAGTTATAATTGATGAAAATACTATAAGGTTTTTGAAGGATTCCTAAGTTTTAAGAGCCAGTGTTTATTCAAAGCTTTGTTGGGGTCAGTTTCGCGAATATTTACGCCCAAGTATGCAAGATATTTTCATAACAAACTGCATTCCTAGCGGTAATGTACTAACAGAATGAAAACTGATTCAAATATTTTACGCAAAAGCTAGTGAGTAAGAATTTGCTCTTATCTTAGATCGTTTTTTCCTACATCCTTCTTTTACACACATACGTACATTATCTATACATATAATAAAATCGTAGAATTGTCGTATCTGTACAATAAAGATTTTTGCAAAATAATAACTGGGGGGTGTTAGGGATAAGTAATGGAACATAAAAAAGCTATTTTTGAAATTTTTGTCTGATTGTCTGTTTGTCTGTTTATCTGTTTGTCTGTTTCTCTGTATGTTTGTGCGCGCATCACGCAAAAACTACTGAATGGATTGAAGTGAAACTTGGCACGATTTAAGTTCATACTATGGAGTAACATAATATAGGATACTTTTTATCTCGAAATTCAGCATGGTTCCTTTGGGAGAGGGGATGAAAGTTAAAATGTGTACTTAGCTGTAATACATTAACGCATGGTCCGATTTCATTCTTTTTTTGTTAGAAAGGGGATACTTTAAAGATTACCGGCTTATCTCTGAAAAGGCTGGATCGATTTTGATGGGACTTTCTCTGGCGGATGTTTACATTTTGATCTACCTAAACATCCGCCAGTAAAATTGTAACAGTTTTTAGCAAGGTATGAGCTCAAAGGAGCTTAGGAAAAACAAAATGATTCCCACGGGATTTTCAAAAACCAATATCCACGCGAACGAAGTCGCGGGTTTCCGCTTGTTATACATATAATAAAATCGTAGACTTGCGGTATCTGTACATTCAATATTTTTGCAAAATAATAACTGGGGGATGTTAGGGATAAGTAATAGAACGTAAAAAAGCTATTTTTGAAATTTTTGTCTGTTTGTCTGTTTATCTGTTTGTCTGTATGTTTGTGTGCGCATCACGCAAAAACTACTGAACGGATTGAAATGAAACTTGGCATGATTTAAGTTCATACTACGGAGTAACATATAGGATACTTTTTATCCCGAAATTCAGCATGGTTTCCTTGGGAGAGGGGATAAAAGTCAAAATGAGTATTTAGCTGTAATTCATTAACCCGTGGTCCGATTTCATTCATTCTTTTTTTGTTAGAAAGGAGATAGTTTAAAGATTACCGGGTAGTCTCTGAAAGGCTGGATCGATTTTGATGGGACTTTCAGTGGTGGATGTTTACATTTTTATCTACCTAAACATCCACCAGTGAACTTTTAACAGTTTTTAGCAAGGTATGAGCTCAAAATAGCTTAAGAAAAACAAAAAGTTCCCGCGGGATTTTTAAAAACCGATATCCACGCGAACGAAGTCGCGGGTGTCCGCTTGTTATACATATATTTTGGTAGAAATGGGTTGAGTGATTTTGCTTTGAAGCATAAGACAGGTATTTAACTAAACATCATTAATATTCCCTTTTTCCTCTTTTAGGAGTGGGTCCGTTTGCTGTCCCACGAGTGATGTTAAAAACCAGTACACACGTGTTTACTCTAAGCTTTCGAGGCTTCTATATAATAATATTTTTTCCTTTTAACTACCTCAAAAGGTAAACAAGTCGCTTCCCGTAAATAGCGTTTGTAAAGTGCTATGAGTTTACACGGTGTGACGTTGGTAGATACCGCAAACTAATATTGAAAGCTACAAGGGAAATATAAATTTCAGAATGTTGGTTTATTTTCCTTAGCTTTTGAGCAAGCTAATAATGAATGATCATCATCATGATCAACCCATTACCGGCTCACTACAGAGCACGGGTCTCCTCTCAGAGTGAGAAGGGTTTTGGCCATAGTCTACCACGCTGGCCAAGCGAATTGGCAGACTTCACACACCTTTGACAACGTTATGGAGAACTCTCAGGCATGCAGGTTTCCTCACGATGTTTTCCTTCACCGTTAAAGCAAGTGATATTTAAATACTTAAAACGCACATAACTCCGAAAAGTTAGAGGTCGAACCCACGACCTCCGATTAGAAGTCGGTCGTCCTAACCACTAGGCTATCACAGCTTGATAATGAATAATGAATACTGAAATCTATACATATATTATTTAAATATATAAAAGGAAAAGGAGACTGATCTAGCAACGCACAGCTTAAACCACTCGACGGATTAGGTTGAAATTTGGCATGCAGATAGCTATTATGAAGTAGACATTTGCTAAGAAAGGATTTCAAAAAATTCAACCGCTAAAGGGGTTAAATAAGGGTTTAAAATTTGTATGAGATTTATATGAATCCACGCGTACATCAGCTCGTAGACTATATTCAGACAGGACACGTTCTTTTTAGTACTATGTAGGTAATCTGCCAGTGTCTAAATCGATAAACAATTTATGATGGTTGTTAACCAAAGAAAAGAAATAGATGACGCACGGTATGATATTCCTTCGTATGAGTATCAAACAAAGCATTGTATGTAATAGAAAGACCGTCGGTGATAGATGATTGATATTACTCTCACTAATAACCGAGATAATATTATTTATGTACATATGTACTTTTATTTTTGGACTTATTTTTCCTATTCATCTATGCCGTAGATATATAAAACAGTACACTGATTAACTAACTCACTGACTGACTGATTGACAGACATACATACGTACAGCCTAAACCTAAGTACCTAGCCTACCTAGCTAAACCTAAGTACCTAAAAAGTAGGAAATATTCCTTTTAAACACCCTATAAGGTGTAATAAAAGTGTGGTAAAGATTTTATAAGGAAACATTTTTGTAAAACATAAATCAAGTGGATATATATTTTGACTTCACGACAAGCTGGTACTAATTTTTATTATTACCTTATAAATTATAAACATTATAAGTACAATTCCATTTATTTATCTAGCTAGGCTTGTTGGGTTGAAAATATTTTTTGAGTAAAAAGAAGTTTAAATATTTCAAACTCCCCGGGTCTATTTCAGAAACCATTATCTCAAAAGCTGTAACCTTTGTGTAATTTTAGGCCTGTGTTCTTATCAACACTTATTTAACTTCTAATAAATTATCACAAAGTCAAAAGTAGGACGAACATTGTAAACCTTCAAAAGTGATATTACACTTCTACGAATATATATTTTATACCCGTCCTTCATTCAGCCCTCATTAAACTGCTTCAAATGTCCACTACGAGTTCAATAGCAGCTTTATTCGAGACACAGTAATCTTCTATTAGAAAAGGCTATTGTGAAAAAATCCATTCGATTCCTAGTAGATTCATTTCGTACCTAAGACAGTAATGGACAAAAGGCTCGAACGTGAATGATACTGCTGTAGGTACTTTTTTTAAATTTAGGTGTAGAAATTTAGTCTTTGGACTATGTATTATTTAGGACAAACGGACACCCGCAACTTCGTTCGCTTGGATATACACTTATTGGTTTTTAAAAATCCCGTAGGAGGGCATTTTCATTTTAAATGACACATGTTTTAAATTTGTTCCATTTTAAAAATTTATTAATTAAGGCTGCAAAAACTATGTAAACAGGTTATAAATTTAATAAAGTTTATGTTATTTATAAAAGTTTATTAAATAAATTTATATTTCTTGCTTAAATTGATATTTTTGTGAGTAGGGTGGTCAAAAATTGTCTGTTTTGTAACGAAAATAAAATCGCTATAAAAATAAAATAAACCAGTTAATACATTGAAAAACATAACTTTTGTTAACTTTGGGGCACATAAATATCAAATAACTATAAATATGAAGCAAATTATTCAAACTGAAAATACTATTTAACATTTTGTTTGGTTTTGTAACGAATTTGGTCAAAATAGAGTTTTATCTTTAACGTCACACTTTCAATTTTTTAGATACCCTAAGGATTTATGCTGTAATAAAAAGATTTTCACTTTAATTTTAATTATGACAAAAAATATATAGAATATATATGACAATTTCTAAGAAATTAAAAGAAAACAGAGCAAAAAGTTACAAAATGGACACGATTGTTACAAAACAGACATTGTAAGGAATAGTTCTTAATGTACCAAAAAATATAAAAAGTGACGTTTTTGAAGTGAAACTTCTTTAGCACCGTTGTAATAGGAAAATTCGATGAAACGAAAAAGCGACACCATTTTTAACCCCCGACGCAAAAACGACGGGGTGTTATAAGTTTGACGTGTCTGTGTGTGTGTGTGTGTGTGTGTGTCTGTCTGTTCCCCTGTGGAGCTCAAACGTGTGGACCGATTTGAATGCGGTTTTTTTGTTTGAAAGGTAAATTAGTCGAGAGTGTTGTTAGCTATGTTTGATGAAAATCGATCCAAGATGGCCGCTGCTACAAAATGGCGGATAACATGATTTATCACAACTCCCTCAATATGGGTATCAAATGAAAGGGCTTGACTAGTAGAATAGCACTATGTAAATCCAAGATGGCCGCCACCACAAAATGGCGAATGTCGGCGGTTTTTTAAATTTTCAATTTATACTTGTTGCCTGTAAAGTTAAAGTTGAGGTTGAAGTTAAGGTTATGGTTACGGTTAAGGTTAAGGTTATGGTTAAGGTTAAGGTTATGGTTAAGGTTAAAGTTAAGGTTAAAGTTAAAGATTTAGGTTACGGTTGCGGTCGAGGTCAAGGTCGAAGTCAAAGTCTAGGTTTAGGTTAAGGTTAAGGTTACTTTTTTGAAGTTTCATTTCTGCCGTGAATTGCACACACATGCGTTTTTTTTCTTAAATAAGAGATATTATATCTTTATCCATACTAATATTATAAATGCGAAAGTAACTCTGTCTGTATGTTACGCTTTTACTCCTAAACCGCTGACACGAATTTGATGAAATGTACAGAGATAAATTAGACTTAGAGAACATAGGATATCTTTTGATGCGAAAAAAGGCTGGAAGGGGAAGGAAATAGGGGATTAAAGTTTGTATAGGAGTCTGTCATCATGAAATTTTGTATTATGACACTTGATAAGAAATAATGAAACATTTGTTTAAGCATTTTTGATATTTTGACCTAGGGGGGGAAATAGAGTCCATAATTTTTCACAATCAATACATTTTCACACAGTTTGTAAGGAAATATCTTCAATGTATAAAAAAAATGAAACACTTTTTTTGTTTTTTATAATTTTATAATTATTCAAATCAATAACTAACAAACTCTGGACAACTCTTCAGATTATTTCTATTAACAAAAAAAAATATTTAGTGAAAAAATTGCAAGACTAACAAAATTTACCACAATCGGGTAGAAAATTGAACAAATATTTGCGTTACAAAACCAATGCGAAAACTAAGTAAAAAAAACTATTACATTAAATATAACTTCCGGCACGTAAGTCAAACGGTGACGTTCAAGTGCGCGCAGCGTCGTACGAGTGAGCGGGACACAATACGATTGGAGAGCCAATCAGCGCTTACGAGGGATCTGCGAGAGCTAATCAGTGTTTTTGTGACCTATTTATGTAGCGGTAGGTACTTGCGAAACCGCGCTCGCGACGACGCCGATACGTACCCTATAAGATTGTATTTAGGTAGTATAACAATAGCGCTAAATTTCGGAAGCGGTCTCCTTATACCCTGTATTTGAAAAAAATCCAATTCTTTTTTTATGTCGATGATATACATAAAACATCGACTCTGTCCATCACTTTAATAGACGCGCTAAAATAACAGACGAGGTGGACCGATGACATCAGAAGAGTCACAGGAAGCCGCTGGATACAAGCGACGCAAGACTACGCCGTGTGGAAGTCCCTACAAGAGACCTATGACCAGCAGTGAACGTCTATCGATTGATGACAATGATGATGATAGTTAATATTATTAAAGTGCCTGTATGCACAAACCCTTACTGTCTAACGCTACGAAACGGACGTTACAAAATTGCTACCGCTTCGAAAACAATTTAAATTTAAGCCAATTTAACACGATAAATGCTTTCATGATGTATTGTTTTTGGATAAAAGACATTCCAAGGCATGCATTTCACATAAGTAAACAGAAAGTTTAGACCTTAAAAATACTCAAGATGGCGCACAAAATGGACATAAAAGACGGTTAATTTGAATCACGAAAAATGTTTATTCATTTATAATGCTATCTGACGCTTTTTTCAAGTAGATTTATGCTTTTTGCAATAGTCTGATGCTGGGGATTGCAAGACTAAACAAAATTCCACAATTGGGTAAATAATCGAGCTAATATTATCGTTACAAAAGCGGACATGTCCGCAATGCGAAAAACTAGGGGACAGACTATAAAAATTAATAACACATTAACAGCAATGAGAACTATAATTATATTTGTCATATGATAAAGTACAAGAGTTTTGTTATTAAAGTAAGTAATCTCAACACTAGCCATCATATAAAAATATCCCACAAAATCAATCCAAAGTTGACCACCCAAAAAAGGGACAGTATGAAACTCGAAATTCGGCTAATTTCAAATGTGATTTTTACTAAAAAAAACTTATTTTATGTTGCTGCAAATATCGAAAACAGGATGTCTATTTCATATATTTTCAATATAAATTAAATTAATTACTAAAATGAATGTCTAAATATTTATTAAAATTATGCATTTAAAAGGACACCTCGAAAACAGCAATGTGCCATTTAAAGTGAAAATGCCCAGGAATCATTTTGTTTTTCCTAAGCTCCTTTGAGCTCATACCATGCTAAAAAACGTTAAAAGTTCACTGGCGGATGTTTAGGCAGATCAAAATGTAAACATCTCATCAAAATCGATCCAGCCTTTTAGAGGTTAGTCGGTAATCTTAAAAGTATCTACTTTCTAACAAAAAAAGAATGAATGAAATCGGACCACGCGTTATTGAATTACAGCTAAATACACGTTTTGACTTTCATCCCCTCTCCCTAGGGAACCGTGCGGAATTTCGGGATAAAAAGTATCCTATATGTTACTCCGTAGTATGATTTTAAATCGTACCAAGTTTCGTTTCAATCCATTCAGTAGTTTTTGTGTGATGCGCGCACAAACATACAGACAAACAGACAAACAGATAAACAGACAAACAGACAAACAGATAAACAGACAAACAGACAAAAATTTCAAAAATAGCTTTTTTACGTTCTATTGCTTAGGTATCCCTAACATCCCCCAGTTATTATTTGCAGTTCAAAAATCTTTAATGTACAGATACAGCAAGTCTACAATTTTATTATATGTATAGATACTTACAAATTATAAAAGGTATGTACGACGTACGTACATAACTTTCTTTCTATTTTGTATACCTTTATAGTTCCTAAGTTATCGTTATTAGTCAGTGATTGAGTGCGTGGTATTTGTTGCTTAAGATTTTTAATTATTACCTACTAACTGACGCTCGCGACTCGTCCATATGGGTTTAGGTTTTAAAATGTCGTAGTAACTCTTTAAGTTTTCGGTTACATATATTGTCCAGAGGGCAACCTGTCTCGGTGTCAAACTTCGTTAAGATCGGTTCAGCGGTTCAGTCATAAAAGCTGACAGATATATAGATAGAGAGACAGACACACTGTAGCTTTACTTATACAGATAAAAACAAAGAATGAGCTGTCGCGAGACACCCGATAGAAGCAAAGCTGTTATATCGTTCGTTTGTTGTACTTTTGGCTTCTGCTTGGGTTGTCTATCCAAACATCCGTCAAGAAGCTTCGCTTCAAAAAAATTTATTTACGCGTGTTTTTAACATCTCTTACTTATAGATAAACGTTGGGATTCCAAGGCGCTAGAATGGCGACATCGCACTAAGAAGCTTAGTTTTAGTAGACCCTTAACTAGTTGGGCGGATGTCATCAAACGAATCGCAGGGACAGCTTTGTACACAGCCATAACTAGTGATATTAACAAAATTAAAAAATACGACTGACCTGCTGTGACCCTGCTGCCCATTTATTTTCGAAAATTTGTTTTCAACTTTATTCTGTAATGCGGGACCATGGTCACCCCATCAATTTTTTTAATTTTACTAGCCTATGTCACCCAAAATAAGCTAAGGATAAATCCTTAGCTTATTTTGGGTGACATAGGCTAAAACTAAAAAACGATATATAGGCTAAAAAACGATATCTCATTCATTAAAATCGGTTCAGGCATATAGAAGTTATGGTGGAATATACAAACTTACATACATACATGAACCCTGAAAACAATATACCTACTCCTTTTTTCAGTCAGTCGTATAAAAAATGGCTTGAGCCTGTGGAGTGTGGAAAATCCTGTAAGAAACAGACCTAAATCCAACGTTGGACGTCTATCATTTCAATTAAACGTTAACTTTGACTAACTTGTAATTTGCTGGTTTAGATTAATTGTTAACATTGGCCTTACCTACCATATTATAAGAATTAAAAAATTATCCATATTTAACTGTATATTTCACTTTTGCAACATGATGGATTGTGCATTCCGCAAATTAGATTATTCGTCATCATCGTTGTCACCATCAATAGATAGATGTCCACTGCTGGACATAGATTTTTGTAGAAACTTCCACATGTCGTGGTCTTGTGTCGCTTGTATCCAACGGCTCCGTGCAACTCTTATGAAGTCGTCAGTCCGCCTTTTGGGGGTTTTGCCAACATTGCGAGGTCGCCATTCTAGTACCTTGGAACCCCAACGTCTATCGGTTTTTCGAACTATGTGCCCCGTCCATTGCCACTTCAGTTTTGCACTTCGTTGAAAGTATTTCATTGCTGAACAGTTATTAAAATCACCAGTGGGTTTTACAAATCTGCCTTCCATGGGTTTCTCACGCATCCCTGCACACCCTTAGTGGAAAGACAGCCTTTGTTCCAAACGGCTATTAGAGACAAATACCTACTTAATTAAAGTTTTCCTATTAGTAACACTTCAGAGAAAACTGTTCCAACAGTAAATTTAAAGTCAACAGTTTTAGTATAAAAGGTTAAGATCGCATTGGTGACATTGGCTCACTTTTGTACGTTTTTGTCCATCGTGCATCGGCCGCTAATTTCTAATGGACATTAAGTCATCATGTCTTGTTTTCTTTGTAGTTTTCCCATACTGAATGGGGTACAGAGTGCTTAGTCTCAGTTTGGAGCGCTCCAAAACTTTATAGTATACTATAAGTATACTATTGATCGAATCAGAATGACTTCAGAGTAAAATGGACCTAAAATAAGAGTCTTTGGGTTCATTTTGCTCTGAAGTCATTTGTGATTCGATCAATAGTACTTATATTATAGTATACTTTTAGTTTTGGAGCGCTTCAAACTGAGACTAAGCACTCAGCACTTTTTACTGAGCATAACGAAAAGATCTTGTGCGGAGAGGACAACATTTTCTAGCGTAGGCGTTTTGGTAGCTGTCACAGTCGGCTACGATGCTACGCCGAGCAGTCGCGTAGACCCAGCGCAGCTCTACGCTACAGCCTGAGCTACGAGATCGGGGAACGTTTAACTTTTATGAACTTGATAAATGAAAATTATTACCATGTGAAGAAGTGAACAGTGCTAGATATACAATGGTTATAGAAGTTAATTTTATAATCATCATTCAAGATAACTTTTAAATGCTTTTTAATAAAATTAGTCATTATAAAAAAAATATGCATAATTATTACGTATTAAAAAAAAAATTAGAATCATTAAAATGTTATGAAAAAAATAACGAATAATTCGTGAGCGTTAATTACATTTAATAAAATGTAATATTATGGTGTAATTAAAACATAAGTATAATTTTAATTATTTCTTATATAAAACCTCAGTTTATCATTTAACAGTGAAAATGGAAAACATTTCATCGGAAACGTCGGATCTCAATCAAAAGTTTTGGGAGTACTTCAGCACGGATCAAATCAACTTGAACATAAATGACACGGTGTCGAACACAGTGCCCAACTCGGACCAAGGGTTTGTTGTGGCGATATATAGTGCGTTACTCGTGGTGGGTGCAGTTGGAAATGTGACGGTGTTTGTGTCATTAGTGCGGTCGAGAAGGAGGAAGTCGAGGGTCAACTTACTAATGACACACTTGGTGGTGGCAGATCTTATTGTCATTTTCATCGGTATACCTCTTGAGGTACGTCCCTAACGCTATATAAGTATTATAACTTTGAATTTCCTGGTATTTTTAATACCGATTTTTTTATGTATTTAAGTAGGTATGTATTCAACCAGCGATAGATAAAGTTGAATAAATTTGATTAAGTTTATATTATAAACATGTACTTGTGTAAAAATTAATTTTTCATTTTAATTAAAATTTAAGAATTTATGTACTTATTCTCTTTAGGTAAAGACTGCGCAAATTCAAAATTATTCTAGAGTTCTGCTGTCAAATGAAGATGAATATTTTGCTAGAGGATTAAGCATTTGCCGAATATTCACATTCTAATTTTAAAATATACCTATATTATAATAAGTCTTCATTCCCTCTTTATTTGTGAAAGTGCTTTCAAGATGCTCCTCACCAAACCAGAAAAAAGCCCTCTTATGTCGTACTTAATGTCACTCTTGTGTCTTATTTGTGAAGTTAAGATGCCTCCTAGCAACTCATTTTCTACGCGAAATAATTTGCGGTAACAGTACGGATCTCTGGAAGTCTCTCCCAGGGAATATCCGTGATAGTCCATCTTTAGGTGTATTTAAGACGGACTATTTTTCCTTTATGTATTAGTTTTTAATGCATCCTATTTATATACCACTTGTATAATGTTTATATTATTTCTTACCACTTTGATATAATAATTATCGTATTTATAAATTTTTATTTAAAAGTTTGATTATATAAATATTAAAAGTATCTAACTTTGCTAACCTAGATTCATAACATAACATTCAAGAGCGTTTGGTAAAAATATCTTCTTTTCAGATAATTTGGCCTCGTGTACGTCCTTCCAATGTTTATGACTTTATTCATGAAAAAGAAAAAGTATTTTGACGAGAGAAAAATTCTCTTTGAGAAACCTGAGCTAATAAAGTCAATAATGAAACCCTATCACATGAATGGGTGGTGACTGGTGTTATAATGTTCCGACAAAGCTACGAGTATAGTGGCTATACCTATTGCAGATCGTTGGGCGTAAACTGACCCATCATCCTAATTGGTTAACGATCGTACGATTAAACGATGCGATTTCGTCGTACGATCGGACGAGGAATATATAACGACGATATATAGAACGACGATCGGATACGAATTAGGACGACGCCTGAACCTGATGTTTAGTCTCAGTCAGGGAACGTATCGAAAAGCTGTAATATGTAATGCAAAATGAACCCAAATACTTTTATTTTAAAGTCGTAATTCAAAACTTGGAATATTTATTTTACAACTTTTCTGCTTGGGGCACTGGTTGTAAACGAATTATAAATGTATTGGCGAACTCAAACCTTAAAAAAAATACGCGCCGAATTGAGAACCTCCTCCTTTTTCGAAGTCGGTTGATAAGCCAGTTTAGGTTCATTTTACTCTGAAGTCATTGTGTTTCGATCAGAGTGCTTAGTCTAAGATCGGAGCACTCGAAAACGAACTCAAAAACTATTGATCGATTTCAGAGTAAAATAGACCTAAAATGGCTTGTATTAAGGTTTGAGTTCGCCAATACATTCAACATTCGAACACAACGAGCGCCCCAAGCAGAAATGTTGTAAAATACATATTCGAACTATGGAATTACGACTTTAAAATACGAGTATTTGAGTTCATTTTGTTCTGAATTCACTTGTGATTCGATCAATAGTTTTCGAGTTCGTTTTCGAGTGCTCCGATCTTAGACTAAGCACACAGTAGTATTTAGTAAAGTTTTTGAGCTGTGCAAACTGAGATTAAGCATACTGATGCAAACAAATTGATCAAGTGATCTTCGAATATTCGGAAATATATCGACGTCTGCGTGAATTAATTATTCATGGCTCGACCAAGTATATTGTTATTGTTCATGAAGTGTTGTTTATATTTTTACTAGTGGATCCGGCAGACTTCGTCCTGCCCGGTGGTAACATACCGACATCAGCGTCACCTACCGAGACCCGGTAGGTTACCTGTACCTACCCGTTAATTGTGTTTTCAAACGATCCAGGAACCCATTGAAATATACACACAGCCGTTTAGGAGGAGTTAGGTGACACACACGTACAGAAGAATAATAATATATGTAGGTACGGGTGAGAGAGTTTACCGCATAACCGTATATAAGTGGTCGAACTAACACGACGTTGTTTTATATATAAGAAGATGTATTGCGTCGCTGTCGTAGCGACACTGCTTTCGATAGTGAAGAACTAAAATGTTGGCATGACTTTACCTATAGGTAGATGTAGGGCACTAGGCAGATAATATTTTAAGAAGCTCAGCGACTGTTACTTGTAGAAACTTGCATTTCCATATTCAGTACTTAACTTTACCAGAACTTTACTTTTTTGACATCCACTCACAGCTCAATTCTCTCTTTTTTTCGAAAATTATTAATTTGTGGTTAGAACTCAGCCGCAACGCAAATTTCCATAGTTAGATCTAGTCTTCACATTTTTTGTCGAGTGTCGGGAATATGGTAGAAATGTAGCTGCAAAGTGCTGGGGGTCCCCCGGAACCAGCAAAATTTTGAAAGTGGTCTATGAGAAAAATAAAGTCAGGGAACCTCTGCTCTAGAGCTTGGATCCGACGCAGTGAATCAAGTCCCCCCAAAAATTACTGAATATGTTCTCTTAATAACATAGGTACTCGCAAAGTGGATATTTTTCCGTAAAATGAAAGCATTTTAAGGCCTTACGTGGCGGTACGCGTCGTCAAATGAGAAACGAGATGTAAATGAATCCTGATGAAACATGGAAACTTACGTTAGAACATTATTCACTATGACGTATTATATTGTACAGTATGATAAAATTTTGTACAGATTTTTTTAAATTTATTTATTTTGTTTGTTACCTAATGTACCTGGACGCAAGAAACATTAAATAAATAAATAAAATTATTTTATTTCAGACGAATTGTCAATATTGACCTCATTTTCCATATTTCAGTTTTACAATCAGTACTATCAGTACATTATTATATATGGTATACATATCAGTACATTCAGTTTATTTTCATATAAATTAAAAATTTAAAAAACCCCCGACATTCGCCATTTTGTGGCGGTGGCCATTGGCCATCTTGGATTTGCATAGTGCTATTCTATTAGTCAAGCCCTTTCATTTGATACCCATATTAAGGGACTTGTGAGAAAATAATTATGTAATTCGCCATTTTGTAACGGTGGCCATCTTGGATCGATTTTCATCAAACATAGCTAACAACACTCTCGACTAGTTCACCTTTCAAACAAAAAAAACCGCATTCAAATCGGTTCACCCGTTTGAGCGCTACAGGGGAACACACACACACACACACACACACAAACACACACACACACACACACACACACCCAAACACAGACACGTCAAACTTATAACAAAAAAATATACACAAATATCATTTACTAGAGTAATCTAACCGACCTCAACCTGACCTCAGTTTCTTTACATAAAGAAATAAAATACAGACAGCAAATGTTTACTAAGTAAACAAACCTGCCTGAAACTTAATACTTGACCAATAATGCTTGGTATGTGTAGGAACATAATAATATGCAGAGTATTTTACATAACAGGGTCGCAATAGCCGCCCAAGCCTCAGCTATAAGCAAATAGAACCATAAAATAACCAATGATGGAGTCGATTGCCTTTTTTTTCTTTATTGGTTACAAAGATTTTTTTTAAATTATTTCAGCCATCTTCGGAGAAACTTCACGTTTATGTGAGGATGGCGAGTTCGCATGTATAAACAGAGTTATATTAAACACACAAAAACAATATATACTAAACAATGTAAATATGTATACTACTGCTACTACCTTTTATATGTATTACCTTATATGAATGCGTGAATGGTCATTATTGAAATCCTATCACCTGAATGGATGGTGACTGGTGTTATAATGTTCCGACAAAGCTACGAGTATAGTGGCTATACGTACTGCAGATCGTAAGGCATAGACTGATCCATCATCTTAATTGGTTAATGATCGTGCGATGCGATTTCGTCAAATAGAACCATTAAATAATCAATGATGAACCACGTGATCAAGCG
The DNA here is from genome assembly GCA_920104075.1 of Melanargia galathea. NCBI lineage: Eukaryota > Metazoa > Arthropoda > Insecta > Lepidoptera > Nymphalidae > Melanargia > Melanargia galathea. The sequence continues at coordinate 13,968,507 of OV049874.1, read as the reverse complement.
GTTAATATACTCGTAAGGTTACAAAACTATTACTGACTAGTGAAATCTTCGCTTGTTGTTTGGTAGGCAACTTTAAATACTTTAACTCTAATAAAAATAGTCTAGAATAGAAATAAAATCTATGGTGGTATCGATGTGAGAATGTGAATAAAAATCTGTATGGTATAAAATTTTCGCTACCTGGAAAATATAATCTGGATAACAAGAATAGCTGCATTTATTAATGAGTGGATCAAAGGGTTTGGCAGTTACGAGTTGGTGCAAAAATAAACTTAATAATGGTAAAGGGTTTGCAATTGCGAGTTGGTTCAAAACTATCTTAAAGCAAACGCTTAATAATGGTAAAGGGTTTGCAGTTGCGAGTTGGTTCAAAACTAACTTAAAGCAAACGCTTAATAATGGTAAAGGGTTTGCAGTTGCGAGTTGGTTCAAAACTAACTTAAAGCAAACGCTTAATAATGGTAAAGGGTTTGCAGTTGCGAGTTGGTTCAAAACTAACTTAAAGCGAACGCTTAATAATGGTGTCTGGTGTAAGGTAGAATAAGGTCTGGGCATATTTATTTGTAGTGTAGTGAACTATTGAATTCGGAAACTGAGGGTCAATCTAAATTCTAAACTGAATATTAGCTGATGCTCAAAACTTTGTCCACCTAGATTTACGTTATAAAAATGTTTCTTTATACGACTAGAAACTTTTCCAGTAGGTAATTTACAGGAATATAACTTGAAAATTATGGATTTTTTATATATAATTTCCTTTCCTGTTTAACACCCTTGCGGGTGGAATCTCGAAAAAAAATCTATAACAAGTATACATATCTTCATTTTAACCGACAGTTAATGTGAATATTTTCACAATTACCAAATGGTCTACAGAATAATAAAGTAAATTAAATTTTCATAGGGAATTTTCGGGCTGTTTTAAAACTTGACACTAGTCAAGAATAATATTATGAACTTTCGCATTTCAGAAAACTCAATCCTTAAGTGGAGAAAGTTATATAAAAGCGCAAAACCACTACACTGACTAATTTAAAAAAAACTCACGTTACTGTAAATTTTTACTGTTACTTTTTAATTAGTCTCTTGAATACGCAAATTGTTCAATTGATTTAAATATTTTATTGAAAATATTAATAGAAAACTCTGAATCTTGAACCCAAATAAGAAACCTGTAAGTAGTCAGTTTCTTTTTAGAGTGTCCAATTAAAATGACTCAATTAGAGTTAAAAGGAGCCGTATTAAGGAACTTTAGAGATAGGACGACAGTATGTTTTGCCTAGGCTTTTCCATATTCTAGTCAAATATAAACATTTCGATTGTTCTTTTTCAACGGAAAACGACCAGTCTCAGTATTTTGAAGTTCTAAAAAGAGCGTCCTGTTTTTACGTAGCTAACTTAATTTCGTGTTCGTCGACTCTTGTTTCAAGTATCCCCGTCGAACGCTAAAAGAAGCTATTTCATAAAATTCTCTACAAAGTCACTTTGTTAGAAATTTTTACATCATAAAGAACGTCTTAGGGAGCGTTACGTAGGTGGCAAATTGTGAGCGATCAGAACACACCTATTAAAAGGATCGTTACTCCTTGAATATTCACAACGCTGAATTCATAATGGTGTTTTAAATTTAGTGACACATGAACATTTCCAATTCCTTGAACCATCAGTGTTAGTTATTTTTACAATATATTTCTAAAATTAATGTTGTTTTTTACAAATACATAGCTAAAATTAAAGTGTCTTTCTGACTGGATAATAATTTTATTAAACTCCTCTTAAATGGTTATCAATTTACGAGTCATTATATCCCAAACACTCAATTTTTTAAATTTTATCAATCAGTCGGTCGTTCTATTTATCCAGAATCATCTTCGAAAGTCGTGAGCATCATTCAGTTAAGTAATGAAGACGCATTGACACGTTTCAATAGGGTATTTGACTAATTTTTGGAAATTGTTTTAAATTATTCTTTATTACTTATTAAAACACACTACATTGATATTTTTCGCAATATCTACAGTATTAAGAATTAAATCAATGATAAAATTTAAGTTTTGAAAACCACGCCAAAAACGACATTTCTGATCACATGATACGCGTGACGTCACAAATCGCTATGCAAGTCACTTCTCTCGCTCGCTCGTTTTCGGAACTCGGTGCGTGCGACAGAGACGCTACGCAAGGCGACTGCTGGATCGTAATGTTTTAAATTGTTATACCTACTCATTTTAATATCAATCTTATTCTTTCAAGTGTAAAGTTTAGTTTCGGTTGACTTGATAAACTTCAATTATATCAACCAAGTTACGTGCTATCGAGTGAAGTCACAAATCGCTATGCAAGTCACTTCTCTCGCTCGCTCCTTTTCGGAACTCGGTGCGTGCGACAGAGACGCTACGCAAGGCGACTGCTACATCGTAATGTTCTAAATTGTTATACCTACTCATTTTAATATCAGTCTTATTCTTTCAAGTGTAAAGTTTAGTTTCGGTTGACTTGATAAACTTCAATTATATCAACCAAGTTACGTGCTATCAAGTGACATCACAAACAATCCCAGAGCGTTCACGTTCCTGATAAAATTTCAAAAATTATTATGTTTTATTTCGTGCAAAATATCGCGTAAAATTACATAGTTTAGTTTGATTGAGTGAAATATGTCTTTTTTAGGCTATTATCTGATAAGATGACCACAATCAATAGTATATTTTGAATGTTGTCAAATACCCTATTAAGTAATGAAGACACGTTGTTTTAGTTAAGTAATGAAGATGCATTGACACGTTTCAATTAAGTAATGAAGACACGTTGACACGTTGTAGTTAAGTAATGAAGACGCATTGACACGTTTCAATTAACTAATGAAGACACGTTGACACGTTTTAGTTAAGTAATGAAGACGCATTGACACGTTTCAATTAAGTAATGAAGACACGTTGACACGTTTCAGTTAAGTAATGAAGACGCATTGACACGTTTCAATTAAGTAATGAAGACACGTTGACACGTTTTAGTTAAGTAATGAAGATGCATTGACACGTTTCAATTAAGTAATGAAACACGTTGACACGTTTCAGTTAAGTAATGAAGACGCATTGACACGTTTCAATTAAGTAATGAAAACACGTTGACACGTTTCAGTTAAATAATAAGACATGTTAACACGTGTCAGTTATATTCTGATTTTTAATTCCGTGGAATTCTGATGTTTCATAATATTACTAGAGAGAACAGTTCCCACAAAAAAGATAATAAATTCAAAACTTACATATAAATAAAAATCATTTGCCTCATGTAGATATGACAAATGCCTGACAGATACTTCAGGTACTTTAGTTTGGGGTAAAATCGAACTTCAGGTGGTAACCCTGTTTTTCATACAATTAACTCATTCTATTTTTAAATGATAACTGTCAGAATTCCACCGAATTAAAAGTCAGACTATAAGTAATGAAGACACGTTGACACGTTTCATTTAAGTAATGAAGACGCATTGACAACGTTTCAATTAAATAATGAAGACGCATTGACACGTTTCAGTTAAGTAATGAAGACACATAGACACGTTTCAGTAATCGTCTGTTAGTCAAGTGAAGTTATTGTTTCAGATCGCCTGGCGCACTACGAACGCGTGGCTGGCGGGAAATTGCGCGTGCAAAATTTTCCTCGTCCTACGAGCGTTTGGCCTCTACTTATCATCGAATGTTTTGGTCTGCATATCGTTGGACAGGTAATAAATATATTTTTATATTCAATAAGGAATCAGTGTATAGTTATATACCTAGTACATAGCTTTATAGTATAAGAAGATTAGATGTAATACTTAATAGTGTGTCCTATATGCTATTTATGTCCTGCCTAATAATAGTAGTTACAATGTACTTAGCAATCCTTTTTAGGCGATCGACATCCAGCGCACTTAGAGAGAGCGCTCACGGAGCGGTTCGCACCCGCGCCCGCCGCGGTTGCGGGCCCGCAATACTCGAAATTCATACAAATGTCGAGTGCAAAACTCACGACGCGATTTACTCCCGCAGAGTTGGCGGTTGCTCGCGGCTCCCGCAGAAGGCGGGCAGCGGGCGCCCGCGAGCTTTGCGGGCGTCGCCCGCAAGCTCTGCGGTTTTTTGGCGGGCGCGATCGCATTTTTCTTATAGGAGGAGCTGGCGAACAAAACGGTATAGTTGCATCAAACTAAAGAGGAAGAGTCTTTATTTGCAAAAATGTGGTACAAATATTATGGATCTTAAAGCTTATTGTCTTCCAACACATTTAACTAATAAATTAGTGTGCAAATTGAATTATTGATTTTAAGACTAAACAAAATGACGTAAGTAGCATACATGTCACCGTTCTAAAGATATAAATATAAAATTAATTGCAATAAATAGAATTTATGTCATATATTCTTTTAAATTGTAAAAACATTTCTCCATGAGCCAGTTCTTTAGTTTTACTTTAAAAGTTTGGAGAGACATGGCCTGTATTGATTCAGGTAACCTATTAAATATTAATTATTAAATATTAATATTAAACTGAATGACATACTTACAGTGAGCTTTTGGCGTGGATTTTTATTTACCCATATGTAGTTAGTGACTTTATTGAACATAATAATATGTTAAATTCAGTTTGCTATCTCATATAAGTTAACGGAATCAATAATTAATTAATATTGCTAGCAATAACTTGTTTGTGTAAACACATAACTCCAGAAGCAGACTATCAATTAATATTAAAACTAAATCAAACTATTATTAAAATATCTACGTTTATCACCCGCACATAACTCAATTTATATCAACTCAGAGATTAGTTTAACTGAGATCTATTTTCAAATATATTTTATACTAATTAATTAATTACACTCAGCCAAGTCCAAAATGGCAGCATTTATTTGATGAGGGTGTGATTGCTATCGCAGCCCTCAATCAAATATCACGACCTAGACGCTGAAGCATCTAATAGTCGGTTGAGTCTTTGGAGGAGACTCAATTCATGGCTTCGAAGTACCCGTATTTATACCAATAATTCAAGATGGCGGTTCGGCGCCACTGAATGAATCCAGTTAATTCTAACCTATTTCAATTATGAAATTAATAATTCGTAAACCATTTCTAAAAATTCTAGTAAGTCAGTCTGACATTTGTAAGTTGGTTTAGGCCAATTTCAACATAAATTGTTTAAAAATTATTCTTATTATTCAGCAATTCAGATATTCTTATTCAGCAAGCCAAAGACCATCGGATTAAAAAATATAACATTTTGTTCGCCAGCTCTTCATATATAAATATAACCGCTGGTCTTGCGGGCGTCGCCCGCCAACTCGGCGGGCGACGCCCGCAGCCGCGGCGGCTGCGGTCCCGCAAAAACAAGCGGGCTCGTGAGCGCGCTCTCTCTAACCTCTCTCCCGCAGCCGCGGCGGGCGCGATTCCAAACCGCTCCGTGAGCGCTCTCCGTTACTGGCGTGATTTTGCTAACCTACATACATTTGGGCACATTTTGTTTAATTTTATCTATCCGTGTACTTATTGTTATATGATAAAACAGATTTTTCAGTCTTTCTTCTTTCTTTCAAGAGAATGAAAAATACGAAAAGTAGGTCGTATCACATTGAAATTACGATTAATGACCTTCTCGGTCGTCGTACCTGTACAATGTACTTTTCTTGAGGGACTAGGTGTATTTTGAGCCTTAAAGGACTGAAAGAGGAGGAGTTCACTCATTCATGGCAATGAGAATATTTATAAACTAGCTGATGCTCGCGACTTCGCCCGCGTGGAATCTTATAAATCTCACTTGGGAGTGGAATTTCCAAAATTCCTGAAACACGTAATTTTTTATTTTTAACCGACAATACACATACTGATTTTCATTGATATAACTTTAAAAATGACGGACTTCCATACAAACTTTCATCCCCCATTTAACCCACTTGGAGGTAGTTTTTCCAAAATTTCTTAAACAAAAAACTCTTTATTTTTAACCGAAAACCTAAATACCAATTTTCATGGATATAACTTGAAAAATGGCGGACTTTCATACAAACTTTCATCCCCTATTTTACCCGCTTAGGGGTAGAATTCGCAATAATCCTTTCTTAGTGTGCGCCTACGTTATAAAAGGAAGCTATTGTGAAAATTTCAAGTTTCTAGCTTCAGTGATTTTGGCTGTGCGTTGATTGTCAGTCAGTCAGGACAAGCTACTTTATATTATTAATATATATATATATAGATATAGATAGATAAGCCCACATATTACGAGACAAAACCCAGGCAATGAAGTGTGCGATGTCAGAATGAAGTCAATCAAAATCAAGAATGAAGTCATCTACTTTTTTATCATCAAATTCGAAGTTAGATAAGCGCGTATCGGCTCGACTATTATACGCAAAACTTTTCGAATCTTAAAACTTTTGAATAAAAAAGACGTTAACTTTATTTGTGAGAGGCGTAGGTATGTATAAAAATGTGCTCTACTTTTCATACGTAAGTGGTTAACTTTTGAAGACGTAATTTCCGAGAATAGTAGGCGTTATTATGACGAAATTTGCCGTCAGAATCACAAAAGGCTGCAGAAAAGTACTTTATTACGTCTTATCCCGCCAATTCTAGCCTAATCCTTTGAGCTAATAGAGGCAAACGTTTTTTGGTCGAGTCAGTCGAGGACTACATATTTTATCAGACGACTAGATAATAGGATAGACGGTATGTAATGGTGGTTGATTTTTCGCAGATTCAATCTATAGGTACATCTTCTATATCTATACAATATACATATACATATATATATATATAGTACAGTGTGTCCGGGATCGAATTAGCGATATTTTAGGGACATATTCTACAACTCATTACCTCTCTGAAAATACCACTTATTAGGGCCTGCCCCCCTCCCCCTCTCAGGGACAGCCATTTCAATTTTGCGTGCGTTTTTGTGGGTATGTGCGCACAAAAAATGTAATAACTCGAAAGTCTGCTGATGCACAGGTCTTCAAATGCCCTTATTCGATTGGATACAATATTCTTCATCACTAAATACCAAACAATAGAATAAAATGTAAAAATAACTCGATCAAAAATGCTTCGGAAAAAAATTATTTTTTCAAAAATATTGAAAACTACAAGTTTTTGCTGCATTTTGCAAAAACGAGGTCGTTAAGATTACATTGTTAAGTATTAAATCGACAGTTTTTGAGATAAACAACAAAACGACATAAAAATTTTTACTGTAAGTTATTTACTTTAGGAGATATTATTATTTAAACATAACTTAACCGCGAGCGCGTAAGTTCTTATGTTATTCGAATGTGGGTTTCCATCGCATACCTCGGGCGATCAGGTAATAATAATATTGTTTTTGATTAGTCAGTGAATGAGGTTAAAACTTAGGATCAAACCCCTACTTCAACTGATTAAAAATTCGTATAAAAAATTTAAATATCTGAAATTTTATTTTGTTGTTCCTGGCGAGGAGGCGTTATGATCGCTACTTAAGTTATTACTCATTTTTGTTTGTGATTCAGGTTTGTGAATTTTGCTAGGTTTAAAGACATGCCTACTCGGTATTATTATAGCCATAAGAGAGCATTTAGATGTCAACTATTCACCTTGGATCGGACGTGGCAACAATTCAATGGAATGGCCACCTCATTCTCCAGACCTTACACCTTTGGACTTCTTTTTATGAGGACCTATGAAGCAGAAGGTCTTTTATATGGTACCAAATACCAGAAAAGAATTATTGGAGACGATCCTATCCGTTGCAGATAAAATAAGATTGTATTTGGACATGATCCAACGATCCTCCTAACATGAACCAACTAGCTAACAGAACAGAGGTGGTAATTTCGGTTTGTGGCGGAAATAACCTAGTTTTTAGGATATCTGATTTGTGTCACATACACAAATCAGAGTTATTGAGTTATTGAGTTTATAACTAACAAAAATTAAATTATAAAGTTAAGATTTTTTACCTTATTTGTAGTAAAAAAATGATGAATCTTAAATTTGGGTTCAATACTCGTAATTCATGCTTGGGGACGAAGTACTTACAATTACCAATATCTCCAGAAGTAAGTAACTTACAGTCAAAATTTTTATGTCGTTTTGTTGCTTATCTCAAAAGCTATCGATTTATTACTTTATAATGTGGTCTTAAAGACCTAGTTTTTGCAAAATGCAGCATAAACTTGTAGTTTTCAATATTTTTGAAAAAATAATTTTTTTCCGAAGCATTTTTGATCGAGTTATTTTAACATTTTATTTTATTGTTTGGTATTTAGTGATGGAGAATATTGTATCCAATCGAATAAGGTCATTTGAAGACCTGTGCATCAGCAGACTTTCGAGTTATTACAATTTTTGTGCGCACATACCCACAAAAACGCACACCAAATTGAAATGGCTGTCCCTGGGAGGGGGAGGGGGGCAGGCCCTAATAAGTGGTATTTTCAGAGAGGTAATGAGTTGTAGAATATGTCCCTAAAATATCGCTAATTCGATCCCGGACACACTGTATATATATATATAAGGAGATGACAATTGATGCGTGCAGGTACTTTACAATCCGGTTATTTCCTTATTAATATTAGTCCTCTCTTATGTATTCAATTTTGTGTTTGTATATAATTATATGTGTTTAGATATAGTAATGTTGAATTACGGCTTGTCTCTGTTTTCATGCTGTGGCTGCCTTTAGTTGAGGTGGCATATCTGCTTGGAGCCTGTAATTTTTGTTTTGGCATGATTTTTGATATGTTGCTCTGTTGGCGGTCCTTAATAAATAAATAAATAAATAAATATAAGAAAGTCGTGTTAGTTACACTATTTATAACTCAAGAACGGCTTTACCGATTTGGACGAAATTTGGTGTAGAGATAGACAAGGCCTTGGAAAAGGACATAGGGTACTTTTTATCCCGGAAAATTAAAGAGTTCCCAAGGGATTTTTAAAAAATATTTTCCCATACAAAATGTTCACGGGTTTCGTAACTGTCAAACATCCCGTCGCGTGGATACGGTAAACTCTCTTACCCGTACCTACATATTATATTATTATTCTTCTGTACGTGTATTTGTCACCTAACTCCTCCTAAACGGCTGGATTAATTTGGATGAAATTTTGTGTGTATATTTCAATGGGTTCCTGGATGGTTCGAAAAGACAATTAACGGGTAGGTACAGGTAACCTACCGGGTCTCGGTAGGTGATGCTGATGTCGGTATGTCACCACCGGGCAGGACAAAGTCTGCGGGATCCACTAGTACATATAATAAAATCGTAGACTTGCTGTATCTGTACATTAAAGATTTTTGCAAAATAATAACTGGGGAATGTTAGGGATAAGTGATAGAATGTAAAAAAGCTATTTTTGAAATTTTTGTCTGTTTATCTGACTGTCTGTATGTTTGTGCGCGCATCACGCAAAAACTACGGAATGGATTGAAATGAAATTTGGCGTGATTTAAGTTCATACTACGGAGTAACATATAGGATACTTTTTATCCCGATATTCAGCACGGTTACCTTGGGAGAGGGGATGAAAGTCAAAATGTGTTGAATAGAAGCAGGCGTTACTTTGCGGAAATCCATAATATATGATGAAAAGTCAAAATTATTTTGCTATGATCCGCAAAATAGTCAAATTTGTATGGTACAACAAGCAGCATGTGCTATGCCCTGTCAGCCTTCCTGCTGTTAAATAAGCAGGAAAAATAAGCAACCAAGCGGACCCCAAGCACCACCACCAAGTAACACCACACAAATCCACCACCGAAATAAACTCGACGATCGTTTCGCTCCGACACCGGAGCATCCTCAGGAGATGTAGACTCTACAATGCATTGTATGCTTATTTAACAGCAGGAAGGCTGACAGGGCATAGCACATGCTGCTTGTTGTACCATACAAATTTGACTATTTTGCGGATCATAGCAAAATAATTTTGACTTTTCATCATATAAGTCAAAATGTGTACATAGCTGTAATTCATTAACGCGTGATCCGATTTCATTCATTCTTTTTTTGTTAGAAAGGAGATACTTTAAAGATTATCGGCTAATCTCTGAAAAGCTGGACCGATTTTGATAGGACTTTCACTGGCGGATATTTACATTTTGATGTACCTAAACATCCGCCAGTGAACTTTTAACAGTTTTTAGCAAGGTATGAGCTCAAAGGAGCTTAGGAAAAACAAAGAGTTCTCAAGGAGAGGAATTTTTAAAAACCAATATCCACGCGAACGAAGTCGCGGGTATCCGCTTGTAATATAAAACGAAAGAACTGTTTTTCTGTAATGGGATGCTTAAGAGGAGACGGGTTTTAGTTGTTGCGTCCCACAAGCAAAATGGATTCTTGATAAGTATAACTTGTCAAGAATCCATTTTGCTTGTGGAATTTGTTAGTGTGTAAAATAAAATTCGCTGAACCCTGTATTCAGTATTACTACTTACATTACTGGCATTTTGGCAGCCGTTCGAAGGATTTCACATTAAAATCACTCACTGCTCCCGCCCTTGTAATCTTATATTATGGTGTTACAGAGATGATTCTGCAGTTTTTGCCTGTGCGATGAATGGTCTATTCTAATGTTACACAAAAGCAATTTTAGCGCGCAACTTTGAGTAGAGGCGCCTACTTACTTCAACGTGGTTTCGTAATCATATATTACGCTTCAAATCTAAAAAATTCCCTTTATCCTTACAGTACTGAAGAATTTTGCTGTTTAACGGCCTGTTTCACCACCTTCTGATAAGTGTTGGATAGCCTAAATGTAAATTTTGTCACTTTCTTACTTTATGTCAAGTGACAAAGTTGTAGATAACTATCCGATACTTATCGGAAGGTATTGAAACAGACCTAGTATATCTATTGTTTTATTCTTTTTTAGTTATATATATTTAACGGTTTTCATGTCAAGAATATTAACAGACACGTCAAGTACATCCTCCGGTAATAGTTATGAAATGTACAATCCCACAGTAGTTTTTGAAGAAAATGATACAAATAAACACTCGAACTAGTAAAATAATACAGTACACAAATCTCTTACCGACATTTAACGACGTTAACCGTCTCCAACCCTTCGTGGGTAAGAATCTAAAAAGTGTATGTTTAGCTACCTACTCGTATCTTATGGATTCTGTTGTAAATCACTATCACTACATACTGTAAGATAAATTCCCCCCGCGTCTGTCTGTCGGCAATATACTCAAAAACTTACTGATCGGATTTTCATGCGGTTTTCACCAATAGACAGGATGAGATGTATAATTTATCATGAGGTGTATAATTTGTCAAGGTTTTGTGTAAATTGGTTGAAATAATATGATGATACCTATGTTATAAAATGTCGAAAAAACGTCAACTTGCCTGGGAGCTTTCATCGAAAACTCTAATCCCTTTGAAATGTACCAAAACAATGTATGGTGGGAAAGTAGCGAACAATCACTACCGGTGCGAAACCGGGGCGGGTCGCTAGTAATTAATAATCTTTGGTCTGCAGATATTGAAATAGTCCATGTTCGGGGCTTATTGACATTGTCTGGGTCAATGATCATCCGAAATCCGAAACGTGAATATGAATGGGAAGAGGAATAGATAATATTGGAACTGTGAAGCCAGTAACAGGTGTGACTGAACTTTGGTGACACGTTGTCACAAAGGCAATTGAACTTCATAAAAGATCTCGTGTATCCCCATAGTAATTATATTTATGAATGAAGAATATTAAGTATCATAATTGCGAAGATAATACTCTCGTCGTCCCTAGTTTTAGTCCTACGTTGTTGCTTCTACTTAGCTAGTGAGTCCTGTCAGTCTCTGCCTTACTATTTATTTCTCGCGAACTGATACCCCACTACCAAACGCAATCAGGTGTGGCCAGCCCATCAGTATTGCCATGCTGTATTTAAAATTGTTTCGATCGGTGCTAGATTTGATAATTTAATGATTCTATAAATTATTCTGAATTAAGACTCTTACGTCATTTTATAAAATCATGACCAATTATAACGGTAATAAATCAATAATGATACCAAAACACAACGTTATTTCACAAAATCATGGCCAATTATAACAGTAATAAAACAATAATAATACCGAATCACAACATTATGTATCACTTTAGCTTTATAAAATTTAAATTACTCATAATATACTTATACTAATTACCGGTACCTATGTATTATATACGAGTTTAGCTTACCAATAGGAAGATATTAAACTCTTAAGGTTTGTTGCGTAACGATGGCAAGAGACATGGTAGGTAGTTGGACGTTTCATCGTTTCATGGAATCATGGTAGGTCGCTTGTGTGGGATGGCACTTGTGTGGATACACTCACGGTGTTCCACCTACGTTGAATCACCGTGACAGCGGGTGGTAGGAATTAAGGCCAAGCTAAATGGCAAATGTATTGAGAACTAGCTGATCCCCGCAACTTCGTTCGCGTAGATATAGGTTTTTATATAGGATCGGATCGGATCCCATATTATTCTTTTATGTACCTAAACTAAATGTAGCCTAAGTTACTCCTTATAACATTGAAAGTTCCATTAAAATCAATCCAGCCGTTTCGGAGATTAGCTGAAACAAATAGACAGCCCGACAAACATAAATTTAAACCCACACCAGTTTAAAATAAGCCGCACGTTCAAAGATCCGGGGCCCAAGTTATTTGAACCCAATACTGCCGTGTATACTGAACCGTGCGGAATTTCGGGATAAAAAGTATCCTATGTCCTACCTCGGAGTATAAACTCAAATCGTACCAAGTTTCATTTGAATCCATTCAGTGGTTTCGGCGTGATGCGCGGCCAAGATACAGACAGACAGACAGACAGACAGACAGACAAAAATGAAACAAATTGCAGTTTTGGCTTCAGTATCGATTATAGAGTGCCCTCCGAAAAAAAAAATTCAAAATATCTTCAATGTACAGAATTGGATCTGTTACAGTTTTATTATATTACTAGCTGACCCCCGCGACTTCGTTCGCGTTTTTATAGGTTTTATATAGGATCGGATCGGATCCCATAATTCTTTTATGTACCTAAACTAAATGTAGCCTAAGTTACTCCTTATAACATCACCTATCTCAATCTGCCATTGAAAGTTCCGTCAAAATCGATCCAACCGTTTCGGAAATTAGCTGGAACAAATAGACAGATTGACAAACATAAATTTAAACGCACACCAGTTTAAAATAAGCCGTACGTTCAAAGATCCGGGTCCCAAGTTATTTGAACCCAATAAATGTCTGTCATTTCTGAACTAAAAAACCTATGACCTTGAAATATTTACGGTACAATACTTAAAGTACTACCTTTCTAATAAAAAAAGAATGAGTGAAATCGAACAACGCGTTAGTGAATTACAGCTAAATACACGTTTTAACTTTCTTCCCCTCTCCCAAGGGAACCGTGCTGAATTTCGGGATAAAAAGTATCCTATGTCCTACCTCGGAGTATAAACTCAAATCGTACCAAGTTTCATTCGAATCCGTTTAGTAGTTTCGGCGTGATGCGCGGCCAAGATACAGACAGACAGACAGACAGACAGACAGACAGACAGACAGACAAAAATGAAAAAAATTGCAGTTTTGGCTTCAGTATCGATTATATAGTGCCCTCCAATAAAAAAATTCAAAATATCTTCAATGTACAGAATTGGATCTGTTACAGTTTTATTATATTATAGATTATTATAGATAGATAGTTTTATTTATATTTGGGCCGCTTCGTGTTGATACATGAGTCTCTTTTAAACATCTCATCTGAATCTGCAGGGGATCGTATGGCTGGCAGTTACCTTGGCTAGCTTGGCCTTGACCTGGCTCAAGAGGTAATAGGTACTGCCAGCTGCCTCTTGTCTTACCTAGTTGCTGGTTTGGATGGTCTTTATGACTAAATTATAATAATATAGTAATTTTAACTTAAGTGTTTTTTTTAATAAATCTAGAAATATTTCTTTATTTACAAATTTGCTTAAAACACATCAAGGTGCCCAGAACGGTGGCTGCCTCGTTGAATGGCCAGACTAATGTACTGGCCGAGGTAACTGCCAGCCCTTCGGTCACCATGAACTCTACGAGACGGGATCATCATGATCAACCCATTACCGGCTCACTACAGAGCACGGGTCTCCTCTCAGAGTGAGAAGGGTTTTGGCCATAGTCTACCACGCTGGCCAAGCGGATTGGCAGACTTCACACACCTTTGAGAACGTTATGGAGAACTCTCAGGCATGCAGGTTTCCTCACGATGTTTTCCTTCACCGTTAAAGCAAGTGATATTTAAATACTTAAAACGCACATAACTCCGAAAAGTTAGAGGTGCGTGCCCGGGATCGAACCCACGACCTCCGATTGGAAGTCGTCCTAACCACTAGGCTATCACAGCTTGATACGAGACGGGATGACAGGTCCTTAAAAAAGGACCTAGCATCCTCGCCCCATGAGTGTTTTAATTTTCCTTATAAAAAATAAGTCCATTTTGTTTCAGGTTTTTTGCAGTTCTTTACCCCCTACGTTTGGCAGTTGCAAGAAATCGGAGCAAAACGATGCTTTGGTTTGCATGGCTCATCGCTTTACTTTGCAGTCTACCGCAGGTTAGTTTTTATTTTATTTTATGACGTCATCATCGTATAAGTCATTCCTATGATGTCTTGTGAAAATCGAAACTTTTACCCAATGCTTTTACCAGTCAATTTTTCAAACGTTTCACAATCTTGTCCTTACTGAGTTTGAATTTGACGATCAACATGTACTTATCTTCTTTGGATTAAATATTATGTTAAAACACCAATGTAATCAATTTTATAAATTCGCAAAAAAAATTGTTTGAAAACAGTACGTTTGCATTATTTTGTGTATAAAAACGGTCCATGTTTGGGGGTTTTTTTTCCAATTTTATTATGACTTCAAACAATACGAAAACCGCATGTAGCGCGCTAAAATACCTACCCTCTGCTCGAATTCACTTTGTCCAGTTTTGTCTTACGATGGCCACTTCAAGGGGCTAATTTTCGCGCCGAACCGCGCGCCAACGCGTGGCATTCGCGATGAATTCACTCATATTTAAGGACAACAATATGTAAAAAGGAATAGCACTGAACTGTAAGCGGTATAGGTATGTATACATATCATATATACATAGCATCGTACCAGAAAGCTTAATAGACGGTGCAACTATGTTAGTAGAGTACTAGGGTAGTAATTATAGGTGGCCGAAGGTTTCCACTAGATCAAATCTGAATTAATTAATTAATTGTTATAATAATTTATATTATTCTAAAGACCTTATCACTTTTCTACTAATTAATTGTACTTCCGCTAACACACATTGTTTAAGATCTTCCACTTATACACAGATGTGTATAAGTGGGAAATTCCACGAAGGGATGTATTGAAATCTTTACGTAAACTTTAGTTATCTAAGTACATGTTTGCTTTAGCCTAGGTAAATATTTAAGTATTATTATATTTATATAGGATAAAGTCAACGGTTTTTACGGCCTCCTAACATCTGCGTCTTTGATAAGAACATCCATCTAACTCGGTATTTGACACTACAATTTTACAAAGAACCTTCATGAATATTTTATCTCCAGTACAATGACATTTTGAGTGCCTGAATATTACACCAAGCAAAACACTCAACTTTTGCGAGTCAAAAGACACGTGTAAATCATATTTTGTTACAACTTTACTTGCACTTTGCCTTTTGACATCGAACATGATATTGTTATGCATATTTTTAGGTTCACTGACTAACCTTACTTTTTGTTACTACAAGAGGATAACTAAGATGCATCCCCCTAGATATTTATTATTTACTAGTTGTTACTAGCATACGTTGCAATCCACGTAAAGTATGGTTTCATCATCATCATGATCAACCCATTACCGGCTCAGAGCACGGGTCTCCTCTCCGAGTGAGAAGGGTTTTGGCTATAGTTTACCACGCTGGCCAAGCGGATTGGCAGACTTCACACACCTTTGAGAACGTTATGGAGAACTCTCAGGCGTGCAGGTTTCCTCACGATGTTTTCCTTCACCGTTAAAGCAAGTGATATTTAAATACTTTAAACGCACATAACTCCGAAAAGTTAGAGGTGCGTGCCCGGGATCGAACCCACGACCTCCGATTAGAAGTCGGTCGTCCTAACCACTAGGCTATCACAGCTTGTAGCAAGTATGGTTTAGGAACGCATAAACGACAAACATACAAACATGCATTTAGATTCTTTGGCCCAGAAATCTTAGCGGCAGTAGAGTAGTACACAGAAGAACTATAAAAGTTTCACCTCAGTCAGTTCAATAGTTTAGCAGCGTATCTATATGCTCGTATGTTATCTAGGACAAACAGTAATTTTTATTTATATATAGACCAATCAGTCGCCACCCATGCCATTGGTATTTATGTTTCAACCAAAGATTTCAACGTTTCATGTCTCATTTAAAATCCTACAACTTAATATTATAAATGTGAAAGTGTGGATGTTTGGATGTTTGGATGTCTGTTACTCAATCACGCTGCAACTACTGAACCAATTTAGCTGAAATTTTGAATGGAGATAGCTTATGCCCTGACTTAAAACATAGGCTACTTTTTATCCCGGAAAAGTATTCCTGTGGAACTAAAATAGATATAAACTTCCAAAAACGCCATAGTGGGCGCTGACTGTTCTTAGGTAAATCACGTTTACATAACACATTATTGCAATAGTTTGCTGTGTTGCATACATTGGCAACACAGGCTACTTTTGATACTGGAAAAATGCACAGTTCCCACGGGATTTTGAAAAACCAGAAATCTATATCTACAGCTATAGGTAGATTACTATAGCGAACTTCCTTGATAGTAAGTTTAAAAAGGTTGGAAAAGAGAGCGGGAACGGGAACGGGAACCGAGAATCCACGATTCCCTCGGGATTTGTTTAAAACCGAAATTCACGCGGGCGAAGCCGCGGGCAGAATCTAGTATACATATATTTTTTTTATTGATATTTTCCAGCCGGGCCTACGCCCTACAGCGATGGCACTTAAATAGCCTTTATTCCCATTGTTTTAGAGTCTAGTGTTCCGTGTCAAGAACCACCCAACCGTGCCGGACTTCCAGCAGTGCGTTTCCTTCGAGGCCTTCTCCAACGAGCATCAAGAGCAAGCCTACAACGTCCTGGTGCTGTTCGCCATGTACTTCCTACCGTTGATCGTGATAACCGTCTGCTACGTTTGCATTTTCTGGGAGATCAATACGAACTCTAAGGAAATCTCAGGTGAGTTTTTTTTATTCATCTACAAGTTAGTCCTTGACTGCGATCTCACCTGGTGGTAAAAGATGATGCAGTCTAAGATGGAGCCCATGTAACCCGCGGCACGTACATTGAACACTGAAGGAAACGTGGAGGGGATAGCTGCGTATGGAAGCTGTCATGCACGTAATACAATAGCTTACCCCCTCCACTTTCCTTCAATGTTCAATGTACGTGCCGCGGGTTATACCCCTGATCGGTTTCTACGCGACATCGCAAAACGCTCAATCGCTTGGCGGTATTTATGGTGGTAACTAGCCACGGTTGAAGTCTCTCACCAGACCAGACCAGAGACAATTTAGAAATTATAAAATCCCAAATTGCCACTTCCTTGTCGGGAATCGAACTCGGGACCTCCCACGAACGCAGCGCTCACCGCTGCAGCAGGGAGGTTGTCTAAAAGATAAGATAAATCAAAGACGATGTATTATAGCTGTTTCTTTTATCTATAATTAGTCTTTCCGACTCGATGGTAATCCGTTACTTACTGACAGACCTCGACGCGCAACGTTCTAAACGTAAAGTCAATTTGAATTATAATAAAGAATACTCGGTTGAGTTTCTTGTGGGTTCTTTTCAGATCAGGGCGTGCTTGGTAAACTCGTAGCTTTATTTGTAAGATCTTCTTCTTGTAGTGCCGTCTCCTATCGGAGGTTGGCCACCATTAGGGCTATCTGTACTTTGGATGCTGCTGCACGGAACAGAGATCGGGTACTTTTCCCGTACCATTGCATTGGCGTAAATTCTTTAGCCAGGACGTTCTTCTACGGCCAGGTGGTCTTCTTCCGGCTATTTTGCCCTGAATTATGAGCTGCAGGAGATTTGTAGATTTGTAAGATGTGAGAGATTTGTAAGATATCTTATGTAATTATTAAACATTACCTCACATCTGTATACTTGTAAAATTGAAATTCAAGAAGTTCACAGGGTACCAACTTTGAATAAATAAGTTTTACTTTGACGTTAAATAATATTCTGTTAAATTAATTTTGAAACTTATTTCAGATTTATTAATCATCGATCTATTGAATTTTAATAATTTTGAGTCTGATATTGAATAGGTATAATTAATAAAACTTTCCTCTATAGAGAGAGTTAATATTTTCGTGTAGATAGATAGCTACACGAAAATCTTAACAGCTCTTAATCCTCATCTATTTTAGAGTTGAGACTGTCGAGTGACACTCATGTCGATGGATTATATCTTTTTATCCGGGTTTAGTTCCGAGCTTACATATCCGGGCTACAAAGTCATGGGCTCGTTAGGAGGTCGTGTCGCGCCTACGCTTTGTTACGAGTAAAACGACTGAGGATCCCGGATGTGTTCGAAACTATTTAGGAGTGAAAAAAGACGGTAAAAAGACGGTAACGTAGAGTATAGTAGTAGGTATACATTATTTGCTAATGATACAATAGATTTTGTACGATGTTTTGTTATTGTGAACATAGGGTTTAAATATAGGGGTTAGGTTAGAGTACAAAATATCGTTGTAAATTATAACGGGTGTGCTGCTTTCGGAAACGAAGACAAGTAATAGTAGTGATGATTAGTAGTAGATACATAGCAGGTTTGAAAAATATTAAATACTAAATCACTACTACAAGTGTACTACATAATGTTTGTATTATACTACACAAGTATAATACAGACATATACCTACAGTATAAGAGGTTATTTCAAACTGCGCTGCAGTTTGCTACCAGCATGATGCTGCGTTAGAGATCTGAGTGCTTAGTCTAAGATCGGAGCACTCGAAAACGAACTCGAAAACTATTGATCGATTTCAGAGTAAAATAGACCTAAAATGGCTTGTATTAAGGTTTGAGTTCGCTAATACATTCAGCATTCGAACACAACGAGCGCCCCAAGCAGAAATGTTGTAAAATACATATTCGAACTATGGAATTACGACTTTAAAATACGAGTATTTGAGTTCATTTTGCTCTGAATTCACTTGTGATTCGATCAATAGTTTTCGAGTTCGTTTTCGAGTGCTCCGATCTTAGACTAAGCACACTGTATTTTGTCACTGCGTTAATTTATTTCGTTACGTACATAATAGTTCTGTATGACGTGAATGACCAAATAAAATTTTTTCTTTCTTTTGTCGCACTGATTGTTCTTGAGCTGCTAAATGTGTTTATATTCAATCCTCGAAATCATTTTATTTTTATATACGTACCTATTTGAAACAAGTGAAAATAATCTGTGCGCGATTCCGTGAAAATTATTCGAATATTTTTGATTAAGCTATTCATGCGATGTAGCAGATACAAGGTATTTCGATATTGTCTGTTATTTATTACTCTTGTCTGTTACTTATTCCTCATGTTCTTCATCAATATCACTACATGTAAAACAAAGTCCCCCGTCTGTCTGTTCGCGATAAACTCAAAAACTACTGAACGGATTTCCATGCGGTTTTCATCAATAGACAGAATGATTTATGAGGAAGGTTTAACTGGATTTGTGTAAATTAATTAATTAATATGAAGATAATTGAATGTGTCGGAAAAATTCAAGCCGCCTGGGAGCTTTTATCTAAAACGCCGCCTAATCGCTTTGAGATATAAGTATAACAAAACAATATATTATGGGATAGTAGCGGTAATGTGCGAAGCCGGGGAAGAAACTAGTGAGTAGAATTCACTAAGACTTTTGTTCTATGTATGGGTGACTTTATAATATTATATAGGGCTATTGCTATTAACACCAGACCCAACTTTACCGCTTTATTTGTGTAAGATGTTGTTTGTTTTTAGTCTTAACAACTATTATGCAAAATTCTTGTTTATTATACCTATTGTAAGGTGCCTACAATAATATAGCTATAATAGCTTTTACTGCGTCCGCATTTTTTCGCTTCACGATAACACGCTGAAAAAAATACAATTTCCTTGAAATTGCATTTATGTTATTAACTGTTATGTTGGTTTGTGAGATGAATTTCTATTAGGTATTTTATACTCATATATCTATACATCTCAATATTTTGCAAACTAGTATGCAATGATAGAATGTTTAAGGAGTTATTCTATAGGTAGTAGGTACGCATATCAGGTCAATGCTAAATAGGTTATTACTATAAGCTAAATTATTGCAGATACTTTCTGTAGACTCCGTGCGATTCAGCTGTGCATGTCAGTATAAAAGTCGTAGAATATGAAGTGAAAAGCTATTGTGAACTTTAAATACATTTTTATAAGATAAATATTTTCCAAACGATTCAGATTTAACAGGTGCGGAATAACAGTAGGTACAACGTATGAAGTTATAATATGCAAATAGTCCTCCATACAAAATTTCAATAATACTTAATACTTATTAAAAATGCCAATTATCAAGATCGATTTTGTAGCAGGCAGGTTCCCAGAACGACACTGGCGCCCTTCTGCTATTTATGGGGTATAAACGTTATATTTATGTCTGTTCTGTTTTATAAAATGGAATAATTAGTTACTATGGGTTGTTGGAAGTTTATATTGCGTGGGCGTCTACATTGGTTTCACAAGGAGGCCGCGTAGCACTGTGCTACGAAAACGAGCGAGAGCGCGCTACGAAATAATACCTACACAGTACCTAATACTACCACAGAAGCGAGCTCTTTAGTGTTAATGGAATGTCAAACATTTTACTTAGTTGTGCTTTTAGAACAGAAAAATAATATTTTTACGTTCTCTTTACTCTCATAACAAACTTACGTTATAATAAAGTTTGCATGTAATTTTTAAGAGATATATAAGATAGGCATGATTTAGATCATGTCGTGTTTAGGCTCGGATCGCAAACGGAATCCGATATTTAGTATTATATTAAGTATGACATATTTACTTACTTAAATAAATAACATCAACGCGCAGTCTAAACCACTGGGGTAAGAAACTTGAAATTTTGACAGTAAGTTCATAAGAACGGATCATTGACTTAAAGGAAACCTATTTAAGCTTTAAGGCTTAAACTGGCAAGAAAGTTTGTATGAAAGTCCGTCATTTTTCAAGTTAAAACCATGAAATTTCGTATTTAGGCTTTCAATTATAAATAAAGAAATGCGTATTTCAGGAGTTTCACCCCTAACGGGGTTAAGTAGGTGGTGAAAGTTTGTATGAAAGTCCGTCATTTTTTAAGTTAAAATCAATGATATTACGGCTTTCGGCAGTTGTTTTTTTTTATTCAACTACAAGTTAGCCCTTGACTGCAATCTCACCTGATGGTAAGTGATGATGCAGTCCAAGATGGAAGCGGGCTAACTTGGAAGAGGTATGCAGACCCCTGATTGGTTTCTACACGGCATCGTACCGGAACGCTAAATCGCTTGGTGGCACGGCTTTGCCGGTAGGGTGGTAACCAGCCACGGCTAAAGCCGTGACCCAGACCAGACCAGAGACAATTTAGAAATTATAAAATAACAAATTGCCCCTACCGGGAATCGAACCCGGGACCTCCCACTTATAAGACCACAGCGCTCACAGTTGGGAGGACACTACACACAGGGTGCACAAATAATCTTGTCACAGGGATGAAGTCGCGGGCATCAGCTAGTAGTTTAATATACAGATATTCCCAGAAAGTCTCAAACTGATAGTTTATTTTTTAAGGATTCAAGATTACTTAAAACAAAGCATATATGTGTTATCTTATCGCAGTTAGGTAATTAATTAGTGAACTTAATAGTGCATTTTTGATTTCACTATTAAAAAAAATAAAAATAAGTATAAAAAACGATATAGTGTCATGTTCACGCAAAGCTCATTGCACCACAAACGAGTAATCAGCCAGCAATCACCAACGCAAATAAATTTACTTATTCGAATAATTGGAATTCTACTCTGCACACTGAAACTTCAGTTGATTTTATAGGTATAATTGAAGTCAAAATAACTTCCAAATGAAGAAGTTTCTAACTTTATACAATTGGAACTTTGATTTGTTCTTAAACACTTTTAAGAACAAATCAAAGTTCCAATTGTATAAAGTGAATGCAGTAGTTTTATTAAATGCTCATTAATCTAATTGACATTAGTTGGACCTCTATGTTTAAATCAAATAATATGACGTGTTTAAACGGTAGAGCCTAGTGGTACATCCGACTTGTACTTATATACAGGGTATAAGGGGCCTGCTACCGAAAACTAAGCGCTATTATAATATTAGATACCTAAACACAATTCAATACCAAAAACCATTTCTTATACTTGTAGTATTTATTAGAGTTTTCAGGTATTTAGTATTTTTCAAACTGGCAGTGTATAAAGCACATGAGTAGATATCCGTACAGAGAGGAAGCTTCATACAAACGGCCTGCTGTAGGTACACTCACACATGAGTTCTCACCAACGGTTCACGGACGCCCGCGTCTGACCTCCTACCGGCTCAGTTGGATGGCAAACGTGCGGTATGTGTGAGTGTACCTACAGCGGGCCGCTTGTATCAAGCTTCCTCTCTGTACGGATATCTACTCATGTGGTGTAAAGCGTGCAAAACTCTTGACCTCGCGAGCGGCGGCCGGCCCGCGACAACTTTAGGTACTTAGGCGTCAGCTGATTGCATTACATTGCGAACAGGAAATACTTTATTATTTTATCGCGTTCTTCTTTGTGGTACCTTATCAGTAATCATCATTACTATTATCAGTCTTCGTTTCCGAAAGCGGTCCCCTTCCACCCGTTATAAAAGTGAGTGACCCAAAGTTACCCTATCTTACTCACCCTTTGTATAAGTGGTTGTGCTTTTATTTTCTGTTAAGGCAAGTCATTGGCAGACGATAAAGGCAGAATACAACTGAGGCGCTCCGACCAGCGGCCGCTGGCCCGCGCGCGACGTCGCACTCTCCGCATGACGGTGACCATTGTCAGCGTGTTCGCGTGCTGCTGGCTGCCCTACGCTACTATGACGTTGTGGTAAGTCGTAGCGAAAGGTAACAAACTATATTAAAACTAGCTGACGCCAGCGACTATGTCCGCTTGGATTCTTATAAATCTCATCCCCTTTTCAACCCACTTGGGGGGTAGAAATTCCAGGAATACGCAATTCTTTATTTTTAACCGACAATACAAATTCCGATTTTCATTGATATAACTTTAAAAATAATCTGGACTTTCATACAAATTTTCATCCCCCATTTAAACCACTTGGGGTAAGTTTTTCAAAATTCCTTAAAGATGTAACTCTTTAGTTTTAACCGAGAACCTAAATACCAATTTTCATGAATATAACTTGTAAAATGACAGACTTTCATACAAACTTTTATCCTCTATTTAACTCCTTTAGGGGTGGAATTCGCAATAATCCTTTCTTAGTGTACGCCTACGTCATAAAAGGAAGCTACTGTGAAAATTTCAAGTTTCCAGCTTCAGCGGTTTAGGCTGTGCGTTAATGATCAGTCAGTCAGTCAGTCAGGACAAGCTTCTTTATATTATTATAGATTATATTATACTAGCGAGCATAAACTCAACTTTATCTGCGTGGAGTATAGGTTTTCGAAAATCCCGCGCGAAACCTTTGTTTTCCCTAGATGAAAGTATTTTATTTATCACAGTCTAGGAACAACCTATACCTAGGTATATCCAAAAATCACATCGATCCGTATGTAGCTCTAAATACAAACTAACAACAACAAAAAAACACTTTCGTCTTTTTAATATTAGTAGGGACCACCCTAAAACCGTACACAAAAAATATTTTTACACAATGAATACTTCTTAAAATGAGAGGAGAAAAATAAACTGTTAATGGGGAAGATGACTTGGTCTTTTTTCTATTGTTTGTACCAAAAGGCTTACAATACCTACTCAATGTATAAAATAGAAAGTCCGTAATATGTTCATTTGATTTAAAAGAAATAATAAAAGAAATAAATTATTGGTGGTCAAAAGATATAAAAGGGATGCACGAACGTAATAGTGACGTTGCCGCCTTTTAGATGCGAGCGTGCGAGGAAGATAACGAGATATTCCCACTACGACCCCACTCTTCCGCATGCCTTCACTTGAAATATTAAAATACATGGTACTAATTAGGTGGGTCCACACCGGACGATCCGTCGCGCTCCGATCGCACGCGGCAGGAGCGCGATCCAAATGTGCAGGCGGTGTGGACGTGCCGCGAGCGATCCTTGCGCTCGTATTGGATCGCGCGCTCCCTGCTGCGCCCGATCCGTACGTTGTCGGTTTTTTGCCAGCCTCAAAGGTGCCTCAGTCGCGTGGCGCGCGCGGTGTGGACGGTTGTGTGTTGTTCGCGCGATCCACCACACCATGGGCATCTCGCAAAGTCGCATAAGGAATTTAAATGTTTATGGGACCCAAAAGATGATTTTTACCCAGAAGCGTCTTTTTCTTTTTTGTGATTTTTTGCGCAAATATTTAAGCAAAATAAAGGTTGCTGCTGCCACGGCAATTCGACGCCGCCGCTGTACGTGTGACTCCATCTCCAGCAAGAGTTCGACTGAATCACGGATCGCCTATGGATCGCTTGGAGCGTAGTTTAGGATCGCAGTTTAAACAAACTGGATCGGTCTAGTACGATCCACGCTCCACGTATCACGATTTTGGATCGCGGATCGCGGGATCGCCGATCCATTTTGGATCGTCTGGTGTGGACCCACCTATTTACATTGAAGATTTTTGCAAAATAATAACTGAGGGATGTTAGGGATAAGCATTAACGTCGATGGGGATAAGTAATAGAACGAAAAAAAGCTATTTTTGAAATTTTTGTCTGTTTGTCTGTTTATCTGTTTGTCTGTTTGTCTGTATGTTTGTGCGCGCATCACGTAAAAACTACTGCATGGATTGAAATGAAACTCAGCATGATTTAAGTTCATACTATGGAGTAACATATAGGATACTTTTTATCCCGACATTCAGCACGGTTCCCTTGGGAGAGGGGATGAAAGTCAAAATGTGTACTTAGCTGTAATTCGTTAACGGGTGGTCCGATTTCATTCATTCTTTTTTTGTTAGAAAGGAAATACTTTAAAGATTACTGGCTAATCTCTGAAAGGCTGGACCGATTTTGATGGGACTTTCACTGGCGGATGTTTACATTTTGATCTACCTAAACATCCGCCAATGAACTTTTAACAGTTTTTAGCAAGGTATGAGCTCAAAGAAGCGTAGGAAAAACAAAATGATTCTCACGGGACTTTCAAAAACCAATATCCACGCGAACGAAGTCGCGGGTGTCCGCTTGTAAGTAATTAAATAAAGACATTCCACTTTGTAATCTGGGATCTACCCTATTACAAACGTTTCGTTTCGGTTGGATGCGACATTATCATCTATTGGTTATAATAGGTTTTATCGTCATGCCAAAAACGTAGGCACTAGGCCCAACCCTACTGTCTTGTGAACAAGATTTCTTAGTGAGTGCTCCGATCCATTTATACCTAACTACTATAAATATTTTTCCCTTCCTGCCAGATATTTTTGCTCTTAAATTTTTATGTTCTGCGAGACGTGCTAAGCATAAGTTTAGGATGTCATTTATAAATTATGTAGTCAGTGTTTCGGCATGGTATGGTGGGATTCTTGTCAATTTATGCAATATCTGACCTTTGACTTGACTCTTAGCTAACGATTTTTAGCGGGCTTAATTTTATTCCGTCGCGTTAAGATTAATGAAGTTGTCCTTTTTCTGAATGAAATTCAGAAATTTGCTCCTTGAAGTTCTGTCGAGATTAATTTTTAAGAGATTTTATATTAAAATTTTATCTAGGTTATATTATTATAAGCAAGTTGGTAGGATTTTAAGTGATGCTACGTAAATGTAATAGCCCTAAACTCAACTGAACTCCAGTTTTAAAGCTTAAAAGCTAAGTGATGAGTCTTACGTTTTACCTAACACATTTAACCTATAATTATATCTCAAATTTTGTATTATGTCAAAAAGCATTACTAACTGAAGTTTAGTTACCTACTTATATTCAATACTAAAAAAAACTCTTAGCCCTCATACGCATTAGCGGTCAACCGCATATGCGGCTGACCGCGCGGCTAGCCTCTTCATAGAATTTCGTCGCGGTTTAGTGCGTACAAAATGAGCGGTTGCATATAAAAATATAAAAGCGGCCAGCCGCGCGGTCAGCCGTGTACGCGGTTGACCGCTAATGCGTATGAGGGCTTAAGCACTAAAATACTCTTCTATATTCGGCCGATATTGAGATAATGATGAAGCAAAGTCAACATAATATAGTTAGTATAATATAGTAGTAACGATAGTTTTTTCAAGTCTAAAAAAACTATCGTTGTCGCGTTCGACCGTCCCGCGCCTCAAATTCGTGCAATAAGGACAACTGCAAATCCGACTCAATAGCCGTAAGTAAAAAGTCATAATTCGAGGTTTGGCTCTCTAGAGTTTCAATCTCCAAATTTCCTCCAATCCTCCAATATTGGACCAATTTAAAAGATATTTCGTAAACTGAATATTAAGAATATATTACTGTGTCCCTATGTTTTGCTTTTTTCATTATTATTTGTCAAATTTGTACATTAGGCCTCTGTTGAAAGCGATCTAAAATAGGCAATTTTGAGCACTTTGTAACGGTTCTAGTGCTTATAAAAATAATATATCTTCAAAAAGGAAAACATAGGGACATAGACGAGGTTGATATTTATTTTATTGTAAAAAATCATTGCTTTAGGATCATAAACCAGGGAGAAAACACGCGAGAACGTTTGTATGGAGAAAAGAGCAACCGTTATTTTGTGTAAAAATAAATAAATTCTCTTACATTAATTTTTTTTCTAATTTTTATTTCAAAATCAATTGAAATCCTATATCAGATACCTACGAGTGCACTTAATGTGTTTAGTACATGCGTTTGCTTGTGTCAGTATTTTGACTTTCAATGGTACAATTTCCAATAATAATAAGTCACGAACAATCTGAGATGTCTGAGCCTGACTGGAATATTGAAACAAGAGTTACCTTTGCGAGAGCTAGAACAAGCAAATTTAATAATTCCTACTTATGCCAGTGTGTTTGTTTTGAGGCTATAGCTTTCTACAATTTCGATATTTCTCTAAGTCAGTAATGAGCTTTTGACACGCTATGGTACGCGTACCTATTGTGGCTATACACACGCAATGCACATAGCAACAGGGCTGCATATTATTATAGCGTGATACTATTCATGCGGAAGTGTTGCGGTTGAAGTATTGATGTAAAAATTTTACATCGTTGGGTTAAACGGTCTGTTTATAAGATATGTCCACATAAAGTACGTGACACTGCCGGAGTGTGGCACGTACTTACGGTTCGCAATGTGTACCTGTGTGTAATGTGTAAGACTTAATTAACAACTTCTGGGAGTAGCAAGTTGAAAGTTTCCGTTTCGCTTTCTGTGTGTTTCAAGTTTAACATCACTTCACCACTATTAAAGCCCTTTCAACGTCCAACTACTGAGCGTACTGTTTTATCGGAGAGAGAGATTTAGAGGTTAGATCTACCACGATGCTACAATAGGGCTTTAACATCTGTTGTCATATGACTATTGTGACATTTTCACAACCGGGACTGTGATCTCCTAGACATGACGGCTTAACGTGATTTCCGAGACAGAGGTGCAACATCGCCAACTTCCAAGTCCAGGAGCACTGAGAATTTGTTGACAGAAAAACTCGTAAATTTTTGGCCCGATAAGGAAATCGAACCTAGGACTACGTGATCCGCAGTCGAACTTGCTCACTCCTAGACCAACGAGGCCAAATGTTCTTGGATTATACTCGTACAGTTTAACTATAGAGTGATGGTGTGTTATCAAAGAATATTTTTTCTTTCCCTTTAGCTTTAATCGCTCAAATATTTACATTATACGTTTTATATAGGTACATGTTCGATCGACGGTCAGCGGTGCACGTTTCCGAAAGGGTCCAGAACCTCTTCTTCATCATGGCAGTGTCAAACTCTTGCATGGACCCCCTGGTCTACGGCTCCTATACCCTGAACAGGAACATAGTCAAAGAGAGCATACGGAAAGCCTTCTGTGGTACGAGCGTTACCAGCAAAACTAACGGTAAGTCTTACCAACTACCCACCACCTTCAGTGGTGCGGTGAGCGCAGAGGCGAGCGGAGCGGCAAGAAGGGAGGTGCGCGGGAAACATATAATATTAATAAATAGCTAACGGTCTCGCTCGTTGGGATTTAGTTTTTAAAAATTATCACCACTTTTCACTCCCTTAGGGATGGAATTTAAAAAATTCTTCTTCAGTACATCCCTAGGGTACTAAGAATTTCTTCCAAGTTTCAAATCTTTAGGTGCACATCTTATAAAGCGGAAGAGTTTGTTTGTTTGAACGCACTAATCTCAGGAACTACTGGACCGATTTCAAAAATTCTTTCACCGTTGGATACGTAAGTGATTCTTGAGTGCTATAGGCTATATATTATGTACCACGGGCGAAGGCGGGGCGGATCGCTAGTCTTATATACTACTTAAGTAAAATATACCAGGAAACGTATATGCTGGTGAACTTAGCAGAGCATTTCCCAGCAGAGCATAAACAAAATAGAGTTCTCTTCGCATGCACAAGAGTTCTATAGTTCCTGATACTTTTTATCGATAGTTCTATCGATTTCAACTCAAAAATGACGATTGAAAAAAAGTGAGAAATGCTCTGCTAACTTCCCGTAGCAGATCACTTTTCGCAGATCTGAATAAAAATCGACACGTGTTTGCAGTCTGATGAGTTCTATAGTTCCCTATACTTTTTATGAATAGTTCTGTCGATTTCGTCTATAAAAAGTCGATCATATAAAATTCGAAAAAAAAATCATATAAAAATTTAAAAAAAAGCTAACAACTAAAACTCTTCATTTTCTCTTAGAACAGTATCAGACCTATAATATAAAACCAAATTTAAAACCAGAACTCACGTAAAAGTGCCAGCAGAGCATACTAGTATTGGACACTAATTGTATTTTGAGAAAAAAATTCTTTTAAATTTTTATATCGGAGCTAGCGGCTAAAACTCTTCTGTCTATTTTAGACTAGCATAAGACCTATAATCAAGAACAAAATTTGAAACCAGAACTCACGTAAAAGTGCCAGCAGAGCATACTAGTATTGGACACTAATTGTATTTTGAGAAAAAAATTCTTTAAAATTTTTTTGTCACAGCTAGCGGCTAGAACTCTTCTGTTTATCTTAGACTAGCATAAGACCTATAATCTAGAATAAAATTTAAAACCAGAACTCACGTAAAAGTGCCAGCAGAGCATACTAGTATTAGACACTAATTGTATTTTGAGAAAAAAAATCTTTTAAATTTTGTTATCGGAGCTAGCGGCTAGAACTCTTCTGTCTATCTTAGACTAGCATAAGACCTATAATCTAGAACAAAATTTAAAACCAGAACTCACGTAAAAGTGCCAGCAGAGCATACTAGTATTGGACACTAATTGTATTTTGAGAAAAAAATTCTTTAAAATTTTTTTGTCACAGCTAGCGGCTAGAACTCTTGTTTATCTTAGACTAGCATAAGACCTATAATCTAGAATAAAATTTAAAACCAGAACTCACGTAAAAGTGCCAGCAGAGCATACTAGTATTGGACACTAATTGTATTTTGAGAAAAAAATTCTTTTAAATTTTTATATCGGAGCTAGCGGCTAAAACTCTTCTGTCTATTTTAGACTAGCATAAGACCTATAATCAAGAACAAAATTTGAAACCAGAACTCACGTAAAAGTGCCAGCAGAGCATACTAGTATTGGACACTAATTGTATTTTGAGAAAAAAATTCTTTAAAATTTTTTTGTCACAGCTAGCGGCTAGAACTCTTCTGTTTATCTTAGACTAGCATAAGACCTATAATCTAGAATAAAATTTAAAACCAGAACTCACGTAAAAGTGCCAGCAGAGCATACTAGTATTAGACACTAATTGTATTTTGAGAAAAAAAATCTTTTAAATTTTGTTATCGGAGCTAGCGGCTAGAACTCTTCTGTCTATCTTAGACTAGCATAAGACCTATAATCTAGAACAAAATTTAAAACCAGAACTCACGTAAAAGTGCCAGCAGAGCATACTAGTATTGGACACTAATTGTATTTTGAGAAAAAAATTCTTTAAAATTTTTTTGTCACAGCTAGCGGCTAGAACTCTTGTTTATCTTAGACTAGCATAAGACCTATAATCTAGAATAAAATTTAAAACCAGAACTCACGTAAAAGTGCCAGCAGAGCATACTAGTATTGGACACTAATTGTATTTTGAGAAAAAAAATCTTTTAAATTTTGTTATTGGAGCTAGCGGCTAGAACTCTTCTGTCTATCTTAGACTAGCATAAGACCTATAATCTAGAACAAAATTTAAAACCAGAACTCACGTAAAAGTGCCAGCAGAGCATACTAGTATTGGACACTAATTGTATTTTGAGAAAAAAATTCTTTTAAATTTTTGTATCGGAGCTAGCGGCTAGAACTCTTCTGTCTATCTTAGACTAGCAGACCTATAATCTAGAACAAAATTTGAAACCAGAACTCACGTAAAAGTGCCAGCAGAGCATAGTAGTATTGGACACTAATTGGATTTTGAGAAAAAAATTCTTTTAAATTTTTGTATCGGAGCTAGCGACTAGAACTCTTCTGTCTATCTTAGACTAGCATAAGACCTATAATCTAGAACAAAATTTGAAACCAGAACTCACGTAAAAGTGCCAGCAGAGCATACTAGTATTGGACACTAATTGTATTTTGAGAAAAAAATGCTTTAAAATTTTTTTGTCACAGCTAGCGGCTAGAACTCTTCTGTTTATCTTAGACTAGCATAAGACCTATAATCTAGAATAAAATTTAAAACCAGAACTCACGTAAAAGTGCCAGCAGAGCATACTAGTATTGGACACTAATTGTATTTTGAGAAAAAAAATCTTTTAAATTTTGTTATCGGAGCTAGCGGCTAGAACTCTTCTGTCTATCTTAGACTAGCATAAGACCTATAATCTAGAACAAAATTTAAAACCAGAACTCACGTAAAAGTGCCAGCAGAGCATACTAGTATTGGACACTAATTGTATTTTGAGAAAAAAATTCTTTTAAATTTTGTTATCGGAGCTAGCGGCTAGAACTCTTCTGTTTATCTTAGACTAGCATAAGACCTATAATCTAGAACAAAATTTAAAACCAGAACTCACGTAAAAGTGCCAGCAGAGCATACTAGTATTGGACACTAATTGTATTTTGAGAAAAAAATTCTTTTAAATTGTTTTATCACAGCTAGTGGCTAGAACTCTTCTGTTTATCTTAGACTAGCATAAGACCTATAATTCAAAACAAAATTAGAAACCAGAACTCACGTAAAAGTGCCAGCAGAGCATAGTAGTATTGGACACTAATTGGATTTTGAGAAAAAAATTCTTTTAAATTTTTATATCGGAGCTAGCGGCTAGAACTCTTCTGTCTATTTTAGACTAGCATAAGACCTATAATCAAGAACAAAATTCCACAAAAATCCAATTAGTGTCCAATACTACTATGCTCTGCTGGCACTTTTACGTGAGTTCTGGTTTTAAATTTTGTTCTGGATTATAGGTCTTATGCTAGTCTAAGACAGACAGAAGAGTTCTAGCCCCTAGCTCCGATATAAAAATTTAAAAGAATTTTTTTCTCAAAATCCAATTAGTTTCCAATACTACTATGCTCTGCTGGCACTTTTACGTGAGTTCTGGTTTCAAATTTTGATCTGGATTATAGGTCTTATACTAGTCTAAGATAAACAGAAGAGTTTTAGCCGCTAGCTCAAATAAAAAAATTAAAAGAATTTTTTCTCAAAATACAATTAGTGTCCAATACTAGTATGCTCTGCTGGCACTTTTACGTGAGTTCTGGTTTTAAATTTTGTTCTAGACTATAGGTCTTATGCTTTTCTAAGACAAACAGAAGAGTTCTAGCCGCTAGCTGTGACAAAAAAATTTAAAAGATTTTTTTTCTCAAAATCCAATTAGTGTCCAATACTACTATGCTCTGCTGGCACTTTTACGTGAGTTCTGGTTTCAAATTTTGTTCTTGATTATAGGTCTTATGCTAGTCTAAGAGAAACAAAAGAGTTCTAGCCCCTAGCTCCGATAACAAAATTTAAAAGAATTTTTTTCTCAAAATACAATTAGTGTCCAATACTAGTATGCTCTGCTGGCACTTTTACGTGAGTTTTGGTTTTAAATTTTATTAGGTCTTATGCTAGTCTAAGATAAACAGAAGAGTTCTAGCCGCTAGCTGTGACAAAAAAATTTAAAAGATTTTTTTTCTCAAAATCCAATTAGTGTCCAATACTACTATGCTCTGCTGGCACTTTTACGTGAGTTCTGGTTTCAAATTTTGTTCTTGATTATAGGTCTTATGCTAGTCTAAGAGAAACAAAAGAGTTCTAGCCCCTAGCTCCAATATAAAAATTTAAAAGAATTTTTTTCTCAAAATCCAATTAGTGTCCAATACTACTATGCTCTGCTGGCACTTTTACGTGAGTTCTGGTTTCTAATTTTGACCTGGATTATAGGTCTTATGCTAGTCTAAGATAAACAGAAGAGTTCTAGCCGCTAGCTGTGATAAAAAAATTTAAAAGATTTTTTTTCTCAAAATACAATTAGTGTCCAATACTAGTATGCTCTGCTGGCACTTTTACGTGAGTTCTGGTTTCTAATTTTATTTTGGATTATAGGTCTTATACTAGTCTAAGATAAACAGAAGAGTTCTAGCCGCTAGCTCAAATAAAAAAATTAAAAGAATTTTTTCTCTAAATACAATTAGTGTCCAATACTAGTATGCTCTGCTGGCACTTTTACGTGAGTTCTGGTTTTAAATTTTGTTCTTGATTATAGGTTTTATGCTAGTCTAAGATAAACAGAAGAGTTCTAGCCGCTAGCTCCGATAACAAAATTTAAAAGAATTTTTTTCTCAAAATATAATTAGTGTCCAATACTAGTATGCTCTGCTGGCACTTTTACGTGAGTTCTGGTTTCAAATTTTTTTCTGGATTATAGGTCTTATGCTAGTCTAAGATAGACAGAAGAGTTCTAGCCGCTAGCTGTGACAAAAAAATTTAAAAGAATTTTTTTCTCAAAATACAATTAGTGTCCAATACTAGTATGCTCTGCTGGCACTTTTACGTGAGTTCTGGTTTTAAATTTTGTTCTAGATTATAGGTCTTTTGCTAGTCTAAGAGAAACAGAAGAGTTCTAGCCCCTAGCTCCAATATAAAAATTTAAAAGAATTTTTTTCTCAAAATCCAATTAGTGTCCAATACTACTATGCTCTGCTGGCACTTTTACGTGAGTTCTGGTTTCTAATTTTGTTTTGGATTATAGGTCTTATACTAGTCTAAGATAAACAGAAGAGTTCTAGCCGCTAGCTCAAATAAAAAAATTAAAAGAATTTTTTCTCAAAATACAATTAGTGTCCAATACTAGTATGCTCTGCTGGCACTTTTACGTGAGTTCTGGTTTAAAATTTTGTTCTAGATTATAGGTCTTATGCTAGTTTAAGATAGACAGAAGAGTTCTAGCCGCTAGCTCCGATATAAAAATTTAAAAGAGTTTTTTTCTCAAAATCCAATTAGTGTCCAATACTACTATGCTCTGCTGGCACTTTTACGTGAGTTCTGGTTTCTAATTTTGTTCTGGATTATAGGTCTTATACTATTCTAAGATAAACAGAAGAGTTCTAGCCGCTAGCTCAAATAAAAAAAATTAAAAGAATTTTTTTCTCAAAATACAATTAGTGTCCAATACTAGTATGCTCTGCTGGCACTTTTACGTGAGTTCTGGTTTTAAATTTTGTCCTAGATTATAGGTCTTATGCTAAGCTAAGATAAACAGAAGAGTTCTAGCCGCAAGCTCTGATAAAAAAATTTAAAAGAATGTTTTTCTCAAAATACAATTAGTGTCCAGCACTACTATGCTCTGCTGGCACTTTTACGTGAGTTCTGGTTTTAAATTTTGTTCTAGATTATAGGTCTTATGCTAGTTTAAGATAGACAGAAGAGTTCTAGCCGCTAGCTCCGATATAAAAATTTAAAAGAATTTTTTTCTCAAAATCCAATTAGTGTCCAATACTACTATGCTCTGCTGGCACTTTTACGTGAGTTCTGGTTTCTAATTTTGTTCTGGATTATACGTGAGTTCTGGTTTCTAATTTTGTTCTGGATTATAGGTCTTATACTATTCTAAGATAAACAGAAGAGTTCTAGCCGCTAGCTCAAATAAAAAAAATTAAAAGAATTTTTTTCTCAAAATACAATTAGTGTCCAATACTAGTATGCTCTGCTGGCACTTTTACGTGAGTTCTGGTTTTAAATTTTGTCCTAGATTATAGGTCTTATGCTAAGCTAAGATAGACAGAAGAGTTCTAGCCGCTAGCTCCGATATAAAAATTTAAAAGAATTTTTTTCTCAAAATACAATTAGTGTCCAATACTAGTATGCTCTGCTGGCACTTTTACGTGAGTTCTGATTTAAAATTTTGTCCTAGATTATAGGTCTTATGCTAAGCTAAGATAAACAGAAGAGTTCTAGCCGCTAGCTCCGATAACAAAATTTAAAAGATTTTTTTTCTCAAAATACAATTAGTGTCCAATACTGGTATGCTCTGCTGGCACTTTTACGTGAGTTCTGGTTTTAAATTTTGTTCTATATTATAGGTCTTATGCTTGTCTAAGATAAACAGAAGAGTTCTAGCTGCTAGCTCCGATAACAAAATTTAAAAGATTTTTTTTCTCAAAATCCAATTAGTGTCCAATACTACTATGCTCTGCTGGCACTTTTACGTGAGTTCTGGTTTTAAATTTTGTTCTTTATTATAGGTCTTATGCTTGTCTAAGATAAACAGAAGATTTCTAGCCGCTAGCTCTGATAACAAAATTTAAAAGAATTTTTTTCTCAAAATACAATTAGTGTCCAATACTAGTATGCTCTGCTGGCACTTTTACGTGAGTTCTGGTTTTAAATTTTATTCTAGATTATAGGTCTTATGCTAGTCTAAGATAAACAGAAGAGTTCTAGCCCCTAGCTCCAATATAAAAATTTAAAAGAATTTTTTTCTCAAAATCCAATTAGTGTCCAATACTACTATGCTCTGCTGGCACTTTTACGTGAGTTCTGGTTTTAAATTTTGTTCTGGATTATAGGTCTTATACTAGTCTAAGATAAACGGAAGAGTTCTAGCCGCTAGCTCAAATAAAAAAAATTAAAAGAATTTTTTTCTCAAAATACAATTAGTGTCCAATACTAGTATGCTCTGCTGGCACTTTTACGTGAGATCTGGTTTTAAATTTTGTTCTAGATTATAGGTCTTATGCTACTTTACGATAGACAGAAGAGTTCTAGCCGCTAGCTCCGATATAAAAATTTAAAAGAATTTTTTTCTCAAAATCCAATTAGTGTCCAATACTAGTATGCTCTGCTGGCACTTTTACGTGAGTTCTGGTTTTAAATTTTGTCCTAGATTATAGGTCTTATGCTAAGCTAAGATAAACAGAAGAGTTCTAGCCGCTAGCTCCGATAACAAAATTTAAAAGATTTTTTTTCTCAAAATACAATTAGTGTCCAATACTAGTATGCTCTGCTGGCACTTTTACGTGAGTTCTGGTTTTAAATTTTATTCTAGATTATAGGTCTTATGCTAGTCTAAGATAAACAGAAGAGTTCTAGCCGCAAGCTCTGATAAAAAAATTTAAAAGAATGTTTTTCTCAAAATACAATTAGTGTCCAGCACTACTATGCTCTACTGGCACTTTTACGTGAGTTCTGGTTTTATATTTTGTTCTAGATTATAGGTCTTATGCTAGTTTAAGATAGACAGAAGAGTTCTAGCCGCTAGCTCCGATATAAAAATTTAAAAGAATTTTTTTCTCAAAATCCAATTAGTGTCCAATACTACTATGCTCTGCTGGCACTTTTACGTGAGTTCTGGTTTCTAATTTTGTTCTGGATTATAGGTCTTATACTATTCTAAGATAAACAGAAGAGTTCTAGCCGCTAGCTCAAATAAAAAAAATTAAAAGAATTTTTTTCTCAAAATACAATTAGTGTCCAATACTAGTATGCTCTGCTGGCACTTTTACGTGAGTTCTGGTTTAAAATTTTGTCCTAGATTATAGGTCTTATGCTAAGATAAGATAAACAGAAGAGTTCTAGCCGCTAGCTCCGATAACAAAATTTAAAAGATTTTTTTTCTCAAAATACAATTAGTGTCCAATACTGGTATGCTCTGCTGGCACTTTTACGTGAGTTCTGGTTTTAAATTTTGTTCTATATTATAGGTCTTATGCTTGTCTAAGATAAACAGAAGAGTTCTAGCTGCTAGCTCCGATAACAAAATTTAAAAGATTTTTTTTCTCAAAATCCAATTAGTGTCCAATACTACTATGCTCTGCTGGCACTTTTACGTGAGTTCTGGTTTTAAATTTTGTTCTATATTATAGGTCTTATGCTTGTCTAAGATAAACAGAAGATTTCTAGCCGCTAGCTCTGATAACAAAATTTAAAAGAATTTTTTTCTCAAAATACAATTAGTGTCCAATACTAGTATGCTCTGCTGGCACTTTTACGTGAGTTCTGGTTTTAAATTTTATTCTAGATTATAGGCCTTATGCTAGTCTAAGATAAACAGAAGAGTTCTAGCCCCTAGCTTCAATATAAAAATTTAAAAGAATTTTTTTCTCAAAATACAATTAGTGTCCAATACTAGTATGCTGTGCTGGCACTTTTACGTGAGTTCTGGTTTAAAATTTTGTCCTAGATTATAGGTCTTATGCTAAGCTAAGATAAACAGAAGAGTTCTAGCCGCTAGCTCCGATAACAAAATTTAAAAGATTTTTTTTCTCAAAATACAATTAGTGTCCAATACTAGTATGCTCTGCTGGCACTTTTACGTGAGTTCTGGTTTTAAATTTTATTCTATATTATAGGTCTTATGCTTGTCTAAGATAAACAGAAGAGTTCTAGCTGCTAGCTCCGATAACAAAATTTAAAAGAATTTTTTTCTCAAAATCCAATTAGTGTCCAATACTACTATGCTCTGCTGGCACTTTTACGTGAGTTCTGGTTTTAAATTTTGTTCTAGATTATAGGTCTTATGCTAGTTTAAGATAGACAGAAGAGTTCTAGCCGCTAGCTCCGATATAAAAATTTAAAAGAATTTTTTTCTCAAAATCCAATTAGTGTCCAATACTAGTATGCTCTGCTGGCACTTTTACGTGAGTTCTGGTTTTAAATTTTGTTCTGGATTATAGGTCTTATACTAGTCTAAGATAAACGGAAGAGTTCTAGCCGCTAGCTCAAATAAAAAAAATTAAAAGAATTTTTTTCTCAAAATACAATTAGTGTCCAATACTAGTATGCTCTGCTGGCACTTTTACGTGAGTTCTGGTTTTAAATTTTGTTCTAGATTATAGGTCTTATGCTAGTTTAAGATAGACAGAAGAGTTCTAGCCGCTAGCTCCGATATAAAAATTTAAAAGAATTTTTTACTCAAAATCCAATTAGTGTCCAATACTACTATGCTCTGCTGGCACTTTTACGTGAGTTCTGGTTTTAAATTTTGTTCTGGATTATAGGTCTTATACTAGTCTAAGATAAACGGAAGAGTTCTAGCCGCTAGCTCAAATAAAAAAAATTAAAAGAATTTTTTTCTCAAAATACAATTAGTGTCCAATACTAGTATGCTCTGCTGGCACTTTTACGTGAGTTCTGGTTTTAAATTTTGTCCTAGATTATAGGTCTTATGCTAAGCTAAGATAAACAGAAGAGTTCTAGCCGCTAGCTCCGATAACAAAATTTAAAAGATTTTTTTTCTCAAAATACAATTAGTGTCCAATACTAGTATGCTCTGCTGGCACTTTTACGTGAGTTCTGGTTTTAAATTTTGTTCTATATTATAGGTCTTATGCTTGTCTAAGATAAACAGAAGATTTCTAGCCGCTAGCTCTGATAACAAAATTTAAAAGAATTTTTTTCTCAAAATACAATTAGTGTCCAATACTAGTATGCTCTGCTGGCACTTTTACGTGAGTTCTGGTTTTAAATTTTATTCTAGATTATAGGTCTTATGCTATTCTAAGATAAACAGAAGAGTTCTAGCCGCTTGCTGTGACAAAAAAAATTAAAAGAATTTTTTTCTCAAAATCCAATTAGTGTCCAATACTACTATGCTCTGCTGGCACTTTTACGTGAGTTCTGGTTTCTAATTTTGTTCTGGATTATAGGTCTTATACTATTCTAAGATAAACAGAAGAGTTCTAGCCGCTAGCTCAAATAAAAAAAATTAAAAGAATTTTTTTCTCAAAATACAATTAGTGTCCAATACTAGTATGCTCTGCTGGCACTTTTACGTGAGTTCTGGTTTTAAATTTTGTCCTAGATTATAGGTCTTATGCTAAGCTAAGATAGACAGAAGAGTTCTAGCCGCTAGCTCCGATATAAAAATTTAAAAGAATTTTTTTCTCAAAATACAATTAGTGTCCAATACTAGTATGCTCTGCTGGCACTTTTACGTGAGTTCTGATTTAAAATTTTGTCCTAGATTATAGGTCTTATGCTAAGCTAAGATAAACAGAAGAGTTCTAGCCGCTAGCTCCGATAACAAAATTTAAAAGATTTTTTTTCTCAAAATACAATTAGTGTCCAATACTGGTATGCTCTGCTGGCACTTTTACGTGAGTTCTGGTTTTAAATTTTGTTCTATATTATAGGTCTTATGCTTGTCTAAGATAAACAGAAGAGTTCTAGCTGCTAGCTCCGATAACAAAATTTAAAAGATTTTTTTTCTCAAAATCCAATTAGTGTCCAATACTACTATGCTCTGCTGGCACTTTTACGTGAGTTCTGGTTTTAAATTTTGTTCTTTATTATAGGTCTTATGCTTGTCTAAGATAAACAGAAGATTTCTAGCCGCTAGCTCTGATAACAAAATTTAAAAGAATTTTTTTCTCAAAATACAATTAGTGTCCAATACTAGTATGCTCTGCTGGCACTTTTACGTGAGTTCTGGTTTTAAATTTTATTCTAGATTATAGGTCTTATGCTAGTCTAAGATAAACAGAAGAGTTCTAGCCCCTAGCTCCAATATAAAAATTTAAAAGAATTTTTTTCTCAAAATCCAATTAGTGTCCAATACTACTATGCTCTGCTGGCACTTTTACATGAGTTCTGGTTTTAAATTTTGTTCTGGATTATAGGTCTTATACTAGTCTAAGATAAACGGAAGAGTTCTAGCCGCTAGCTCAAATAAAAAAAGTTAAAAGAATTTTTTTCTCAAAATACAATTAGTGTCCAATACTAGTATGCTCTGCTGGCACTTTTACGTGAGTTCTGGTTTTAAATTTTGTTCTAGATTATAGGTCTTATGCTACTTTACGATAGACAGAAGAGTTCTAGCCGCTAGCTCCGATATAAAAATTTAAAAGAATTTTTTTCTCAAAATCCAATTAGTGTCCAATACTAGTATGCTCTGCTGGCACTTTTACGTGAGTTCTGGTTTTAAATTTTGTCCTAGATTATAGGTCTTATGCTAAGCTAAGATAAACAGAAGAGTTCTAGCCGCTAGCTCCGATAACAAAATTTAAAAGATTTTTTTTCTCAAAATACAATTAGTGTCCAATACTAGTATGCTCTGCTGGCACTTTTACGTGAGTTCTGGTTTTAAATTTTATTCTAGATTATAGGTCTTATGCTAGTCTAAGATAAACAGAAGAGTTCTAGCCGCAAGCTCTGATAAAAAAATTTAAAAGAATGTTTTTCTCAAAATACAATTAGTGTCCAGCACTACTATGCTCTGCTGGCACTTTTACGTGAGTTCTGGTTTTATATTTTGTTCTAGATTATAGGTCTTATGCTAGTTTAAGATAGACAGAAGAGTTCTAGCCGCTAGCTCCGATATAAAAATTTAAAAGAATTTTTTTCTCAAAATCCAATTAGTGTCCAATACTACTATGCTCTGCTGGCACTTTTACGTGAGTTCTGGTTTCTAATTTTGTTCTGGATTATAGGTCTTATACTATTCTAAGATAAACAGAAGAGTTCTAGCCGCTAGCTCAAATAAAAAAAATTAAAAGAATTTTTTTCTCAAAATACAATTAGTGTCCAATACTAGTATGCTCTGCTGGCACTTTTACGTGAGTTCTGGTTTTAAATTTTGTCCTAGATTATAGGTCTTATGCTAAGCTAAGATAAACAGAAGAGTTCTAGCCGCAAGCTCTGATAAAAAAATTTAAAAGAATGTTTTTCTCAAAATACAATTAGTGTCCAGCACTACTATGCTCTGCTGGCACTTTTACGTGAGTTCTGGTTTTAAATTTTGTTCTAGATTATAGGTCTTATGCTAGTTTAAGATAGACAGAAGAGTTCTAGCCGCTAGCTCCGATATAAAAATTTAAAAG
Source organism: Melanargia galathea (assembly GCA_920104075.1). Taxonomy (NCBI): domain Eukaryota; kingdom Metazoa; phylum Arthropoda; class Insecta; order Lepidoptera; family Nymphalidae; genus Melanargia; species Melanargia galathea. The sequence continues at coordinate 13,927,831 of OV049874.1, read as the reverse complement.
AATTTTTTTCTCAAAATCCAATTAGTGTCCAATACTACTATGCTCTGCTGGCACTTTTACGTGAGTTCTGGTTTTAAATTTTGTTCTGGATTATAGGTCTTATACTAGTCTAAGATAAACGGAAGAGTTCTAGCCGCTAGCTCAAATAAAAAAAATTAAAAGAATTTTTTTCTCAAAATCCAATTAGTGTCCAATACTACTATGCTCTGCTGGCACTTTTACGTGAGTTCTGGTTTCTAATTTTGTTCTGGATTATAGGTCTTATACTATTCTAAGATAAACAGAAGAGTTCTAGCCGCTAGCTCAAATAAAAAAAATTAAAAGAATTTTTTTCTCAAAATACAATTAGTGTCCAATACTAGTATGCTCTGCTGGCACTTTTACGTGAGTTCTGGTTTAAAATTTTGTCCTAGATTATAGGTCTTATGCTAAGCTAAGATAAACAGAAGAGTTCTAGCCGCTAGCTCCGATAACAAAATTTAAAAGATTTTTTTTCTCAAAATACAATTAGTGTCCAATACTGGTATGCTCTGCTGGCACTTTTACGTGAGTTCTGGTTTTAAATTTTGTTCTATATTATAGGTCTTATGCTTGTCTAAGATAAACAGAAGAGTTCTAGCTGCTAGCTCCGATAACAAAATTTAAAAGATTTTTTTTCTCAAAATCCAATTAGTGTCCAATACTACTATGCTCTGCTGGCACTTTTACGTGAGTTCTGGTTTTAAATTTTGTTCTATATTATAGGTCTTATGCTTGTCTAAGATAAACAGAAGATTTCTAGCCGCTAGCTCTGATAACAAAATTTAAAAGAATTTTTTTCTCAAAATACAATTAGTGTCCAATACTAGTATGCTCTGCTGGCACTTTTACGTGAGTTCTGGTTTTAAATTTTATTCTAGATTATAGGCCTTATGCTAGTCTAAGATAAACAGAAGAGTTCTAGCCCCTAGCTTCAATATAAAAATTTAAAAGAATTTTTTTCTCAAAATACAATTAGTGTCCAATACTAGTATGCTCTGCTGGCACTTTTACGTGAGTTCTGGTTTAAAATTTTGTCCTAGATTATAGGTCTTATGCTAAGCTAAGATAAACAGAAGAGTTCTAACCGCTAGCTCCGATAACAAAATTTAAAAGATTTTTTTTCTCAAAATACAATTAGTGTCCAATACTAGTATGCTCTGCTGGCACTTTTACGTGAGTTCTGGTTTTAAATTTTATTCTATATTATAGGTCTTATGCTGGTCTAAGATAAACAGAAGAGTTCTAGCTGCTAGCTCCGATAACAAAATTTAAAAGAATTTTTTTCTCAAAATCCAATTAGTGTCCAATACTACTATGCTCTGCTGGCACTTTTACGTGAGTTCTGGTTTTAAATTTTGTTCTAGATTATAGGTCTTATGCTAGTTTAAGATAGACAGAAGAGTTCTAGCCGCTAGCTCCGATATAAAAATTTAAAAGAATTTTTTTCTCAAAATCCAATTAGTGTCCAATACTAGTATGCTCTGCTGGCACTTTTACGTGAGTTCTGGTTTTAAATTTTGTTCTGGATTATAGGTCTTATACTAGTCTAAGATAAACGGAAGAGTTCTAGCCGCTAGCTCAAATAAAAAAAATTAAAAGAATTTTTTTCTCAAAATACAATTAGTGTCCAATACTAGTATGCTCTGCTGGCACTTTTACGTGAGTTCTGGTTTTAAATTTTGTTCTAGATTATAGGTCTTATGCTAGTTTAAGATAGACAGAAGAGTTCTAGCCGCTAGCTCCGATATAAAAATTTAAAAGAATTTTTTTCTCAAAATCCAATTAGTGTCCAATACTACTATGCTCTGCTGGCACTTTTACGTGAGTTCTGGTTTTAAATTTTGTTCTGGATTATAGGTCTTATACTAGTCTAAGATAAACGGAAGAGTTCTAGCCGCTAGCTCAAATAAAAAAAATTAAAAGAATTTTTTTCTCAAAATACAATTAGTGTCCAATACTAGTATGCTCTGCTGGCACTTTTACGTGAGTTCTGGTTTTAAATTTTGTCCTAGATTATAGGTCTTATGCTAAGCTAAGATAAACAGAAGAGTTCTAGCCGCTAGCTCCGATAACAAAATTTAAAAGATTTTTTTTCTCAAAATACAATTAGTGTCCAATACTAGTATGCTCTGCTGGCACTTTTACGTGAGTTCTGGTTTTAAATTTTGTTCTATATTATAGGTCTTATGCTTGTCTAAGATAAACAGAAGATTTCTAGCCGCTAGCTCTGATAACAAAATTTAAAAGAATTTTTTTCTCAAAATACAATTAGTGTCCAATACTAGTATGCTCTGCTGGCACTTTTACGTGAGTTCTGGTTTTAAATTTTATTCTAGATTATAGGTCTTATGCTAGTCTAAGATAAACAGAAGAGTTCTAGCCGCTTGCTGTGACAAAAAAAATTAAAAGAATTTTTTTCTCAAAATCCAATTAGTGTCCAATACTACTATGCTCTGCTGGCACTTTTACGTGAGTTCTGGTTTCTAATTTTGTTCTGGATTATAGGTCTTATGCTAGTCTAAGATAAACAGAAGAGTTCTAGCCGCTAGCTCTGATAAAAAAAATTAAAAGAATGTTTTTCTCAAAATACAATTAGTGTCCAGCACTACTATGCTCTGCTGGCACTTTTACGTGAGTTCTGGTTTAAAATTTTGTCCTAGATTATAGGTCTTATGCTAAGCTAAGATAAACAGAAGAGTTCTAGCCGCTAGCTCCTATAACAAAATTTAAAAGATTTTTTTTCTCAAAATACAATTAGTGTCCAATACTAGTATGCTCTGCTGGCACTTTTACGTGAGTTCTGGTTTTAAATTTTGTTCTATATTATAGGTCTTATGCTTGTCTAAGATAAACAGAAGAGTTCTAGCTGCTAGCTCCGATAACAAAATTTAAAAGAATTTTTTTCTCAAAATACAATTAGTGTCCAATACTAGTATGCTCTGCTGGCACTTTTACGTGAGTTCTGGTTTTAAATTTGGTTTTATATTATAGGTCTGATACTGTTCTAAGAGAAAATGAAGAGTTTTAGTTGTTAGCTTTTTTTTAATTTTTATATGATTTTTTTTTCGAATTTTATATGATCGATTTTTTATAGACGAAATCGACAGAACTATTCATAAAAAGTATAGGGAACTATAGAACTCATCAGACTGCAAACACGTGTCGATTTTTATTCAGATCTGCGAAAAGTGATCTGCTACGGGAAGTTAGCAGAGCATTTCTCACTTTTTTTCAATCGTCATTTTTGAGGTGAAATCGATAGAACTATCGATAAAAAGTATCAGGAACTATAGAACTCTTGTGCATGCGAAGAGAACTCTATTTTATTTATGCTCTGCTGGGAAGTGCTCTGCTAAGTTCACTGACACGAAACGTATTAACAATAGAGTGAGGGTAACCTTAGTTTTGTACGCATTGCTTATTTCAAATAATAAAAAGTTTCTCTTATGGTCACGTAGCTTAATGTGCCATAATTCACACGCATCTTTCGTAAAGCAATTAGGTACGCATCAGTGTCAAAGAGACTAATAACCCTGATGGAAACGCTTTGTCTATGTCATGTTTATGCATGGCCATTAAGTAATTAGCCATGATAAGGTGATGATAGATTTCATCATCAGTAGTAGATTAACTTAACTCTACAGACTCCTACTTAAATACGAGTTTTCAAGCTTTTTACTATAGTTGGGACGTTATAAACGAACTGAGCCATAAAACATGATCATAGGGTTGTAAGGGCTTTCCCTCGCTCTTTATAACCTGTTATTGACTATCGACAAATTCTTTTTACTGTTACACACATCACCAGAGAAACAGGTTCTACTTCCATAAGGCCTGTAAGTGCGAGCAAGTAGTCCGATAAAAATGATTTATGACTAAGTTTGCACGTTTGTAATGTCCCAACTATAGCTTACTCTATTCGTATGTTGTTTTCCTTGATTTTTCGACCACTTCCAACTACTATTCGATCGATTTGAAAAGAAACGTGTTGTTTGGATGACAACAGATAATTACGGTGCCACTAACCTGTCTAGTAAGGGAGGATGGAGCGTGGGACGAGAACACTTTTGTGGCATAATGCTGAATATTCGAGTTTGAACTAATTTGTGTTATGACAAAAGTATTATGGAAGCTGCGCGTTGGAACTCCCTATTTAGAAATGGTAGAGTATTCCTGTTTAAAAAGCTGTGATAGCCTAGTAAAAGCTGTGATAGCCTAGTAAAAGCTGTGATAGCCTAGTAAAAGCTGTGATAGCCTAGTGGTTAGGACGACCGACTTCTAATCGGAGGTCGTGGGTTCGATCCCGGGCACGCACCTCTAACTTTTCGGAGTTATGTGCGTTTTAAGTATTTAAATATCACTTGCTTTAACGGTGAAGGAAAACATCGTGAGGAAACCTGCATGCCTGAGAGTTCTCCATAACGTTCTCAAAGGTGTGTGAAGTCTGCCAATCCGCTTGGCCAGCGTGGTAGACTTTGGCCAAAACCCTTCTCACTCTGAGAGGAGACCCGTGCTCTGTATGTATGTATGTATGTATATACTTTATTGCACACCACATAAGAGCAGAATACAAAGGACATGTTATATAAAAGAATACTTAAAACGTAGGTACAACAAGGCGGTCTTATCGCTAAGTAGCGATCTCTTCCAGACAACCTTAACGCTAGGGAGAAAATGAACAAGTGGACAGTGGGAGGTGGTGTATATGATAAACTTAAACACTAATAGCTAAATATACTAAACCATATAATATAATAATAACATATAAATATACTAATATATACAAAATAATGTATACAATAGACATACATATGAATAAATAAATATATATCAATTATACAAATAGATACGAGAATAACAAAATAAATGTTGCTATTGATGACAGAGAGAAAGGTAGTGATTTTTTACGTCAATCTTAAATTTGCTCAGGGTTTTAGCGTGATGTAATTGCGGAGGAAGTTTATTCCATAAACTGATGGCTTTAAACGTAAAGGAACTTTCAAAGTACTTAGTTCGATGTGTAGGCACGTAGAGAATGAATTTACTGGCTGAACGAAGAACTGTGTTCGGCCTGTCGTGACCAAGAAATTTCCTTTAAGTAGCTTGGAGTCGTAGGGTTGAACAATACACAGTACAGAAGAGAAACAATATGCATATTCCGGCGGAAGCGAATGGGTAACCACTTGAGCTTTGAACGATACTCGGAGACGTGGTCATATTTGCGTAAACCAAATATAAACCTAATAGCTAGATTTTGAATTCGCTCAAGTTTATTTAGTTGGTCCTCGGTCAAGTCAAGATAGCTTGCGTCCGCATAATCGAGAATCGAGAGAAGTAAGGATTGTGCTAACATAATTTTAGTAGGAATAGGCAGTAGAGAACGTAGACGCCTGAGAGAACCAAGGGCAGCAAAAGTTTTCTTACTGATTTCTTTTATTTGATGAGACCAGGAGAGAGTCTGTAGTGAGCCGGTAATGGGTTGATCATGATGATGATGATGATTCCTGTTTGTTCTCATTTGTTTTGTTATCTTGAGCAGTATGGATCGAAGTAGATAGAAGTATCGAAGTACATGCATATCAAATAAAAGCTTGTCTTTAAAAATCTCAGAAAAAACAAAAAAATAAGTTCAGCCGCCGAAGCTTACATTGTTATAATAACTCTTAAATATTATAAAACTCAGGCTCAGAAAATTGACGCAGATTTGAATAGAAGCGACGCGCCTTTTCTAAAATATTACAATCTAGCTTTAGCCCGGCTTCGTGAATTTCGGTTTTTCACAAAACCTGAGGGAATCGTGAATTTCTGGTTCCCGTTCCTGCTCCATTTTCCTACCTTTATACTTACTTTCAAGGTACTTTGCTATAGTGATCTACCTATAGCTGTAGCTGTAGATTTGGGTTTTTTCAAAATCCCACGGGAACTGTGTATTTTTCCAGGATAAAATGTAGCCTATGTGTTAAGTCAGGGCATTACCTATATCCATTCTAAATTTCAGCCAAATCTGTTCAGTAGTTGCGACGTTATAGAGTAACAAACATCCAAACATCTAAAAACATCCAAACATCCACACTTTCACATGTACCTGCCCCCTGATTGTGTAACTTTTGACGATGAAATGGTATTCATTTGATGGCCTAAGGCCATTAAAGTAAAATATACCTTGAATGTATTGGTTTAAAGTCACAAATTCAGTACAACTGATTTCAACATGGAGCGTTATGGATCGTATCGTACATACCTAAACGTATAAGAATGGATACACGAAATTAAGCTCTATTTCAATGCTATTATGGTTTATTTTACTTTGATGCCTTAGGCCATCAAATGAATACCATTTCATCGTCAAAAGTTACACAATCAGGGGGCAGATGTATAAATCTTCATGGCACAACACACTCGACGCACGTCCCTCTCCGACACCGGAGCATTCTCAGGAGATGTAGACTACAATACACGATTGCAAAGTTTGCAAAGTTTAAGTAATGCCCGCTTCTATCCAACAGGTAATCTTAGTACTTTGAGTGAACCTTTCTAGCGATCGGGGTATTTAAATTCTTTTATGTATATTATTTTCCTTTCGCTTTCCTTCCTTTCACTAATGAAAAGGAAAGATAATTATCCTATTTAACCTCTGTTATTTGCTATCAGGTATAGTCTCGGGGCCAGGCAATTACAGTTGCAAAGTACCAAAAGAGGTCGTTCATCCTAATAACGTAAGTATACATCTGGTGTAACATTTTCTTTATGTTGTTACATTTTTATTTTTAGAGTAGAGAGTAAACTTATAAACTTATAGCATTTTAGAACGAGATCGCAAAATGTTATGTGCCGCCAGAGCCACATAAGGCGAGTTTTTCAGTTCTGAATGTGGAGTGATCTCAGCAGCATTGAGCGCGTCGTAAAAATTGGAGAACGGTATCGCCAACAACATCTGTTGAAGAAATGTTGTTGCTTATGTCAACAACATTTCTTGAATGCGCCCGATGCGGCCGAATCTTATTGCTGACGATGCAACTTGTAGATTGTATACATGTTTGATTAAGTTGCATGCAATTTGCACTTGTATACAACTAACTTGCCTAATGGAAACGCGACTTGAAATTGTCATGCTCGATTACAAGTCATGGCAAATAAGTCTAGCGTTGACCTTCAATGCGCAGAAGTCGAAAATGAGGTACTTATCTCGGGGTATGAGGGGTTGCGAGGAGGGTGTGGGGATCGTTCGTAATCACTGATTAGCTCTTGCGGATCCCTCGTAAGCGCTGATTGGCTCTCCAATCGTATTGTGTCCCGCTCACTCGTACGACGCTACGCGCACTTGAAGGTCAGCGCTCGACTTACGTGCCGGGAGTTATAGTATACGCGTGGGTTATTTGCACACATTGACGAATGTTCGAAAAAGAACCATCTTGCTCGCCAGGTCGTACACTCCAGCCTCCCCGGAAACTCGGCAGACGGTGCACGTAGCCGAAAGCAAAGGAGAGTGGGGCTGGAGAATAATTGAGGTGGTGACACAAAAATTGTGTATGATATATTTTACACAAGTCATTCTTTACTGAAATCGAAAACAGAAATTATTATTGCATGAGTATATTCTCGCTTAAAAATTCTTCGGCATAAATGGAACTGTATAAAAAAATGTCAACATCATTATCACTACATAGTATAAAACAAAGTCGCTTTCTCTGTCCCTATGTCCCTATGTATGCTTAAATCTTTAAAACTACGCAACGGATTTTGATGCGGTTTTTTTTAATAGATAGAGTGATTCAAGAGGTAGGTTTGTAAGTAGAAAAATTGGACCCGGTAGGTGGCGCTACTAGCGGGCAGGACGACGTCTGCCGGGTCCGCTAGTTCGTAATATTTTAAGGATGCATCCACACCTGAGTATTTTGGCGATTACGACTGCCAACACGCATTCTCGACGCGATAGTGATTTTCTGATGGCGATATTTTGATCAGGTGTGGACCCACCCTAACAAGCTAACCCACCCTAACTTATCATACTCACAAATATTTTCTATTACGTATATTTTTTTATATTAAGAAATATAGACCTTCTTACTCAGTAATATCCTCTTACTACTCATTACTCAGTAGTCTTGAATAGTAGTACGTAATACAGAGTGCAATAGTAGCACGATCTTTAAAGGCCTTCACGTGAGACTTCCCCTGCGTACAGTTATACAAAATGTGCCTGCGAATGTGCAAACTTCGCGGAGAGCCTAACCAGAAGGCCTAGTGTAAGTTTACGTATACGTTAACTGCGCATAAATCTGTCCTCTTGTATTGACGGGAAGGGGATGGCAAGACATCCGTCTCTTTCCCATCCCATAAAAAATGACAGATTAACGCACACTATAGTCTGATTTTTAATTCGGTGGAAATCTGACAATTGTCATTTAAAAATAGAATCAGTTATATGAAAAACAGGGTTACCACCTGAAGTTTGATTTTACTCCAAACTACGGTACCTACCTGAAGTAGGTAGGTATCTGTCAGGCATTCGTCATATCTACATGAGGCAATTGATTTTTATTTATATGTATAAGTTTTGAATTTATTATCTTTTTTGTGGGAACTGTTTTATCTATAGTAACATTAAGAAACGTCAAAATTCCACGGAATTAACAATCAGAGTATAGGTCCAGCCCCCTGATTGTGTATTGTGTATTTTGATAATTTGAGGTTGTTGTTGACAGATGAACACAAAATGCCGGCGGCAATACACGGTAAACTTCCAGGAGTCGACTCTGATCGGGCCGAGCGCTGTCACCGACCCCTTGCACAGTTGGAGTGAGAACTCGAAGTTGGACACGCTAAAACAGTGTAACGTGTTCATAGTTCAGTCGAAAGTGGAAGTGTAAAAACTGACAATTACATAAGTAGCAATGAATATAAAATTACTTTGCTATAATCCGCTAACAGTGACAAATTTGTAGGCACAACACCGCACAAATTCACCACAAAATGAACTCGACGATCGTTTCGCTCCGACACCGGAGCATCTTCAGGAGATGTTGACTTCACAACGGACGATTGCAAAGAACTTTGGAATTCCGCAAAGTAACGCCTGCTTCTATTCAATACATAAGTAGCATTAAAATATTGCGTTATTGGATGTTCCTGTGTAAGAAAATTTAAGTGTAAAAATTTTTCTACTCATCGAAATCTTATTTACGTATTTTATTACCTACTTTACTTTGATCATTCCGCTTGTTAAACAATGATTGACTTTTTTTAAGTAATTACAGGTTCTCATTTAATTTAATTAGCATTTTGGAAACTAGGTGTTAATTTGTCATAAATGTAAGTATGGACCCGTAACATCATATCGAAATGTTCTTAAAATTAATCCTTATAAGTAGTTATACTACTTAGAGAACTCAAGATTTGCATGGTTGTTTTCTATATAGATGCGAATATGTCGTCTATTTATAAGCATTCGCTGTGAAATGTGGTGAAAACTGCATTGAAATTCACTAAGAAGCTTAGAAGTTGTAAACGTTTACACGGGCAAACATGAATTGGGACTTATTTCACTAATAAGGTTGATTCCAATTATTTTAATAAGCATTTAAAGTAGGTAAGCAGATATTATTAAGTATGAAAAGTTGAAGCTGGAGTTCATCTGGTTAGTATTCTTCACGTTAGCACTTCTCAAATAAGTAAAAAAATCTCTTTCCTGTGATTCATTACTATTCTGGGTGAATAATATAACATTATTACAGACGAGCGGATACCCGCGACTTCGTTCGCGTGGATATTGATTTTAATAATCCCGTGGGGATCATTTTGTTTTTCCTAAGCTCCTTTGAGCTTATACCTTGCTAAAAACTGTAAAAAGTTCACTGGCGGATGTTTAGGTACATCAAAATGTAAACATCCGCCAGTGAAAGTCCCATCAAAATCGGTCCAGCCTTTCAGAGATTAGCCAGTAGTCTTTAAAGTATCTATTTTCTAACAAAAAAAGAATGAATGAAATCGGACCACCCGTTAACGAATTACAGCTAAGTACACATTTTGCCTTTCATCCCCTCTCCCAAGGGAACCGTGCTGAATTTCGGGATAAAAGGTATCCTATATGTTACTCCATAGTATGAACTTAAATCATGCCGAGTTTCATTTCAATCCATTCAGTAGTTTTTACGTGATGCGCGCACAAACATACAGACAAACAGACAAACAGATAAACAGACAAACAGATAAACAGACAAACAGACAAACAGACAAACAGACAAACAGACAAACAGACAAAAATTTCAAAAATAGCTTTTTTACGTTCTATTACTTATCCCTAACATCCCCCCAGTTATTATTTTACAAAAATCTTCAATGTACAGACACGGCAATTCTACGATTTTATTATATGTATAGAATAGATAGAAGATAGATAGATAATAAATAATATAGGGAGTAGGTATACATGTACGTTTTAATATTAAGAAAATTCTGGTAACTGTATGCTTAGTCTCAGTTTGCACAGCTCGAAAACTGTACTGAATACTATTGATTGAAACACAATGACTTCAGAGTAAAATGGACCTAACTGGCTTATTTTAAGGATTGAATTTCCCAATATATTCAGCATTCGTTTACAGCCAGCACCCCTAGCAGAAATGTTGTAAAATAAATATTCGAAGTGTTGAATTACGACTGATACGTAGTATTTGGTAAAGTTTTAAGAGGTGTTCAAACTGAGACTAAGCAATAAGCATACTACTGAATTATCATGTTTATACTTTAATGCATACAATAATACTTCATTGTATTTATTAAAGTTGATACGTAGGTATGTAAATCTAAATTGGATCATATTTTAATAAAAATATTATTTGCCGATATTTTTGTCGATATCTGTATTTGTTTTATTTTCAAGTTTGTAATTGATAAACTGATTTACTTAATTAATTCTATGTTAGGTTGTCGAAAAACTGTAAAAACATAATAAGTAGTTTGTACTTACCTACTTATTTTGTGTAAATGATTATTATTCTTGTACAATATCATGCAGTTTTAATTATAATAAAATATATTTTTATGAGCTGGTTTTATTTGTAAGCATAAAATTGAGACGTTTTTACATAAAAAAATTACAAATTTATTTTGAATGGTTAAGAGACTTTAACACTGGTTGGGTATGTAATGTATGCTCTTCCTTCCGAGAAGAATCTCGGCGAATGGTCTTCTTTATCCGTCGTTATCAACCGATCGACGTCCACCGCTGGACATACATAGGTCTCTTGAAGGGACTTCAGGGGAGAAGGGACTTAAAGAAGGAATAAGTCCCTTCTTTATCCAAGCTTCTTCAGCTTCTTCAGCTGTTGAGATGATGATAACAAGACTTTTTGTTATCATCATCTCAACAGATGACGTCCACTGCTGGACATAGGTCCCTTGCTACAGAACACGATCTCGCGCCGCTTGTATATAGCGATTACCAGCGGTGGACGGACGATCTCAATTTCTTGAGATCACCGTGTGGGGGTCTTCCATCCCTACGTTTGCTGGTACGAGGTCGCAATAGGGTATTTGACAACATTGAAAATATACTATTGATTGTGGTCATCTTATCAGATAATAGCCTAAAAAAGACATATTTCACTCAATCACACTAAATTATGTAATTTTACGCGATATTTTGCACGAAATAAAACATTATAATTTTTGAAATTTTATCAGACACGTGAACGCTCTGTGATTGGTTGCTACTCTGGTGACGTCACTTGAAATTATTATACTTGAGAGTACACTTTACTTGGTTGATATAATTGAAGTTTATCAACCAATCGAAAGTAAACTTTAAATTTGAAACAATAAGATTGATATTAAAATAGCATTATTAACCTCTTAATTTCACTTATTTGGTGTGACTTTCTAGCGCATATACTCTACAATACACAATTGTTTTCATACCAATAATTAGATAAACTCTTCCACTAATAAATTATCACTAGATAAACTCATAACTTTTCTTTATTTCCTCAGAAAAACAAAAGATTTGTACCTAAATACACAAGTGTTTTTCGCGCCATCCGTCGTAACTAATCACGCAGCGTGCTCTGTCGCACGCACCGAGAGCGAGCGAGAAAAGTGATGATGCTAATATTTTTGCTATGTATTTATTACATAATTAAAGATTGTTATTTTTCTTGTTTCCTCTCCCGCATTCCATTTATTGCATTTAACTTTGTATTTATTGTATTTAACCTATTTAATTACTTTTAATTTGTATTTAACTATTTAATTATTGTTACTGGATAGCTACGCTGTTTTGTTGTGGTTTCTGGTTATGTAACCCATACTGTGCCCATACATACTCTGACCTCTGTGTGTGAACCTATAAACTTGCTCATTGGTTTGTGACGTCACGCGTATCATGTGATCAGCGCTATTACAGAAATGTCGTTATTGGCGCGGTTTTCAAAACTTAAACTTTATCATTGATTTAATTCTTAATACTGTAGATATTCCGAAAAATATCAATGTAGTGTGTTTTAATAAGTAATAAAGAATAATTTAAAACTAATTCCAAAAATTAGTCAAATAGCCTATTCGAGCACCTTTTGACCCCAACGTCTATCGGTTCTTTGAACTATCCGCCAATTGCTATCTGTGCTTCCAAAATAACATGTAAAGAGGACCGTTTTCGGAAACGAAGACGGGTAATAGGTACTAGTGAAGATTACTGACGTCTCGTCAGTAATTATCACCACAAAAAATGCGAAAAAAGTTTCAATTTTTTCACCATTTCCTGTATTTTTCGTAATTTCGCAATGTTCGCAAAAACGCAATCAGCTGACGCTTACATATCTAAAGTTTTTGCCGCGCGCCCGCCGTTCGCGAGGTCAATGCCCTGAGTTTTGAACGTTATACATCGCCGGTTTGAAAAATATTAATCACTAATCCACTAATACTACAAAATATATATATGACAAATGGTTATTGGACTGCGTTTAGGTAGTATAATAATAGCGCTGAGTTGTTGAAAGCGGTCTCCTTATTTACCCTGTATAAAGCATCCTCCAAATAAAAAAAAATATATATTTAAAGTATTTAATATACAAAAATAGTCCAGTTAAAGTTTCATTGTAATATAGGTGTGAATTAGTGCGAGTACTTATGTACGTATCTACTCATCACGTGCCTCAAAATACACAATCGAAAATCTGTCGGACACTAGGTACTTAATTCGAATCCGTTTAGAGTGATATTCCAGTTTGAAATGCGAAACATCGAAGTTCTCTGAAGCATCATTCAATGGGTTTTCGATTTGTGTCGACAGGAGAACGGATTTCAAAAGGATTCCGAAAAACAGATTCATATTATTTCATCGTTAAGGTGGTACGTTTTCCATACTAATTTATAATTACCATTTAAGAACGAATGGATTATATATTTACACTGAAATTAAATCGCACAGCCTTAATTTAATGTTTAATTTGCGGAAATTTTTATTTACATAAAGAAAACATTATATAAACAGCTAAAGGTGAAGTAAAGCCATCTCGGTCAGCTAGGCAAAATAGCGTTTAATAGATGGCTATTATAATAATTAAGCTGTCTATGTAATGTTTTCTTTATGTAAATATAATTTCGCGCAAATTAAAAATTATATTAAGGCTGTGCGATGTAATTTCAGTGCAAAAATATAATCCATTCGCTCTTGAATGGTAACATGAAGTTAGTATGGAAAACGTAACACCTTAAGATTTACACAATCGCACTGCTGGTGCTGTCTGCTCTCTCACTTATGTCCATAATCATTGAGCTATTCAATAAGTAAGATAGAGATGCATACATACAGTCTTTTCTGATGTTACATAACTATAAAGTAAGTTAAGGCCATCTTGAGCGCTTATTCATTCATTCATTCATTCTTCATAACAGATACATTTAAAAATAGTTATCGTCGACCTTTCCGGCGCAGGGGTGAGCGCTGCCACTTACCATTTATCCTTGACAGCAGAACACGATCTCGCGCCGCTTGTATATAGCGATTACCAACACGTTCGACTGTGGATCACGATGTCCTGGGTTCGATTCCCGGGTCGGGCCAAAAAAAAAATTTTCGAGGTATTGGGTTTTTCTGTCAACTGTCAAGAAATTCTCAGTGCCAGCCCGGAGTTGGAAGTTGGCGGTGTTAGATACACCCCCGTGCCTCGGAGAGCACGTAAAGCCGTCGGTCCTGCGCCTGATCTCTCTCCGGTCGTGTCGCGTTGGCGTCCCATCGGACTATGAGAGTGAGGGAATAGAGAGTGCACCTGTGTATGCGCACACACTTGTGCACTATAATATCTCCTGCGTAGATGGCTAGTCTCTGCCTCGGTTGAGACTGGCCGCCGTGGCCGAAATTCGGTCAGGAGGACATTATTATTTGAGGACCCTTGACAGACTCCTACCCTATAAAAAAAACTAAGTAAGTAGATAACTAATATAGATTTAGCCCATTGTGGAGACGAACAGAGTCAAATCCACAAGCATCAGCCAGTTTCACATAAAATTATAAAATTCAACGTAAATTCTGAATACCCTTTTCCTGCAACAGCACATACAACGTCCATAGCAAAATGTGTTAGTATAGGATCCCGCTATACAACGACCTTCACCGAGATGTTTATTTGATGAAACCTATTTTATATTTAATTTAATATGTCAATAAATATATTGCATATGGGTTGCCTAACAAATTTCAGTCCAGGATATGATTAACTAATAATTAAAAAAAATTTTTTTAAACATTTCACTGGTTTGATTATTAGACAAATTCATAATGAAATAATATTTATTTTCATTTAATTTTAATTCAATAATCAGACCGGTGTAAAATGCTAGTATCGATTTACCTGTTTACACCTGGCTACCCGAGAGTTGTGACCGGAAAAGAATAGGCAACCTAACGTTTGCATATTCTATGGGCTTCATACTTTCGATTGGTATAGAATTTTTCTAATAATTCAAACCGGTGAAATGTTTAAAAAATTTTTTTATTATTATTAATTAATCATATCCTGGACTGAAATTTGTTAGGCAACCCATATGCAATATATTTATTGACATATTAAATTAAATATAAAATAGGTCTCATCAAATAAACATCTCGGTGAAGGTGGTTGCATAGCGGGATCTTAGACCATGTGTTGTGTTGCTCAAAACTAACTGACACCCGCAACTCGGTCCGCGTGGAATGAGTTTGAAAATTCCTTGGGAAATTTTTGATTTCCTATAATAATATTATATAGTCTTTGTCCGTCTCCTGGGTATAAGATTCCCTGCCAAATGACTGATGTCAAGACTGATTCTGCGGCTAGGCCGTGAAAATGTTTTAACCTACTACACAAATAGATAGACCATTTTTAAAACGTTTGTTTGGCTTATGGAATCGTCCCAATAATTTCCCAATGAGCTTAAATTAGGGCAGTTATTTGGAAATCACCGATACATTAATTATAATGTTTACATGTGTAGATTAATTAATAAATACAATATATTGTTTACACTTATTTCGGCGAATAAATTCCCCCTCAATTCTCAAATTCTCAATTCTCAAATTGCCCCTGCCGGGTTCGATTCCCGGCAGGGGCAATTTGAGATTTTATAATTTCTAAATTGTCTCAGGTCTGGTCTGGTGGGAGGCTTAAGCAGTGGCTGGTTACCACCCTACCGGCAAAGCCGTGCTGCCAAGCGATTTAGCGTTCCGGTACGATGCCGTGTAGAAACCGATCAGGGGTATGCAATATGCGCATTGCGCATATTGCATACCCCTGATCGGTTTCTACACGGCATCGTACCGGAACGCTAAATCGCTTGGCAGCACGGCTTTGCCGGTAGGGTGGTAACCAGCCACTGCTTAAGCCTCCCACCAGACCAGACCTGAGACAATTTAGAAATTATAAAATCTCAAATTGCCCCTGCCGGGAATCGAACCCGGCAGGGGCAATTTGAGAATTGAGAATTTGAGAATTGAGGGGGAATTTATTCGCCGAAATAAGTGTAAACAATATATTGTATTTATTAATTAATCTACACATGTAAACATTATAATTAATGTATCGGTGATTTCCAAATAACTGCCCTAATTTAAGCTCATTGGGAAATTATTGGGACGATTCCATAAGCCAAACAAACGTTTTAAAAATGGTCTATCTATTTGTGTAGTAGGTTAAAACATTTTCACGGCCTAGCCGCAGAATCAGTCTTGACATCAGTCATTTGGCAGGGAATCTTATACCCAGGAGACGGACAAAGACTATATAATATTATTATAGGAAATCAAAAATTTCCCAAGGAATTTTCAAACTCATTCCACGCGGACCGAGTTGCGGGTGTCAGTTAGTTTTGAGCAACACAACACATGGTCTAAGATCCCGCTATGCAACCACCTTCACCGAGATGTTTATTTGATGAGACCTATTTTATATTTAATTTAATATGTCAATAAATATATTGCATATGGGTTGCCTAACAAATTTCAGTCCAGGATATGATTAATTAATAATAATAAAAAAATTTTTTAAACATTGCCGTATAGAAACCGATCAGGGGTATGCAATATGCGCATTGCGCATATTGCATACCTCTTCCAAGTTAGCCCGCTTCCATCTTAGACTGCATCATCACTTACCATCAGGTGAGATTACAGTCAAGGGCTAACTTGTAGTTGAATAAAAAAAAATGTGGCATTAAATAATAATGGTAATTATTATTATTTATACAATTTTAATAAGAATTAAAAACTAGATTATTTATTTCAAAGTGGATTTGCGTGAGAAAATTATGTTTCATTTATTTTTATACCTAATAGGTAATAGTGACCCGTATAGAGGGGACTGAGAGCGTCAGGGCCTCGTTAGCATATTGGCAGGGTGCACCGCGCGCAGGTAAGGTTGACTTTGGCCTCATAGATGGAATTTAGGCCACTTACAAGTTACACCCATTTGTTTTTTCTTATTTTATTTTCCTTGGATTTTTATTGGTTTTACCTTTGCTATAATAGTAACTAACCAAAACTGTAGCATAAGTTAACGAAGTTAAGTTGTTCCGAGGTATTCTATAATCCAGTTTGCGAATGCTTAATTAACTTTGCATGACACATGCCAGAGCCTGGCTTAATCGTCTTTCATTAGCGATGTTTCCGATGAACTGGAGTGGAACCAAATCGATTGATTCAATGCGTCGTAGAGTTGAATACTTATCTATCATTATATAGCTTTTGCCCACAATTTCGTTCGTGTGGATTTAAGTTTAAATATCCCATTAGAACTCTTTGTTTAAGCCCGAAATAAAAAGTTAGCCTACATCCATGTATAGTGGGTTTTTGCGTACTAAAGATGGGCGAATGTGAAAGATTTTTATAAAAAAAAAATTATAAATTTTTTTTTAATAAAGATTTTTATAGAAATTGCAGGCAAACGAGCAAGAGGGTCACCTGATGCCAAATGATTACCGCCGCCCATGAAAAGCAGCACCAGAGAAACCACTTAACCGTTGCCAGTCTTTGAAAAATTTGTTGATCCTCCCCTTGAATAACCCCATATCAAACTTGTGCAGAAACACCACCAACCGGTAACCCCATAGGTATGAAACTTATGCAGAAACATCACCGAAGAGAGCCGGTTTCGCTGCTTCAGAGTGCGTGGAAGGAAATACCTCGACATGAGGTAATGATCGAAGCAAAGTATCGAACAACGCATTGCGATATTATCAACCGATGAAAACGCACCTGTGTATCTACCACACCTTAACTTATCCTTATACTCAAGAAAGAGCTATCTGGTTCAGAGCAGACTGTTTGGAGGTGAAATTAACTATATGAAGTGAGTAGGTGCCCACTATTATGCCTAACTTATAGAGGCGCGATTGTGGAAGGTTATTTATGAATGGTTATTATAAACAATTGGTTACAGATCCACCACTACTACCACTACAGCCTTTTAACGTCCCACTGCTGGGTACGGGCCTCCATTATCGTAGGAGAGAGGGATTTAGTGCTTAGACCCGCCACGCTGCTCTAATGCGGGTTGGCGGGCGGGTCACAGATCATTGAAGACAAATTCGAATTGGGTAAGACTGATTGGTCATAGCAATGAGCTCAATTAAACAATTCGAATTAACTATCACTCACACGTTTGAAATAGTAATCCAAATGGTAAAGCATCTATGAGCCCCGTACACAATTCGAATTGTCCGTTTGACAAACGAAACCAAATATTTTAAGCCGTGACATGAATACGATTTTCACAATGGCACGGCTGATTCCAATTACACCGTTGAATTGTGAATAGGTACAGTGAATATGTAATTAAAACATTCAGTGCGCGCTTTTGAATTTATTTTACTCTCTCAAATCTTCTATTATGGTAAATTCCCTATCATCAGCACTTTAACTAATAGGAATTTTTTACAAAAAAAGACCTTAAATGTCAAAATATAAGTCTTTGGCCTACCAGGCTTTTTCTGTCAAGAAATTCTCAGTAACAGCCCGAAGTCGATAAGTTGGTGATACCCCTCGTGTCTCGATCCTTTCGTATTGGATTGCCGTCCCAACGAGAGTTAGAGAATACAGAGTGCACTTGCGTTCGCACACACTTGTGCGTCATAATATCTCCTGCGTAGCTGCCTAGTCTCTGATGATATTGGCTATCGAAGCAGGAATTCGGTCAGGTGGACATAACATCTGCGACGAGGAGATTTCTACCAGGAACGATTTTAATATCACAGAATATCGTGATATATCATAGCAAAGGTCATTGCTCTTACCCACTTATTTTACCGGTGCAGCTTCAAGTCGATTAGTCACTTTCACACGAATATAAATGCATATCTCACAACGTCACAATCAACAGTTAGTCACTGTTGGACTATTTCCATCACAGTTATCACAAGCACAGTGAATTCAGTTAAATTGGAGTAGACATCGATGGAAATTAAAATAGATATTTGCGCGCCGCGAGAACAGACAAGCACTCGCAAGCGCGAATGGCTGTATGTTGTTTACTTTTGTCCAAACAAAAACCGGAATAACAGGTAGTAAAGGCAATGTCAAGGTCTGTTTCACATGAGGCGGGCCCCTAGACCTACAATAACATTGCGCAATAAAATTATGCAATAATATTGAATAGGTAATACCCTAAACTCTAAACGAGTGAATATGCATTTCCTAGGCAAGCGCGTTCCAACTTAGACCTCAACATTGCTTTTCATCAGGAATGATTGTCGTCAAACTTATAAGCATTGTATTTATCATAGTCACAATAAAAATAAAAAATCAGCCAAGTGCGAGTCGGGCCTCGCTCTTTCAGGGTTCCGTACATAATTATGAACAATATAATATTTTGGGTCTAAGAAATATTTAATTTCCGAGCTAGACATCGTAACAAACCGTGAAAGAAAAACCCAAAAAAATGTTCGTTTATTTTGGTCACAGCTTATAAACTATTTAATAAATCGTTGTTTTCAGTATTTGTTGTTTAAATAGAGCTTATAGTACATAATATACTGAAATATCATATTCCCAACTAGTTTAGTTTTTGAGATAGCCCCCGTCACAAAAATGGTCTAAAACTGACAACTTTGATGGCCTCCCATTCCCTTATTTTTTGAGATAAAAATTAAAAAAATATATATTTGTACTCTACTTAATGAGTTCTAAACAATGATACCCCACAAGCTAGGGTAAAGAAATTTTTTTTTTCCGGCTCCTTTTTCATGTATGGGAGCCCCCCTGAAAAATAATTTAATTCAATTTCTAATTCAATATTTGATTTTGGGTTAACGTTTTACACTAAATACCAAAATTTCAGGTTTATAACTCATTTCGTCTGCGAGCTAGAGACCTGTGACCGGCGGACAGACGGACAGACAGACAGACAGACAGACAGACAGACAGACAGACAGACAGACAGACAGCCGAGTGACATTAATAGGGCTCCGTTTTTACCCTTCGGGTACGGAACCCTAAAAAATAAAAATTATCATGCCCATTTTTAAGCGTTAATGTTTTTGCGTGAGAAATACCTGCCTTACATTATATGATAACAATGTTTCTAAGGCGCTATTCTTTTTATCTACACCCATGCTTTAAATCCTCTATTAAAGATTCTGAAACAGTTAGCTTATTGCCAACTTTAGAACACCCAATGTTGTAACAACCATTACATCATCCAAACGAGTGATGTAATGAAATTCGGTACAATATTACATCATCCGTTTTTAACCCCGACGCAAATACGACGGGGTGTTAAGTTTGACGTGTCTACTGTCTGTGTGTGTGTGTGTGTGTCTATTCCCCCGTAGCGCTTAAACAGGTGAATAGGTTTGAATGCGGAGGTGGGAATGGGGGCGTGGGCGTGGGCGTGGGTTGGGCGTAAGTTGGGTGTGGTTGTGGGTGTGTGTGTGTGTGCGTGTGTGTGTGTTGTGTGTTGTGTGTGTGTGTGTGTGTGTGTTGTGTGTGTGTGTGTCTGTTTGTTCCCCCGTAGCGCTCAAACGGGTGAACCGGTTTGAATGCGGGGGTGAGGATGGAGTGTGGATGTGAGGGGTGGGTGTGTGTGTGTGTGTGTGTGTGTGTGTGTGTGTGTGTGTGTGTGTGTGTGTGTGTGTGTGTGTGTGTGTGTGTGTGTGTGTGTGTGTGTGTGTGTGTGTGTGTGTGTGTGTGTGTGTGTGTGTGTGTGTGTGTGTGTGTGTGTGTGTGTGTGTGTGTGTGTGTGTGTGTGTGTGTGTGTGTGTGTGTGTGTGTGTGTGTGTGTGTGTGTGTGTGTGTGTGTGTGTGTGTGTGTGTGTGTGTGTGTGTGTGTGTGTGTGTGTGTGTGTGTGTGTGTGTGTGTATGTCTGTTCCCCCGTAGCGCTCAAACCGGTTTGAATGCGGGAGAGGGGATGGGGGTGTGGGTGTGTGTGTGTGTGTGTATGTCTGTTCCCCCGTAGCGCTCAAACCGGTTTGAATGCGGGAGTGGGGATGGGGGTGTGGGTGTGTGTGTGTGTGTCTGTTTGTCTGTTCCACCGTAGTGCTCAAACGGGTGAACCGATTTGAATGCGTTTTTTTTTGTTTGAAAGGTGAATTAGTCGGGAGTGTTCTTAGCTATGTTTCATGAAAATTGGACCGCCACAAAATGGCGGATTACATATTTTTTCACAACTCCCTCAATATGGGTATCAAATGAAAGGGCTTGACTAGTAGAATAGCACAATGCAAATTCAAGATGGCTTCAATACAAAATGGCGAATGTCGGGGGTTTCGCAGTAAGCTAACTGTTTTAGAATCTTATAGAGGATTCATATTATGGGTGTAGATAAAGTCTTGTATGCAACTGTTGATAATTAGGTATTAAAACACTCATGTGATACTATTATCACATTCAGCTTCGCCTCATGTGATAAACCCCCATTCGTGTTTTAATACCCCTTATTACACAACAGTTGCATAAATAACTATTATCAGAAACCAGAATAATCCTAACGGTCAAAAACATTGCGCAATATTGTCCAACATAAATGATCGTCTAGGGCCCGCCTAGCACACATGGACAGTGACTCGTAATTTCTCACACAACTCCATATGGCGTATTAAAAAAAAATACTGAAGTAAACACTATTACTACAAGTGTAAATTAAAAATTTAAAAAAAACCCCCGACATTCGCCATTTTGTGGCGGCGGCCATCTTGGATTTGCAATAGTGCTATTTTACTAGTCAAGCCCTTTCATTTGATAGGTACCCATATTAAGGGAGTTGTGAAAAAATATGTAATCCGCCATATTGTAGCGGCGGCCATCTTGAACCGATTTTAATCAAACATAGCTAACAACACTTTCGACTAATTCACCTTTCAAACAAAAAAACCGCATTCAAATCAGTCCACCTGTTTGAGCGCCACAGGGGAACAGACAGACACACACACACACACACATACACACACACACACACAGACACGTCAAACTTATAACACCCCGTCGTTTTTGCGTCGGGGGTTAAAAGTGGTACATATCTAGATAAAAATTATAAACTTTTTACGGAATATGATATTTTTTACAAAAGAAGAAAAATAAGATTAAAACGATTTAAATGAACGAAACGAAAAATATTTTTTACACCTACAGTAATTGGTGACTAATTATATACCTAATCATAATCGTATTTATTTTGCAAAATTGTAGTTTTAACATTTGTTATATTGTATAATTTGACCCAGTCACAATTTACTATCAGAGATACTATGCAGAAAATGAATACAATTGTTACAATAATTGTTTATAATGTATTCACGTGTAGTTCCGGTTATAAACTATTAAATTACCCATGAATAGAAAAAACGTTTTTCCAAATTTAAAAACCTAAACAAGTCTAAAAAGACTGTAAATGATGAATTGATGACAGAAGATGAACGTTTAAAATAATAATAAGTACCTACTTAGGTACTTAAGTATACCATTACCCAACAGATGAGTCTGCAGATGTATTTAAAAATAAAAGACTGCAAATAAACAGAAAATTGGAAATATCATAAAAAGAAACGCGGAATGTGACAACAATATTATTGAAGACCAAATAATGTGGGAGTAGATATTTAGTTTATCATATATGTTATCAACAGGTACACAATATCAGCATTGAAAGTCTGCCACATTCGCTCCTACGCCTTTGTGTGACAAAAGCAATATGTATTCGGTGAATCTAAGTTATTTCTCAATATCGTAGAGGTACGGCAAACAGTGTCAGGACCAGAGTTTGTCCTGAAATAACTAATTACCAAGCGGTAGAATCACTTTTAAAATTTATGTTTAAAAACAAATGTTGTAATTGCGCATCCTTGGCACAGTGGTGAGCGCTGTGGTCTTATATGTGGGAGGTCCCGGGTTCAATTCCCGGCAGGGACGATTTGCAAATTTATTATTTCCAAATTGTTTCCAATTGTTTGTGTGTCTGGTGGCAGGCTTTAGCCGTGGTTGGTTACTCTCTAACGGCAAATACATGCTGCCAAGCGATTAAGTGTTCCTGTATGTTGCCTCGTAGAAACCGATTTGGAGTACGGGTACTGCAATGGAGTATGCCTACTTCAAAATGGGCTAACCGCCCATTTCCATCTTAGACTGCATCGTCACTTACCACCGGGTGAGATCACAGTCAAGGGCTTGTAAATCGAGTCAGATACGAGTTTCTATAGACTCGTATAAATCGTTATAGGATCGGTATTTACTCTCCCTTTGGGTAGAGGTCATTGAGTTTGGACTTTCACTCAATGCCTTCAGGGATAGTGAAGTTTTAATTGGGCACATTATTACTACAAGGCCCTTGACTTATTACATACCTACCTAGCAATTTATAATTACAGCAACAATCACCATAGTTACGTAACTATTTTTGAGCCTAATTAATATAAACACATCCACAGATATTAGATTCTAGAGGGTGTCTAGAAAATTACATTGACTTTGATTAATTAATCTATGTTAAATATTTTAAATAATAATAGTAAACATATAAAAATAAAAGTCCCGTATCATTCACTGACTGACTCATCAACTCCCAGCCTTGGTCATGAAGATGATATTTTGCACAACGGTTTCCTTTAAAATGTAGACAAGGAATAAAACCAAATTTTTCGAAACTCGGTGGTAGACTTATTAGCAACTAGCTTCTGCCCGCGGCTTCATTCGCGTGAATTTTGGTTTTTCACAAATCCCGAAAGAATCGTGGATTTCCGGTTCCCGTTTCCGCTCCCTTTTCCAACCTTTGTACCTTCAAGGAAGTTTGCTATAGTAATCTACCTATAGCTGTAGCTGTAGATTTCGGTTTTTTCAAAATCCTGCGAGAACTGTGGATTTTTCCAGGATAAAAAGTAAGCCTGTGTGTTAAGTCAGGGCACAATTTATCTGCATTCAAAATTTCAGCCAAATCGGTTCAGTAGTTTCGCACAACCAACACAACAACACAACACACACAACACAACACACACAAACTTTCGCCTTTATAATATTAGTGTGATGTTCATAAAAAAATTATACATACTTTGCATCTTTGCAATATCTTTTCAAAGGAAAATATTTCTCGTGACAATTTTAAATGTAATATCGAGGATCGCCTACTACGCTTCGAATACTCAACTTGAAACTTTTAATAGCTTGACGCAGAATATCTGGATCAAAGGGCCCTTTTTTTCGATAATTTATGTACACCTTCCTGTATTTATTACTTTCATATACCTACTATACGTGTGATTCAAGACCTTCAACGGCCAGTGCTTTTAATGAGGCCATAGAGGTATTGCCTTCCGAGCAAAAACAATAATTAATTTAAAAAGGGTGAATGCAGATGATGCAATATTTCAGTTCATAATGTACTCACATATACTTTACTACAGATAGATTGAAAAAAAAAAAGACTTTTCTATTAAATCACGCTAAATAATGCTTTGATCGACACGTGACAGACAAGTGTATAAATTAAAAATTTAAAAAACCCCCGACGCTCGCCGTTTTGTGACGGCGGCCATCTTAGATTTGCAATAGTGCTATTCTACTAGTCAAGCCCTTTCATTTGATACCCATATTAAGGGAGTTGTGAAAAAATATGTAATCCACCATTTTGTAGCGGCGGCCATCTTGGACCGATTTTCATCAAACATAGCTAACAACACTCGACTAATTCAGCTTTCAAACAAAAAAAGCCGCATTCAAATCGGTCCACCCGTTTGAGCGCCACAGGGGAACAGACAGACACACACACACACACACACACAGACACGTCAAACTTATAACACCCCGTCGTTTTTTCGTCGGGGGTTAAAAAGTGTCTAGCGCGACTCCTTGTAAGTATAACCCGCGCCACGTACATCGAACGCTGGAGTACCTTTAACGAACCCACCCTTTTGGAACTTACAAACCCACGTACATTGGAACGCAACGTGGAGGGGATAGCTGCGTATGGGAACTGTCACGCACGTAATACAATAGCAACCCCCTCCATTTTCCTTCAGTGTTCGATGTACGTGCCGATGTTTATACCTACCTAGTTGTAATAGTTACAACGTTCACACTTTGGATAGTGCATAGAAGCTAAGCTGCTGATGTGAAAATAATGTAAGTACACTTCACATCTAACTGCTCATCCACACGTTCGCCAACATGCTGGCCCATCTTATGGCCCAATATGTTAGCCCAACGTGTAGAGCGGGAGTTGGAAGGTATTGGAACGATGGCCCGCAAGTTGGCGCGAGATCCATTTCGTGTCCGTACATCAAAGGGTTTGGGACAGAGTTTGGCCGCACCCGGCACCATCCACACGTTGGAGGCAAGTTCAGTTTGCTACGAGCTCTCAGAGTGATCACACGCATGCACGTCTTTTAAATTTTATATTCACGCGTCGTAACTAGTATAATGTCCACAAAATGGCAGTGACAATGACCAATGAAGAAACTTTTTGCTTTATAGAGCCCTACTAAGCCGAAAATTGTTTGTGGAACCCAAGAAATAAAATCACAAAAATAAAAAAATACAATTTTCGTATACACATTCACGTAGTTGCGGTATGCTGTGAATAATTAAACCGCAGCAGCTGTTAACGTCTCAATATTCAATTTAGTAAACACGTCCGCACATTGGCCCTAACCGGAGCATACTGAACGACCTTCCAACGTGTGGATGCGAACACAAACTCCTCGCCCAACACCTTCCAACATATCCGCCATCATGTTGGCCAACGTGTAGAGGCGCCTTAAAGCCAAAATTCACAAAGTAGGTAAGTAGGTATTAGTAAGTAAAGGTGACATAATGTAACTTTCCATACAAAAATCCGCGGTTAAGGTGCGGCCGATCCGCCATTGTCATGACATCAATTAAAACTCATCCAACTAAAAATTTGAGACATTAAAATGAAAATTCGCCACGTTTCCGTTAAAATTATGCCTTCGTGAGTGTAATTTGGACTCGTTTTTAGGGATCTGTACCCACAGGGTAAAACGGGACCCTATTACCTACTGTGACGCCGCTGTCCGTCTGTCCGTCCGTCCGTCCGTCCTGTCACCAGCCTGTATCTCATGAACCGTGATAGTTAGACAGTTGATATTTCACAGATGGTGTATTTCTGTTGCCTCTATAAAAAAAATACTGAAAACAGAATAAAATAAATATTTAAGAGGGCGGCTCCCATACAACAAACGTGATTTTTTGCCGATTTTATAGATAAATAGCGGTCCGCCCCGGCTTCGCCCGTGGTACATAGTATATAGCCTATAGCACTCAGGGATCACGTACATACATATCCAACGGTGAAAGAATTTTTGAAATCAGTCCAGTAGTTCCTGAGATTAGCGCGTTCAAACAAACAAACTCTTCCGCTTTATTATATTATATATATGTAAGTAAGTATTTATTTATTTATTTATTTATTAGTAATCAACAGCGTTTAACATAATATAACAAGTATACAAGTAGAAATTGATAATAAGGCCACATAGATTACAAAGATAAAAATAAGTAATAAAATAATAACAGAGTAGGTACAACTAATTGCGTATGCAATTGTGTATGAAGAGGGCTGTTCGTGCCATATAATATGGGACCCAGAGAGTCACTGAGAAATAAGTTTAAGGAAGTTAAAATTATGACAGTTTATAACCAATATATTCTTGAAAATTTAATATATGTACACAAAAATATCGATAAATTTAAGAAAAAAAGTGACTGTCATAACATTAATCTATACTAATAAATAAAATTGAAGTGTCTGTCTGTAATATCGAAATAACTACCTCATATTAAGCTCATATGGTTATTTGAACGGTACCATAACCGAATCACACGTTTTTAAAATTTTTGTCTGTCTGTCTGTCTGTCTGTCTGTCTGTCTGTCTGTTTGAACGGGCTAATCTTCGGAACGGCTGAACCGATTTTGACGGAACTTTCACATACAAGTAGAGAATTAACCAGGGAGTAACATAGGCTACTTTTTTAACCGACTTTCAAAAAAGGAGGAGTTGTGTTTTCTACTTATGTACACCGATATCTCCGAGATTTCTGAACCGATTTGCGTAATTTTTTTTTATCGATAGAGAAATATTGCGACACTGTCCTACAAAAAACTTGGATTCCAACTCCTCAACCCTGATGCTGTAAGGAATTGCATTCCGAAATCGTGGGGATCCCACGAAATTTTTCCATTTTGGTGACGGGTTACTACAGATAGGCTACTTTTTGTTCTGGAAAATCAAAAGTTCCCAAGGGATTTTTAAAAACCTAAATCCACACGGGCGAAGCCGTGGGCATCATCTAGTCTTAGAAATAAAGATAAACTTGTGTTGCCCACTACTAGGCTGCGAAAAGTTGGAAAATCATTTGTTGGTAATTCTGTACTTTTTTATAATATGTTGCCAGAGAACATTTTGGATATGTCTCTCAATAAGTTCAAAGGTTTTATTAAACGCAAATTAATTGAAAAGTCTTACTATAGCTTAAAAGATTTTTTTAATGACAAAAATCCATGGACATAGATTGCTCTAAAAGCCAACAGTTCAAATCATTTTTATGGCTATTATACCATATTGTAAGATGGTGATAATAAAAAAAAATAAACCCGGCTGAGTTTGTTGTGGGCTCTTCTCAGACCAGGGCGCGTTTGGAACCCTCGTAGTTTTAGTTTTAAGTTTCCGTAAATAATTATCACCATTGCCTGTACCTAAATTGACGTTCAAAAAGTGTACAGTGTACCAATTTTGAATAAAGTTTATTTGATTTGATTTGATTTGATATGTATGTGTGAGTGTATGTGTGTGTGTGTGTGCGTGTGTGTATGTGTGACACTGTGTGTATGTTTGTTTCTGTGATTATGTATGCGTAAGATGATGTGATGAAAATGGGTGATGTGAATGTAAATCTAGTCTAAAATAGTCTAAAAACATGTAATGTAAATATATATATTATTTCTATCTATCGTAAAACATATAATTATTATCTATTTTTGCGATGCAAGTTTACTATCTCTTTTTTGAATTGTGGTTTAGATAAATAGAAGAAATCGAAATTAGAGTAATGAATATTATAGGTTCTAGCTAGGCGCGGAATAATGGAATTTCGGGTGTAGTTTGTATTGTATTTAGGAA
The DNA here is from genome assembly GCA_920104075.1 of Melanargia galathea. NCBI lineage: Eukaryota > Metazoa > Arthropoda > Insecta > Lepidoptera > Nymphalidae > Melanargia > Melanargia galathea. The sequence goes on along the minus strand of OV049874.1, from coordinate 13,899,720 downwards.
CGTGGAGTAGGCGTGTGCGACGCGTTCGAAGAGATGGCAACTGAGGCGGTGGAACGACAACTGAAAAGGCTGAAAGTAAACTAGGGCAGTCAATTGCGCCGGTCAAAATTGATTGCAGTAGCAGCATATCGCTCTGACTTCTTCTTTGTTCTAGGGAGTCTATCTTATAGTGAGTACAGGCTTCTGAATAGCTGTTGAAATTTTTATAATCTTTAAATGCTAAATATTTGAGAAACTGTCTCTGCACGGATTCAAGTCTTTGGGTATGCATGATATAATGGGGCAACCAGTTATTACAAGCGTATTCAAGAATACTTCGGACGTATGCAAAATATAGTACCTTTATACAATAGACATTGTTAAAGGAACGGGTGACTCGTTTGATGAAGCCCAGCTGTTTAAAAGCTTTGTTTGCAACTATATCTATATGATCGTTCATTGAAAGTTTAGTATCAATATGGAGTCCCAAGTCTCTAACAATAGATTCACTGGGTATGGATACGCCATTAATTTTGTAGTTGAAAGTTACTGAAATTAATTTGCGAGTAAAAGTTATATGATGGCATTTATTAACATTAACTACTATTCTGTTCTTCGCATAATAATTCAGTGGTGCGTATTTTGAGGAATATTTTTTTATCGTCAGCGAACATTAAATATTGTGCATGGCGGAAGCAACTTCCAATATCAAATAAATAGGCGTTATATAAAAGTGGGCCTAGTATAGACCCCTGGGGCACCCCTGACGGTATTGATATGAAGTTGCTTCTAGCACTGCCTACCACAACAGCTTGCATACGGTTCTTAATATATGAAGTAAACCACCGAAACAAGCTCCCATTTATACCTAACAAACTTAATTTTTGAAGTAAGATAACGTGATCCACGCGGTCGAATGCTTTTTCGAAGTCCGTGTAGATCACGTCCACTTGACATCTCTCATCCATACTCCTTAGTACATAATCCGTGAAAACAGCTAAATTTGTAACGGTAGAACGATTTTTCATAAAACCATGCTGCTCGTAGGGAATAGATCTGGTAATAATAGGGCTAATATATCTGTAAACAACTGTTTCAAAAATTTTACTCATAACGTTGAGAATAGATATAGGCTGATAATTGATGATTAAACGAACTTACCTTAAGTGAAGTTCTATCATAATTATACGAAGGCTTTGTCTGAAGAGATTAGAACACTATGTAGTAACACGATCCGTGTGGCCATTCAAACACTGTAGTTGAGAAACACATTTAAAATAAAATAAAATAAAAATTCAAAACATTTTCCATGCCGAAGTTGTACTTCTCATTCGGGCAACACCGATCGCCATATTCATTTAGTTTAGAGTACTAGGTACTTTTTTTTTTTTTTTTTACTAATTCACACCGGGTGTCTGAAAAGAAGAAAGGGTGGGAGGGAGCTAATCTCTTCAGACAAAGCCTTCGTATAATTATGATAGAACTTCACTTAAGGTAAGTTCGTTTAATCATCAATTATACTTTGCTTTGTCTTCGAGATTAGAACACTATGTAGATCTTTAGAGCTGTGATATTTGTAAAAAAAAATATATATATATATATAATATGTATATTAAGTATACATATATGTGATTATATATACTTGTATTTTTATATAATCAATTAAGATATAAAAAGAAATATAATGGCTTAATATTAAGCAATAAATAGTAAGTCAGAAATTGACTTAACTTAGGTATATTTCAAACAAAAAACATGTTTAATGTTTTGTTGTACGAATTATGATTTTAAAATAAACATGGCAAAATCATAGCTTGATATCACAAATTTTTGATAAAAAACGTGCGAATAGAGGGGATGAATCTGACCATTTAGCAATTTTGCGTTTATGTATAAGGTCAATATTGACTGTGTTTTATATGCGGTAGAAGTGGAGGCATGAAGCATGCCTGACACGTGCATGTTGCAATTATTAGTATTTATTCCACTTTTATTTAAAACTTCCTTAATCCAAAGACTGATTGATTGAGAAGAAATAAAACTGGTTTATATAGGCTTTTGAAACTTATAAACAGTTGAACAGGATTTCTTATAGAGTTCTTTCTATTAAACACATCTAATGCACTTGATGCTATAATGTATCTACCGGGCATATTTCTGGCTTTCCTTTGTAAAGAGGTATAATTAAGAAGGTTTGAAAAGAGCCAGGTCGCTTAATTCTGGATTTTTGGAAATAATAATTTTATCATTTGCGTTAATTTCAATATTGTGTAGGTAGGTACTTTCATTTTATACTCGAGATGTGCACTTTAGGTATGTACTGAAATAAGAGTTTTCCAATTTTTTGTTTTTAAATTTTTCATACTAATTTCATCATCAGCTTTCCAAAAATAATTAATTACAATTGAAAGATTCCAAGTGATATATATAGATATAGATGGCAAAGATGGCCGAAGACGGTAGATAAGGCGGATTTCTATTAAACTCTTTAAACTTTGTTTAAAGTACCTAACTACTATAATGAATTCCAGTATGAAACATTTCAATTAAGAAACTAATTACATAGGCAACTAAAGCTTTATATACCTAAGCATAAATACCTATTATGATTTTTACAGAAAAATTTAAAGCAATGCAATATTGCTTAACAGAATTATCCGATATTGATGCACACATGATGTATAATCATCGATGTGTCTAATGCACTTCATGGGATATTTCTTCGTGAAAATGCTGCGCGGCTAAAAGCGTGACTTTGTGTTGCAATTGGTTGCTAGGAGAAAATAACACTACGTTTGTATTGCTTCCAAGTTATTATGAGATAAACTTTAGAAAAAGAGGGAACCACGGCTCAGTGGGCCAGAAGGGCACAACTATGTACTATGCCTTCAGCTTTGTCTAAAATAATTTCACGAATCATTTTTAAAATTATGGATATTGGTGATAAAGCATAATAATTTAATTTTCCCAATTTAAAGTAAAAGAGTTTACTGCTAAGGCTCCTGGATCTCTATGCCAAGAGATACCTACTATGCATCGCATTTTTTTATTTGGCCTAGTAGCAACTAAATCTACTTCTGCTTTACCAAAGAGTTGTACAATTTTTACTGAAGGCATGGTCAGCTAGTTCCCACTGGATACCGGGGTGCGATCGTCGCTTTTTCGCGCCCTTTACTTCATAATCTTGTAAGACGCGTAGACAGTTGTCTTTGCTTCCATAGCTTCTTGCAGTGAGAAAAGGAAATAGCACGCCATCCATTTAGTTTACATACGGAATGGCATTAGTATTGTCTGTGCGAAGAAGTATTTGATATTTCTTAACCAACTTTGAAAAAGGAGGAGGTAGGTACTCAATTCGTCGGTTCGGTTCAGTTTCCGATTACTCAAAGATTCTTACACCGATATGACAAAAATTCTTCTTTTGTTTGAAAGGGTTTACTTTCCAGATACCATGGTCATCAGGTCAGGATCTGATGATGGGAGCCTGGAGAAATTGAGGGAGCGCTTCAATGGTATAATGAAGTCGGTTTTGATTTTTACTGAAATATAACTTGTTTAGACTCTTTGCGAAGAACCGTATACCGAAATGTACTGCCAATAGATATCTCTATCTGTAAATAGTTGATGTGCATATTTTTCTCATCTTCCCACATTTTGTGCCCCATCCTGTTGCACTGGCATCAGAAAAGATTTCTAGCATATGTAGGAATTATTTCTAATAGGGTTGTTGACTGAACTCCCAATATGTGTTAGGCACCATACGAAATCATTTATTAAATGTTTGGGAATAGACGTCATATAATTTTAACTGTCATATTTTCAAGACCTAGATGTTTACATCGTTCAATTTTCTTGGTGTACTTAGGTACCATGATATGTACAGCAACCCATATTGAACGGCGCGGCGGGGAAGTATGAGGTAAGAATGCCTGGTAATCGAACAAACTGCCTTATTATTGTAGTCTACATAAGTAGTTTTAATTTTATAAAATTTAGATAATATTTATAGTTTCATAAAACTATGAAGATCCTTTTTTCACTAGGTAGAGCGATGTGAAAAATATTGATGTCAATTATAAAATCATAAATATTTATATCTGGTTAAATATCAACGAACTTTTCTCATAGGTACATAGTTACCTAACTATGAAACCTAATGATTTGAAGATATTATCTATTGTGTGACTGCATTCAGTTGACAAGCGTAGGTATAATGAGTCAGCAATTATACAAATGTCATCCCAACAAATATCTAGATGAGATATACTATATCCCAAAAGCCAAAGTAAGGATAGGTATTACTGGTTTCATTAACTTCTTAAAAAATCACAGGAGCTATGTTCAGTCCGAAAGGAAGGACATTGAATTCGTACCTATACCTACTTTGTTATTAAGTATTGAAACGTAGATATTTTTTGAATTCATCATTAATAGATAATAAAAAATAAGCATCGTTTAAATCAATTACATAATATACTTATACATATCTACTTGGAATAAATTTTTCGAAATTAATTTTAAAGTTGTTCGTAAGTCCTCCATTTTAAAGTAGGTTGATAATTATATAAAATTTAGTAATTTATTCTAAAGAATAAATCGCTCTTGCCATTCGGCTTAGGTGCAAGAAAAATATTTGGCATATTAAGCACATGGTATGCATAATGAATTTAACAATTCATTAATGGCCATTTGAAAATTCATTAATTTCCTCCTGAGAGGAGTTTCTGGAGGACGGACTGGGTAAAATTTTGTTTCGCCGCTGTGAAAAAAGGTATTTTACAATCATTTTTAATTCACGATAAAAGAGTGAAAATGACTTCATTATTAGTGATGAGGCGCCACCTGTCATATAACGCAGATAGTCCAACGGTATAAGATAATATATATCGTACCTCGCCTATCGGCGTGTCTGCAAATGCGCGCGCGCGTGCGCTGCAGCTTTGTGTGCGGTGCGGCGCGGCGCGGCGCGGCGCGGTGGTGGCGGCGCGGAGGAGCTTGGTACTTGCGAGGCTGTTACGCTGCAGGCACTGCTCCCGTCGGTCTCGCCAGTGGAAGCGGAGCTTACACATTTAAAGACCGAGATACAAGAATATAATAATGTTACAAAACTCCGGCGAGACATAAGACTCGACAAACTGGGAGTCCAAAAGAGCTTGGCTGCGTCTAATATAAAAGTTTTATGACGTCAGTCATGTGATCAAAGTAAAAATGCATTAATTTGCGTTAACGTTGTCAATGCTTGTGTTGGTTCTGTACATTGTTTACTTCAATGACTAAGTCCTTTTTTAACCAAAACATCGGACAGTGCAGACTTTTATTTCTGGATTTAAATTGGGAAACCCAATCTTAAAGCAGCTTTCTGGTGAGAAATATTTTTCAAGGAAATCTTTTGGAAGACCCGAAGTAGTGGCAGTATGTTCCTAACGGACAGCTAGTTCGATATATCGCAGAAGTTGAGGGTAGGTAAATCGAGAATAGTTTCCATAATCGGTTGGTCTCATTCCGAGGATGACGATTAAATGATATTCATCATAGGTACCCTCTATGCTGTCCGTGATTACGGTCACACTTTGCGTCAATTACTTAACGTAGTTAAGTCGCTTGTAACAAAGACACAGGCTCATAACCTGAGCTCAAACATGTTGACGTGAAGGTATTATCCTTAAGAGATAAACTCATCACTTTTTGTACTAATTAATACAAAGGAAATAGTCTTAAAAACTATACTCAATGTATATTGTTGTGAAGGTAACACTCTCTATTGAAGTGTACTCAACACTTAATAATTAAACTGGATTCTCACTTAGGTATATTTCCTATGAAATATTTACTGAAATAATACGAAGGAAATAGTCTTAAAAACTATACTCAATGTATATTGTTGTGAAGGTAAACACTCTCTGTTGAAGTGTACTCAACACTTAATAATTTGTATTTCCTATGAAATATTTACTGAAATAATATTTAGACCTACCTTCTTAAAATGACAATGCCGTATTAGAATTGTCTGAAGATTAGTCCCATAATTTCCAAGCAGGTTTTTGTATCCTTTTTTCCAGTTTCTTAAATTGCAGGAGATAAGTCTACCTTTTCACTGTCTTTATTTTTGCGTTTGGCATTATTAACACTCACTTTTACTACGAGCTTAAGAATATCGTGTTGAACGGCCGAGCACTAGAACGCGAATGAATATGGCGATCGGTGTTGCCCGAATGAGAAGTACAACTTCGGCATGGAAAATGTTTTGAATTTTTATTTTATTTTATTTTAAATGTGTTTCTCAACTACAGTGTTTGAATGGCCACACGGATCGTGTTACTACATAGTGTTCTAATCTCGAAGACAAAGCAAAGTATAATTCTCGATTTTGGATTATGAACCACTTTTATGAATAGGTACAATCAGCGCCTCTTTCCATATATCAGGAAAACTACTGAAAACGTTAATAGAACGGTTGAAAATTAAAGATAAAGGTAAAGCTAAATTATTAGCACACTTATACAAAAATATGGGTGGAATTCCATCACTACCAGCTCCCTTATTAGTTTTTAAAGTTTTCAGCAGTTTACGAACTACATCTTCGCCAATATTAATTTTACATAAGGATTCATTGTGGTTTGCTAGATTAGTTATATTATTGTCGTACGAGTTCGCTGGTTTTACAAAGATGCTCTCAAAGTATTGACTGAAGCCATTACAAGCCGAGATGTCGTCAGTATATGTAGTAATACCCAGCGTAAGCTTTGTGGGATAACCTTTTACCTTTTAACCTTATATAGATAGTATAGATGGTACAGAACCGTGCGCGATTCCAACTAGCATTTGGCCGTTTTTAAAGCATTTACGTCATGTCTCCTCTCTAGATGTCTATGAACGGGGCAGAGTCGTGTCATATGTCACGCACAAGGCGTCGCCGTCGTAGGCACAACACGGGCAAGACAAAGGCTTTCGATGTAGGTACCTATCTACTAGCTACCTACCCATCTTGGCAAGTTTGTACACTGATGATTTGTGATTAATTATTATTGAGTATTAAATTAGGTCAACTTCATTAATTCTGTCATTTCTAAGAAACAATATGACCTATAGAACTAAAATTTACTATCTGCTATAAATTAATTGTTAATTAGAAATCATGGCATTACAATAAAAGCAAGTTTCTAAAAAATCATTTTATAATACATTTTATCAATGTTCTTAACTTATAACGTCTATAAATTAAAATTACCTTTTACTTTTTAGAGATTAATTCTGGCAAAGTACCAGCTTAGCCTAGACAAAAACCATTTGTACTCGGACATCGGTTGTAAAGCTACAAAGACAAACAGAAAGAGCGCTTGAAATATTTAAAACGTAACCAATTTGTTTCTGGTAAATACTTAGCATTTTTCAATTTTTGTTTTAGATTTTTGTTCGGAAAACATTCAACATAAAATCAAAATAACATGCATGCGTAGGTATGTAGCTGGAATTCCGAAACACGGTCCGCTGATCCTTACTACCGGTCAGTGGCGTGGATCGATCATCAACAATGTACCTACCTACATATGTACCTATTTGGTGATCCTGGAAATTAGTCGGAGGTCACGTTTCCAGTTCACACACACGACATTAATTTAGTGTTGACAATAGAATGGAGAATTTATTATTAGCGGACCAAAAGAAATCTTATGAATCGATGAACGCCGGCTGCAGGCACGAAAAAGTATGGCTCATTGTCTCGTACCGCGTGCAAGCGAGAGCGTGGAACAAGCGATAGAGAGGCAATGTTTTCTTTTTATTGGCTTACCTTTACTTCAACTTCAGAAACATTGCGAGTTTCATCAAAATCGGCTGCGTAGTTTTCAAGATATGGACTGTTAAGTGTGTGGTGAAGTCGGTTTAACTATCAATCTTTTAGATTAATTATCACTAATTGTTACAATTATGAAATTTATTCTCTCATGTCTTTAATCAGTACAGTGTAAGTTGCAGCATGTACTATCCCATTAGGTATTGCACATGTGCGACAAGCAAGCTAAATTTTTCTCCATCACACGGATTCTCCAATAGACTCTACGCATCACTCTACACCGCACAATAGGGTATTCTACTATGTTTGAAAAAGTACTTCAAAATGTTGATTTTCTCAATAAAAATCTACAAAAAATATATTTCGGCAGAATAAACACGCGTTCTTGCCAAAAAATTAAATTAAATTTTAAACCTTTTTTATTCCCGCGAAAACGATGTCAGCCATTTTGGTGACGTAATATTAATAAAAACAACAGTCGTGTATGTCCCACCGGCACTCAATTAGCGTTAACAACTATAAGCCCTCATACGCATTAGCGGTCAACCGCGTACGCGGCTGACCGCGCGGCTAGCCTCTTCATAGAATTTCGTCGCGGTTTAGTGCGAACAAAATGAGCGGTTGCATATAAAAAATATATAAAAGCGGCTAACCGCGCGGTCAGCCGCGTACGCGGTTGACCGCTAATGCGTATGAGGGCTAAATAAATAAATATTTGGTGTTTTTTTGGGAAAATAATGAATTACAATCGCTACCGTTGGTGTGTAGTGTCTAGTTGTATCTAAATACTAGCATCAAAACTCTAGAAAAGTTGTTTATCAAAGTTCGTTCGTTCGTTCGTTTCAACCAATAGACGTCCACTGCTGGACATAGGTCTCTTGCAAGGATCGCCACAGCACACGATCAAAGTGCCAGATGATATTATTATTGAAATGAGGAATGTTTTTGTCTATATGACGTCACAACATTCCGGCTCGTGTTTTAGATTACGTGTAGGTATAGATAAAAAATTACGAAATTTAATTTTAATATAGTAAAACAATTAAATAAAGTGCTTTTATGACTCAAAATTAGAATATTTAAGTATATTTCTACATATTTTTTTTTTTAATTTCATAATTTAATTTTCACTACTGAAAGTTGTTGTATTAAGTACTAGCGGACCCGGCAGACGTCTAGCGCCACCTACCGGGTCCAATTTTTCTACATAAAAACCTTACTCTTGAATCACTCTATCTATTAAAAAAACCGCATCAAAATCCGTTGCGTAATTTTAAAGATTTAAGCATACATAGGGACATAGGGATATAGGGACAGAGAAAGCGACTTTGTTTTATACTATGTAGTGATAAAAAACTAATAACAATGTAATCCTATACCTACAAACTTTCTTGTCTGTTGTAGTTTATTGACATCTATTTTTTAATTAATTTTGTTTTTAAGTGAGTAATAATAACATAAGAAGCCTTTTAGATTTAACTTCATCACTCAGATTTTTTTATTTTTGTATTTAATTTCATCAAATTCGTTGAACATAATTTGAAAGTTTTTTTGTCAAAGATATCGGGTTGATGATTTTCGCTTTCGTTTTAATGAACACTTTTGCTTTTTTTTTGATTTTATTTACTGGATCATTTAATATAATATTATTTATATTATAAATAGAATGATGTGTTAGGGTTCTACACCGAAATTTTGCTTTTTATCAAAATACTAGCGGACCCGGCAGACGTCGTCCTTTTTTTTTTTGACGTGGTGGAAAAACTTTTATAGGTACCCCCGTTCTGCGGCCTAATGCGGTAGAACGAAGGTTATGTGGGACTCCAACCAGGTATACCCACTAAAAACCACCACGGCATGACCCTCATGCTGTCTGTGCTGGACGCCTGGGGAACCCAAAGTATGCATCCCAGGCGTACGGCAGCCGCCCCAGCTGGGGCTCCCGCTTGCCTCTGGGCTGTCCAGAGGCTCGCGCCGTCCCGTAATTTTTTAACGAGGTTTTCTTCCTCCCGCAATGGGCATCGCTGCCCCCACCCCGGGGTGTCTCACCCCCAGTTTCATCCGCAGTGCCCTCTGCTAATCAGAGGGACACGCGGAGAAACCTCCCTCCGCCAGATCATTGGCCATGGCTAACAATATCCCCGTAGGAAAATTATTAACCATGTTACCGAGGCGCACCGGCCCAAATACTGCTTTTCCCCTCGGACGTATCCAAGAGGACCAGCAGCACCCAGGCACACTTGGAGGTTACCTGGCTAGCACCCCGGCAGACGTCGTCCTGCCCGCTATTAGCGCCACCTACCGGGTCCAATTTTTCTACTTATAAACCTTCCTCTTGAATCACTATCTATTTAAAAAAACCGCATCAAAATCCGTTGCGTAGTTTTAAAGATTTAAGCATACATAGGGACATAGGGATATAGGGACAGAGAAAGCGACTTTGTTTTATACTATGTAGTGATGATTTATATTGTGTACATATTAGGTACATAATATTATAATATTAAACTACGCGTGCTTTAAACCCTAGCCATGTTGTGCGACCCTCTAGGGTTTACAATAAGACCAAAATGTAGTGATTTAAGACTTAGGTTAGAATTATAATATACTTATTGTAATCTGTTTTGATTGCCAAAATAAATAAATACTCTATTGCACAGAATTTTTGTTGTAGAGTTTATCCCCTGAGTATAATCTAACTTATATAATTTTCTACAACTTTAACGTTTGTCTTTCAGCTCCATGTAATTAACAGCAACAAATCTAAAGCGTTGGAGTTTCGTTGTAAATTAGTTTTTTGTTGCTGCTGTAAAATTTAATTTATGTAATTATACCAATATGTTCGCCAGCTCGTCTTCTTATTTTCTTGGATAAGTTGTAAGTACAATCGTTAAATGGTATAGTCTTACAAAAAGCATAATATTGCAAATAAAATGAGTGCGGATTTAATTCTACAACGCAAATCTCGTCTTCGAATTGACTTTGTAAAATTGAATTTAAATGAGAATAGTTTCTATCCTTTCTATTCTAATGAAAGCTACAACAAAATAAATTCGTATTTAAGAAGAGGTAGTTGAGTGCGTAGGTACCTACTTAAATTATAATTAAATCGTCTCCAGATAAACTCGTTGCTTTTTAAAAATGCTTAAATTACTGTTTTTGTAACGTTGTTTGGACGTTGGGGTCCCAAGGTGCATATATTGAATGGCGACCTCGCACCAGTAAACGAAGCGTAGGTAGACCCCCCACTCGATGGACAGACGATCTCAAGCGAGTCGCTGGCAGCCGTTGGAGTCAGGCGGCACAAGATCGTGTTCTGTGGCGATCCTTGCAAGAGACCTATGTCCAGCAGTGGACGTCTATTGGTTGAGACGAACGAACGAACTGTTTTTGTTTACGTAAATGTTGAATAGAAGCAGGCGTTACTTTGCGGAATTCCATGATATACAATGAACACAAAATTACTTTGCTATGATCGGCTAACAGTGATAAATTTGTAGGCACAACACCACACAAATTCACCACAAATTAATTAACTCGACGATCGTTTCGCTCCGACACCGGGGCATCTTCAGGAGATGTTGACTTCACAACGGACGATTGCGAAGATTGATCACTTTTTTGTGGTGAACTTGTGCGGTGTTGTGCCTACAAATTTATCACTGTTAGCGGATTATAGCAAAGTAATTTTGTGTTCATTGTATAGTTTACGTAAATCTCAAAGGCAGAGGGAGGCGCGGCTATTTTAACCTTTAAGTACCGACATCCTATTTTAGTTACATAAGTACCGACGTGAGGTCTGCTAGACCACCATAGTTTTCCAATCGAAAACTTTTGTATTTCTTATTCTTCTTCTAAGAAAAATGTTTCTATGTATTATTATATACCTACTTATTGTATAAGTAAAACAAAATGTAGAAGTTTTCACATTTATTACTAATTATAAGCATTAATATAGCAATCATAAATTCTTCGTTTGAAAAAATTTACTTTTATCTTAATAATTCATATTTATCAGTAATACTATTATTTTTTCTTAAAAACAATTTTTTCTTAAAGATTAATAGCTAGATAAATAATAAAAAATAAAAAAATCTTAATAATCAACCGTTTCCTCAAAAATTACAAGGTATCGAATTGCAGGAACTATCAAAGTTTACAAACAGTCTTTGCATAGGCTTACTGCATTGTAGGCACACGTGTTTTATACAAGTATCACAGTCTGTTCAGGTGCTGAATTATGGTCACTCTACAGCAGTAAAATTTGGATAGATATTCTCAGATTCGGACTCTGAGCTCTCATTTAGCCATTTCACTAAAAGTTCTTGGTGGGCTTAATATTGAAGCAGTGTTTGATATCTTTTCTTACGTACAGGAACACTTTTATTTTTATTTATGGCTGCCCGTTTCATGTCAGAAGAACCTGGCTGATCCATTGTTATAACTGACTGAAAGTAAAAGAGAAAACAATATAATCTGAAAAAAGTCGCATCCAAAAAAAGTTACATAAGTACCGACGAGTGGTCTGACAGACCACTCGCGATCTTATAAAAATCAAAACTTACCGAAATCGTACGCGCCGACGTTGCCACTCTGCAGAAACGCTGCTGGGCGACTTCTCGAGGGGTAGAGAGAAGCACAGGAAGATACTTTTTCGCTAACATAGGTAATCAGACTTTTCAACCTCACGAGGTGTCTGTCAGACCACACGTCGGTACTTAAAGGTTAACATTATTTTGCGGTTTGTACGTTAGGTAAACGCAAGGGTCCAGGTTTTACACATTTAATCTAGATGCAAACTGCACCTGCAACTTTACGTTAACAAATCACTTTAAAAAATAAAATTAGCAGCTGCTTATTATTTTCATAATAATATTTATTTGAAAAAAATTACATAATCTATTGTACAAACGTTTTCTTTACATTAAGTATTTCTATACATTATTGTCTTAATTATAAGAATTTAATCATAAAGAGATAAGATAAATTACTTCACAGATATAAAAGTGTGTTTTTAAGCAATTCTCTAATAATTGACAGTTTGTTTTATTACGTGAATATATTATTATGTTAAAGTTGGGTATCTTCATTTTCTTACTCATTAGGTATAATTACTACCAGTAAATGACTAGATATTTAGATTCTGAATTATTATTTTTATTACATTAAAAAGTTAATATAACTTTTTGTCATAATCTTTATGATTAATTCTCTTGTGATATTTATCACTAAGTATTTTACATTAATATATTATTTCGATGTTATTGTTCAAATACAATATTAATTGACTAGATCTTATATTTTTTAGTAGATCTTATAGATTTTTTAAACCCTTAAAATATACAATACAAACAGTACACTAGGTCCCTTCTTTTCATATCTTTCTATTTATTTAAGGCTAACATTAATTATATTATTTATTTAAGTGCGTAAGCAATAAGTACTTACCACGTTACTTATAAATTAGTAACAAAGATTCTTCATCAATTTACTTCAACAAATACGGTACTTACTGTAAATATTACATATAAACTTACAGGTATGTAATATTTATAGTAGGTACTAGGTATACCTAATATTTCAACCTACGTATTTTTTTAAAGAATATAATTACAAAAATATATTTTTCATTTAATTTTTTTTTACTAGCTACACAGCATCGCAGCAATCAATTTTCCTACAAATTATGACAAAGACTTACGTGTCATTACGTCGTATATGCATAGCCAGCGCATCACCCGCCCCACGCCCCGCAAGCCGTCAGGGAGGTTAAGTTTATAGCGGTTTACCTTATACCTAGTTGACGTTTTCATTTGATGGCTTGACATCTGGCGGGGTGGCATGTTACGAAATATGCGCCCGACCGGTTATTTGAATCCTTTCTGCCTATACCTACTACTACACTTTTGGCCAAGACTTGGTCCGCGTGGATTCAGGCTCAGTAAGCCCACGGAATTTTTTTGTTTTCTTTGGGTGAAATTCCTAATCCTTTCCTTGTATCTTATTCCTATGTCAACTTCTGTGCCATACGTCGTTCAGTGGTTTAACTTGAAAAGGTAACAAGCACATAGACAGACACAAATTTGCATTTATAATAACTCAGATAACTTTACTGTATTATAACTTCAATATGCACATCGCAGAACACGTGTACACAATCAGAAGTTTTTGAAACTTGCATGCTTCATGTTCAAAACTTTTTATAATTCAATATTATGTCTCCGCTATCATGTCATGTTTGCAAAACTCGTGTTGAATAAGTCTGTTTATAAATTTTATACTTCACGGTACACTATAACAGTAATAATATTGTTATATTCGTTGCGAATTTAGTATTGTAATTTAGATATTAATTCTTTGTTATTAATTTTTGTTTTACTTTTGGTAAGCCTTCAAAAAACTATAGTCTGATTTTTAATTCGGTGAAATTCTGACAGTTGTCATTAAAAATAGAAGGAGTTATTTATATGAAAAACAGGGTTACCACCTGAAGTTCTATTTTACCCCAAGCTAAAGGACCTGAAGTATTTGTCAGGCATTTGTCACATCTACATGAGGCAATTGATTTTTATTTTTGAATTTATGTATTATCTTTTTTGTGGGAACTGTTATCTCTGGTAACATTAATAAACGTCCGAATTCCACGGAATTAAGTATCATAGTATACACACCTAAGATATTGTAATATATACTCATACACACACCGCGATTTGGCGCGAATGTTGTCCAATCACGGCGTTCAGTCGTTACAAAATGACATATTTACACGATGTCTCGTAAAATGAGTATGAGTTTGTTTACACAAAAACTAACAGTCAAGGTCATTGCGTAATAATTACACCTACCTAAACTATTCTATATTCATTAATTATAATTTATTCATTGAATTCAGTTGGGCATCGGGGACACTGATCGTCGGGCTTGCATAGCTTTGTTATTACAATATTCTCGTATGTCTTCAATGGGCTGCATCAGGAATACCGGCACGTCATCATCCCGTTTCTGAAAGAAAAAAAGGTAATTTAAACCAAGAGTGGGCGGGAAATGTTTCCTTGTCCTTCATTTTTATTAACCCCCGACGCAAAAACGACGGGGTGTTATAAGTTTGACGTGTCGTTGTGTGTGTGTGTGTGTCTGTCTGTTCCCCCGTAGCGTTCAAATGGGTGAACTGATTTGAATGCGGTTTCTTTTGTTTGAAAGGTGAATTAGTCGGGAGTGTTCTTAGCTATGTTTGATGAAAAACGGTCCAAGATAGATATTTTTTCACAACTCCCTCAATATGGGTATCAAATGAAAGGCCTAGACTAATAGCACTATGCAAATCCAAGATGGCCGCCACCACAAAATAGCGAATGTCGGGGATTTCTTAAATTTTTAATTTATACTTTTTAAAATGACAACTGTCAGAATTCCACCGAATTAAATCAGACTTATACTAGGATTATACCTACTCCTATATTTGACAATCGCTATGTGAAATGACGGTCAAACCTAAAAATATATCAGAACTAGCCGACCCTCGCGACTTCGTCCGCCTGGATATAGGTTTTATATAGGATCGGATTGCATCCCATAATCCTTTTTTGTACCTAAACTAAATGTAGCCTAAGTTATTCCTTATAACATCACCAGAAAGTTCCATCAAAATCGATCCAGCCATTTCGGAAATTAGCTGGAACAAATAGACAGATCGACAAACATAAATTTAAACGCACACCAGTTTAAAATAAGCCGTACGTTCAAAGATCCGGGTCCCAAGTTATTTGAACCCAATAAATGCCTGTCATTTCTGAACTAAAAAACCTATGACCTTGAAATATTTATGGAACAATATATAAAGTACTATCTTTCTAACAAAAAAAGAATGAGTAAAATCGTACAACGCGTTAATGAATTACAGCTAAATACACGTTTCAACTTTCATCCCCTCTCCCAAGGGAACCGTACTGAATTTCGGGATAAAAAGTATCCTATAACCTACCTCGGAGTATAAACTACAATCGTACCAAGTTTCATTCGAATCCATTCAGTAGTTTCGGCGTGATGCGCGGCCAAGATACAGACAGACAGACAGACAGACAGACAGACAGACAGACAGACAGACAGACAAAAATGAAAAAAATTGCAGTTTTGGCTTCAGTATCGATTATAGAATGCCCTCCAATAAAAATTTTCAAAATATCTTCAATGTACAGAATTGGATCTGTTACAGTCTTATTATATTATAGATGATGCGAAATTCATAATTTCAATATACCTATAGTACCAACTTGTGATGAAAAGCCTATACAGTCCACTGAATCTTTTGGAGATAAATTATTCTGAGCTTTGCATAATACGGTACACAATTCCACTTTGGAAGTTTGTATAATAATGGAATAAATCGGCTTTATTGCGATTTTTCCAGAAATTTATAATACAGATCTGTATGTATAAAATTGTATTTTACTTATTTATCAACTTGCAAAGCCTGTGTGGTTTTGTGTCGATCTGATTTGTATGAGTAAATTTCAAAAGATTAAATATTCAAAAATCGAATATTATTCTGTATGGGATAACGCAGCAATCATGTTAGTGATTATCAAATTATTGTGATGGTTCGAAATCTAGAAACATAGGATCTATAGAGTTTGCGCTTCAAACAAAACGTTTAAGCAAAGAAATTTAGCCTTGAACAGGTCTGCAGGAGTTGCTTTGTCTCGTTGTCACCTAAATATAGTGTGTGAGGTATAGAAAAACTAGAGTTAAAAAATAACTCAGGTGAATGACCTTGTCTTCACTACAATGTTTTAGGCGCAGTCTAGTAATTGGACTACGCGATAGTGAATTACAGCTAAGTACATATTTTGACTTTCATCCTCTCTCCCAAGGGAACTGTGCTGAATTTCGGGATAAAAAGTATCCTATATACTATTATGTAGTATGAACTTAAATCATGTCAAGTTTAATTTCAATCCATTCAGTAGTTTTTGCGTAATACATGCACAAACATACAGACAAACAGACAAAATTTTCAAAAACAGCTTTCTTACGTTTTATTACTTACCCCTTACGTCTCTCACTTATTTTTTTTTGCAAATATCTTTAATGGACAGGCACAGCAAGTCTATGGTTTTAATCTATGTATAGACTAAGCACCTGCCGAGTGCACGCCTGCCTCACTGCATCTTTGTCTGTCTAATGGAATTGCGCGCGCAACACTTTTCTGTCACTTTCAACACTCGCACAGAAAATTTTATATCTTAAAATCCAGACAACCATGATTTAGCACCACTTTTGACCAGGCAACCAAATACGGTTCGATTGGGAATAAAATAATCTTTCATTTGACATATAATTCGTTTAAATAACAGACGAGGGAAGCAGATCGAAAAAAATTGATTAAATTTTTTTGTGTTTAACATCATAGGCACCAAATTTAGCCAGGCAACCAAAGTGCAATGTATCAATCTATGAATTATCTAGCATATAATTTCTATCAGAATTAAATAACAGATGAGGGTATAAATTTCTAAGACGGGATCTCAGACCATGAAGTGCCAGTTCCCTTCTTCAAAAGCCGGCAACGCATTAGTTATTCCTCAAGTGCTGCTAATGTTCATGGGAGGCGGTAATCTCTTAACATCAGGTGACCCGCTTGCTCGGTTGCCCGCTATTCCTATATATATATAAAAAACAAGAAATTTGTACGTAACGTACGAGAGTACGAGTGTTACAAAGCTGCAAAAAAAAACGTTATCTTGACATTTTCGAATGTCGAGAGCGGTTGAATTTTTTTCATTCTGAAGGAAATGATGCAAAAATATTATATAACCTTTATAATCTATAATATAATAAAACTGTAACAGATCCAATTCTGTACATTGAAGATATTTTGAAAATTTTTATTGGAGGGCACTCTATAATCGATACTGAAGCCAAAACTGCAATTTTTTTCATTTTTGTCTGTCTGTCTGTCTGTCTGTCTGTCTGTCTGTCTGTCTGTCTGTCTGTCTGTATCTTGGCCGCGCATCACGCCGAAACTACTGAATGGATTCGAATGAAACTTGGTACGATTTGAGTTTATACTCCGAGGTAGGTTATAGGATACTTTTTATCCCGAAATTCAGCATGGTTCCCTTGGGAGAGGGGATGAAAGTTAAAACGTGTATTTAGCTGTAATTCATTAACGCGTTGTTCGATTTCACTCATTCTTTTTTTGTTAGAAAGGTAGTACTTTATATATTATCCCGTAAATATTTCAAGGTCATAGGTTTTTCAGTTCAGAAATGACAGGCATTTAGTAGGTTCCAATAACTTGGGACCCGGATCTTTGTACGTACGGCTTATTTTAAACTGACGTGCGTTTAAATTTATGTTTGTCGTTCTGTCTATTTGTTCCAACTAATCTCTGAAACGGCTGGATCGATTTTAATGGAACTTTCAATGGCAGATAGGTGATGTTATAAGGAGTAACTTAGGCTACATTTAGTTTAGGTACAAAAAAGGATTATGGGATCCAATCCGATCCTATATAAAACCTATATCCAGGCGGACGAAGTCGCGGGGGTCGGCTAGTATTATATATAACCTTTTCCGGTCCCGACGACGCTCGAGCAAATCCACATTTATCATCCTCGGCTCCCCTACCACTACACTAATCAATTGGACTTTTTTACTGACATACTCGTAGATTAGTAATAATCAACAAATGCATACCTGAAATAAAACTTCTCCTTCGAAGTACGTTAACTGGTATTTCCTCGTTCTAAGTAGAAGCCCAACGAGCTTGTCCGAGATTACTGTGTAGATCTGTAAATAAAATATTAGGTTGAGGGCCTGTTTCACAACCTTCTGATAAGTGTTGGATAACTTATTCACAAGTGTGTCTTTGTCACAGTAACAAAGTGACAAAACTTACGTTTAGGCTATCCGACACTTAACAGAAGGTGATGAAACAAGCAATTAATATCTAAATATATAACTGCCTCGTTGGTCTAGCGGTTAGCACGTTCGACTGTGGATCACGAGGTCCTGGGTTCGATTCCCGGGTCGGGCCAAAAAAGAATTATGAGGTACTAGTATCTGCCCGCGGCTTCGCTCGCGTGAATTTCAGTTTTAAACAAATCCCCAGGGAATCGTGGATTTCCGGTTCCCGTTCCCGCTCCCTTTTCCAACCTTTATACCTACTATCAAGGAAGTTCGCTATAGTAATCCTCTTCCTATAGCTGTAGCTATAACTTTCGGGTTTCTCAAAATCCCGTGGAAACTGTGCCTATGTTTTAAGTCAGGGCATAATCTATTTCCATTCAAAATTTCAGCCAAATCGGTTCAGTAGTTACGGCGTGATTGAGTAACAAACATCCAAACATTTAAACATCCAAACATCCACACTTTCACATTTATAATATTAAGTAGCCCGACATTCGCCATTTTGTGGCGGCGGCCATCTTGGATTTGCATAGTGCTATTCTACTAGACAAGCCCTTTCATTTGATACCCATATTAAGGGAGTTGTGAAAAATATGTAATCCACCATCTTGTAGCGGCGGCCATCTTGGATCGATTTTCGTCAAACATAGCTAACAACACTCTTGACTAATTCATCTTTCAAACAAAAAAACCGCATTCAAATCGGTCTACCCGTTTGAGCGCTACAGGGTAACACACACACAGACACGTCAAACTTATAACAGCCCGTCGTTTTTGCGTCGGGGGTTAATAAAACAGATATAATGCAGAGCTCTTATAAAAAAATGTATAGATAGGTACGTCAATATTCAGCTCGCTGCCGTGACGCATCGGAAGCTTTGCGGCAGATTACGGCTGAAGTGTGGTCGCTAGCCAGGCGGATTCGGAGTAGAATCCTACCACAAAACGGTGATACCATCCAGATTAAGTTGTGTGGTAGGTATCAGGCACAACGACCCGTAGAATAGAATATAATAGAATAGAAAAGTTTTTTATTCAAATAAACTTTTACAAGTGCTTTTGAATCGTCGATTGAGTCTACCACAGGTTCGGAATGCAGTTCCAGCCGAGAAGAACCTGTAAGAAACTCGGCGGTTGCTCTTTTTACCCGACTGGGTTATGTGTTTCACCTGTGTGTATGTATGTCCATTCCTATGTCCGCGTGTAACTACTCAACGGCTCAACGGATGTTGATAAATGATACGTCATTAGATTTGTCTTCATGACGCGACTGTCATAGGGTACCTAAATTTAAAAAAAAATTAAAATGGCGGACTTTATGCGCTTTAATGTGCGAGCTGAAAAAAAATTTTTTCTTCAAGACCCTCGAGTGGGGTATCAAAATGAAGGGATTTAAAAGGCAAATACAAAAATGTATACAATTATATATTTGAAAACAAGTTGGAGTGATAAATCACAGAAAATGACCGTTTCCTATGTCAGTTCGTAACTACTCAACGACTCAACCTATTTTGATAAATGATACGTCATTAGATTTGTCTTAACAGCGCAAATGTTACTGGGTACGTAAAATTAATAAAAATTCAAAATGGCGGATTTTATACACTTTAATGTGCGAGCTGAAAAAAATTTTTTTCCTCAAGACCCTCGAGTGGGGTATCAAAATAAAGGGCTTTAAAAGGCCAGTACGAAAATGTATACAATCTATATGTTTTAAATCAGTTTGGAGTGACAAATCATGAAAAACAAAATAAATAACAACTACACTGTAAGTGGTACGGTGGTAGTTTATTAACTTTTTAGTTCGTTTTATAACATGGCAGTCGGGTTTTTTAATTTTTAAATTATAGCTTGTTTAAAAATAACATTATAACAATTATTATTATTAATGTACATGATTGAAATGCCGTCTCGCGCATTGCTGGAACGAGTTAAATCCAAGCTTTTTTATCGTTTATATAATCTTCAATTGTATAATAAGCTTTTTTTATGAGCATACTTTTAATAAAGTTCTTAAACTTGTGTAAAGGCAAGTCTAAGACATATTTTTTATTCAGATAAACTTTTACAAGTGCTTTTGAAGGGACTGGGAGGGGACTGAGAGCGTCAGGGCCTCGTTAGCATATTGGCAGGGTGCACCGCGCGCAGCTGGTGAAATTGACTTTGGCCACATAGGTGGAATTTGGGCCACTTACACCCCAAATTAGAATTAATATAATTAGAAATTAAAGCGTGATCCGCCTGAATCATGAATATTGCAGTTTGAATTTTACTGTAAGCAAGCTTAATGTAAAATTAATTAACCACCTAGTTACTGAAATCACGAATAGATACATGCAAACTAATTAGTGTTTAATTTATCTATATTTCGTATTTAGATCTATACGTTTAAGGCTAGTTAAACATTTAAATTCAAAGACAAAGGTCACTCTCTGTCTCATTGCGAAGTTTCTTGATCCCTTCCATGAATCGCTTAATGATACGAGTTTTCTAGGTAATAGCCAATAAGAAATAATGCTTCCAAACTCTTTATACAGGTCGACTGAGGACGATTTCGATTCATAGCTTTTAACGCTTTTAATATTATCTATCTTCTATACTTATGTACATATAATAAAAAAATCGTAGACTTGCCGTATCTGTACATTAAAGATTTTTGCAAAATAATAACTTGCGGATGTTAGGGATAAGTAATAGAACATAAAAAAGTTATTTTTGAAATTTTTGTCTGTTTGTCTGTTTATCTGTTTATCTGTTTGTCTGTTTGTCTGTATGTTTGTGCGCGCATCATGTAAAAACTACTGAATGGATTGAAATGAAACTTGGCATGGTTTAAGTTCATACTACGGAGTAAAATATAGGATACTTTTTATCCCGAAATTCAGCACGGTTTCCTTGGGAGAGGGGATGAAAGTCAAAATGTGTACTTAGCTGTAATTCATTAACACGTGGTCCGATTTCATTCATTCTTTTTTTGTTAGAAAGGAGATACTTTAAAGATTACTAGCTAATCTCTCAAAGGCTGGATCTATTTTGATGGGACTTTCACTGGCGGATGTTTACATTTTGATCTACCCAAACATCCGCCAGTGAACTTTTAATAGTTTTTAACAAGGTATGAGCTCAAAGGAGCTTAGGAAAGACAAAATTATTCCCACGGGATGTTTAAAAACCAATATCCACGCGAACGAAGCCGCGGGTTTCCGCTTGTTGTCAATAAAGTCAGACTTCCAAAGTCTGATGTGACTGGTTACGGTCACCTATTCAGATATACCTATAAGTGTATCTTTGTTTTTGAAGATTAAAAAAATTCTACTCTAATTTTAATGTAGGTACATAGATACCTATAATACCTACCTGCATGCGACCTCCTTAAAAATCAACTAAAATTATTATTTTTTAGGTTTTGGATCAACATTCTGCAGCAAATATTCAAAATTTCAGATCTGTAACTGCGTCCATGAGCTAGCGGTCCATGAAATAAGGCCGGACAGACAGACAGACGAATAAACATAGAATAACATCAATAGAGCGTTTTGCTCTTTGGGTAAGTAGGTACGGGACCATCAAAAGAGCAAATTTAAATTATCATTGGGAATGTTTACGCAATTAAATTCCGCGCGCTTTTATCCCGGACATAAGTTTTGCGCTCCAAAGTGATGACGTCACTTGACATTCCGACTCACCGTCACGGCCGACCGTCGGCCGACGTCGGCCAAGATTTAAATTTGGCATGCGTATAGTAATGACCGACTGTTCGCTCGTAATTAGCGACATAAACATTACCCGGCGAAACCGAATATGGAAACGGGAGCGCGCGGGCGAAAATAAATCTGGAACGTTTTCCGGTTCAACGTCGCAATCAATTCGCGTATAGTTGGTTCATTTCACGATGACTCGTCCTGTGACTTTTATTACTTGCACATTAAGAGATATATTGCAATGATTTACGCGGCTTCGTGAAATGAAATAACTATAAGTGTGTGTGTGTGACTGACCCGTTGGCGCGGTTGGCAGTGACCCTGCTTTCCGCTCCGGGGTTGCGGGTTCGATTCCCGCCCTGAGTCTGAGTGTATTTATGTAAGTATATAAGTATGTATTATATATATACTATACTATATATTTATTAAAAAAATATATATATATATCTATTTGTATATATGTATGTAAATATGTATATCAGTCGGTTGTTACCTATAACACAGGCATTAAGTTGCCTACTTTAGGAACAGACGACCGTGTGTGTATGTGTGAATATTTATTTATTTATAAGTAAGTACGTCACGTTTTCTAATCTAGACAGGGGCATTTCCATTTTTGCATTTAAAAAATATCAACATGCGTGGAACGTTATCTATTCACACGCTAAAGGTAAAAGAGTGATTGGAAACGATAAGTCACCGACAAAAAAAACCTCTTGCCAAAGCAGAAGTCTTCCACTGTGTAAACACATAGATATATATTACATTATCTTAGGTAAACACACATAGCAATTAATCAATTTTCAAAATATGACTACCAATTACCAATGTTACTCACCTAAAGGCGTTTGTTACAAAAGTATAAAAACTCCTTAGTGAACATCGATAACAATATTATCGATAGTGTCCTACCGTAGTCTAAGTAAACTGTCAAGTTCATTCATATTATCTACATGAAAACTTTTCTCTACATAAGCAAATGAATTTTGTTAGCGCTGTTAGATCATAGATGAACTGTGAATGAATTCTGTTTCTTTTATTGTGGTAGGGACCCAGTATCTTTATGGTGGGTGGACATGATCATAAGGATCACATGAATTATTAAGTAGATATTTCACAGGAAGCTGTGAAATGACAGCCTAGTGGTTAGGACGACCGACTTCTAATCTGAGGTCGTGGGTTCGATCCCGGGCACGCACCTCTAACTTTTCGGAGTTATGTGCGTTTTAAGTATTTAAATATCACTTGCTTTAACGGTGAAGGAAAACATCGTGAGGAAACCTGCACGCCTGAGAATTCTCCATAACGTTCTCAAAGGTGTGTGAAGTCTGCCAATCCGCTTGGCCAGCGTAGTAGACTATGGCCAAAACCCTTCTCACTCTGAGAGGAGACCCGTGCTCTGTAGTGAGCCGGTAATGGGTTGATCATGATGGTGATGATGATTTCACGGGTACCTAGTTCGTAGTCTACGACAATTCTTTGAACATACTAATATCAGGCGGGTAGGACCCACCTTATCCGTGCATAGAAGATAATCTATACATATCTATACATAGTATTATATTATTAAAATCGTAGACTTGCCGTATCTGTACATAAAAGATTTTTGCAAAATAATAACTGGAGGATGTTAGGAATAAGTAATAGAACGCAAAAAAGCTATTTTTGAAATTTTTGTCTGTTTGTCTGTTTATCTGTTTGTCTGTATGTTTGTGCGCGCATCACGGAAAAACTACTAAATGGATTGAAATGAAACTTGGTATGATTGAAGTTCATACTACGGAGTAAAATATAGGATACTTTTTATCCCGAAATTCAGCACGGTTTCCTTGGGAGAGGGGATGAAAGTCAAAATGTGTACTTAGCTGTAATTCATTAACACGTGGTCCGATTTCATTCATTCTTTTTTTGTTAGAAAGGAGATACTTTAAAGATTACTAGCTAATCTCTAAAAGGCTGGATCTATTTTGATGGGACTTTCACTGGTGGATTTTTACATTTTGATCTACCTAAACATCCGCCAGTGAACTTTTAATAGTTTTTAACAAGGTATGAGCTCAAAGGAGCTTAGGAAAGACAAAATTATTCCCACGGGATGTTTAAAAACCAATATCCACGCGAACGAAGTCGCGGGTTTCCGCTTGTAACTAATATAGTTAGTTCAATCTAATGTAATTAAATCTAGTTCTGTCTCATAATAATTCTCTCTCAATCTCAATTCTAATTTTATTTTTATCTCATTGCTTGATCTTGTAGAGAAGCACCTGAAAACGCATCGTATATACAGTCAATTAGGTATATTAAACTATTGTCGTACTTTAAACTTGTTATGATCGACAGGTTCAAAATAGAAAAGGTATACGATTATACCTAATATGCGCCTGAAACTGCTATGTACCAATCTAATCAACCAATTATATTATTTTACCAACAATATAATTATTCTAGGATTATAAAAAATAAAAAACTAAAATAAATGTAAGTAATCCTTTAAAGTAGGTATAAACTTATTTGTTTATTGACATCTCTTTCCTAATTCATTTTTTGAGTAGGTACTTAACAAAATAATCTAATATAACGTATGAAGCCTTTTGGATTTAATTTCGTTGCTCAGAAATTCGTTTAACTTAAGAGTTTCTCTTATTACCTAGGTGTAATATCGGGTCGTTGCTTATGTTTTGATGAACGCTTTTGCTTTTTTTTGATTATTATTTATGTAAACGTTTAAAGTATTTTTTACAAATAGAAATATATTATGTATATTACCGAAAATTTACTTTTTACCAAAATGTGATGGAGGTTGGTGGTACTACTTTAACGATAACTTTATTCTAACCGCCTTAAGCAACTGAGGAAATTAAATTAAATTTAGTTTAGCAAACCATAACTAAAGAACACAGCTGCATCATCGTGAAATTATTATCTAGCTAACCACTAGTTAACACGCCCCGGCTCGGTTGGGATTTCTAAAAATCCTTTCTTATCCTAATAAGAAGGTCTATAATAAATAGAAAATGGTGCTCCGGTGTTCCGGCTTCGGACTGCAATATCTAGATGGATGGTTACTGAGGAGGGATAAAGGTTAAAAAAGGTTTTATACTTTATATGACTGCGTCATAAATTTTGTACGGCGCGCCGAATTTCATTCCAAGACTTCCTTGATAAGGGTATTCAGTGTGAAATATTATTACAGCTAACGAACATAGCACATTAGACAGAATAACAAAAAATATATAAATTTTGCATGTTAAGTAAATACTAGTTATTATTCTGTGGTAAAACCGAACATACTAAGTTATACTTATATTAGGCAAATTTGCCTAATATAAGTATAACTTATTATGTTATAACAAAAAGCATACGAATTTTGCAAGTTAAATAAAAGTTTACAAAATAAAGAATTTTTAAGAGGCATCAAATTCAATATTGCTTCGTTGTTATACGTCGACCGTTTATTCATCAAATCTTCATTTGATGAATAAACCGTCGTAGTACAACGAAGCCAACAATAAGTACCTACAGCCCTGCAAGGGCTTCGTATACCTACATATATATATCTATACTAGCGGACCCGGCAGACGTCGTCCTGCCCGGTGACATACTGACATCAGTGCAACCTACCCGGTCATCAAAGTACTAATATCGCAATTAAAAAATAAGGGTTGATCGTAGAAGGGTGAAAATTTAGAATTGTATGTATTTTTGTATGTTGTATCATAAAAAAATAAAAAATAAATATTTTGACTAAAAAAAAAAAAGACTACCCTTAACATTTAGGGGAATGAAAAATAGATGTTGGCCGATTCTCAGACCTACTCAATATGCTCACAAAATTTCATGAGAATCGGTCAAGCCGTTTCGGAGGAGTATGGGAACGAAAATTGTGACACGAGAATTTTATATACATATGTATGTATAAGAGAAGATATAACAAACGAAATCGAAAACAAATTAGCTTCCTGGTGGGCTTTATATTACCCGCAGGCTGATTGACGCTAAATAAACAAACTAATCAACAAATCACAGTAAAATAAGGTCTGAGCTCCACTCAATATAATAAATACCACTCTGTTAAGAACATGCTTGGTAACGCTGTTTCCATGACTTTATAAAACAGTTAATATTTATATTGAAAAACAGGTAGAATCGCGCATAGAAAGTGAAAAGTGCTTTCAGGAAAGCTTTCCGTGAACAAGTTTTTCTTAATCACACATAGATATCTCGGTTCACAGAAATTTTTCAATAGAAACCAGATGTAAAAAAATGATAACTCGAGTTTTTAACCCCCGACGCAAACACGACGGGGTGTTATAAGTTTGACGTGTCTGTGTGTGTGTGAGTGTGTGTATGTGTGTGTGTGTGTGTCTGTCTGTTCCCCTGTGGCGCTCAAACGGGTGGACCGATTTGAATGCAGTTTTTTTTGTTTGAAAGGTGAATTAGTCGAGAGTGTTGTTAGCTATGTTTGAAGAAAATCGATCCAAGATAGCCGCCGGTACAAAATGGCGGATTACATATTTTTTCACCACTCCCTTAATATGGGTATCAAATGAAAGGGCTTGACTAGTAGAATAGCACTATTGCAAATCCAAGATGGCCGCCACCACAAAATGGCGAATGTCGGGAGTTTTTTAAATTTTAAATTTATACTTGTTGAATTTTTCACCGCAAAGTATTGACAGCGCATCAGCTATTATTAACTTGTTAGAGAACAATGAGCGTCTCTACGATCGTCGCCGCTGCAAACTTCAAATATTTCGTACATGTTTCATGCAGAGTGGTGCCAAGATCATTAGCGTCACATTTGATACCTGTTGTCTATTTTAAAATCAATACAAAGTTCGGCTGGATCGAACTGAGCCTCATTTTTAGTCGGCTCATTGTGTACTTATATTGAATTTTTAACCCCCGACAAAAACGACGGGGTGTTATAAGTTTGACGTGTCTGTGTGTGTGTGTGTGTGTGTGTGTGTGTGTGTGTGTGTGTGTGTGTGTGTGTGTGTGTGTGTGTGTGTGTGTGTGTCTGTCTGTCTGTTCCCCTGTAGCGCTCAAACGGGTGGACCGATTTGAATGAGGTTTTTTTTGTTTGAAAGGTGAATTAGTCGAGAGTCTATAGCTATATTCGATGAAAATCGATCCAAGATGGCCGCCGCTACAAAATGGCGGATTACATATTTTTTCACAACTCCCTTAATATGGGTATCAAATGAAAGGGCTTGACTAGTAGAATAATAGCACTATTGCAAATCCAAGATGGCCGCCGTCACAAAATGGCGAATCGTATATTTTCCCTTATTTAGGAGAATTACACTGTGAAATGTTGCAAGTGAAGTGACTAGAAAAAAATTTACTCACTGTGAATAGTTCTCCAAAAGAGATAACTTTGGTCGCGCCCTTCAGTTCCGGCGGCAACAGGCCTTTGCACGGCGTTTTTCCGTAATCGTGGATTATTTCACACAGTTCTTTCATTTCTGTGCACACTCTGGCCTGCGCCTCGGCGCCTCTGTGTTCAGTCTTGGATCCGGGAACTGGTCTAAAACAAACAGAAAGATTTCACTATTACCACAATTTAAGTAAAAAATTAAAATTAAATAAAACCCCGACATTCGCCATTTTGTGGTGGCGGCCATCTTGGATTTGCATAGTGCTATTCTATTAGTCAAACCCTTTCATTTGATACCCATATTGAGGGACCATAGTAACCTTCTAACAAATAACAAAATAGCAACGCACGTCAACATTTTTTTTAGAGTAACTAGGTATATTCCTAAAAGTGTGAGTTTAAAACCTAAATCCACGCGGATTAAATGGCGGGTTACAGTATTATAATAATAAATTCTGTCTGAACCTCTGTTACCTGTAAATCTATCTCTGTCAATTGCTACGGGCCCCGCACGAAAGGGGGCCCGCATCTTTAAACCCGTCTTGCCTGAGCGTAATTTTTTTAGTTAGGAGTTCATACTCCGCGGTAGGACATAGGATACCTTTTATTCCGAAATCCAGCACAGTTCCCATGGGAGAGGGGATGAAAGTTAAAACGTGTATTTAGCTGTAATTCATTAACGAGTAGTCCGATTTATTTTATTCTATTTTTGTTAGAAAGATGGTACTTTAAGAATTGTTCCGTAAATATTTCAAGGTCATAGATTTTTTAGTTCAGAAATTACAGTCATCACAACCCTCAGTATTGGGTTCAAATAACTTGGGACCCGAATCTTTGAACGTACGGCTTATCTTAAACTGGCGTGCGTTTAAATTTATGTTTGTCTGTCTATTTGTTTCAACTAATCTCCGAAACAACTGGATCGATTTTGACGGAACTTTCACTGGCAGATAGATGATGTTATAAGGCTGCTTTTATTTTACAAAAAAGAATAATTATATGGGATCCGATCCGATCCGATATATAAAAACCTATACCACGCCAACGAAGTCGCGGGGATCAGCTTGTTATTAATATTATTCTAGTAAAGTTAGGCAACTTAGGCCTTTGGAACATTTTAGCTGTGAGCCCGTACCAACGAAACGAAATTGCTAGTTTCACAGTCGAATGTCTGCGTCAGAACAGACAGTTTCGCTGCAGTTTCGCTGATGTCAAAAGGAATTGCTTTTCGAAACTTGTTAAACTTATTTACTTGTAGATGTAGAGTGTAGACTGTAGAGTATTTTAAACTGCACTTGACAGTCCCGCTTAACTCTGAACAAGTTTCATACAGAAACCGTTGTTTTAGATAATTGATTTAGATTCGTACCTACGTGATGAGAGGTAGGTACCTAGGTATAGAAAAATTTCCTTTGCAAAACAATTTTATTTTTCGACGAAGGTTAATGGTAGGTAAATGTTGTTTAGTTAGATCAAAGAAACTCTCTATAAAAGAATAAGATCACTGTTTTAATTACGTTACTGCAATTACGTTTTCAATGTCCCGGCTAGTTTTATTAAGCAATATAATTTATATATAACAATATTTACATTGCTATTGTTGGTTTAGAGGTTTCTAGAGGTTTCCCGGGTCGAGCCAAAAATTTTTTCTGGATTTTTCGGTATTTTCTAAATTCACCCGCTTGACTCAGAGAGCACATTAAGCCGTTGTCAGTTTTTATCACTATCATAATATTATGACAATAGTCGTTAAAGCCCGATAAACTGCATTAGAACAGCGTGGTGGGCCTAAGCTCTAATCCCTCTCCTAAACAGAATGAGGTAGCTATGTGCCCAGTTATAGTCGGAAGCTAAAGGATGATGGCGGGTAAATAAATATATCGTCACTGGAAAGGCAAATTTACTTAACCGCCAAATTGGGCATATTGAGTTATATATATATTCGGAATCAGCGAATTTTTCTGCATCGATCTATCTAGGTAGCATTGCAATCGGAGTACTTTTGTGGCGCTTCAGTAACCCGTAAAAACGAGGGAATTCTTTTGTTTTGATTACTGAAACGACACATTTTTTGGTCTTTTTTATACTATTGTCGCATAAGTCATATTAACTTACTATATAAATATAAAAATTTCAATTAAAGTAAGTATGTCTTTCTGCCGTCTGGAAAACCATGTTGTTTAAGAAATTTTGGTTTAAATAAATTGCAATACAGCGTGGCGTTTAAGTAATTTAGCCTGACTGTTATTGAACAGTTTGCGGGCTATAAATATTTTTGCCCTGCAGTAAAATTTTTGTAAAAGTCACGAATGTATTTTTTCCTATTCGCCCAAATATAATTCTACATCTCTTAAGTAAATATACTGACAATAATATTGATGTCGTTGTGGAATAAGTATCGACGCGACAGTTCAAAATCCTAAGTGAACGCGCCCAGGCAGGTGCTCGCAGGCGGTTAAGTCAGTCGGCTCGACAGATATTTTTGGAGCCGCTGCTGCTGCTACGTGAGAATATTAGTGTGACAATATGTAAATAATATATTTATTTCATTGATTAATTATCTATATTAAAATAATAAAGCGGAAAAGTTTGTTTGTTTGAACCCGTTATTTTCTGGCAGTACCTGTCGCATTTGAATTTTTTTGTATTTGATAGCCCAATTTTTGGGGAAGGTTATAGGTTATTATCCCTACTAGCCTCCCCTAAGGGGGTAAAATGGGGGTAGAAAGTTTGTATGAAAGTCCTATGTTTTTAAAGTTACAGACCTGAAAATCTGTTATTTTTAAATATATAAGTTATTCTGGAAAATCTGCCATTTAGGGTGGTAAAATAGGGGATGACAGTTTTAAGGTAAGTTTAAATTATTGTTATTATTAACTTGTAAGGAAGGGAGGCTCTTTCAAGGGTGTAAGTATCAGTCTCTCAGATATCTCGGAAATAGTAATGAGAAAATTCACCTCTAAGGGGGTAAAATACACCACCTCTCACCACCACCTAAAATGGGGGTTCGAAGGTTACATGAAAATCCTATTTTTTAAAGATACATGGAAACTGACATATAAGTTACTAGCGATTGCCCGCGAATTTGCCCACGTACAATTTCTGATTTCCTATGAGATTATGTTTTCCCGCTGTAGAGAGGCGTATCGAAATCCCAAATACTGATTTTCATGAATCTCTGTTGAAAAATTACGGATTTTAATACAAACTTTCATCCCGTCGTTCTTTGGGGGTGTAAATTCTGAAAATCCTGAAATAACAGTTAATTTATCTTTAACGGAAAACTTCCATATCAATTTTCATTTTCTCATTTTTATTTTCAAACTATCATTCAAATATATTCATGGATGGATGGAAAATTAACGCGAAAAATTGTGGACCCTAATACTAAACTTCATCCCCTGTTTAACCCACTTGGGGTTGGATTTCTTTAAAACCTGAGACACGTAATTCTTTATTTAAAAGTCTAAATCGGAATCGAACGTCTAAATACGAATTTACATGGAAATAACTTGAAAAATGAAGGACTTTCATATAAATTTATATCCCCTGTTTCACTCCCTTAAGAGTTGAATATTAAAAAATCCTTTCTTAGCGGATGCTTACGTCACAATAGCTAGTTATCTGTGTGCCAAATTTCAGCTCAATCTGTCCAGTGCGTTGTTTGTGCGTGTTGATAGATCAGTTAGTCAGTCCGTCAGTCAGCTTTTCCTTTTATATATTTAGAAGAAGATTAGTTGACGTAATAAATAATGGACTCTCATACAAAACTTCATCCCCTATTAAACCCACTTGGGGGTGGTATTTCTTAAAAACCTGAGACATGTAAGTCTTTATTTGAAAGTTTAAATCCAAATCGAATGTCTAAAGACGATTATTCATGGAAATAACTTGAAAAATGAAGGACCTTCATACAAATTCCCATCCCCTATTTCACGTCCTTAGGGGTTGAAAATTAAAAAAAATCTCTCCTTAGTGGATGCTTACGTCACAATAGCTATCTGTATGCCAAATTTCAGCTCGGTCCGTCCAGTGGTTTGAATTGTACGTTGATAGATCAGTCAGTCAGTAAGTCACCTTTTTCTTTTATATATTTAGATTTATATTATATTTAAATAATAAAAACCTATATAAGTTATTTTGGAAAATCTTCCCTTAAGGGTGGTAAAATAGGGGACGAAAGTTTTTATGGGAAGCTTTAATTATTTTTATTATTCTGCCATTGAAAAAAGCTTAAATGGTGTTATGATTTGGACATCACAGTGGAGTACAATTTTCACTCTGGCTAGGAAGTCACCGAAACCCGACAAATTTCCTGGAAGTATTTTTCTGCAATTATATCCCATTTATTAGAATCAGTATACTTAAGAACCTCTACTTCATAGGGTTTCTTAAGTAGACCTATACTGATTTTAATAAATGGGATATACTTAATTGAAGATAAATACTTCAAGGAAATTTGAAAAGAAGGAAATTTGTTGGGTAAAATAAGCAAACTAAGCACTTTTACATTTTAAAAATCAACAGAATATAATATTATAGCATATGTGAATCCAGATGCAAAAAATGAAAAAATTGAAATACTTAACGAAAAAAATTCCACCATCCAACTGAGACCATGTTACAAAGCGCTGCTGTCAGTATGTATATAAAAAGAAATAGGTATCTGGATCTCAACAAATTGTGTACCAACAAAGTCATACTAGTCATTATAGTTTCATGAAGAGTACAAAAAATTTACCTATACTAATTATTACTATTCAAGACTATTTCATTGATACAGATGTAGAGGACGAAGAAACAGCCGAATAATAGGTTAACATTCATCATCTATGTTATTGTTTTTTATTATCTGAAAGACGATTTTGGGGGTTACTGTTCCTTCCAAAGAACACTTATTACACCAATACATTAAGTATAATATACAGTAGTAAAATTTTTGTGTTTTCACCGTAGAAAACTAGTTAAGTTGAATTTATTAAGTTGTGTAAAAATACAATTATTCTCAAAAGTAAGAGCCATGATTAAGATTCATAAACAATAATTATGATTCTATTACGTGGATTATATTTAACGTTCAAATTAAAAGTTACTTTGATAATTTCTGTATATTTTATGTGTATTTTATTTGAATAACTGCAACTACGTAGTAAATAAGTTGGTACGTAGGTAGATACTTGCATGCAAGGCGCATGTTTAACCTGTGTTGGGATTTAGCTTAGAAAAAGAGCACTTATTTGGAACTCTAATGCTAGAGATTTCAAGTATAGGTTCTAACTGCCTCATTTCAATTATATTAGAGACTTCAGTATGATAGATAGACATCTTTTTGAATCAATAATTATGGTCTTCAGGTTTTTTTAATGTAGTTGTTCATTGTAATTAATCTCTTACGTAGTTTATCCATATTATGATTACAATAAACTAGACATATGAAAATGGAAATGTATCCTGGAAGTATTTATAGTTCACCAGCATACTAGTTTAGTGATATTAAAAGAAATTTTGTCGTGCTTCTATGTCTTTATGTTATGTCTTATAAGCAAGTTTAATTTACAATTTTTTTTAACTTAACCACGTTACAGTAAATTTGACTCACTTTGCAATGAGGTACTTTTTACTTAACCGCCACTTATTTCCTGAATTAGCAGATATAGTAATCTACAGCATACGAATAAAAATAAAGCTATGAAAACGTTTTACGTATCAAGTTGTTTGATTAAAATCAGATGATAAATAAAAAAGTTATGAATTTTTTTGTTAAAAAAAAAACTTTAAATGGCTTTTTCTCGAAATGCCGTTTTGGCGGTTAAGTAAAATAGCCTTTCCAGTGACGATATCTATCAACTAAAACGACGCTTAAGCCTTAAACACATATAACGTGCGATGGTAACTGCTCAGAGTGCTTAGTCTAAGATCGGAGCACTCGAAAACGAACTCGAAAACTATTGATCGATTTCAGAGTAAAATAGACCTAAAATGGCTTGTATTAAGGTTTGAGTTCGCCAATACATTCAGCATTCGAACACAACGAGCGCCCCAAGCAGAAATGTTGTAAAATACATATTCGAACTATGGAATTACGACTTTAAAATACGAGTATTTGAGTTCATTTTGCTCTGAATTCACTTGTGATTCGATCAATAGTTTTCGAGTTCGTTTTCGAGTGCTCCGATCTTAGACTAAGCACACAGCAGTTTGTTGTTTTCTTTTCCAATATTATGCTTTTTCCATATATAAAGTAATAATTCTTACTAGGGTTAGGGTGACATAATAATAATTTTGTGTAAGGAGCATTTAAATTAAATTCTCAGTCTTTGAGTATGTAACTCTTTTCTATCAGTTTAATTTGCACGGTGTATCTACCTACCTGAGCTCTAAAA
Organism: Melanargia galathea; assembly: GCA_920104075.1. Classification (NCBI taxonomy): domain Eukaryota; kingdom Metazoa; phylum Arthropoda; class Insecta; order Lepidoptera; family Nymphalidae; genus Melanargia; species Melanargia galathea. The sequence goes on along the minus strand of OV049874.1, from coordinate 13,865,574 downwards.
CTCGTAAGTAGGTAGGTCATTTTGTGGGAAATCGTATAAACAATTTAACGGTAACTCAAAATCAAAGCTAACAGCTCAAAGTTGGAACCTCAAAGACTGGTTTTCGTTGAAGGTATCTAGCCACAGCTAGCACATGCTCAATTGATGCTATAGTTTCTCTATCCCTTTATAGCGGTGAAATACCCGGTAGAAATAAATTAAACAGCGAACTGTGGCCAATTGAAAGCTGCACTGTTAGATATAGACCAGTGAAATTAATCAAACAAAAGCCTCGACATACGAACAATCAACAATATCCGGAAAGCTGTATTATAGTATGAATCTTGTATTGTTGTTCAAAACGGAATATCAAACATTCATACGGCTAAAAATTTTATATTATGGGGTTTTCCCTGACTATCTCTACGCTTATTCTTTAACTAAATATTTAACTACTTATTACAAAAAAGTTATAGTATTTATTTTTTTAATTTACTAAGCTATAATTTAACACTAAGTAGGTCCTACACTATACATTTTTCGGTAAAAGTGACCATGTTTTTAACCCCCGACGCAAAAACGACGGGTGTTATAAGTTTGACGTGTCTGTGTGTGTGTGTATGTGTGTGTGTGTGTCTGTCTGTTCACCTGTAGCGCTTAAACGGGTGGACCGATTTGAATGCGGTTTTTTTTGTTTGAAAGGTGAATTAGTCGAGAGGGTTGTTAGCTATGTTTGATGAAAATCGATCCAAGATGATCGCCGCTACAAAATGGCGGATTACATATTTTTTCACAACTCCCTTAATATGGTGACTAGTAAAATAGCACTATGCAAATCCAAGATGGCTGCCGCCACAAAATGGCGAATGTCCGGGGTTTTTTAAATTTTTAATTTATATCTACTTGTATTATTGGACACATTAATTGACCCCGTGTCAAATTTTTTGCGGCATTCGAATCAATGGCACGTATACACTATACACGTACTAGAATGAGAGCTTGCTATAAGCATCTTAGCTGTTACAAATAAGAGTACTTAATTATCTATATCTATAATATAATAAAACTGTAACAGATCCAATTCTGTACATTGAAGATATTTTGAAAATTTTTATTGGAGGGCACTCTATAATCGATACTGAAGCCAAAACTGCATTTTTTTTCATTTTTGTCTGTCTGTCTGTCTGTCTGTCTGTCTGTCTGTCTGTCTGTATCTTGGCCGCGCATCACGCCGAAACTACTGAATGGATTCGAATGAAACTTGGTACGATTGTAGTTTATACTCCGAGGTAGGTTATAGGATACTTTTTATCCCGAAATTCAGCACGGTTTCCTTGGGAGAGGGGATGAAAGTTGAAACGTGTATTTAGCTGTAATTCATTAACGCGTTGTTCGATTTTACTCATTCTTTTTTTGTTAGAAAGATAGTACTTTATATATTGTTCCATAAATATTTCAAGGTCATAGGTTTTTTAGTTCAGAAATGACAGGCATTTATTGGGTTCAAATAACTTGGGACCCGGATCTTTGAACGTACGGCTTATTTTAAACTGGTGTGCGTTTAAATTTATGTTTGTCGATCTGTCTATTTGTTCCAGCTAATTTCCGAAATGGCTGGATCGATTTTGATGAAACTTTCTGGTGATGTTATAAGGAATAACTTAGGCTACATTTAGTTTAGGTACAAAAAAGGATTATGGGATCCAATCCGATCCTATATAAAACCTATATCCAGGCGGACGAAGTCGCGGGGGTCGGCTAGTTATGAATAATCTTATACCAAGTGTCCTCTAAGAATAAAACTTGCATAATTCAGCTCTAGGAAATAATGTATGAGAACATACGCAGCAAGTCAATTTCTGCAAGTTTTATCTAGTCTGATACTGAATTCAGCAAGATGTTGCGGGAGTAACTTGTGTGCGAGACAACTACTCTACTACTATACCATATATACTACTACAGTGTTGCCAAGATCCATAATTTGCATAACCTAGATATCGGGCGACATCATTGACTTATAATAATCGACGACATCATAGCGCTGTGTTTACCTGCAGGGCGATTCAGAACACTTCGATTCGGTTTCGGTTTCGACAACTACTCTGTCGATACGGTTATTCTGAATTGAAAATACATCTTATCGTACGATAACTTACCGAATCGATCGATAATTACGTTATCGAAGTGTTCTGAATTACTTACCGTACGATAAGATGTATTTTGCACTCGGCAGGTGCTTAGTCTATACATAGATTAAAACCATAGACTTTCTGTGCCTGTCCATTAAAGATATATAGAAAAAAATAATTAATTCAATTTCTAATTCAATATTTGATTTTGGGTCAACGTTTTACACTAAATACAAAAATTTCAGGTTTGTAACTCATTTCGTCTGCGATCTAGAGACCTGTGACCGGCGGACAGGTGGACAGACAGACGAGTGACATTAATAGGGCTCCGTTTTTACCCTTTTGGTACGGAACCCTAAAAATGAACGAAATCGGACTACGCGATAGTGAATTACAGCTAAGTACATATTTTGACTTTCATCCTCTCTCCCAAGGGAACTCTGCTGAATTTCGGGATAAAAGGTATCTTATATGCTATTATGTAGTATGAACTTAAATCATGCCAAGTTTAATTTCAATCCATTCAGTAGTTTTTGCGTAATACATGTACAAACATACAGACAAACAGACAAAATTTTCAAAAACAGCTTTTTTACGTTTTATTACTTATCCCTTACGTCTCTCACTTATTTTTTTTGTAAATATCTTTAATGGACAGGCACAGAAAGTCTATGGTTTTAATCTATGTATAGACTAAGCACCTGCCGAGTGCACGCCTGCTTCACTGCATCTTTGTCTGTCAAATGAAATTGCGCGCGCAACACTTTTCTGTCACTTTCAACACTCGCACCGAAAATTTTATATCTTAAAATCCAGACAACCATGATTTAGCACCACTTCTGACCAGGCAACCAAATACGGTTCGATTGGGAATTAAATAACCTTTCATTTGACATATAATTCGTTTAAATAACAGATGAGGGTATAAATTTCTAAGACGGGATCCCAGACCATAAAGTTTTCGAGGTGTGCAAGCTCGGACAAACCATACTGGGGATTATTAATGGCAGTAGGTACTATAGTTTCCGAGTTTAAATCTCTGTCTTTAACACGTTCACTGCGAGCGGGGTCGATAACAGCCCCGTGGTAGACTTTCGTCTGGTGCGGCGCGCAAAACTCGTGTTTTCTCGCCTGTGCGGGAGCTGTCTACGATCAACCGTAAGACGTATGACAAAGACAAATATAGTTTTCTTTATGTCTTCAAAGCCTCGACTCGTTGGTATAAAAAAATAGCACGGGATCAAAATAAGCGTCGTGCGCACTGAGTTCAAAATTATTTAATTCAGTGCGGGACGACGCTGATTTAGTCCCCGCGCGGTGCGCGGCGCAGGCGGCGGGGAAACGATTCAGTCAACGTTAGTGCCGCAACCATAGTCGATACCGGAGCACGCGTTTTGCGCAGCAGTCGATATTCTGAGTCCGCATCATGACTTCGAAATACATATTATGTTAATTATGTCTTCAGTGCTTCCTCGGGTATAAGTTGTTAATAAGTTCCATATTATTATATAGGTATACTATAATAGATGGATATGATAATTTATAATAATTGTAGTTTTCAAGATATGGACTGTTAAGTGTATGATGAAGTCGGTTTGACTTTCAATCTTTTAGATTATCAGTTGTGTTTTAATAAAAACGGTAATCATTTTAACTCAACTTATTTTATCGTGTAACAATAATATTGGAGTGTTGTTGAGTTAAGTTTTGAATAGCATGTTATTATGCTACTTATACAGGTGAATATTATTAAAGTGCACGTATATGAAATAGGAGACATAATAAAAAAAACATTTTTAACGTGATAACGTCTTATAAATCGACTAACCGATGCCAGCGACTTCGTCCGCTTGGATTCTTATAAATCTCACTTGGGGTAGAATTTCTAAAATTCCTGAAACACGTAATTCTTTATTTTTAACCGAAAACCTAAATACCAATTTTCATGGATATAACTTGAAAAATGACGGACTTTCATACAAACTTTCATCCCCCATTTAACCCACTTGGGGGTAGTTTTTCCTAAATTCCTCAAACACGTAATTCTTTATTTTTAACCGAAAATCTAAATACCACTTTTCATGGATATAACTTGAAAAATGACGGACTTTCATACAAACTTTCATCCCCTATTTAACCCTCTTAAGGGTAGAATTCGTAATAATCCTTTCTTAGTGTGTACCTACGTCATAAAAGGAAGCTACTGTGAAAATTTCAAGTTTCTAGCTTCAGTGGTTTAGGCTGTGTGTTGATGATCAGTCAATCAGTCAGTCAGTCAGGGCAAGCTACTTTATAATATTATTATTATTATTATAGATAGATGAACGCCGGCTGCAAGCACGAAAAACCGTGACTATTGTCACGTTCCGCCTGAGTGGAACGTGCAAACGAGAACGCGGAACAAGTGATAGAGAGGAACGATTGGTCTAAGAGTTCGGATTGTGATGCATCTATCTCTCTTTGTTTTAACCCCCGACGCAAAAACGACGGCGTGTTATAAGTTTGACGTGTCTGTGTGTGTGTGTGTGTGGATGCGGGTGGACCGATTTGAATTCGTTTTTTAGGGTTCCGTACCCAAAGGGTAAAAACGGAGCCCTATTAATGTCACTCGGCTGTCTGTCTGTCTGTCTGTCTGTCTGTCTGTCTGTCTGTCTGTCTGTCCGTCTGTCCGCCGGTCACAGGTCTCTAGCTCACAGACGAAATGAGTTACAAACCTGAAATTTTGGTATTTGGTGTAAAACGTTGACCCAAAATCAAATATTGAATTAAAAATTGAATTAAATTATTTTTCAGGGGGGCTCCCATACATGAGAAAGGAGCCGGAAAAAAAAATTTTTTTCTTACCCTAGCTTGTGGGGTATCATTGTTTAGAGCTCATTGAGTAGAGTACGAATATATATTTTTTTAATTTTTATCTCAAAAAATAAGGGAATGGGAGGCCATCAAAGTTGTCAGTTTTAGACCATTTTTGTGACGGGGGCTATCTCAAAAACTAAACTAGTTGGGAATATGATATTTCAGTATATTATGTACTATATGCTCTATTTAAACAACAAATACTGAAAACAACGATTTATTAAATAGTTTATAAGCTGTGACCAAAATAAACGAACATTTTTTTGGGTTTTTCTTTCACGGTTTGTTGCGATGTCTAGCTCGGAAATTAAATATTTCTTAGACCCAAAATATTATATTGTTCATAATTATGTACGGAACCCTGAAAGAGCGAGGCCCGACTCGCACTTGGCTGATTTTTTTTTTTGTTTGATACAGACTTGGTACAGACACGGCGAGTCTACGATTTTATTGCATGTATAGAAGAATAAAAGATATAGATACGAATTACTTACTGATGAATGAATAATATTTTTCGATCTTAAGGACATAATAATAAGAAAATGTGCACTGGTTATTATATTTAAATAAAAAATCACGAGTGCAATAAGTTTAGCATTTTATTAGAAACAAGTACTTATAACCAAGTACGTAAATAAACAAGTACGTATATTTTTATCATTACAGTTTTAATTATTATGAAACTAAGGGAAAAAAATAATCATCTGGACTCGAACCGGGGTGTTTTGATTTCAGAACCGCCCGATTCCCACCTGAGCTATTATAACCTTATTGATGATGGTGGCAAAATTTACCTTTGTATTCTAATGATATTAGCCTCCGAAAGCCCCTGCACACTAAATTTCATGAAAATCATTCATAACATTGACTTCGATATTCATCGATATTATACCAGAGAAATTTATTCCCGTCACTAGTGTAACCCAAATTAGGTGCGGCGCGGGATCTAAAGCGACCCCGGATCTATTTTAGGTATTTTCTCTGAAACCAAGGGTCAGAACCGCAGGCGAAGCTAGTTTTAGTTAAAACATTAACACATAAATGATTTTAGCGCAAATCTAAACAGCTTGTCACGTTCCTGGTCATCATCATCATCATCATGATCAACCCATTACCGGCTCACTACAGAGCACGGGTCTCCTCTCAGAGTGAGAAGGGTTTTGGCCATAGTCTACCACGCTGGCCAAGCGGATTGGCAGACTTCACACACCTTTGAGAACGTTATGGAGAACTCTCAGGCATGCAGGTTTCCTCACGATGTTTTCCTTCACCGTTAAAGCAAGTGATATTTAAATACTTAAAACGCATATAACTCCGAAAAGTTAGAGGTGCGTGCCCGGGATCGAACCCACGACCTCCGATTAGAAGTCGGTCGTCCTAACCACTAGGCTATCACTGAAATAGAGTTCCAGGTTTCCTAAATCGACCCCAACCGCACCAGCTGAAAGTTCTCTAAATTTTGGCCCGCAGTGAACGTGTTAATTATCCGCTTCAATCTGGAACACTAATCGCATTACGGTTCACAATCTCGATAATATTATACTAGAAGATATTTTATAGTTAATTTTCTGCTTAATATTCAGCGAAACATTTTTCTGTGTAAAAATGTTACGCAAGTGAAACACTTTTAATTATACATTTATACTTTATATATTAAACGTTTATCATACTAATATTATAAATGTGAAAGTGTGGATCATTAGCTATGTCCACACTATGCCTTTTCATCTTCAACTTTCGTCGTCATCTTTCTATTCAACTTTCGTTTGACATTTAATTCGAATGCGTCAACGCACGACGCTAACATAGTCATTTTGGTTCTGTCTGTGTTGAAAACATGAGCGACGAGAACATTTTACTTGGTGGAATATGTGCGGCTTACTTAGTCATACGAGAATCCAGAAAAAAAGAACAAAGCGAAAGTTTTGGATACGAAGCTATTATAATAATCGAAGTAACGTGATTGTAAGTGAACTTAGAGAAGATAAAGATATCCTTTTTAAAAATTTTACACGCATGTCGGAAAGAAATTTCAATCAGCTCTTGAAAATGGTTGAACCAATAATTACAAAGCAGTCAACCCAGTTACGTGAAGCAATACCTAGTGAAATAAAGTTAGCAATAATAATAGCGTTGAACGCTTTGTGGCACAGAAATCCACCAGACGCGGGAAACGTGTTTCGCAGCGCGCGCTGTGCTTTCAACTGTCAATAACGCATGCGTCAAGGGCATGCCTCACGTGCGCTGTTGACTGCGCTGTGACGCATGCCCTTGATGAACGAAAAAAGGCACAGTGTGGACATAGCTATTGGATGTTTAGATGATTGGATGTTTGGATGTTTGTTACTCAATCACGTCGCAACTACAAAACCGATTTGGCTGAAATTTTGAATGGAGATAGATTATGCCCTGGCTTAAAACATAGGCTACTTTTTATCCTGGAAAAATGCACAGTTCCCACGGGATTTTGAAAAACGAAATCTATAGCTACAGCTGTAGGTAGATTACTATAGCGAACTTCCTTGATAGTAGGTATAAAGGTTGGAAAAGGGAGCGGGAACGGGAACCGGAAATCCACAATTCCCTCGAGATTTGTTTAAAACCGAAATTCACGCGGGCGAAGCCGCGGGCATATACTAGTAGGTACTTTATACATTTTATATACAGGGCATCGTAATATATAAGTGGTAAAATTCTGAATAGAATATAATAGAAATTTTTTTTATTCAAATAAACTTTTACAAGTACCTACTACTCTATATTCTACGCATAATATTGACTTCAAATCTATACTATCTATACTTATCTATACTAATATAATAAAGCGGAAGAGTTTGTTTGTTTGAACGCGCTAATCTCAGGAACTACTGGACCGATTTCAAAAATTCTTTCACCATTGGATATGTAAGTGATCCTTGAGTGCTATAGGCAGGGGCGTAGCTACCGCCGTATATGCCGTATAAATTATACGGGGCCCCCAAGCCACGGGGGCCCCCGACGTGCGTAAGCAAAAAATTAACAAAAACTCATATTTTTGTATATTTCAGAAATGACAAAAGTCAAAAAATGTTGTCCAAAAAGTTGTCCATAGAGGCAGAAAAACCTCCTTTAGAAAAGGTCCTTTAGAAAAACTAAAGTCATCGTCAGCTATAAATGATTTAATAAATCAATTTGCTGAAAAAAAGGCAAGGAGAGTATATATTTAATTTGAATTGTTTGTAAAAATTTTAGAAAAAGTGACAGATAAATAATTATGATGAATAAATATTGCTTTTAATTTTATGCAAACATTTTTTTTTATTTGTGAGAAATCCTTACCCTTCATAAGGGCCCCCAAACAAATTTTTATACGGGGCCCCGCCAAGGTATGCTACGCCACTGGCTATAGGCTATATATGTACCACGGGCGAAGCCGGGGCGGACCCCGCCCCTTATTCAATAAAGAGTTTTTGTTTGTACACGATGTTGTTATCGAAATAGCGTCAGTGAATCACGAGGTCATGGGTTCGATTCCCGAGTCGGGCAAACTTATGAGGTGAGGATTTCCCCGTCCTCAATAATAAAATTAAAAAAAAATTTTTTGAACTCCTCTCAAAAAGTTCTTTTTATCGATACCCCACAAGCTTATGTGAAGCTGAAAATATTTTTTGCCCCCCTTGTGCTTCTATGAGCACCCTCCTTAATTTTTAATCTAATTTAAGTTTTATTATTTGTGTTAAATAGCGGCATTAGACTCACACATTTTGTGAAAATTTCATTGTCAGCTATGTTCATGAGATACAGCCCGCTGACAGACAGACGGATGGACGGGCTGGCCGACAGCGGAGGCTTAGTAATAACCTCCCGTTTTAATTAGGGATCCTTATCCCCAAAGGGTGCCAACCCTTTGGGTAAGGATCCCTAATAAATAAAAATAGACGGCTGCTGCAGCTGACGGCTTATCTGGTTCGTTGGTTCAATATTCTTCGTATAGATGGCGCTGTACTCTTTTAGATCGCGGTATCTAGCTGACGAGTTTCAACCAATAATAAATAATTATTGTTCGAGACACAGTTATTCACATTATTTTGACATAACTTTTATTAACTATTTTAAGTCACATAAGTTAATAAATAATTTTTGAAACTAATGTCCTTTCTGACATTACTCTAGCGGCACGCTATGATGGCCGGTTTGACGTTTGTCCGCTCATGAAGTTCCGTATTAATTGATAACGACTTTGAAGGAAATAATTGTATTACTTTATTGACGATAGTGATGTGCAGAGATTCATAAATTTTATCGAATGTAGTTTTAGGTTTAGGACTCAAAATTTATTTATTAAATTGATTTCATAAATGTATACAAGTGTAGAAAAATCAGTTTGCACCATTTAAGGGGTGAATGTACTTGTGAATATGAACAATTTTCACTATGTGGACAAACCTCTGAAATCGCAAAAAAATATCAATAAATTTTTAAAAATGGAATCTAATACGATCGTCACATAGGATCGCTGGCTAGCACAACTACTACCTCCGGCAAACTCGCGTCAATGCTCAATGCAAAACAAAGCAGTTTCGAATTGACGTTGCTTCGAAAAGTATAAACTGTCAGTGCAATGCGATTGTGATATAGTTTTGACCTGGCTTTGGATTTCAAATATTGATACTGCATTACTGTTGACCCTTGCTCGTTAATTTGGACTCTGTTCAAGCCCTTTGTTGTGGATTTCGTCGATATGACCGAACGTACGCAGAGAACTGTTCTAAATAGTCAGACACGTGAGTTCGTAATACGCCTTCGTAACTATTTCGATCGTGAAGCTCAAATTGGAGGGCCAATTTTACCTATAACGTCAGTGGTTGAACGCGTAGCTGATGCGCTTAATATTGGACAACGAACTGTTAGACGGATAACTAAAAAAAAATATGGCGAGACTGGCACAGAAGAAAATAAACTTCACACACCAAAAAAGAGAAAACGAGCAAAACCAGTCGTAGGCATCGATAGCTTTGATGCCGATGCTATCCGAAGACATGTTTACGGCTACTATTTACAGAAGGAGTATCCAACAAGAAAAAAGTTGGTGCATTCACTGAAGGAAGCTGGATTATTCTTCGGTGGGGAAAGTTCTTTAACGAAGATTTTGAAGACCATTGGATTTCGATACAAAAAATGTAACAAACGCAAAATATTGATGGAAAGATTTGATATAGCGATGGCAAGGTATACTTTTTTACGGCAAGTGAAAGAAATCAAAAATTGGCAAAATGTTGTGTTGTTGGATGAAACATGGCTTAATGCTAACCATACTGTAGGCCGTTCTTGGAACGATGACACAGCAGCATCTACTTCCAAAGTTCCTGTAGGAAAAGGATCGCGACTTATAATTTGTCACGCCGGAACCATCAACGGGTTTGTCGAAGGTTCTCTCATGGCTTTTGCGTCAAAAACCACTGGAGACTATCATGAAGACATGAATGGAGAAAAGTTTACTGAATGGTTTACCTCAATGTTGTGTAGCCTCCCTGAACCATCTATTATAATTATGGACAACGCCCCATACCACTCGATGCAAATTGACAAGCCACCTGCCCAATCCCAAAAGAAAGCTGATATCGTCGCATGGCTTCGTAAAAATGGCGTAGATGCAAACATGAATATGTTAAAAGCGGAATTAGTACGTCTTTTAAAAGAAAACAAACCAACCAAGATCCGATACGTCATTGACGAAATAGCATTAGAACATGGGCACAGAGTTATACGGTTACCGCCTTACCATTGTGAGTATAATGCGATTGAGTTGGTGTGGGCTCAAATTAAGGGATATGCTGCAAGACACAATACAGAACCCCCATTTACCACAAAAAAATGCTAAAATTATTAGAAGAAGCTTGTGAACATGTGACTAAAGGAGACTGGGAAAAGGTTGTGAATAGAACTGTTAAATTAATAAGGGAAGATTATGTGTTGAATCGTAAGCGTATATTTTATCGAGTTACTTACCCACATTCAGTCGCGAATAAACTATCAGTATAACAGGACGTGTTTTTATTCTAAGGAGCCTTACCAAAGTCAAAATGAACCTTAATTACCCCAACATATGGTCTAAAATCGTCGCCGGATTGAACGAGTAAAAGTGAGCGGTCGACGCGGACGCGAGAACAAAAGACTACTGATAAGAAATGATCGAGGCACAAGTTATTGCATTTTAAGTGCATCGCGTATTATTTCAAGCGGAAGATAGGTGACGAACTAATTTTTACGTATTTTTTTAAGATTTTCGTGTATTATATAAACAAAATGACTACAGTTACGGATCAAGCTATTAATATTCTTGAAAATACAGCGGCTATACTGAAGAAAACACAAATAAATTGGAAGAAATGTCCCAAGGAAAGAATAACAATAGGTTATTTAGAAACTAGAATTAAAAGTTTAGAAGATTACTGGAATACTTTTAAGAATGCACACGAAATTTTAGTGAAGAATACAATGAGGGACCAGAGAGGTTTAATGTCGTATTTTGTAAATGAAGAGTTTTTCATCCAAGAAGATTTATATTTATGTTTACATGGGGACTTGAAAGACATGTTAGCTAAGACACGAGCTAGTGATGCACCATACACGCATTATCATGGAAATATTTCTATCGAAGACTCATGCTGCTCGCAAGTAAAACTACCCCCCATAAAAATACCTACATTCACGGGCAAGTACGATGAATGGCCAACCTTTCATGACCTCTTCAATACATTGGTACATAGTTCGTCACTTAGTCGAGTTCAGAAGTTATATTACTTGAAGACCAGTGTTAGTGGAGAAGCTGCAGCAATACTCAATCACATACAAATTACTGATGACAATTACGAACAAGCGTGGGAATTGATGAAGAATCGTTATGGAAATAAACGTTTGATAGTGAACTCTATACTCAGAAGATTATTTACTCAAAAGAAGTTAAGCACACAGAACGCAAGTCAGTTAAAATTACTTTTGGATAGTACTACGGAGTGCTTAAATCATTTAAAAAACTTAAAAATTTCTACAGACTCTTGGGATATATTAATTATATTTCTTGTTGTTCAGAAGTTGGACCCAGAGTCACATAAGCAGTGGGAAGAATATACTTACAAGCATAATTCTGAAGAAATGCCTACATGGGATAGCTTAAAGAACTTTCTCGAATCCAAGTTTCGTACACTTGAGCTTGCATCAACACCATCAGCATCTCATGACAAACCCACGAAGATACGAACATTTCACGTTACCACTACTCCAAACAGTAAAACTTGTATATTGTGCAAAGAAAATCATACGCTGAGTCGTTGTGAAGAGTTTCTGAAGATGAATCCTACAGAGAGAAGTGAATACGTCAAGAAGAATAGGATTTGTTTCAACTGTTTGGCTCCAGGGCATAAAATTTTCAAATGTACAGTTAGGCTATTTTGTAAGAAGTGCAGTAGACGGCATCATTCTCTTCTGCATGAGTCAAGAAATACAAAAGAAGAAGAAGAAAACGAGGACAGTGCAGAAGAAACTAGAGTACATACAATGATTGCGTCTAATAGTCCTGTTACATACAATAACTTTGCTCTATTAGCAACAGCTTTACTTACAGTAAGAGGTGAGAGCGGACATACTACTGTTCTAAAGACGCTAATAGACTTGGGCTCTCAAGCGTGTTTTATCAGTGAGAAGGCGGCTCAAACACTGAGGCTCAAAAGATACAATACAAACAGAATTGTTACCGGAATAGAATCAACGAGAGTGGCTGTTAAGGAACAAGTTAACGTGCAAGTTTTATCGCAAAGGGATCCTTGCTATGGTCTGCCTATACAAGCTTTCATTATGTCAAAGCAGATTAGCCTTAAGATTCCGAAGATCAAAGCTACAACTTTAAAACAATGGTCACATATTACAGGTCTCGACTTAGCAGATCCAGATTATTTTACGTCAGGACCTATTGATCTCATTCTTAGTGCAAACGAATATGCAAAGATACTGCGACAAGGTCTAGTGAAAGGTCCGCCTGGAACACCTTGTGCGCAAAATACTGCGTTGGGCTGGATATTATTCGGAGAGATAGATACAAAGACAAGTAGAAAAGACAATACCATGCACCAACAAAGTATGAAAGGAAAGATTGATACAAATACAAAGAAGATATTTTCAAATAGTAAAGAGCTATCGAATTAAAGAGACAAGAAATAAATGAAGGAAGGAAATACAAGCTAAAAAATTCTAAAAGAACTCGCATGTGGGACGGTACAATTAAAAGTTAATCTTAAACTAAATGATATGTAAACAAGTTTCACTTACCTTAGTAGTACCTACCTGCTAATTATACCTACAAATTATGTAACTGAGTGATAATCTAACCATTTACTTTTATGTCAAAGAATTACCTACCTATACCTATTTTCAAAATTGTAATTTATTTCTTGCTTATTCCTTTACATGTTTTTTACAAATGTTCATGAATTATGTACAAGTGAAAATTGAATTTACTAAGTACCTATGTGTTTATTTACAATTTGTTCAATTTATTTTACTGTTTTTATTGCAAAACTACATTTTATTTTAAGCGATAAAATTGTAAGCTTGACTAATGATGTAATGTACTGTTTACTTTAGTTTCATTTATAATTATAAAAGGTATTTCGGCAAAATCCCTTTTGGGGGGCGGTATGTTGAATCGTAAGCGTATATTTTATCGAGTTACTTACCCACATTCAGTCGCGAATAAACTATCAGTATAACAGGACGTGTTTTTATTCTAAGGAGCCTTACCAAAGTCAAAATGAACCTTAATTACCCCAACATTATGAAAGAGATGTGAAAATAGATAATATTATAGAAAACGAACATATAATTATTAATGTATGTGATGATAGCAGTGACGACAGTGAAAATAGTAGTATGGACGAATCTGATTAATTATGGCCTTTTGTGGCACCTTTTTTGGTATCTTTTGTATTCATATGTTTCTTGTGTGCATATAAAGTATGTATATTCATTTTCGTTCAAATATTCAGTTCGTTCAAATAAATTAAATAAATTTTTGTTTTATTAAACCTATTTAATCAGGTACAAAAACAAAACTTAATTGTTTTTTGTTCGAGAATAAATTGACATTCCACATCACTATTGTAATGTGTCAAACCGGCCATCATAGCGTGCCGCTAGTGTAGATAGATATTATTTAGTTTATAATTAAACATTATAGCCCAATCAATCTACGAGAAATAAAATTAGTTTTGAAAATTGGCTTAGTGTTTTTGGGCCTTCCTCTATAACATATTATTATCCAAAAACCCCATAGTCATGGCCTGGGGCATAGAATAAATGGAATCAATCAAATATGCGCGCTAGAATAATGAATGCGCGCAAATAATAATATTTTTTATGCTTTTTATATCATAGTCCCACGGGAAACAGATAGTAAAAACACAAATTAAACGCGAACGAAGTTGGGGGTAGCAGTTAGATATGCTATAGGTAACATTATTGAATGAGATCTATGCTATATTGTCAATTTAGAGACAGGTTATGCATGGAAATGATCGCTAACAATGGGTGAGAGATCAGAGAAGAGAACAGACATAATAATAATATTATCATAAACTCACTTTTTTGTGAATTTAGTCTAGCGTTAAGCTATGAAGGCTAAGTAGGTACCTATTTATGCCCCTTCTAACGTTCAGATTTTCAGAATAAATTGAAAGCAGTTTACTCCTTCTCAAAGTTACCCCTCTGATATAGCAACGTAACAAAAGAGTGTTCCAGTGATCGACCGCCGGCCGCCGCCGCCGCGGTGGTTCTGGCGTCCGCATCGATTAATCCGAAGACGGAACTTTGCAATTTATTTCAAAGACTCTCTTATTCCACTCTTAAGAGGAAACGCGGTTGCTCTTTTTTCCATACAAACGTTCTCGCGTGTTTTCTCCCTGGTTTATGATTCTAATGCAATGATTTTTTACAATAAAATAAATAGGTATCAACCTCTTTTATGTCCCTATGTTTTCCTTTTTGAAGATACATTATTTTTATAAGCACTAGAACCGTTACAAAATGCTCAAAATTTCCTATTTTAGATCGCTTTCAACAGAGGCCTAATGTACAAATTTGACAATTAATAATGAAAAAAGCAAAACATAGGGACACAGTAAGTATATATCCTTAATATTCAGTTTACGAAATATCTTTTAAATTGGTCCAATATTGGAGGAGGAAACACTAGAGAGTCAAACCTCGAATTATGACTTTTTACTTACGGCTATTGAGTCGGATTTGCAGTTGTCCTTATTGCACGAATTTCAGGCGCGGGACGGTTGAACGCGACAACGATAGTTTTTTCAAATACCTAATTTTCAAAAGTCTCTTGGACCGCATTTCCTCTTAACCGCTTATCTATGATGAACTATGGTAGAGAGACGTTTCTGAGAGTTGCACAATAATATTTAATACTAGCTCCTGCCCGCGGCTTCGCCCGTTTGAATTTTGGTTTTTCACAAATTCCGAGGGAATCGTAGATTTCCGGTACCCATTCCCGCTCCCTTTTGCAACCTTTATACCTACTTTCAAGGAAGTTTGCTATTTCAAAATCCCGTGGGAACTGTGGATTTTTCCTGCATAAAAAGTAGTACCTATGTATTAAGTCAGGGCATAATCTATCTTCGTTCAAAATTTCAGCTTCAGTTCAGTAGTTGCGGCGTTAAAGAGTAATAACAAACCGATTAATTAAATCAGTACCGAAATTAATCGTCAGCTGTCGCACCCACGGTAGTTATAGTCAAAGAATTCCAGTTGTAGTAGTTAGGGATGCTACCTAACTCGTAAAGTTACTTCATGCAAAGTGAAACCACAGGTCAAACTGAGTATATCTGGGTTTATTGGGTACTGAGTATATTGGGTGATATCATCATGATCAACCCATTACCGGCTCACTACAGAGCACGGGTCTCCTCTCAGAGTGAGAAGGGTTTTGGCCATAGTCTACCACGTGTGATATACCTACAAAATGTGATATACCTACCTACAATCACTCAGCCAATGGTGGATTATACGTCAGTCGCCGGACTTAAAATTTGCTCAAAAAGTATATATATTTTTTTTTATATAAGTAGCTTAAAGCAGTTTCAATAAACGTCAAAAAGCTAAGATTTGAAAAAAAAAAAAACTATACTTATTTTAATAATATGACGTATAATTTGGCAATTGTTTCCTTATTTCTATTGCTTCTACAATAATTTCGTTCGCAAATGTAACAGCTAAAAAGAAATAGCTTTTTTTGCCGTTTATATGTAAAAGTTTTATTCGTACATATATTCACGAGGAATTTTTATTTGTTCGCAAGAGTAGGTCAACCTCTTGATATTACAGCCGGTTGACGAAAATAATATCATTTAGTGCTCTGTGAGGGTGAATACAAATTATGGTAAATCTTACTGAGTAATGTTCATATAAACTAAGTTTAGATCAACAAAATTTCTGCCGCTTCTTCATGATCATGATCATGAATTTATTGTGTGCGTATATTGTTTATGTATTTCATCGTAATGACACATATTTTTTTTCGCAAGTGGGCACTGGGCAGTCTTAAAATTTAGCAAAAATATTTTTCGTAGATTCATAAATCAAACATCGAATAACCATTCTATTACTCTAAACTATTTATTAATCCTACTATATATTATATTATATTATTATTATTATATATATATATATATATATATATATATAATATTATAAATGTGAAAGTGTGGATGTTTGTTACTCAATCACGCCGCAAATACTGAACCGATTTGGCTGAAATTTTGAATGGAGATAGGTTATGCCCTGACTTAAAACATAGGCTACTTTTTATTTAGATTACTATAGCAAACTTCCTTGATAGTATGTATAAAGTTTGGAAAAGGGAGCGGGAACGGGAAATCCACGATTCCCTCGGGATTTGTTTAAAACCGAAAATCACGCGGGCGAAGCCGCGGGCAGATACTAGTAATTAATATAAATAGTGTTCAAAACACTATTATAAATCAAATGTGAAAAGTCTTCATCGATCCGACACCTGGAAAAAAATTTACTCCTGGACACGCACAGTTTATTCACACTTGGCTGAAAATTTGTAGGATTGTTCGAGACACTATTATAAATGCAATGTACAAAGTCCTTATCGATCCGACACCTGTAAAAAAAAAATACTCGGGGTCAAAGTTTTCACGGGAAGTTTTCAGCAAAACGGTAAGTCTTATCATAAAATTATCTTAGATAAAATTGTAGATCAGGTAATTATCTATAAAAAATGTCTAAATACTTTTTTCCTAAGAGCCACCGTTTTTGAGATATTATAATGATTCAAAAATATAAGTTTCAAAATAAAAATGAGGGACTGGGTTTCTTTTTTCCCGAAATTCTGATATTTATAATATTTTATATGTGTAAGTGTGTAACTTACACATAACTTACACAAATAAGTTACATACTTACACACATAAAATATTGGAAATATCAGAATTTCAGGTAAAAAGAAATCCAGTCCCTCATTTTTATTTCGACACTTAACTTTTTGAATCGTTATATTTCAAAAACGGTTGCTCTTAAGAAAAAAAGTATTCAGACATTTTTTATAGATAATTATCTGATCTACAATTTTGTCTCAGCTAATTTTATAAAAAATCTTACCGTTTTGCTGAAAATCATGAAAAACCCGTTTTTGTGACCTTTGACCCCGAGTAATTTTTTTTTCCAGGTATCGAATCGATGAGGACTTTTCACATTTCATTTATAACAGTGTTTCGAACAATCCTAGCAATTTTCAGGCAAGTGTGAGTCAACTGTGCGTGTCCAGGAGTAAATTTTTTTCCAGGTGTCGGATCGATGAGGACTTTTCACATTTCATTTATAGTAGTGTTTTGAACAATCCTACCAATTTTCAGCCAGGTGGGAATTATTGTAACCTCACCCCTATTTTTTAGTCTAATTTGACTGGGCTAATAGGTTTAATATTATTTTTATATTACAATAAAACTTTTATTCAACTCTGACAACGGAATTTTAAATTAAAATTTTACGGATTTACGTCAGGTCCAAAATTATCATATTATTTGGTCCGGTGTAGAGAAAAGGTCGGGGCGCATTATTTATGTAACCTAATAGGCTAATCCTAATAATAATATTAGGCCCGATTTATTTTTTCCATTCTAAGTCTTATATTGAGGGTCTACTTATTTAACTTCCATAGTTTAGTTTTAGTATCTTAGTTACCTAACTTCCATAATCTCATGCAATCCCAAATATCAAAATACCAAAACTACCAAAGTACCAAAACAATATAAAGATAAAAGGTCATACTCGAGTGAGAGACCGCAATCGTTGTGCGTTAAAATACTAAAGTATAAAGTAAAAATTTAAAAACCCCCGACATTTGCCATTTTGTGGCGGCGGCCATCTTGGATTTGCAATAATGCTATTCTACTAGTCAAGGCCTTTCATTTGATACCCATTTTAAGAGAGTTGTGAAAAAATAATTATGTAATCCGCCATTATGTAGTGGCGGCCATCTTGGACCGATTTTCATCAAACATAGCTAACAACACTCTCGACTAATTCTCCTTTCAAACAAAAAAACCGCATTCAAATCGGTCCACCCGTTTGAGCGCCTCAGGGGAACAGACATACACACACACACACACACACACACAGACACGTCAAACTTATAACACCCCGTCGTTTTTGCATCGGCGGTTAAAGAATAAATTAATGACTTGCCAGGGTTAATTTCTGCAAGTTTAATTATCTGTTGACACTTGACATTACTTAATTAATTCATTGGTAAAGAAAGAGATCGCTATGGTATATAACTAGTATATACTACGGCAAGATCGGTATATAAGCCTACGGCTACGGAACAATCTATCGTAAATATATACATATTTATTAAAATTTATTGTAATGTAATGTAATAGTATAAAATTTATAGTGCTTTTTACTGACGAAGAAACGGATTAGGTATGTGTTTGGCGTTAAGGTTGCTTTGAGGAATTATTATACTACATAATAATTCATTGTAAGGTTGTTAGTTTGTGCGTTTTTTTTTGTTACAATTTTCCTAAAAAACTACTGAGCCGATTTGAATGTGGTTCTTTCGATAATTCGTAAAACTTCTGGGCAGATTCTTCAGATATACATATATCACGTCTACATATAGGCTACAAGGGAGCGTTCTTAATGTTTTTTACTGTTTACTATGTTCCAAATTTCTTAAAAAACAACTGGGTCTATTTTGATGCGGTTTTTTGCGTTACACGGGTATCACCTCAGAGCATGTTCGTGAATATAGGCCACGATGCAGTTGAATGTGGCTTTTTAAATTGCTATAATGTTATGTCTTGTTTATTTATAAATACTCACTTGCCATATTCGTCCTTGGAAAACGTAGGTTTGTGGTTTTTGTCGAACTGCCCACTGAACGCTGTGATCTTCTGTAATTCCGTGTGCGCCTGAGCTTTGTTGTCAAATGCCGATATAAGATCTGTCAGTGATGAACTCTGTGGACAAAAATTATCTGTGTTTACCTTTTTTTCTTATTATCTTTTTATTATCTAAAGGTGCTAAAGATTGATGGTGGATTGAACTCTTTTCTCATCCGAGGATACTTCGGAATTGAACGGTTTTCATTTTTAAGCCCCGACGCAAAAACGACGGGGTATTATAAGTTTGACGTGTCTGTGTGTGTGTGTGTGTGTGTGCGTGTGGGCGTGCGTGTGTACGTGCGTGCGTGCGTGCGTGCGTGCGAGCGTGGGCACGCACGAATAGACCGATTAGAATGCGTTTTTTTAAAGGTGATTTAGTCGACAGTGTTGTTAGCTATGTTTGATGAAAATCGATCCAAGATGGCCGCCGCTACAAAATGGCGCATTACATAATTTTTTTCACAACTCCCTCAATATGGGTATCAAATGAAAGGGCTTGACTAGTAGAAAAGCACTGTAAAGATGGCTGCCGCCACAAAATCGCGAATGTCGGGGTTTTTTTTAATTTTTAATTTATACTAGTCTTGATGCTACAACCGATTGCCACAAAGCAAGGCGTTTGACAGTTTTTATGGGTACAGGCGATACAAACGACATCAGTGTGCTTAGTCTAAAGCGGAGCACTCGAAAACGAACTCGAAAACTATTGATCGATTTCAGAGTAAAATAGACCTAAAATGGCTTGTATTAAGGTTTGAGTTCGCCAATACATTCAGCATTGTAATAGTTTTCGAGTTCGTTTTCGAGTGCTCCGCTTTAGACTAAGCACACAGTAGTGAAAACTTGGCTGTTTTCTTCTTCATTATCGATATGCCTGGGTCAGCAAAGTTCAGGCGTACCTACTCTATATGCCGTGTCCTACTTGCTTGTCAGATCCTAATTTTCAAAACCAAAATTAAAATAGTTATGATTTTTGTGTGTGAAAGTGATTCCTCGATGCAACTTGGTCGATGCAATTTATTCAATTAAACAATACTAAACCTAACTATAGACAGGCTAAAGTGCCACTAGCAAGTTAGTCATGTAGACTCACCACGACTAACTTGCCAGTGGGGAAAAAAATGGCTGGACCGATTTTGCTGAAAATCTTATCAGTTTATCAGTTTTAAGTTACGTACTAACGCGTCGAATGAACTTTGTCCCTATGTCAATATCATGTTTCTTTCGCGAGATAATCGAGACTGTGATTCAGACTGTGCGGTGATAGATAAATCAGTACAAGTCTATTTAGAAGTGTAGGAATTATGTCCTCGAGATAATCTAGCTGAACTGATTAATCGAAGTTCACTCTACATGTCGGTTAATCCGTCAGCTTAAGTCAATCTGTGCGAATGGTTGCGACTATCGCATTTTATTAATCACAGTTGAGCAATGAGAAGGTCTGTACAATATTCGTAGAGTAGGTGCTCCTAACCTCGGCCCCCGCTCCAAAAGTTGGCACGTCGTCTATTTTCGATTTTTTTCATAAATAAAATGTAGCCTATGTCACCCGGACCATAACAACGAATCAATTGACATCTCATTTATCAAAATCGGTCCAGTAGTTTAGGCGCTACGGTGGTACACACAGAATCTCATACAAAAGTCGAACACAAACCTACATTACATACATACATACATACATAGACTGCTAAAATCATAACCCTTCCATTTGGCTTTGTCGTAGTCGGGTAAAAATGTACATGGAAAGTTCCTTTAAGTGGGACACCATGTTACCATGGTGTAAGCGTTCAACACACTCAAGGCGCGATACCCAAGAAACGTGGGTTCGAATTCCGCCGGTTTCGCAATTTTTGATATTTGTTTAAATTTTATATCGGAATAGTATAGTATATAATTATATTACCTTTGGATGTAATATATTGCTATGGATAAAATATATTTACCCTTTTTAATAAGCGCTCTTCCATGATATACCTATTCTATCCTATCCTAGTATTCTGTATACCTATGTATACTGTACATGATAGTGACGCTACACATACGTACATACGCTCTCTTTGCGAATAATATTATGTACCTATATTTAGGACAAAAAATCTCTCTTTGCTAGCGAATCTTGTTAATTCCCGAAACTCGTGTCGCTAGTAACCGATCTCTGGTAAATTCCCTGTTGCCCTGTTGGGTACATCATTTAGGAACTTTGTAATATAATCTTTCTTCGTAGTTATTTCTCTGGAGGCTTTTTTATGGCTAGTTATAGGTTTACAAAATTAGTTTCTCGTAGGTATCGGATCGGATTTTGGATTGAAAAAAACTCCAATTATAATACAATGTTACCAGTGGAACGACAGATGTAATAATATCATGGCTTTGACAAAATGTATTTGTTATTTCTTTTGGAGTATCTATAAACTTACTTTTGAATAAAGTATTAAATTAGTTCTGCGAAACGGATGCTGATTTTGAGCTAGCAAAAAAGAAATAAAAAGCACAAAGGGAAACTTATATAAAATTGGTAAGTACCTAAAAATTTTCTTGAAAATTTTCTGGATCGTGCCCTGATGTTTCAAAAGTTTGTGGATAAAGTTCAGGGGCTGACTGTGCATAACTGAGGTGAAAGTTAGTTTCAGTTTCCGGCTACATTTCTTGCAACAAAAAACCTGTGTGACTACAAGTTTTCATGTCAAATCGCGACATCTTACAAGTATAGGTAAATTAAAAATTAAAAAAACCCCCAACATTCGCCATTATGTGATGGCGGCCATCTTGGATTTGCATAGTACTATTCTACTAGTCAAGCCCTTTCATTTGATACCCATATTAAGAGAGTTGTGAAAAAATATGTAATCCGACATTTTGTAGCGGCGGCCTTCTTGGATCGATTTTTATCAAACATAGCTAGCAACACTCTCGACTAATCCAACTTTCAAACAAAAAAAAACCGCATTCTAATCGGTTCACCCGTTTGAGCGCTACAGGGGAATAGATAGACACACACACACAGACACGTCACACTTATAACACCCCGTTTTGGCGTCGGGGGTTAAAAATATAACCACCATATTAAATGGCAGATTTATCTCAACGCTCAAGTCACGTTAGCTAAACTCACGTTAACTTGAACAGTTACACCAGGGACTTAAGTTTTGTTACTTGCAATTTAAGTACTAATGTTCTATTCTAATTTCTACAAGTTATTTACTCTACAATTTTGGGGTTGAAAGCGATTTTGCATTTTTAACCGACTTCAAAAAAAGGAGGCGTTAGTCGGAATCTTTTTATGTATGTTCCCCGATTACTCAAAGAGAATACTGGACAGATTTCAAATTGTTTTTTGTTCAAAAGGGCCCATGGTCTTCAAATCAGGATCTAATGGTGGTATCTCGGAGAAATCGAAATCTCTACAAATTTTTTCACTATCGTAATCTACATATTTATAACAAATTCATGTTATGTTATCATTCTTATGTACCAAATTATACGCATAAGTAAGCCCATACGTCACTAATATTTATTTTTTGATTGGCACACCAATTTCTCTGAGATTGCTGGATCGATTTGCATCATATTTTTGGAACATTGAAATCGGTTTAATTTTTCCTAAAATATAGCTTTTAACGTTTGAAAATTTATTATTCTAATAAGCAGACATTTGACGCATAATATGTAAATATAATTATAACGAGTGTCATGATTTATAAACGACAAATTGCCAACACCTGTCGGTTTGGATGACTGACGTCACATCCGCATATTTGGATATTGCCATAAATATAATAATCTTTATTTATTATGGCGGTTTTCCGCCTTTTTCAGCACCCATATCCTAAGGTAAAGGTACCTATAAAATTTATCGATACAACTCGGAGCTATAAAATTTAATTTGTCAGTTATGGGAAGTCGAGTAAGGTAAATAAATAAATGTCCTTGTTTATAGTGCCTTATTTATAGGTAATGTAAATAGAAAAGGGATCTATCAAAGAGATCAATGAATATCGGGAAGATAAAATAAAGACGGTATATAAGATGAACTAAATAGAGAATTAACGTTGTTTGTTTCTTGTTAAAGGCATACCTACCTAACCGTAACATAAGCGAGCAGATCGTGTTTTATTTCAGCAAAAATACCTGCGTAAGTTTTTACTTGAAAGGAACAAAGAAGCAGAACTGAACCAACAAACAACGATGAGTTTGGGTAGGTAGGTATATGCTTTAAAAGTAATTTGGGATAAATATCCATTCATGTCCAGGGTGGATGACAGAATGAGTCATTTTAACCTTGTGCCGGCCTTGCCTGCCTCGCGTATTTATGAATGATGGTTTTGATATGACTCAAACTTCCGAAGTATAGAATTAACGTTAACGGGATGCTTCTCATATTTAGCGGTTAAAATTAGAAGTAATAATAATAATGTTTTCGTCGTGGAGAAGAACGAACGAAGCGCGCGAATAGTTACGAAGTTGTTACTAAATATGTTGAGTAAACTTGTGAATTCCTAACAAGCTCTCTACGCAGCATTAAACTTTTTGATTGTTATAGACATAGTTTTTGTAGCAGCTTATGTACAAATTCCGGTTTTTCACAAATCCTGAGGGAATCGTGGATTTCCGGTTCCCGTTCCCGCTCCCTTTTCCAACCTTTATATCTACTTCCAAGGTTGTTTGCTATAGTAATCTACCTATAGCTGTAGCTATGGATTTCGGTTTTTTCAAAAACCCGTGGGAACTGTGTATTTTCCAGGATAAAAAGTAGCACATGTGTTAAGTCTGGGCGTAATCTATCTCAATTCAAAACTTCAGCCAAATCGGTTCAGTAGTTGCAGCGTTAAAGAGTAACAAATATACACACACACACACATACACACATACAAACTTTTGCCTTTGTAATATCAGTGTGATAAATTATCATCATGATCAACCCATTACCGGCTCACTACAGAGCACGGGTCTCCTCTCAGAGTGAGAAGGGTTTTGGCCATAGTCTACCACGCTGGCCAAGCGGATTGGCAGACTTCACACACCTTTGAGAACGTTATGGAGAACTCTCATGCATGCAGGTTTCCTCACGATGTTTTCCTTCACCGTTAAAGCAAGTGATATTTAAATACTTAAAACGCACATAACTCCGAAAAGTTAGAGGTCCGTGCCCCGGGATCGAATCCACGACCTCCGATTAGAAGTCGGTCGTCCTAACCACTAGGCTATCACAGCTTACTGATGATGATAAATTATATACAGACCTAATACTTATAAATTATAATCAATATCAAAAAATATTTCGGTAGAAGTTACGCCGTTTTCCGATTCAGTAGGTGCCTAAGGAAAGCCAAAGTTCTGCATTTTGAAAGAAAATGCAGAAGGAGGAAATCGGAATGAACGTCAGAAAATACCTACTTCTTCATAAAAATGATTTATTTATTCACTTTTACGAATGGTAGGTATATGAAACTGAAATTCGTCAGCCAGATTACGACAGCCGTCAACGAATAAGTAATTTGTCTCGACGTACGGCTGCGGTCCAAGAATAATATTGTGTTGTCGGTTTCGATTGTACAACTATACCTACCTACTTGTCGAGATATACGGAGTAGAAAAAACCTCTTCTAATTGAGAACGTTTGAAGCCGTTCAAAAATAAGTGCGAATGTATATCTCGCTATAATGGGAGTTGCATATCTACCAACATCTTTTCTCTTCATCATGATCAACCCATTACCGGCTCACTACAGAGCACGGGTCTCCTCTCAGAGTGAGAAGGGTTTTGGCCATAGTCTACCACGCTGGCCAAGCGGATTGGCAGACTTCACACACCTTTGAGAACGTTATAGAGAACTCTCAGGCATGCAGGTTTCCTCACGATGTTTTCCTTCACCGTTAAAGCAAGTGATATTTAAATACTTAAAACGCACATAACTCCGAAAAGTTAGAGGTGCGTGCCCCGGGATCGAACCCACGACCTCCGATTAGAAGTCGGTCGTCCTAACCACTAGGCTATCACAGCTTTTCTCTTAGCATTTGCTAAATGCAGATTCAGGTCACGCAGTGCTATCCCTTTTATTATTATTTAGTTTGTTGGGCATTGTCCTTCGATCACACAACAAGTGACCGGTTCAATTTTTTGCTTGGATGTAAAGACCTAGATAGTCTAGATTTAGGTCTCTCTCTTCCTTACACTCTCTCTTACCGGCAAAACGAAAGATTTCCGCAGGATTTTTAAAGACTTAATTCCACGCTAAGTCGCAGCGCAAAGCTAGTTTTTTACTAAAAGGAGAAACTGACTGACTGACATCAACGTACAGCTCAAACTGCTTTGTCTAGAAACTTGAAACTAGCATGTAGTTTCTCCAAGAAAATAATTTCAGGAATTTCATTCGAGAAAAGCTGGGGCGGGTCAGATAGTAGGTATAGGTACATTTAATATGGTTAGAGAGAGGAATATCTCTGTTACGTTACAATCAGATGTGAACACTGTATTGATTTACCATTAATATATATTATGATCAAATACCTACAAGGAACAATATTTCCCATGGGAAATTCTCGAATTTGCATTGAGAGATTGTTGCTATAATGGATATTCTCTAGTTCATCGCCTTTCCATTCCCTACGATAATTATGTATTCATTGAGTATTTACGTTACGCACATCCTGTACCTACATAAACTGATGAATAATAATATACATTTAACAAATTCATTTGTTGACAATTGTGTACGTTTTTATAATAAACTCAGAAGAAATTTTGGAGATGTCTCTCAAAGTATTTATAAAACGTAAACTTCTTGAAAAATCTTATTAAAATGTGAAAGATTATTTTAATGGCAAAAAAAAAACTATTGGGATTGAATTTCTCTAAAAACTAATGGATCTAATAGGTACTAAGTCTAATAAATAAATGATTTGACAACCACCCTGGCGCAGTGGTGAGCACTGTATGTGTATTTTTAAGTCGGATTGAGTTTGCTGTGGGTTCTTCTAAGAACAGTGCGCGTTTGGAACGCTCGTAGCTTTTAGTTTTAAATTGAGATCTGCTCGAAAAAAACGGAATAGGCAGCTAGGTCTCTTTAGAAACATATTGTGTAGGTGTACCTTTTGGTGTTATATAAACGGATGAAAAGTCAAAATAGGTAAAAATAATTTAATAATTTTTTTTTGAATTTTCATTTGAAAAAAATCGTTATAAGCGCTGAAATACAGATAACGGACAAACCTATCCACCTACATACTTGTACTATAGTAACTTATAGTACCTAGCTGATGAATAGAGCGCATAAATTATTGTAAACCTAAAATAAACCGTTCAAGTGCGAGTCAGACTTGCGCACGAAGGGTTCCGTAGGTACCATTATCTATAAAAACGGCAAAAAATCACGTTTGTTGTGTGGGAACCTCCTTTAAATATTTGTTTTATTTTAATTAAATTATTTATTTTTAAAGTGAATATAAAATAAAATATTCTGTGAATATTTCAAGCGTCTACCTGTCGCCGTTATCAATAACGAGCAAAAACGAGCAAAAAAATCGCTTTCGTTGCATGGGAGCCCCTTTAAATATTTATTGTATTCTATTTTTAGTATTCATCGATAAAGCGGCAACAAAAATACATCAGCTGTGATTTCAAATGTCTAACTATCATGAACCGATAGTTCATGAGATACAGCCTGGTGACAGACGGACGGACGTACAGACAGACGGAGAGCGGAGTCTTAGTAATAGGGTTCCGTTTTACCCTTTGGGTACGGGACCCTAAAAAAGGATTTTAGCCAATGAAGTACAATCTTGATGATTATAATATTATTACTGTGACATATACGAGTTTTCTTTGTGACAATGAAACGAACTTGCGCATCTTGGCCGTGTTCCATTTTAAACGAGACAGTATAACAAATAGATGTTAACTTTATAGAGTAATGCCACTGTCTGGTATTTAGCTAATTATTTTTACCAACTGCTAAATTTTTCGCATCGCTGCCGGCAATTTTCTGGCATTGAGTAAAAGTTGCTACACACGTAGTCAGAGTGCTTAGTCTAAGATCGGAGCACTCGAAAACGAACTCGAAAACTATTGATCGATTTCAGAGTAAAATAGACCTAAAATGGCTTGAATTAAGGTTTGAGTTCGTTTTCGAGTGCTCCGCTTTAGACTAAGCACACAGGCCGACAGTTTTGTCGGAAAATTCTTCTACATACATCTGACTATACCACCCCGCAGTGCCGCGACTATGTGTATAGCAACCCTTATAAAAGATTAGGTAAGTACCGTTATTCACGAAACTAAATATATAATCATAATTTATAACACTCATATAGATCTCTTATTTATGGACGCTTGCCATAGTCTGTATGCTTAGTCTCAGTTTGCACACCTCGAAAGCTTTACTAAATAGGAACTACTGATCGACACACAATGATTTCAGAGTAGAATGGACCTAAACTGGCTTATTTTAAGGTTTAAGTTCGCTAATACATTCAGCATTAGTTGACAGCCAGCGCCCCAAGCAGAAATGTTGTAAAATAAATATTAAAAGTATTGAATTACGACTTGGGTTTGAGTTTTAGAGTCTTTGAGTTCATTTTGCATTACATAGTATAGTTTTTTGATACGTATAGATATTTGGTAAAGTTTTGGAGGTGTTTAAACTGAGACTAAGGTTCCAAGTATTAAGTGAGAGAATACGTACTATATTATTTTATATTCAGCTTTGCCGCGATGTGAGGAATGCCTATAGAGTACTTAAGATTAAAAAGTAAAAGTTATCCCATAATAATATTATGATCTAATAGTATATGTATAAAAACAAAAGACGTGCCTTATACATAAAAGATATGGCAGCTGCAGCCCCTCAGCGTTTCGAGACCCAAGTTTCGCATAGGTGACCATATTAAGTTTCAGTACCTATAGAAACAATGTCCTAAATATACCTACTTACTTTATCTAAATATTTACCTGTGTGCTTAGTCTAAAGCGGAGCACTCGAAAACGAACTCGAAAACTATTGATCGATTTCAGAGTAAAATAGACCTAAAATGGCTTGTATTAAGGTTTGAGTTCGCCAATACATTCAGCATTGTAATAGTTTTCGAGTTCGTTTTCGAGTGCTCCGCTTTAGACTAAGCACACAGTAGTGAAAACTTGGCTGTTTTCTTCTTCATTATCGATATGCCTGGGTCAGCAAAGTTCAGGCGTACCTACTCTATATGCCGTGTCCTACTTGCTTGTCAGATCCTAATTTTCAAAACCAAAATTAAAATAGTTATGATTTTTGTGTGTGAAAGTGATTCCTCGATGCAACTTGGTCGATGCAATTTATTCAATTAAACAATACTAAACCTAACTATAGACAGGCTAAAGTGCCACTAGCAAGTTAGTCATGTAGACTCACCACGACTAACTTGCCAGTGGGGAAAAAAATGGCTGGACCGATTTTGCTGAAAATCTTATCAGTTTATCAGTTTTAAGTTACGTACTAACGCGTCGAATGAACTTTGTCCCTATGTCAATATCATGTTTCTTTCGCGAGATAATCGAGACTGTGATTCAGACTGTGCGGTGATAGATAAATCAGTACAAGTCTATTTAGAAGTGTAGGAATTATGTCCTCGAGATAATCTAGCTGAACTGATTAATCGAAGTTCACTCTACATGTCGGTTAATCCGTCAGCTTAAGTCAATCTGTGCGAATGGTTGCGACTATCGCATTTTATTAATCACAGTTGAGCAATGAGAAGGTCTGTACAATATTCGTAGAGTAGGTGCTCCTAACCTCGGCCCCCGCTCCAAAAGTTGGCACGTCGTCTATTTTCGATTTTTTTCATAAATAAAATGTAGCCTATGTCACCCGGACCATAACAACGAATCAATTGACATCTCATTTATCAAAATCGGTCCAGTAGTTTAGGCGCTACGGTGGTACACACAGAATCTCATACAAAAGTCGAACACAAACCTACATTACATACATACATACATACATAGACTGCTAAAATCATAACCCTTCCATTTGGCTTTGTCGTAGTCGGGTAAAAATGTACATGGAAAGTTCCTTTAAGTGGGACACCATGTTACCATGGTGTAAGCGTTCAACACACTCAAGGCGCGATACCCAAGAAACGTGGGTTCGAATTCCGCCGGTTTCGCAATTTTTGATATTTGTTTAAATTTTATATCGGAATAGTATAGTATATAATTATATTACCTTTGGATGTAATATATTGCTATGGATAAAATATATTTACCCTTTTTAATAAGCGCTCTTCCATGATATACCTATTCTATCCTATCCTAGTATTCTGTATACCTATGTATACTGTACATGATAGTGACGCTACACATACGTACATACGCTCTCTTTGCGAATAATATTATGTACCTATATTTAGGACAAAAAATCTCTCTTTGCTAGCGAATCTTGTTAATTCCCGAAACTCGTGTCGCTAGTAACCGATCTCTGGTAAATTCCCTGTTGCCCTGTTGGGTACATCATTTAGGAACTTTGTAATATAATCTTTCTTCGTAGTTATTTCTCTGGAGGCTTTTTTATGGCTAGTTATAGGTTTACAAAATTAGTTTCTCGTAGGTATCGGATCGGATTTTGGATTGAAAAAAACTCCAATTATAATACAATGTTACCAGTGGAACGACAGATGTAATAATATCATGGCTTTGACAAAATGTATTTGTTATTTCTTTTGGAGTATCTATAAACTTACTTTTGAATAAAGTATTAAATTAGTTCTGCGAAACGGATGCTGATTTTGAGCTAGCAAAAAAGAAATAAAAAGCACAAAGGGAAACTTATATAAAATTGGTAAGTACCTAAAAATTTTCTTGAAAATTTTCTGGATCGTGCCCTGATGTTTCAAAAGTTTGTGGATAAAGTTCAGGGGCTGACTGTGCATAACTGAGGTGAAAGTTAGTTTCAGTTTCCGGCTACATTTCTTGCAACAAAAAACCTGTGTGACTACAAGTTTTCATGTCAAATCGCGACATCTTACAAGTATAGGTAAATTAAAAATTAAAAAAACCCCCAACATTCGCCATTATGTGATGGCGGCCATCTTGGATTTGCATAGTACTATTCTACTAGTCAAGCCCTTTCATTTGATACCCATATTAAGAGAGTTGTGAAAAAATATGTAATCCGACATTTTGTAGCGGCGGCCTTCTTGGATCGATTTTTATCAAACATAGCTAGCAACACTCTCGACTAATCCAACTTTCAAACAAAAAAAAACCGCATTCTAATCGGTTCACCCGTTTGAGCGCTACAGGGGAATAGATAGACACACACACACAGACACGTCACACTTATAACACCCCGTTTTGGCGTCGGGGGTTAAAAATATAACCACCATATTAAATGGCAGATTTATCTCAACGCTCAAGTCACGTTAGCTAAACTCACGTTAACTTGAACAGTTACACCAGGGACTTAAGTTTTGTTACTTGCAATTTAAGTACTAATGTTCTATTCTAATTTCTACAAGTTATTTACTCTACAATTTTGGGGTTGAAAGCGATTTTGCATTTTTAACCGACTTCAAAAAAAGGAGGCGTTAGTCGGAATCTTTTTATGTATGTTCCCCGATTACTCAAAGAGAATACTGGACAGATTTCAAATTGTTTTTTGTTCAAAAGGGCCCATGGTCTTCAAATCAGGATCTAATGGTGGTATCTCGGAGAAATCGAAATCTCTACAAATTTTTTCACTATCGTAATCTACATATTTATAACAAATTCATGTTATGTTATCATTCTTATGTACCAAATTATACGCATAAGTAAGCCCATACGTCACTAATATTTATTTTTTGATTGGCACACCAATTTCTCTGAGATTGCTGGATCGATTTGCATCATATTTTTGGAACATTGAAATCGGTTTAATTTTTCCTAAAATATAGCTTTTAACGTTTGAAAATTTATTATTCTAATAAGCAGACATTTGACGCATAATATGTAAATATAATTATAACGAGTGTCATGATTTATAAACGACAAATTGCCAACACCTGTCGGTTTGGATGACTGACGTCACATCCGCATATTTGGATATTGCCATAAATATAATAATCTTTATTTATTATGGCGGTTTTCCGCCTTTTTCAGCACCCATATCCTAAGGTAAAGGTACCTATAAAATTTATCGATACAACTCGGAGCTATAAAATTTAATTTGTCAGTTATGGGAAGTCGAGTAAGGTAAATAAATAAATGTCCTTGTTTATAGTGCCTTATTTATAGGTAATGTAAATAGAAAAGGGATCTATCAAAGAGATCAATGAATATCGGGAAGATAAAATAAAGACGGTATATAAGATGAACTAAATAGAGAATTAACGTTGTTTGTTTCTTGTTAAAGGCATACCTACCTAACCGTAACATAAGCGAGCAGATCGTGTTTTATTTCAGCAAAAATACCTGCGTAAGTTTTTACTTGAAAGGAACAAAGAAGCAGAACTGAACCAACAAACAACGATGAGTTTGGGTAGGTAGGTATATGCTTTAAAAGTAATTTGGGATAAATATCCATTCATGTCCAGGGTGGATGACAGAATGAGTCATTTTAACCTTGTGCCGGCCTTGCCTGCCTCGCGTATTTATGAATGATGGTTTTGATATGACTCAAACTTCCGAAGTATAGAATTAACGTTAACGGGATGCTTCTCATATTTAGCGGTTAAAATTAGAAGTAATAATAATAATGTTTTCGTCGTGGAGAAGAACGAACGAAGCGCGCGAATAGTTACGAAGTTGTTACTAAATATGTTGAGTAAACTTGTGAATTCCTAACAAGCTCTCTACGCAGCATTAAACTTTTTGATTGTTATAGACATAGTTTTTGTAGCAGCTTATGTACAAATTCCGGTTTTTCACAAATCCTGAGGGAATCGTGGATTTCCGGTTCCCGTTCCCGCTCCCTTTTCCAACCTTTATATCTACTTCCAAGGTTGTTTGCTATAGTAATCTACCTATAGCTGTAGCTATGGATTTCGGTTTTTTCAAAAACCCGTGGGAACTGTGTATTTTCCAGGATAAAAAGTAGCACATGTGTTAAGTCTGGGCGTAATCTATCTCAATTCAAAACTTCAGCCAAATCGGTTCAGTAGTTGCAGCGTTAAAGAGTAACAAATATACACACACACACACATACACACATACAAACTTTTGCCTTTGTAATATCAGTGTGATAAATTATCATCATGATCAACCCATTACCGGCTCACTACAGAGCACGGGTCTCCTCTCAGAGTGAGAAGGGTTTTGGCCATAGTCTACCACGCTGGCCAAGCGGATTGGCAGACTTCACACACCTTTGAGAACGTTATGGAGAACTCTCATGCATGCAGGTTTCCTCACGATGTTTTCCTTCACCGTTAAAGCAAGTGATATTTAAATACTTAAAACGCACATAACTCCGAAAAGTTAGAGGTCCGTGCCCCGGGATCGAATCCACGACCTCCGATTAGAAGTCGGTCGTCCTAACCACTAGGCTATCACAGCTTACTGATGATGATAAATTATATACAGACCTAATACTTATAAATTATAATCAATATCAAAAAATATTTCGGTAGAAGTTACGCCGTTTTCCGATTCAGTAGGTGCCTAAGGAAAGCCAAAGTTCTGCATTTTGAAAGAAAATGCAGAAGGAGGAAATCGGAATGAACGTCAGAAAATACCTACTTCTTCATAAAAATGATTTATTTATTCACTTTTACGAATGGTAGGTATATGAAACTGAAATTCGTCAGCCAGATTACGACAGCCGTCAACGAATAAGTAATTTGTCTCGACGTACGGCTGCGGTCCAAGAATAATATTGTGTTGTCGGTTTCGATTGTACAACTATACCTACCTACTTGTCGAGATATACGGAGTAGAAAAAACCTCTTCTAATTGAGAACGTTTGAAGCCGTTCAAAAATAAGTGCGAATGTATATCTCGCTATAATGGGAGTTGCATATCTACCAACATCTTTTCTCTTCATCATGATCAACCCATTACCGGCTCACTACAGAGCACGGGTCTCCTCTCAGAGTGAGAAGGGTTTTGGCCATAGTCTACCACGCTGGCCAAGCGGATTGGCAGACTTCACACACCTTTGAGAACGTTATAGAGAACTCTCAGGCATGCAGGTTTCCTCACGATGTTTTCCTTCACCGTTAAAGCAAGTGATATTTAAATACTTAAAACGCACATAACTCCGAAAAGTTAGAGGTGCGTGCCCCGGGATCGAACCCACGACCTCCGATTAGAAGTCGGTCGTCCTAACCACTAGGCTATCACAGCTTTTCTCTTAGCATTTGCTAAATGCAGATTCAGGTCACGCAGTGCTATCCCTTTTATTATTATTTAGTTTGTTGGGCATTGTCCTTCGATCACACAACAAGTGACCGGTTCAATTTTTTGCTTGGATGTAAAGACCTAGATAGTCTAGATTTAGGTCTCTCTCTTCCTTACACTCTCTCTTACCGGCAAAACGAAAGATTTCCGCAGGATTTTTAAAGACTTAATTCCACGCTAAGTCGCAGCGCAAAGCTAGTTTTTTACTAAAAGGAGAAACTGACTGACTGACATCAACGTACAGCTCAAACTGCTTTGTCTAGAAACTTGAAACTAGCATGTAGTTTCTCCAAGAAAATAATTTCAGGAATTTCATTCGAGAAAAGCTGGGGCGGGTCAGATAGTAGGTATAGGTACATTTAATATGGTTAGAGAGAGGAATATCTCTGTTACGTTACAATCAGATGTGAACACTGTATTGATTTACCATTAATATATATTATGATCAAATACCTACAAGGAACAATATTTCCCATGGGAAATTCTCGAATTTGCATTGAGAGATTGTTGCTATAATGGATATTCTCTAGTTCATCGCCTTTCCATTCCCTACGATAATTATGTATTCATTGAGTATTTACGTTACGCACATCCTGTACCTACATAAACTGATGAATAATAATATACATTTAACAAATTCATTTGTTGACAATTGTGTACGTTTTTATAATAAACTCAGAAGAAATTTTGGAGATGTCTCTCAAAGTATTTATAAAACGTAAACTTCTTGAAAAATCTTATTAAAATGTGAAAGATTATTTTAATGGCAAAAAAAAAACTATTGGGATTGAATTTCTCTAAAAACTAATGGATCTAATAGGTACTAAGTCTAATAAATAAATGATTTGACAACCACCCTGGCGCAGTGGTGAGCACTGTATGTGTATTTTTAAGTCGGATTGAGTTTGCTGTGGGTTCTTCTAAGAACAGTGCGCGTTTGGAACGCTCGTAGCTTTTAGTTTTAAATTGAGATCTGCTCGAAAAAAACGGAATAGGCAGCTAGGTCTCTTTAGAAACATATTGTGTAGGTGTACCTTTTGGTGTTATATAAACGGATGAAAAGTCAAAATAGGTAAAAATAATTTAATAATTTTTTTTTGAATTTTCATTTGAAAAAAATCGTTATAAGCGCTGAAATACAGATAACGGACAAACCTATCCACCTACATACTTGTACTATAGTAACTTATAGTACCTAGCTGATGAATAGAGCGCATAAATTATTGTAAACCTAAAATAAACCGTTCAAGTGCGAGTCAGACTTGCGCACGAAGGGTTCCGTAGGTACCATTATCTATAAAAACGGCAAAAAATCACGTTTGTTGTGTGGGAACCTCCTTTAAATATTTGTTTTATTTTAATTAAATTATTTATTTTTAAAGTGAATATAAAATAAAATATTCTGTGAATATTTCAAGCGTCTACCTGTCGCCGTTATCAATAACGAGCAAAAACGAGCAAAAAAATCGCTTTCGTTGCATGGGAGCCCCTTTAAATATTTATTGTATTCTATTTTTAGTATTCATCGATAAAGCGGCAACAAAAATACATCAGCTGTGATTTCAAATGTCTAACTATCATGAACCGATAGTTCATGAGATACAGCCTGGTGACAGACGGACGGACGTACAGACAGACGGAGAGCGGAGTCTTAGTAATAGGGTTCCGTTTTACCCTTTGGGTACGGGACCCTAAAAAAGGATTTTAGCCAATGAAGTACAATCTTGATGATTATAATATTATTACTGTGACATATACGAGTTTTCTTTGTGACAATGAAACGAACTTGCGCATCTTGGCCGTGTTCCATTTTAAACGAGACAGTATAACAAATAGATGTTAACTTTATAGAGTAATGCCACTGTCTGGTATTTAGCTAATTATTTTTACCAACTGCTAAATTTTTCGCATCGCTGCCGGCAATTTTCTGGCATTGAGTAAAAGTTGCTACACACGTAGTCAGAGTGCTTAGTCTAAGATCGGAGCACTCGAAAACGAACTCGAAAACTATTGATCGATTTCAGAGTAAAATAGACCTAAAATGGCTTGAATTAAGGTTTGAGTTCGTTTTCGAGTGCTCCGCTTTAGACTAAGCACACAGGCCGACAGTTTTGTCGGAAAATTCTTCTACATACATCTGACTATACCACCCCGCAGTGCCGCGACTATGTGTATAGCAACCCTTATAAAAGATTAGGTAAGTACCGTTATTCACGAAACTAAATATATAATCATAATTTATAACACTCATATAGATCTCTTATTTATGGACGCTTGCCATAGTCTGTATGCTTAGTCTCAGTTTGCACACCTCGAAAGCTTTACTAAATAGGAACTACTGATCGACACACAATGATTTCAGAGTAGAATGGACCTAAACTGGCTTATTTTAAGGTTTAAGTTCGCTAATACATTCAGCATTAGTTGACAGCCAGCGCCCCAAGCAGAAATGTTGTAAAATAAATATTAAAAGTATTGAATTACGACTTGGGTTTGAGTTTTAGAGTCTTTGAGTTCATTTTGCATTACATAGTATAGTTTTTTGATACGTATAGATATTTGGTAAAGTTTTGGAGGTGTTTAAACTGAGACTAAGGTTCCAAGTATTAAGTGAGAGAATACGTACTATATTATTTTATATTCAGCTTTGCCGCGATGTGAGGAATGCCTATAGAGTACTTAAGATTAAAAAGTAAAAGTTATCCCATAATAATATTATGATCTAATAGTATATGTATAAAAACAAAAGACGTGCCTTATACATAAAAGATATGGCAGCTGCAGCCCCTCAGCGTTTCGAGACCCAAGTTTCGCATAGGTGACCATATTAAGTTTCAGTACCTATAGAAACAATGTCCTAAATATACCTACTTACTTTATCTAAATATTTACCTGTGTGCTTAGTCTAAAGCGGAGCACTCGAAAACGAACTCGAAAACTATTGATCGATTTCAGAGTAAAATAGACCTAAAATGGCTTGTATTAAGGTTTGAGTTCGCCAATACATTCAGCATTCGAACAATGCTGAATGTATTGGCGAACTCAAACCTTAATACAAGACATTTTAGGTCTATTTTACTCTGAAATCGATCAATAGTTTTCGAGTTCGTTTTCGAGTGCTCCGCTTTAGACTAAGCACACAGTTTAAAAGTAGAAATGATATACATACGTTAAGTAGGTACTTGTAGTAGAGCTTCAATTAAACAGACGTCTTAAGGTCAGGGTATACTTGCGCAGAGTCGAAG
The DNA here is from genome assembly GCA_920104075.1 of Melanargia galathea. Classification (NCBI taxonomy): domain Eukaryota; kingdom Metazoa; phylum Arthropoda; class Insecta; order Lepidoptera; family Nymphalidae; genus Melanargia; species Melanargia galathea. Next base: position 13,828,557 of record OV049874.1, on the reverse strand, counting down.
CGCATCGAAGAAAATTTGAAAAAAAAATATTCATGGCATATCTCTACAAATAAGGCACAACTAGGTCGTAGGTACGAAAGCGCGCGCGCTCGCGCGCATTCGTTCGTCTTTTATTTTTTTGATAGACATAATAATTCAATTCGCTTCGATGCTCTTCGACTCTGCTCTAATATGCCCTGACCCTTAACATTTACAAATAATATGTTAACTAAGCTTAAGTAAGCGGAAAATTCCAAACTGATTGGTTGCCTCAGAGCTAAAACAGTGTAGTTGCTTTTAGAACGGCAAAAGGGAAATACCAAATGAGATATGTGTTTGGACAAGCTCTGTAAATTGCGAAGTCATTTATTAGCATTTATGAAGTGTTTTGGCTTACCTACTAACTACTATCCATAGCCATAACTTTATGGCTTATCTACGTTACGTTACAACCAGAATTTGAGCTTGAGGGAGCAAATATTATGCTGAAATGTCACTAATCGTAATAATCAAACTTAGGATTTTGTTAATTAAGTATTATAACAAATAAACGTTCGTTGACCCAGATTCGTAGCCAATATCTACTTACTCCTTAAGGCATATGCTTAAAGGAAAAAATATTCACTAGAAACTATAATTATCAAAATATAAGTGTATAAATAATATAGTATAGGTATAGTGACAACTAAATATTAGTAATAATAGTGCACTTAAAATCTTAGAACACATCCATCGATTCAAGCAAAGACACCAGCTGCCGTGGTCCTACCGTGCTCAGCTATCGAGTAAATACACGCACTCACATACAAACAATAACCAACACATTTTCGAATTTCCAACAGTACCTACATGTATAAAAACAGGCTTTAGTTTTATAATTCTGATAATTTTGATGATTCCGTTCCATCTTGACTTCATTAAGTATTAGTTTTATCCTAATCGTACTGAATTTGAACCGTAATCGTAAGAAAATATCTCAACGACATTGAAGATGGAAGACGGACAAGAGGTGGAAGTGAAATAAAAACAGAATGGAGTTACGTATACGCCTACGTTTATCGTATACAAGTCACGGAAAATAAGTCTAGCGTTGACCTTCAATGCGCAGAAGTCGAAAATGAAGTATCTCGGGTGGTGAGGGAGTCGTGGGGAGGGCGTGGGGATCATTCGTAAGCACTTATTTAGCTCTCGCGGATCCCTCGTAAGCGCTGATTGGCTCTCCAATCGTATTGTGTCCCGCTCACTCGTACGACGATATACGCACAGTACACAGATACAACCAGTAGTGAAACTACCTACAAACGTTCGAAACGGCTTCACTCACACAAACATACGCATCGACGAGACCCCTACCGGGTTTTCGCGTGAATCTCAGTAGCGACTGCTGCTAAATAGTCTCGTCGATGCGCATGTTTGTGTGAGTGAAGCCGTTTCGAACGTTTGTAGGTAATTTCACTACTGGTTGTATCTGTGTACTGTGTTATACGTCTGTTGGGAGTTCCGTGAGATCCGTTGAATTTAAATAGATAAAAAAAAACTGTTTTAAATTGTATGGGAAGGTGATATTATTTTTCATGTTTAACAGCAAAACATAATGCAACCTAAGGGCTAAGACTATGTACCTAATAGATTGCAACCGAGCTAGGTTGGAGCTAGGCACGTAACAGCCGTCAACCTATTAGACGTATTTTATTAGGTATTTAATATTCTATCGGTGAGAAAAACTAAACTATTTAATAATCCTCTATACACTGTATCTATATATACCTGCATAAAGTTTATTATTGTGTTGTTGTAGGTTATTAACATCTTAACCCTGCTATTATGCCACGAAACAGACTTGGAAAATCATGAACACACCCTAGAGAAAAGATCGAGCGACCTCATTTGTGTTTTCTTCAAGCTCCGACACTGTCAAAAAAATTGTGCCTTGTGTACATGAGAAAAAGCCACTAAACTAAATGAAGAAAAAGTCAAATACGTAGGTACCTACCTAACCTTGCGTTTACAAATATGCGCTATTAAATTCTTTCATGATAATATTATGAGCAGGCAAATAGATTTCAATAAAATTTAACAGTCAAGAGCAAGTCTCTGTTATCCTTGTCGACGATAAAAAAGATTGTGGGAAAAATTGTATGTTATCGGAAAAGTCAAGTGGATGATAATATGATGAGGAAACTTCTGTCGGTAGGTAGATTTTGCAATATACATAATGTGTTTAAGGAGACTGCTCTCGGAAACAAAGACGGATAATAGTAGTGATAGTTACTGACAAAATACCACAAAAAAAATGCGAAAAAAAAAAATTAAAATATTTCCTCTATTTTTTAAAAGTTCGCAATGTAAAGCAATCTGCTGACGCTAAGGATGAAGGACGTTGGGTAGATACCTAATTTTGCTATGAAATATTATGTTAAAAAATTAACTAACACAATGTCCCATCGACACCTATCTCGTACCTATTTGATATAAAGCACTAAACATCTGTTTCAACTACATAAATATATACTTTTCAATTTATGCCAAGTAAAAGAAATAGGCATGCATACTTTTTACGTGGAATAAATTGAAAAGTTGAGATCTTGATTAAACGCCAACAAAAAGAAAAACGAAAACGTTTAAATGTTTACCTCTCAATCTGTAAAGAATGTTATCGTTCTATTTTCAGCTAGCCTTGTTAATTCTACGTTTTATTGAAAACAATAAAAACAATGTTCACATTCTTTTTTGTTTGCTTACCTATTTACTATATTAGATTACATTATACAATAATCTTCATGTTTAAATGTATTAGGGTTACTTACCCGTGATCGGCGTCCTATCGCGTCTTCGCCGGGTATCGTCAGAAAGTTGCCGCTCATTTTCACAACACAATATAACCTACTATCAGATAAAAATATCACTGGCAGCGTGTGCGCCTCGCAATGGTCAGTCTCGCAATGGTTCACGAGTTTATGAATGAGTGACGTTTTTAAATAGTCGGTGGATTCTGCTCTGCTGCCCCCGTGACGTCACAGCAGCGTGAGTGGCGACGTCTACGTTCCAACGACCCAAATAGCATATCAGCTGGGATTTTCAAGAAAGCCACATCGTGAATCAGTGCAGGAATTTTTATTGGTGGTCAACAATAATACGACAGGTTGAAGGTTTCTTTCAACGAAAACTACACATCTTTTAAATATTTTTCTTATCCATTTAGCGTTTTGCTTTAAAAATCATATTATCTTCCTATACGATGTAGCTAGAGCCAAATAGGTTTTGTTTGGACAGTGCTCTTTTCGCACCGATATTAGGCCAGTAAGTGGATTTTGGTCTAGCTAGTAAGCAATGGATGATATGGTTGCCAGTGGTCGGTGCCAGAGTTATGGATTTATGTGCGTTTTAAGTATTTAAATATCACTTGCTTTAACGGTGAAGGAAAACATCGTGAGGAAACCTGCATGCCTGAGAGTTCTCCATAACGTTTTCAAAGGTGTGTAAAGTCTGCCAATCCGCTTGGCCAGCGTGGTAGACTATGGCCAAAAACCCTTCTCACTCTGAGAGGAGACCCGTGCTCTGTAGTGAGCCGGTAATGGGTTAATCATGATACACAGTTACAAGTATGAGTTTTAATATACCTAACTGAAGTTATAGTAAAATATATGGCTAATTAAGTTTTACACAATCTCTAAACTAAACTAAAATGATACCTAGGTCTATTTTTTTCACAACACTTCATGCGGAAAAAGATAGCACTAATATTAAACATTTAAACCTCTTAATTTATTTTAGTTTAGAGATGACTGTTTGAACGGGCTAATCATTGGGAACGGCTGAACCGATTTTGACGGGACTTTCACATACAAGTAGAGAATTAACCAGGGAGTAACATAGGCTACTTTTTTAACCGACTTTCAAAAAGAAGGAGTTGTGTTTTTCTACCTGTGTTTTTACACCGATATCTCCGAGATTTCTGTGTGCTTAGTCTAAAGCGGAGCACTCGAAAACGAACTCGAAAACTATTGATCGATTTCAGAGTAAAATAGACCTAAAATGGCTTGTATTAAGGTTTGAGTTCGCCAATACATTTAGCATTCGAACAATGCTGAATGTATTGGCGAACTCAAACCTTAATACAAGCCATTTTAGGTCTATTTTACTCTGAAATCGATCAATAGTTTTCGAGTTCATTTTCGAGTGCTCCGCTTTAGACTAAGCACACTGAACCGAATTGCGTATTTTTTTTTAATCGATAGAGAAACATTGCGACACTGTCCTACAAAAAATTTGGATTCCAACTCCTCATTCCTGATGCTGTAGGGGACCTGATCCCAAAAACTAATGGGATTTAGGAACTGTCGGTTATTTAAATTGATATTGGGGGTACCAATTAAAGACTTTATTGCTGAGAGAACTCGAGTAGGTACATATCCAACTCCTCAACCCTGATGCTGTAAGAAATTGCATTCCGAAATCGCAGGGATCCCACGGAATTTTTCCGTTTTGGGGACGGGTTACTACAGATACGCTATTTTTTGTTCTGGAAAATCAAAAGTTCCCACGGGATTTTTAAAACCTTAATCCACACGGGCGAAGCCGTGGGCATCATCTAGTAATTAATAATTCTTATTAACATTAAAGAAATAGGTTCCTTAAGTTATTTCAACAAAAAACACATTATTTATAAAGTTTTGCGCGTAATTATAGATCATAACATGTATTCAATAAGGCATTTCGCGTTAAAAATTGCAAAATTGGTGTGTGCTTGAAAATTGAAATACCTATATTGCTTAATGATAGATTTGTTAGGATTACTGGGATACTTGGATTAGGTTTAAGGTTAAAAGTTATGTGTACCTCCGTCTCTCGCCGAAAAGTCATTGTGAAATTCAGAAATTAGAATATTTACAAACGCTTCGCACAAAACCGCAAATATTATAATATTTTGAGTAGGTAAACAGCCTTCTTGTGCACTTTACAAACAATACTGTGTCCAAGAATACAATGGATTAGATTGTATAACTTAGCTGAATAATTTAATTAATGTCGATCGTATTTGACGTCAGAAAGACTACTCGTAAGCAGTTACTCTACAACGTGGACGAAAGTCTGCCCTCATACGCATTAGCGGTCAACCGCGTACGCAGCTGACCGCGCGGCTAACCGCTTTTATATTTTTATATGCAACCGCTCATTTTGTATGCACTTAACCGCGACGAAATTCTAGTGGCTAGCCGCGCGGTTAGCCGTACACGCGGTTGACTGCTAATGCATATGAGGGCTTAATTGAGATAAAAAAGTGTATCTCATACAATATGTAGGTGCATAAGAATTACAGTCTAAGAATTAACTAATTCTTATGTTTTCTACTTATATTCAGTAGTTATTTATAAACACGTGAAGTCGTCTATATGCGATGATAAGACTTCGGCCTCCCTTTCGGGGCGACCGACTTCGATCATTGGCATACACTTTTACTTGTCAGAGTTGTGTTTTAAGTAATTAAATATCACTAGCTTTAACGGCGAAGGAAAACATAGTGAGGAAATGTGCATGCCTGTGAGTGAGAGTAAATGTGCAGTTACATAATAAATGAAACAAAACAGGTTATATTTGAAATACGGATATTTATTTATATTTTCATAAAAATTCTAAATTCAATAATGTGTTTAAACATGTAACATTTACATATATGCATTTATACAAAGATATATGCAATGTTAGTGAATTTAATACTAGAATTGGAGCGTAACCGACTTACAAATGACTTTGATGTGTTTCATCACATTTTATACTTAAAAATAATAAATATTTACCAAGTATTGTCAAATGGTAAAGGGTTTTAATGTATCGATGAAATATATCTAAGTATGTAGTAAAATATTTATGGAATTGAATGAATGCTCTGTGTGCGTTTTTCTTTATTACTAGCTCGATCGCATATCTTCATAAACTGGAGTGTGGTAAAAATTAATATAAAATACCTTAAACGAAAATTACACCTAAAAATCGGAATGTTTATGCAGATAGTCGATCCCAACGGCTTCAACATTGCAATGGATGTAGGTATATGTTGTATATAAATAATACAAATGTGTTACAAATTTGTATTATTTATATACAAAAATGATTCAATCGTGAATTTATTATCATCAATGCAAAACGAGTTTTTTGAAAGTAATCTATTAAATCTATTTTGTAGTATTTGATATTTAATTAAAGTGACAACTTTGTGGCTTTATATTTTTGAATATTACGCGTTAAAGTAATAAGAATAACATTCATAATTTTGGTAATTTTATTCGCAGGACAAATATATTTTTATTGATATGACTTTAACGAAATTTTTATCACTAGGTAAGTAGGTACAAATAAAATTATTGAAGTATCTATAACATTATAATAATTATGGTATATTGAAAATAGCCGGCTCAATTTGGCTGCATAGATATTAAACTCTTAAATCGAGTAATCGAACGTTTCGGATCATTTTTTGAGAAGACTTTTAGGAGTAACATAAATAAACATAAAAATAATACTAGTGTTTTTGGAATATTAGATTTTGACAAATTGCAATAGATATAGATATAGCTGTTACTCTGTGTACTTTGAGGTTGCTATGCAGTCATATTGCAGCTGGTTTATTAATTTATAGTCGTAGATAAAAGTTTATAACATTCTATTGTAGAGTTGTTTCAAGCGAAATATTAACATCAACACCTAGAGCAAAAAGGCAGAGCGCACATAGTGTTTACTATGTGCTGCAGACAGTTTTTTTAATATACTTAATACTCGTATAAGTAGGTATGTAATGACACCGCCTGCGGAGTCTTATATTTACACCCTAAAACGGGAGTAAAACATGTAATTTAGTTAAGACGTAGTTACACATAATTAAATAATATCAAACTAATAAAATATTTTGTCACTTTACCTAAATATCGATAAGATATAAGTCTGAGTGGAGAATAAATACTGGATACATTATTCATCTGACATCAATAACTATCCATTCATTGGGTACATTTTTCTAAAACAATTGTTCTAAACAACTCTTAATAATAAAGCACACGAGAAAGTTATTATAAGTATATTTATGTCCATTACAGCTGCTGTAAAACAACAAATTTTTATATTCATTATTTATTAATTTTAGATTATTCGTGTGCTTTAAAAAAAAAAGAAAAATCTCATAAAACAAATCGATTCAGTCGACTTCAAATCACAAGAAAATCACCCGACAAATGGTTTTAATTTAGATTTAGTAAGACGAGTAAATATATTATTTTTTATAATATAAATTATTGAGATTTGGACTAGACAAACCACATTCTATCTACAGATATGTAATCCATGATAAATACTAATAATATTACAGAAAATCTAACTCCCGTGTGTGTAAAAGTGATGTGTTTCGCGGTTACATTTTCAATGCTACATTATTTTATCGAATACGTATACGAGGTACGTACCAGCACGTGGTACGGGTTTATCACATGCGAGCCCTAACTCTAGGTAGGCCATAAACGCCTTTACGTAACTTATCATTGTGAACAACGGATATTTTAACAAATAACAGAGATACGCAAATGTTCAAAGTAATAAAGTCGAACAACTTCTGATATGATAATAATTAAGCAGAAATGTGGAAACTTATTTTGAATGAAAGTAAAGTTTTTCTTTACTGGAATGCATAGTAAAAGTAAAATCATGGACCGTGTTTTTTCTAAGATATGGATATTATAGCTCAAAATTTTTATAATACTGTAATAGGTATGTTCAAAAAAGTCCTACGTGTGAAATATTCAAATAGTATAAAAGACATTTCTGAATAATTGTGTAAAAGTGAAAATAACCTGTAAAAATGTAGTCTAACCTTAATGATTATTCTCAGAAGTGTTTAACAGCGAATCATAACAATGTAGCATCGAAAACAAACCATATTTATTATTCATGTGACTTTTCCAACACCGTGTACTTTCGACCTTCCTTGAAGTGGTTAAGTATTAATAAATTCATATTTCATTAGGTATAGCAAACAAGTACATTACAAACACGATACTAACGCTTAACGAAAAATATTTGAGCACTGAATATCTAAGATTAGGTTTATTACTTTTAAAGGATTTTACGAACATTATTTATAATAATAATAATAATAAGAAAATTTAAGAACAGATACAGATATCAACATCCCAAAGGACACAAACAAATAAGAAGCAAATTTTAACAGTTAACAGTTAACACACATGAACTTTCATAAAGCAAGTCCACATAAATATCCACAGTAATTATGATTTATGTATCTCATTTTATAACAATATCACATTTTTCAATAATATACAAAAAGACAGGAGACTTTAGATAACATTTTGTTTAAACAGGTCAAGCGTAAAAAGTAAGAGCAAAGAGGTGATATATTATGTATTTTTTTTTAACAATTTTGGTACGTATATACAAATCGGATCACATATAATACGGATCACTTAAAACGGGACATAAAGGAGTTCATATAAAAGATGACGCGACCATACACTTTACAACAAATCATACTACTCTCATTGTTATCCAATTTTATAACACTCATCTCCTAAACGTGCATTCGAGCATGACTAACACGCAATAACGGGAAACGTAAATTCGCATCGAGTCTCAACACGCACTACCTCAATACTTACATGTTCCTCGACAGAAGCACATTATGTATATCAACAAACGAAGGAAATAATTTACATAAGGCCATATATTTATTTACTGTACACATAATATAACGATAAGATGATTAAGTAGATAAATAATGTCGATTTAATATTAGGGGTTAAGGAATAGGTAATGCGTCCGTATTAACGACAGTTTGGTCCATACAAGTAGAATTAATACATAAATCGTGTGTGTCGATATGTCCACACACAACTTTAGGGATCCAGCAAAATACTAATATGACGACGTCTACGAAACTATGACTGGAAACGCGTCTGACGCCGTCGCTTCAACCACTACAAATATTACAAAAGTTTCATAACATTTAATGGAAGAAATAATCTTGAGTGTTGGAAATAAATTTTGTGCTCATTGCGATGAATTTCATGGACATTACGTACGTGAGCACGTACGTCATTTTAACGCATACAATATAGAAAGAACACCTTATTTTGCTGAATACCTAAACATCGGCGGACGTAGCTGCGTCCGGCCGCCTACGGTCAGTCTTTTTGGCTAATGATTCAAATTTGTGCAAAATATTCTACAATCCGCGTAACTTAACACCGTAAATTTATTTACAAAACGATTCCTCTCGTCGAGAGTGTGAACGAAACGAACGAACGAGCACTGACCGGTAACCGCCGGAGCGCCGAGTGTCTTGTAGGATTCGATCTTGATTTTATCTCAAGGTATATCTTAAGAGACATCGTCGATTCACCTCCCGCTCGTCGATATGTCTATTGCGGACAGAATGCCGCGGTCGCTCCGTTAGTGCTATTTAACATCACAACCGGTTTATTCCAGTCGTGAATACTTGGCTTGTTGAACTCGATCACGCGGTTAACTCCTGTGCATTTCACGACGGTCCCTGGATACCAGCCGGTGCTTCCGCTCTCATTTCTGACTTGAGTTTGACGAACTCTCTCGCCACCTCGTCGCTGTGTCGCTGCGAGAGGATCCTCAGTATTGTCCAGCCGGTTTCATCCATCTTGACGCGAGTGCCGAGAGGTAGCCAGCAAGCGCACGAGCCCTGAGAACAACGTCAGTAAATTTAGAATTCTAAAACTTGATAAATGTAACTCTTAGAGGAATACTTTGGTCAATTCAATTAAGAACGGGATAGAGATGTTTGAAGAAAATTTGATTTATTGCTAGCTTCTGTGAATATTTTACCTGTTCAGCAATGTCAGACAGTCGCATGACCGCCACGCCGACCAGTCTGTCCTCCCGAGCAAAGCAGTAGTCCCGCACACACACGTGCAGTTCAAACAACTCCAGCTGTTCCGTTGCGCTCACCATACTGAAATATATACAAATAAATGATTTCTACTATTCACCACCACTACTACAGCCTTTTAACGTCCTACTGCTGGGCTTACTACTGCAGACCTCCTACCTAATAGGAGAGATGGATTTAAAGCTTAAACCCGCCACGCTGCTCCAATGCGGGTTGGCAGGCTTTAATTATTATTGTCACATGATAGTGGTAATAACCGGGATTGACTGCTTAACGTGCTCTCCGAGGCACGGGGGTGAAAACCACCAACTCCGGGCTGGCACTGAGAATTTCTTGACAGAAAAACCCAATACCTACATAGTCAAAAATGCTAACCATTAGAACAACGAGGCAGTTACTACTATACCGCCGATCACTAACTAGCAATAACCTTCTGCTAACTAGGTAGGTACTATTAATATGCCAAACAAATAAATTATTTTGGAGACAGTAAGATAGTATGAGCTAGCGGCTATATCTGATCGTCTTTGAAATAAAAAGCGTATTATTTTTATCTATCAATAAAAAAACACTTACAAATGGAAAGTCTCGTTAAACTTGGGACTCCAGTTGTTGCTCTTGGACTTTGTGGCGAATTTCCTTTTCTTATCGGCGAGGTGCGGCCCAATCAGGTTTACTTCGATGAACGGACGGAACATGCCACTGGCGATCACCCACTTCAGGTCATTTGCAGCAACCACTATTATTGGAACAAAACAATAAATAATCATTAGGGACTAGTAGTGCTGTACATTTGAAATTTCAATCACGGTAAGATTTAAAAAAAATGTCAGTGAATATAATGATCACTTATAATAATTTTAGTTGAATAAGACTTGACTACTATGATTATTTCTCCAGATTCTGATTCAATAGTTAGTGGTTAATAGGGTATTTGACTAATTTTTGGAAATTGTTTTAAATTATTCTTTATTACTTATTAAAACACACACTACATTGATATTTTTCGCAATATCTACAGTATTAAGAATTAAATCAATGATAAAGTTTAAGTTTTGAAAACCACGCCAAAAACGACATTTCTGATCACATGATACGCGTGACGTCACAAATCGCTATGCAAGTCACTTCTCTCGCTCGCTCCTTTTCGGAACTCGGTGCGTGCGACAGAGACGCTACGCAAGGCGACTGCTGTATCGTAATGTTGTAAATTGTTATACCTACTCATTTTAATATCAATCTTATTCTTTCAAGTATAAAGTTTAGTTTCGGTTGACTTGATAAACTTCAAATAAAACAACCAAGTTACGTGCAATCGAGTGACGTCACAAACAATCCCAGAGCGTTCACGTTCCTGATAAAATTTCAAAAATTATTATGTTTTATTTAGTGCAAAATATCGCGTAAAATTACATAGTTTAGTTTGATTGAGTGAAATATGTCTTTTTTAGGCTATTATCTGATAAAATGACCACAATCAATAGTATATTTTCAATGTTGTCAAATACCCTATTACTGATTGGTACGGATACCTTAAGAGTTGTCGACGTACCTTTAACCGTGATTTTGTGTTCGCCGGTACCAGGGTGTGTGAAAAGGTCAACTTGAAGGGATATTTCTCCCACGCTGCCTTCTTCCGCTACTGCCGCATCTAGAATAAAAATCGTAGTAAAAATGCGAGCCTATTATTGAGATCTTACTCTTTTTAAAATTAGATTTAAAAAGTTTTTAAAATTATGTAAAAGTTTTTTAAATAGTAGGTAGACTTAAAAAGTTTTTAAAATTATAAATTTCAGTATGTTGATGGCCTCCGTTTTAGTTTGGATTTGACTTTCGGCTCAGTTTGGAAGTTAAAAAGTTCTAAATTAAGTAGTTTAGGTCTGGCTTGGGGGGCTAATTTTTAGGGTTCCGTAGTAAACAAGGAACCCTTATAGTTTCACCATGTCCGTCCGTCCGTCTGTCTGTCCGTCCGTCCGTCCGTCCTCGGTTAATCTCAGAGACTATTAGTGCTAGAAATCTGTAATTTGGCATGGGTATAAATATTAATCACGCCGACAAAGTGGTGAAATAAAATTTTGATAAATATTTTTTTAGGGTAGCTCCCCTACATGTAAAGTGGGGATGAATATTTTTTTTCTCGTCTACCCCATAGTGTGGGATATCGTTGAATAGGTCTTTTAAAAATACTGTGGGTGTGGGAACATCATTTTTCGATTTCTAGATCCGTTTGTAAAATATGATGTTTTAAAATGCAAATTTTTATTAGAGTCAAGTGTCCCCCCCCCTCTATCAGCCAAATGGCAGTATATAGGAACTTGAAAAAATTCACAGCAGTAGGGTATATAATCAATTTTAAAGGAAAACTATCACGGCTAAGTAGGGTTCACAGGTTAAGGAGTTATATCTGTTTTTCGAGGATTGTGACTACGGAACCCTACACTGCGCGTGGCCCGCCACGCACTTGGCCGTTTTTTTAGCTAGGTTAGCCCGCTTGCATCTCAAACTGCATCGTTACTTATCATGACATTGTTATCAATCATCATGTCTTCAGTGGATCGCATTTAAGTGTTATAATAGTTTTGTTGTATAAATAATCTTGCATTTTGAATATCTCACCCTGATTTTGCTGACTGGTCACGAAGGTTCTGATCAGCGTATCAGTGGTTTGTGTGTACAAACTCAGCGCGTATCTCAAGGACTGCAGCTCTGGACTCTTCTCTAGGAAGGTCTTCTTCAAACCGTTGCCACCCGCGTGGAAGTACAGCTTGATGGTATCTAGTGCTGCGTCTAGTACCGCGCATTGTTTCGGCGTGAGACTCTTTTCTGCCGATAAATGCTGTGGAAGGATTTCGAGTGGTATTACCTACTTGTTTCTTGATATAAAAAATTACTAAAAGCACTTTAATATGTTAAAATACTATAGAATATTACCTATAGAATTTTTGTCATAAGTGGCTAATTCTGTTGTACACAATCTCTAAACCTAAACTAAAATGTTAGGCTAAATAATAAATATATTCCTATCTCTTTCACCATTGTGAAAGATATAGGAATATATTTATTATTTGGAACTCCCTGCGGGAAAGAATAGCACTGTTTTTAAACTCGTCAATTTAGTTTAAGTATTAGTTTAAGAATTAGCTACAACCTTTTTGCATGAAATACAATTTAGTTTATTTTAATAAAATTTCATCTAAATTCTAATACTTAAAGTTAATCGAAGATATAAAGCTTTATAGCGGTAGATTCAATTGACGATTCAAAAGTACTTGTAAAAGTTTATTTGAATAAAAAACATTTCTATTCTATTCTATTCTATAGCTCGATGGAATAAAATAGAATTTTAACGAATTATGGCGAAACTCGTTGATAATGTAGTTACATAATTAATTAGTTAAATATAACATTATTATAGTTGTAGATCGGTACAGAGATGGCTGACCGCATTTTCGCTCTAAACCGTTGAAACGATCAATTTCCTGTTTATTAAAAAGGATGTTACGTTTATAACTTTTCAGTTTATGTAGGTGGTTTCAAGGCGCCGCGTATGAAAATAAACAATATTTCTATTTCAGATACATTAATCCGCGGTAACCCTCCAGTCAAAAGGAAATTTCCAACCGATGACTCACCTCCTTCGAAATATCCATGACGCCGGAAAGAGCGTGCTTGACATCCTGTTTACCGACCGTGCTCTTGAAGAGCTGCGTCATGTCTTCGATCTTCGCGTTCGCCGCTAAATTCTTAGCATTGTTCGTGAGATTCTTGAGCATCATCTGACCAAATAAACGATACGAAGTTATTAACACTAATAAAAGCTAAAATAGTATATTCGTATATAGAATACCTACGTATTTGAAAAAAATTTGAATAAACAAACTCGTTTTGATTTCATTTTAACTCATAAATACTTGGTATTTTGCTATCATCATGTTATCTCAAGTGCCATCCGGTACAGTCTATCAAATCTAGGATCAAAATCTAACTAGATTGATTGATTGATAAAATATTCTCATATACGAGTATATAATGATCTCTGTGCGTCGTAATAAATAATCGTTTGTGTACACTGTACATAGTTATTTACTAGAAAAGTTATTATCTATGTTAGTTAATATAATAATGTGGGTTAACTTCTATCTTTTCGCATAATAAATATATGTCGAACGTAACGTAATAATTTAAGATTAGTAGGTAAAGGCATCTTTGTATGACTTAGATAGTTTAATATGTTAGATAGAGTTAGATAAATTTAATCTGTAATCTGTAAGTTATGTTAAAATAAATTCTACTACATAATAAAGTTACCGTCTTATCGGTCATAGGAGGCAGCACCACGGTTTTTTCGAGTATCTTCATCACAATCTTCCACAGTTCCTTCAAGAGCCTCTTCAATACCGTTTTCTCGCAAGATTCCGCATACATTGTAAGCGAACCATCCTGTGTTTGTACAAAAACTTTGTGTGAATATAATTTGTTAGTTATTAAAACGAAGAAATCGTCGAAATGATAATAAAATCCTTGCTCCTGATTTACAACTTTCTAGACTTTTGTAAAACTTTGGTGATGCGGCCACATAGAAGACAATGAAATGACCTGAGCATTCGACTCTACATCGCAGTATACGTGACTACATTATTGTTTAGATTATGTGTGGCCACAAGTAGTATAAAGTAGGTATAGTATAAGTATAACAAGTAAAATCAAAAACTACTGTACGCATTTTCACGCCACATAACGCCGCCACATTTTCCACCAATAGATAGAGAGTGACTCATTAGGAAAGTTGAAGTTTATAATTTGTTACGATTTTGTGTAGATTGGTTGAAATATGACGATAATTGGAAAAATTCAAACCACCTGGGAGCTTTCAACGAAATGTCTAATCCCTTTGAGATATAACAAAACAATGTACCTATATGGTGGAAAAGTACCCGTGCGAAGCTGGAGCGGATCGTTAGTTGATGAATAAAGCTTACCAAAATGTCCATAAGCGGCCTCAGCACCTCGTCAGCCTCGTGGTGCGCGGGCGGCTGCGGGGCGCCGGGCACCGCCGTGCCGCCTCCCACCTTTTGCAGTAATTCACCGAGCTCTTTCACACTGGCTGTTATCCTTGTTTCCAGGCTGAAAGGGAGACAACAATCGAAAGGATTATGATTCGTACAAATATGCCATCGCAGCCTCAAGATGTTCAAGATTTGTTTAAGAGAAGAGAGAAGATTATTTTGTACAAGGTTCAATATTTGTATCGCTCAAAAATTAACTTCAAGGACTCATGAAACTTATGAGTGTGTTGTATGGTTCTTGTTTGGTTGCATATAAAACTTTAAAACTTTTAAAAAAATTAAACCGACGGTAAAAGAAACAGAAAAAATAAATAAAATAAACGATTTTAATTTTAATAATGACTAAACTACTTCTTACATTTCCTATTTGTTATATTAGGTATCAGACGAGAACAGACCGATTTGTTTCCTGTGCCTTTGTATCCATTAATATGTTCAGAATTCTAATTAAGAATGGTATTTTAGAATTTTAACATTGTAGAATCCTTCGCGTGCTCAGGATTAAAACTCAGCAATCGCAAGAAAAACAATCTTTGGCATTTTGTTGGATGAATAACTATTGTAGCATACCTGATCGCAAACATAGACGCGAGCTCGTCCAGCGTGCTGTTGAGGCTGGCTTGCAGATCGTTCAGAATATCGGCCGCGTCACGCTCGAGCTTCGTACCGCCCATCGCTTCGAACATCTTTTCTAGCTGTACTCGGAGCTGCTGTATGTTGTTCATTAGAATGCATGCCTGCGAACAAAATGTGTTCAGATTAAATACATCTACATCTGTTAAATCCTTCAGTGCTTGAAGACCAAATCTTCGAACGGTGCATGGTACCAGTTGTTACGGTACCGCTCCGATATATGACCGCTAACTAAAAAATATGAAAACGTCATAAAGGCCTGACCATCAGTGATCATAGTTTATAATTATCTGGTAGAAGTTGCGGGACTTCCGGGTAGCGAATGTGACCCATGTTTACCACTAAATCTGTTTACAAATATAATTCTTTCCAAATAAAATACAAGTACTTATAAATTAAAAATTTTAAAACCCCCGACATTCGCCATTTTGTGGTGAAAGCCATCTTGAATTTGCATTGTGCAGTGCTATTATTCTACTAGTCAAGCCCTTTTATTTGATACCCATATTGAGGGAGTTGTGCAAAAAATGTAATACGCCATTTTGTGGGGTGGCCATCTTGGACCGATTGCGACGCTCTCAAGCGCGCTTCGCCAGTTGCCATGCCAGTGGATTGATTGATTGGTTGATTGGTTCCGTGTAAACATACCACTCGTTCCTCCTTCAAATGCTCAGGAAACTCCTTTTTCACGATGTCCGCGTACGCGACCAGCACTTTGACGATGGTCTTCGCGAATCTCTTCATGTATCGCTTCCATATCTCCGGATCGGGACACTCGAGCTTGGAGACCACGTCGAAGCACTGCGTGAGTTGCGTGAACACATCCACCACTGAGTTACTGAATAGCGCGTGTTCGCTGGATTTTTGGAACTGTAACAAAAAACTTAATAATAATAATAATATAATATAATCTTTATTTGTTCTAAAATAAAAGTTACATTATGCTTAAAATTAGGATTAGTGGATAACAATAATAATAAATGTTAATCTTAATCTAAATAGTAAATCAATGTATGTGTGCAAGATAAATCTTAATTTAAATAGTAGAAAAACCACTGTCCCTAAACTAGGTCAAAACCTGTATTTTAGGCGACAGTGCTCTCCTTAAAATGTAGGTTCAATTTTACACAAGAAAAGGAAAACTGCAAAGTAACATAAGTTAAACCTGAATTTAAATATGTGTGTGTGTATGTGTTTGAGTGTGTGTGTGTTTATGTGTGTGTGTGTATGTTTGTGTGTGTGTGTGTGTGTGTGTATTTGTGTATATGTACACCTTAATTTAAAACTACCAGTAGCTTTTCAGTATCAGCATACGATTGTGTGAGCAGCCATTCTTTGACACGTTTTTTACATTCGTTTTTATTAAGATGATATATTTTTATTACTTTATTTATTTGATTGTAAAGTCTAGAGCTAATGATATAGTACTGTCTTCCCGCAAATTTACTTTTATGACTTTCTGTTCGAAAAATTTCGTCCACTCGTCTCTTAAATTGATTTTTATTGTAGTGTAGGGAATTATGTTTACGTATTATAATTTGTAGTAAATAGAGCTGGCGGACCGATAAAACCTTACATCGTTGATATAATTCTATTGTAGGGAATCTAAAAGGTCTATTTGTCATAACTTTTAAAATACACCTTTGTGCTCTTTCTAGCTGCAGAAGCAAAGTTTTATTACTACCCCCCCAGACTGATATGCAATACATGAGTAATGATTGGACTATTGCAGAGTATACCATAAAGATAGTACACTTATTCGCTGTAGACCTAAGATTTTTAAATATATATATCAATTTCCTTATTTTTGATGTTAAATTAAATATGTGTAATTTCCAAGACAAATTATTATCTATTAGTAGTCCAAGATATTTTATATTAGTAGCATATTCTACAGTAGGGCAAGCACAGTTTGAGTTATTATCGAAAAAATTACAGATATGAGCTTTCAATATGCATTTATCAATAGAAGGTTGAGAAGTAGCAGAAGGAGTAAAAGTAAGGAATTTTGTTTTACTAACGTTTAAACTAAGCAAATTTGAGGTCAACCAATCTGATACCTTTTTTAGAGCATACTCAGAATTTTTAAAAGCATTTTCCCACGTATTCCCTGTAATAAGTAAGACTGTATCATCTGCATAAGCTATAATTTTGCAGTTTGGAATAGATAGACGACACAAATTATTTATATATATAAGAAATAGCGTAGGGCCCAGAATACTACCTTGGGGAACACCATAGGTAAGAGGCATATCTTCACTAAGATTAGAACTTGGATTAGTTTTCTAGTTTTCTCGGTAGGTATCTATTTAAATTGACGGTTGTTGTAAAAAAGTATATAAATGTACCTACTGTGGTACCTAATCTGAGGTAAAGTGGTAATTTTGACTATAACAAAGTAATTACCGGGAGGGTGATCAAAAATCCCAGGGTGGTGTCGGGTTTCTCGTCCACAGGTCCCTCGTTAACAACATTGTGCAAGTCGAAAGTGTGTCGAGCAGGGTAGCGTACCTTATACTCAGAATAACCAAACGGTATTCGCTGAAGGTCATACAGGTCTACGCACCGACATCGACACATACCGACGAGGAGGTAGAGGTCATGTATGAGGATATATCAAAAGCCATGCATGCCTCTAACACCTACTACAATGTTGTGATGGGGGACTTCAACGCAAGGCTGGGTAAGCGAAGCGGTGTAGAGTTGAAAGTGGGACAATTTGGCTATGGGCGACGGAACCATAGGGGCCAAATGTTGGCCGACTTCATGGAGAAAGAGGGCCTCTATATGATGAACTCTTTCTTCGAGAAGCGGTCACACAGGAAATGGACCTGGATGAGCCCCGACGGTTCTACGAGAAATGAGATCGACTTCATCATGTCTACAAAACGGCACGTATTCAATGATGTCTCTGTGATCAACAGGGTAAAAACCGGCAGCGATCACCGTATGGTAAGAGGCACATTGAATCTCAAAATAAAGCTTGAAAGGGCCAGACTGATGAAGTCAACGCTCCGACCTTCTCGTGCCCATATCCAGAACCCCGAGAGCTTCCAACTCGAATTGCAAAACCGATTCGCTTGCCTGGCAGATTGCGATTCAGTGGACGAATTGAACAACAGGCTGGTGGAAACTGTCCATGCGGTCGGGTCTAAGTTCTTTAAGACCCACCGTAGAAATAGAACCAAAAAATTCTCAGACCATACTCTCAATCTCATGGAACAAAGACATGAAATGAGACTGCAGTCTTCAGGAGACGCCCTTGCTTATCGGCGGATAAATAGACAGATCTCTAAATCACAGACACGCGATCTGCGATACTTCAACACCGAACGTATCAAAGAGACCATTGAGCGTAACAAAGGCTCAAAGGTGTTCGAGAGAAATCTGTCTATTGGTCAGAGCCAGCTGACGCGACTGAAGACCGACAACGGTAGTCTCATTTCGTCAAAACCTGAGATTTCGAGGGAGGTCGAGAAGTTCTACGGACAGTTATACACCTCAACACAGAAGCCTGTTGAAGATTTGGCTAAAGATCCCAGAGCCAAACTGACCCGACACTATACCGAAGATATCCCGGACGTCAGCCTATACGAGATTAGTATGGCTCTCAAGCAGCTTAAAAACAACAAGGCACCAGGTGATGACGGAATCACTGCAGAACTCCTGAAGGCGGGTGGAAGACCAATACTCAAAGTCCTTCAGCGATTGTTCAATTCCGTCATTCACGAGGGAATAACGCCAGAGGCATGGCACGGAAGCGTGGTGGTTCTTTTCTTCAAAAAGGGCGATAATACCCTGCTGAAGAATTATAGACCCATCTCGCTGCTGAGCCATGTCTATAAGTTGTTCTCGAGAGTCATTACGAATCGTCTCGCTCGTAGGTTCGACGACTTCCAGCCTCCCGAACAAGCCGGGTTCCGAAAAGTCTTCAGTACCATAGACCACATCCATACGCTGCGGCAGGTTATACAGAAGACCGAAGAGTATAACCGGCCACTTTGCTTAGCGTTTGTGGACTATGAGAAGGCCTTTGATTCGGTGGAAACTTGGGCTGTATTGAGATCACTGCAGAGATGCCGGATCGACTATCGGTACATCCAAGCGCTGAAGTGTTTGTACGAAAACGCCACTATGTCAGTCCGTATACAGGACCAGAATACGAGGCCAATCCAATTGCAGCGAGGAGTGCGTCAGGGAGATGTTATCTCCCCGAAGCTATTTACCGCAGCGTTGGAAGACATCTTTAAGCTTCTGGACTGGAACGGACTTGGCATCAACATAAACGGCGAGTACATCACTCACCTACGGTTTGCCGATGATATAGTCGTGATGGCAGAGACTCTGGGAGACCTCAATACAATGCTCAACGATCTCAGCAGAGTTTCTCAACAGGTGGGCCTAAAAATGAACATGAGTAAGACGAAGGTCATGTCTAATGCTCATGTTCCGCTCCACCCGGTAATCGTTGAGAACTCTGCACTCGAAATTGTAGACGAGTACATATACCTGGGACACACGATCCAGCTAGGTAGGTCCAATTTTGACAAAGAGATCAACCGCCGAATCCAACTCGGATGGGCAGCGTTCGGGAAACTTCGAGATGTCTTTTCGTCCAATATCCCTCAGTGTCTGAAGACGAAAGTCTTCGAACAGTGCGTGTTGCCAGTGATGACTTACGGATCTGAGACATGGTCGCTGACAATGGGCCTCATAAGAAGGCTCAGGGTCACTCAGCGGGCGATGGAGAGAGCTATGCTCGGAGTATCCCTGCGGGATCAAATCAGAAATGAGGAGATCCGCAGGAGAACCAGAGTTACTGACATAGCTCATCGAGTCGCGAAGCTGAAGTGGCAATGGGCGGGGCACATTGCTCGAAGAACCGATGGACGTTGGGGTCCCAAGGTGCTTGAATGGCGACCTCGCACCGGTAAACGAAGCGCAGGTAGACCCCCCACTCGTTGGACAGACGATCTCAAGCGAGTCGCTGGCAGCCGCTGGAGTCAGGCGGCACAAGATCGTGTGCTGTGGCGATCCTTGCAAGAGACCTATGTCCAGCAGTGGACGTCTATTGGTTGAAACGACGACGAACGACGAAAGTAATTATAAAAAAACTATTTATAACTCCATTAAATCCCTAAAAATAAGCCCAAAAAAGTTTTCTATTAGCCAGTAAATTTTTGAGTGTACACTGTACAGGAAATGGTTGGCAGTGTGTGTGACCTAAACGCTGGCAAAGGAAATTTCAGCTTATGCTATTGTAATAATTAAGTATGTATTTTAATCGGGCCAAGGGTAGGACCTTGAAGCAAACATTCAAATTCAAATTCTTTCATTTATTCAAAGTAGGTACACTGTACACTTTTTGAACGTCAATTTAGGAACAGGCAATGGTGATAATTACTTACGGAAAATATTCTCAGTATCAATATGAATATCTTAAGCTTACCCCGTCTCGCTTATCCCTGTTGAAAGCACCATTGAGGTATTCTAAAGACACGTCGTCATTTTCATTGAGCCACTGCATGACGAAGGGTTCGAACCACGCCGGGTACTCCGGCACGGCGCCGCAGTACGGAGGCACGTCCTTCACGTAGTTCGTGTGTAGCCATTTAACCTGAAACATAAGATTTGGTGATCGTTTAGGGCGATGTGGCCAAAATGTCTTCTTTTTTTCATATCAGTATCTTTTCCGCATTTGGGATTCGATCAGTACGTTTTGCGTGAGTGAGTCTAAAAATGTGGATCGTGACCTTGCGCATGATCTAGTTGTGTCAGTGCATATCTGTCGATTGCACTAGATCTTACTATCTTACTAATATTATAAATGTGAAAGTGTGGATGGATGTTTGTTACTCAATCACGCCGCAACTACTGAACCGATTTGGCTGAAATTTTGAATGGAGATAGACTATGCCCTGACTTAAAACATAGGCTTTTTATCCTGAAAAAATGTACAGTTCCCACGGGATTTTGAAAAACCCGAAATGTATAGCTACAGCTATAGGTAGATTACTATAGCGAACTTCCTTGATAGTAGGTATAAAGGTTGGAAAAGGGAGCGGGAACGGGAACTGGAAATCCACGATTCCCTTGGGATTTGTGTAAAACCGCAATTCACGCGGGCGAAGCCGCGGGCATTCTCTAGTACTTAATAATATTGACTAAGTTGGCAACAGTATGGGATACCAGGCTTCTATACCTCAAAGCACGTTGGAATTATAAAAGTACATGTAAACGTGAGTTAATGTTGTTTATCAAAATATTTTGAATAAGTTTTAATGAAGATTTTGAAGACTACCAAAATCATTTAGAGAATTTTCCATTCATATTTAGTAGAATGCATAATAAATAGCACACGCAAATAGCTAAATTGCATGATGTTTTCAATTATTCCTAATGCGAGCATTCTCTAAAAATTGTTGAAACGTCGTAATCACTCAAACCATTAAGGTTAAATGGCCACTTAAAAAGCTCAGAGGCACTAGGTATTTCATTGAATGATAAGGTCACCAGGTTATTTGAAGTAGGATATCAAACCACTAGGATATGGAACGTCCTTCTGGCGTCCGTATTTCCCACCTCATTCGACTTGAGTACCAAGGCAAGACTGAATGGGCAAATTTTAGGCAAGCGCGTTCCAACTTAGGCCTCATCATTGCTTTCCATCAGGCATCAAGCGTAAGCCTATATTATAATTTAAAAAAGTACTTAGGTCATCGAACTATAAAGTTCGACTTTTGACTTAGGTACATTTTAAGCAAATACAATTAATTATGTACCTTAAAATGAAGATTCATATAAGCGGAAGACTTGCAGAGCCGGTGCTGTTCGTGTTCCTCCAGTGCGTACTTCATATCCACGGCGAATAATGACCACATCGTTGCAGCAGATAACTAAAATACAAATAAATATATTCACAGACCACGTCGATGTGAATGAAGAAAAAATAATGAAAATCACCAAGGAGAGTGCCCGCAGGAAAATGAGCGAGGCGCTTTTTTTTCGGATGGATTATGCTGCGTAGGCTCTATTGGCCGCTTCAGCGTCACCGAGGGGTGTGGGCGAGCGCAGATGCTCTGCCAAAAAATTTTGAGCCTAAGGGCTCGAAGGAAAGGCGCTTGGGTGCGCTCTGCTTATACTTGGGTGTGCTCTGCTTTTAGCGCGTGCACACCTCACAATATTTTATTTATAACGTTTTTGCTCATTTAAGCTTTTTGAGGGTCATTTACTCCCAAGGGTCTTTCCTTGAACCATCCTCTTCAGGACACAAAAAAAACATTCCAATATAATTATAAATTTATGTTTTCAAGGCTGCTGAATCGATTTTTTTACAAAAAACACGAATAAAGCTTAAATCCTGCAGAGGTACAGAATTAAGATACTTTTTATCCCGGATTTTTTTTACCCAATAAAATCCAAATTCACACGAGTGATGTTGCAGAAGCAGCCCTTACCTGTCCAATATTCAACTCCTGCGGGAACTGGTTGAGGACGGGCGCGTAGCTGTTCCTGTCCTCTTCTATCACGGACACGATGAGCGCTATCAGCTTGTGCCAGAAGTCCACCGAATCCAGCTGCGGCCCGTGGTCCGACGGGTCTCGTTTAGATTCGTTTGGGTCGACCTATACAATCATCTGTATTAGTTTAGGGATGACTTTGTACGATGTCATCTGATCGCAAACGATTCCTTTAAAAGTCCGTTCGGTAACATAGTGTCACACAGGCGCAGGTGCTCTTATTATTCTGCTTTTATTTTTATTATTTTTTACACTTTGTAATTTTTTTTCTATTCTAAGAATAAAACAGAATCTCCAAATAGTCTGCCAATCCGCACTTGGCCAGCGTGGTAAGTAAACGAACGTGGTAATTAAACGAACATTGACCGTAAGTAAATGAACAGACTTTAATTTTCTTTTTTCTTCTTTCTTTCTTTTAATTTTTTTTTTAATTAAGTAATTAATTTATTTAAAAGCTTATTTCTAGTGTGAAATCTGGATCATTAATTGTCTTTTTTTATGAGAATCTATAAGTTATTCGTAACCTTAGTAGGTACACCGAAAATATGTATATTCTATCAAAGTTAATTTGAAATACGAAATACTCGTATATGCTTATCTCTTAGAGATTAAGATAAGTTTTGTCTTAAGCTGCTTTTGAGTTTGAGTTTTACTTACCTGGAACTCTCTGTTATACAGCTCGTAGCAATTCTCGAAAAGGAATTGATATGTTGATCTAAGGCAAGCTTTGACGCAGTCTTTGACGACAGTACTGGCGCGGGGCGGGCTGGTGAGCTCCTGGACCTAAAACAAGATTAAATCTTTGAAATAAAAAATATTCTTAAGAAATTTCTTTTCCTTAATCTTTAAAACATTCTTCTTAATCATCTCCGTTATACGCCTTAATAGACCGTCCACAGCTGGACTTTATAGACGTCCACAGTCTTCTGTAGGGACTTCCACACATTACGGTCTTGTGCCCCTTCTATCCAGCAGCTCTCTGGGATTCGCTCTTTCTCATGAATTATTTAGAGCTAAATCAATCGGTATCGGTATTGGTGGATGCGTAAAAAAATACTTTTTAATATTTTTGAAAGCAGTAGGTAATTACTTAACGTGGTGGCGCCAGTTATGGACAGGGTTAAGCACCGAGTCAAACATGAGGAACTATAATTTTTTTATTATTGAATCTAGAGTGTTATAATTTTACAATGATATACTCAGATATACAGAGCTTCTCACTAACTGCTAAAATTTAGAAATAGTCGAACGAGTTTTGAAATATGGAAACCTAAAAAGGATCAACTGAAATATGTAAAAATCTTTATGATGGACAGTCTAAATCCAGTTATGGACACCCAGTGATGGACAGTTCGTTTTTATCCGATTACTGCAAAGCCAAAAGGAAGGGTTATGATTTTTGTAGTCTATGTATGTATGTTTGTATCCAATTTTTTGTTCTAGCGAAGCACCTAAACTGCTGGGTCAATGTTGATGAATGAGGTGTTAATTGATTCGTTGTTATAGTTTGGGGGTGACATAGGCTACATTTTATATGCGAAAAAATCAAAAAGTGACGTTCGCACAGCTAAATTGGAATATTAAGTTAGTTTTAGATAGACATAACAGATGGCGCCACTAGCCGCTTGCCCCGCCTTTTCTTCCATTAGTACACAATTGAATACACGTTTTTCTAAATTATTATTTTTAACCCCCGACGCAAAACGAAGGGATGTTATAAGTTTGACGTGTCTGTGTGTGTAAGTGTGCGTGTGTGTGTCTGTCTGTTCCCCTGTAGTGCTCAAACGGGTGAAGCGATTTGAATGCAGTTTTATTTCGTTTGAAAGGTGAATTAGTCGACAGTGTTGTTAGCTATGTTTGATGAAAATCAAACCAACCAAAATGGCGGATTACAAATTTTATCACAACTGCCTTAATATGGGTATCAAATGAAAGGACTTGACTAGTAGAATAGCACTATGCAAATCCAAGATGGCCGCCGCCACAAAATGGCGAATGTCAGGGGATTTTTAAATTTTTAATTTATACTTGTATACTATTATGAGTAGTGGGGTTTTAGTTTAAGTATTTAAATATCACTTGCTTTAACGGTGAAGGAAAACATCTTGAGGAAACCTGCATGCCTGAGAGTTCTCCATAACGTTCTCAAAGGTGTTTGAAGTCTGCCAATCCGCTTGGCCAGCGTGGTAGACTATGGCCAAAACCCTTCTCACTCTGAGAGGAGACCCGTGCTCTGTAGTGAGCCGGTAATGGGTTGATCATGATGATGATGATGATGATGATGATGATGGGTTTTAGTTTACGAACTTTCTCTCTTGTTTTATTTTATATGGATTGTGGGCAAACGAGCAAGCGGGTCACCTGATGTTGAGTGATTACCGCTGCCCATGAACATTTGCATCACCAAAGGAACCACTAATATGTTGCCGGCTTTTAAAGAATTTGTTGATCCGCTCCTTGATTATTTCGAATAATTAATATATAAATATCAAAGTTACGTAGAAACAACCAAGGTTCGTCACATTTCAATTTGACACTTGTCTATTTGAGGACGTTTACAAAATGGTTCCATAATTTTTTATTTGCTTCAACTTCTTAATCCTCATGCTGTAGGGTACTACCCACCTAAACTAAAGGGATTCGGGAACTGTCCACTATGACTTCATATTTTTGGTACCAAGCTTAGATTGAATCACGGACCTCTGAGTCCCAGCTCCTTAATCCTGATGCAGCACGATACTGCTCACATAAGCAGCGAGGAATTTTCGCCTGTTTTTTGAAAAGATGAATAAGTGTTTTTCTAGGCCTGTTACCTGTAAAAGGTTTCCTTTCTTCTTGCGTAATAATTACTTGGACACTGTCCAAGAGGGCAAAAGGTGATCCTTAGCTATGGAGAATCTTCTTTCTAGGTGAAAGAAGGTTCCTCATTCATAGCTACTCGTATGACACGTTTTACTATTAACACTTCTTTATTTTGTGTTAATATAGAGCTAGGCCCCATATTGCATACAAGCGGATGCCTGTGACTTCGTCCACGTGGATTTAGGTTTATTATAATCCCGCGGGAACTCTTTGTTTTTGCTAAGCTCCTTTGAGCTCATACCTACATTTCTAAAAAATGTTAAAAGTGGCGCATCTAAATGGAACTACAATAATAGGTATTAATTTTTTAACCCTTTCCATCCATCCATCAGATTTTTTTTTGCATGGAAACCATAATTATTTTTTTAAAACAAGTATACTTAATATTGTTAAAAAATAAAAAATATCAACTGCGTGATAATTTTTTTTCTCTTTCACTTTTGATCACAATATTTTTTAGTCAAAAAAAATATATTTTCGGAATCACCTTTTCAACCCCTTTAATTTGACACCCCACTTGATAAGATTTGAAAGAAAAAAATTTTAAGATGCAATCCTTCTTCTATACCGAACTGAACTGATTTGGCTGAAATTTTGATGGAAATAGATTATGCCATGACTTAACACATAGGCTACTTTTTATCCTGAAAAAATCCACAGTTCCCACGGGATTTTGAAAAAACCAAAATTTATAGCTACGGTTATAGGTAGATTACTATGCAAACCTCCTTGAAAGTAGCTATAAAAGTTGCATAAGGGAGCGGGAACGGGAACCGGAAATCCACGATTCCCTTGGGATTTGTGACAAGTATAAATTAAAAATTTTAGAAACCCCCGACATTCGCCATTTTGTAGTGGCGGCCATCTTGATTTTCATCAAACATAGCTAACAACACTCTCGACTAATTCACCTTGCAAACAAAAAAAACCGCATTCAAATCGGTTCATCAGTTTGAGCGCTACAGGGGAACAGACAGACACACACAGAGAGAGAGAGAGAGAGAGAGAGACACGTCAAACTTATAACACCCCGTCGTTTTTGCGTCGGGGGTTAAAAAACCGAAATTCACGCGGGCAGAAGCTAGTTAAACTATACAAGTTTAATTTTGACTTGTAATTGTGTTTAAATGATAAGAATAGATAGGTCCATGACTGGATTTTTGATGTGTTTCCGATCCAGTAATGGACATCCCCTCTAAAACTTGAAAATAACTCTATGTCGCATTTATTCCTTCACAAGCATGTTTTAAAGTTTATATCTAAGTGATTTAATCATTGTAAATTTACATTTTAATCAGAAACGAGAATCCATCGATCAAAACGTTTATTTACCTTCTTAGCGATTTGCTTAAGAAAACTATTGAAATCGAAAGATATTTGCACACAACATTTTGTTCGCCTTGCCATTTTAAAACAAAATGGCCGTTTCATATGATATTTGCCAATATGACAAACAGATCCCTATTCTACATGGTTTAAATGTTGCCAGCGGTAAAACTCTAATCTAGCTCTTATTTTTGTTATAAACGGTGAAGGTGGTCAGCTACTGGTGCCTGGTCCATACCTGGCGACACCACGTTATCAGTTAACAAAACTGTAGTTCTACTACTTAACTAAACTAACTAATAAGTCAGTTTATACTTAACCTTACCTTCATCCTAAAGAAAGTGATGCTAGTGAGCAGGTCGACTGTAGACTTGAGGTCCATGAGCTTCTCAGCGCTGGACGCTGGGAAGTTGTTGCGGTACATCGAGAGGTCGATTCGGAGCGAATTGTGCAGTTGGTCAAGCAGTTTGACGAATTTTTCTTTCTGTTGAAAATTGTATCCGTCATCATTACCAGCCACCATTTATAAAAAAATTGTGATCGAAATATAAAAATATACGCTTATATTTACTATCGTGACGTGTAAACAAATGATGTTCAGGCACGTTTGTAATATCATGAAAAATTTCGATTTCAATTTATAAGTGAAATATTAAAA
This sequence comes from Melanargia galathea, assembly GCA_920104075.1. Lineage (NCBI taxonomy): Eukaryota > Metazoa > Arthropoda > Insecta > Lepidoptera > Nymphalidae > Melanargia > Melanargia galathea. The sequence continues at coordinate 13,800,591 of OV049874.1, read as the reverse complement.
ATTCTAAGTTTTGCTCAGCTAAGTGTAGCAAACGCATATTGGAATATTTTTTATTGGAAAAGTTTATGGTAAAAGTGTGACTCACTCCAAAGTTGGAAGCAGAGAATCTATCCGATGCTGAGACAGCGGATGACGCGGTGGTGTGTGCGTAGTAAGCGTTAATGTTGGCCAACAGAGTGGACATGACGGCCGGCACGCCCGCGCATAGGTACTTTGTGGAGAGACAGTGAAAATGCCTGAAAACAACATAAAAAATTAAAAATTAATTCAACATTATCACAAAGGCCACTTTAACTTTATTGTTTTTTTTCTTGTCCCTCTTGCATGACAAGAGACTTTTTGTATCTTTTTGGTTTCTTTTCTTTTTTTGTTTCTTTTTCTTACGTTTATTGTTTCTTTCCTTTTATATCTTTCCTTTTTATTCTAATAGGTTACATTCATCTCCTTTTTTACATACCTATAATATTATATTTAGTAATACACGGTTAGACTTAACTTTTCCTATTAATACATTTTACTTCTATTTACTTCCCATTTTACTATAGCCACGCTGCCTCTCATACTTTTATCTAATTTTACCTAATTTTATCTAATTTTAATGTTAACATCCCTTTAACTTTATTAGGTACTAGCTGTTGCCCGCGACTTCGTCCACGTTTGTTTCGGTTTTTTGAAAATTATGCAAGAATCGCTTTTTTTCCGGGCCAAAAAGTGTCAAATTATGTCGTCTAGATCAATTTACTTTTTTTATTCCGTGGGAAAGGTTCCCGTGTGCTTTACCGGGATAAAAAGTATAAAATAATTCCGGCTTATATTTAGACGGAAATATATGAGTGTCCAGGCTTTTCCAAATTTCATCAAGATCGGTGAAGCGGTTGAGCCGAAATTAGACAACAAACGGGACTTGTGACTCTTATAATAAGTCAAGAGTATCTACCACCGGTTCCAAAAGAGGATTCTTCTAAAAAGAACCGACAAAAAAAACAGCAATTGTTCTTTTCCAATATAAATTACTCTTTAAAATCACGTCGTTTATGGTTAAAAACCATAGTTGCTACACCTACCATAAATACAACCAAAATTAATAATTCCATGACCATAACAGAAGAATGAACATAGAAGAATGAAAAGATTGTAGCCAGACTGCCAAGCCTAGCATAACTTTGACAATTTAATGCTAGGCTTATTAACTGTCTGCAGGTTTTAGAATATAACAGAAATCTCATGAGAACTGAGGTTAAGCTCCCTGGAGTAAGGATAGGTTGTTGCCGTATTAGTAACCGATAGTTTACTAATCCCCCTTTGAAACTTCAAGAACCTCCTCCTTCTCCTCTTTCCTCTTCCTCTCTTATAAGAGAGAGAGAGAGATTTAGAGCTTAGATGCACCACGTTGCTCTAGTGAGCGCTGTAAAGACTTATATTTATTATCACATAATGGTGATAATAACTGGAACCGACGGCTTAATGCTCTCTCTGAGGCATGGGGCTAAAACACCGCCAACTACCAAGTCCGGGCTTGAGAATTTATTGACAGAAAACCCAATAGAAAATTTTTTTCCAACCCGGGAATAGAACCCAGAACCTTGTGCTCCGCAGTTGAACATGCTAACTGCTAACAGTTAGACCAAAGAAACTTACGTCATAGCTTGATAGATAGCTTCAATGCCGTATCTCATGGCGAACTCGTCGACAATCTCCTCGGGGTTTTCATTGAAGTATATCTTCCAGGCGTCGTCGCCTCGCGCTGCGGGCAGCGTGACCGCGCCGCCATTCTCTTCGCACAGGTAATGAAACAGGTTCTCGTGGAGACAGGTGTACTGTGAAAACAAAAATAAAACATGAAATTCTATACAAGAAGCGTATTAGATGCCAATCAGGTAATAATTACATGTAAATACTTTGATATATGTAACTGTATCTATGACTAATATGATAAAAACTAAATGATATAACAAAAGAGACATATTTAAAATTACATAGAGCTCAAATATATTATCAAATCATTTAATAGATCACAATCAATTGAAAAATGTTTTGTATTCGCTCAATCATCAAGTGAGATCGCAGTCAGTCTTGTTGATGAATAAAAAAGTAAAATAAAAAGCCTAAAAAAAATCCCAGATTGAATGTCAATTTCTAACCCATAAAAATAAAGCCTTAGATAAAACAGTCAGTTATATCATCATCATCGTCATGATCAACCCATTACCGGCTCACTACAGAGCACAGGTCTCCTCTTAGAGTGAGACGGGTCTTGGCCATAGTCTACCACGCTGGCCAAGCGGATTGGCAGACTTCACACACCTTTGAGAACGTTATGGAGAACTCTCAGGCATGCAGGTTTCCTCACGATGTTTTCCTTCACCGTTAAAGCAAGTGATATTTGAATACTTAAAACGCACATAACTCCGAAAAGTTAGAGGTGCGTGCCCCGGGATCGAACCCACGACCTCCGATTACAAGTCGGTCGTTCTAACCACTAGGCTATCACAGCAGCCAAAACAAATTGAATTTATTTGTGTTTGACCCGAAAAAATTTTGATTAATATCACAGAGTCGAAGTTATATTCGTATTATATTATACTGTCGAGGATTCAGATTTTTAGCCCCCGACGCAAAAACGGCGGGGTGTTATAAGTTTGACGTGTCTGTGTGTATATGTGTATGTGTGTGTGTGTGTCTGTCTGTTCTCCTGTGGCGCTCAAACGGGTGGACCGATTTGAATGCGGTTTGTTTGTTCAAAAGGTGAATTAGTCGAGAGTGTTGTTAGCTATGTTTGAAGAAAATCGGTCCAAGATAGCCGCCGCTACAAAATGGCGGATTACATATTTTTTCACAATTCCCTTAAAATGGATATCAAATGAAAGGGCTTGACTAGTAGAATAGCACTATTGCAAATCCAAAATGACGAATGTCGGGGTTTTTTTAAATTTTTAATTTAGAATTGTTACGAATTTGTTAGGTAGATAAGTACCTCGGTATTGCGTTTATTTTGTTCTTGAAAGTTAGTTCGACGCTGTGTAGTTATAAACACTATGTAATTATTTGTTTGCAGGTTAAAGTTTCTTTTGTACTAACTAAAATGTAAAACTGGGCGGTAGCTAGATTCTGGCAAACCTTTTCCACAAGATTAGACCCAGAGCTAATAAAATACAAAACTCGTAGTACTTAATATTTTGCAAATTTTGGACCAGGTAACAAGTGAAGTTAAATAAAGGCTTTTTTTATAAATAAAACACTGTCAAAATTTGTGATGTTTGTGAAAATGTGAAATGGAATTCTCCGAAACGCTACGAGACTTTTAATTAACGCTTTCTATTGTAAATACTGTTTTCAACCTCTGTTATATTGAAGTATTTTTTGCATGTTGCCCCTGCTTTTGTAGGAAAAAAAAAAAGAGTAAAATTTTATATCAATAGGTTTTTTAAAATGATAATTCTGAATAACTACTCCAACCGAATTCGAATTGCTTTCTATTGCCAACGGAATTTCCGTGGCAGAAACTTCACACAGTTTAGTTAGTCCCGATTTGCGCAACACCAAAACTTTACCAAATACTACGTATCGAAACACAATGACTTCAGAGTAAAATAGACCTAAACTGGCTTATTTTAATGTTTGAGTTCGCCAATAATGTTCAGCATTCGAAAACAGCCAACACCCCAAGCAGAAATGTTGTAAAATAAATATTCGAAGTATTGAATTACGACTTTAAAATAAGAATCTTTGGGTTCAGTTTTTCGATACGTAGTATTTGGTAAAGTTTTGGAGGTGCGCAAACTCTGAATAACTATACTGATCGATAAAATAACAACAAACTAAAGCTGATTTTTTTTATTTTTTTTATTGAATAATAGGCTTACGCTTGACAACAATCATGCCTGAAAAACCATGATGAGGTCTAAGCTGGAACGCGCTTGCCTTAGATTCACTCTTGCCTTGAAGGTACTCAAGTCGTACGATGAGAGTATGCTAACTGGTGTCAGTTCGCGTACCTACGTACTACATATTATTATTATGATTGGATTAACAACATGGCGGCGAAGCGATGAGGAAGCAAGAATTCCCCCATTTTGTTTTCATTCGCTGAAACGGCCATTGTTATTGTATCTAATTTTGTGTTATAGCGACCTTTTGTATTGACATTTCCTTTATTGTAGGAATAATATTTTAAAATGTGTCGACTCATAATTTGTTTTTTAAGCACCAATGATGGCCTTCGGACGCTTTTGTACATGTATTTGTTTATGTACATGACAACTACACATAAAATGTTAACTTTTATATAAGTTTTCTGTTAAAGAAGATATTTTTGCAAGTATAAAATGGTTTTATCCGTGTATATAAGTGAATAGAATAGAATAGATAGTAAAATCGTTAAATTCATCAACATTAATAAAATTCTGAAGTATAGTTTCATAACGAAGAATATTTTATAAAGTTCGATATATTATGAGGGCTTTGTTGGTGAACATATAGTTTTTAATAAGATAAAAATATTATATCAATTAACTGCAATATAATACAATAGGAAATTCCACAAGTCCAAATTATTTTCATAAATTTAAATTTACAAACAGCTGCAGGTATGAAACTTTGATGCTTAGACTAAATGATGGAAATCAGTCCTCCCATATTTGCATTGTTAATATTCGTTTGATGTTGGCGAAAGAGAGGGAGGTCAAGCAGACTCTCTAACCATAATGTACTCTTTTAAGCGTTTTAAACGTTATTTAAAAGTATTGTCTAACTGCTCATCCACACGTTCGCCAACATGCTGGCCCATCATAAGATGGGCCAGCATGTTGGCGATGTTGGCGATGTTGGCCCAACGTGTAGAGCGGGAGTTGGAAGGTATTGGAACGATGGCCCGCAAGTTGGCCCGCAGGTTGGCCCGGAGCATACTGAACGACCTTCCAACGTGTGGACGCGAACACAAACTCCTCGCCCAACACCTTCCAACATATCCGCCATCATGGCCAACGTGTAGAGGCGCCTTAACGGCAATGCTAGTCGTAGTTTTAAAATTAAATCAAGCGTGTGCTATTAAAGTCTGCTTCATTGCGTAAAGGAGGCATAAAATGTAATAAACGACTTTGAGAATGTAGTCTGCAAACAATTGCGTTATTAATTTTACGGATTACTTAGTTTTTAGACACATAAAACTCGTAGGTTTACACAAGATCCGAGCTGGCTTAGATGTACCTGCGTAATATTTGATCATTATTTATTATACACGCCGCTAAAATTACACCTAAAGAAATGATAATATAGGTTTCCATCATAGGCATTTTTCAATTAGTAAAGATCGTTCTGTTTGCGTAAAACCAATAAATAAATTTTGTTTTAAATACATGGCAACGACTAGACCTACTCATGCTGTTTCGTCTAGTTATTTCGTCTATTACATCTTAAGCACGTCATTCCATTACTCTTATCTGGTTATCCCAGTCGTCTCCAGCAACGCTTGCGTAGCTGTTTACTTGAGAACTAACGAATTTTGAAGTAACGTCGATGTTATGGAAATTTTCCTTAACGATGGTGTCCTAAGTAAATAATCGCTACATTCACCGTACTTTTGTTTTTGTTAGGGTGTTTGGATAATGGAAAATTTACAAACTTTATTATAAAGCTTCAAGTATTCATTTATTTACCTTGTATATATTAACCCCCAAGATTACTTATCGACATGGTTGTATCGATCGTTACAAAGCTTTTGATAATATTTATCGCGACGTTCATGGAAGATACTTGGTGACTAATAGGTACTAAACTGCAAAGAAAAATCATTGAACTGATATACCTACGTTGGTATCAGATGAAATGTATCTGTCAATAACAAGCAAATATTTTTCGATGAATCCCGATTTATGGTTGACAGATTTTTGTAGAAATATTGTAATGCAATGTTTTAATTTTCACACCGTAAAATTTAACCACGTAATGGATAACTACAGATTAAAGTCATATTCGTGAAAATATTATAATTTATTCAACTGATCCTACGATTTATTTTAAACAGTATAATTACGGAATACACCGTAAATACAAACATTTAAGAAAACATAATAATTATGCTAAGATAAAAGGGTATTCAAAAAAATGTTAATTAAAAAAAAAAACATTCTCTGAGAAACGTGAAAATGGACAATATGTCACGTAAACGTACCGTTAAACGCGTTCAGAATGCTAATTTCCCTTTAATTTGTTTCTCCTTCAGAAAAAACAAGCCCAGGTAATTAGAAAACTCCGCATTTCGAGTAATTTGTTTCAAAGCGACAATTTAAAAAGAGTTTTCTCCTTGGTTATTATTCCTGTACTGGAATAATAGAAATTAGCCGTTTGTATGACTTAATTACGTCGCATGTGTTTCAACTAAACTATCTATTATTTTCATACGAATAACCTAAAATAACATATTATATTATAAACTAGCTGATCCCCGCAACTTCGTTCGCGTAGATATAGGTTATTATATAGGATCGGATCGGATCTCATATCTCTTTTATGTACCTAAACTAAATGTAGCCTAAGTTACTCCTTATAACATTGAAAGTTCCATTAAAATCGATCCAGCCGTTTCGGAGATTAGCTGGAACAAATAGAAAGACCAACAAACATAAATTCAAACGCACACCAGTTTAAAATAAGCCGTACGTTCAAAGATCCGGGTCCCAAGTTATTTGAACCCAATACTGAGGGTTGTAATGTCTGTCATTTCTGACCTAAAAAAACCTATGACCTTGAAATATTTACGGGACAATATATAAAGTACTAAGTATCTTTCTAACAAAAAAAGAATGAGTGAAATCGAACAACACGTTAATGAATTACAGCTAAATACACGTTTTAACTTTCATCCCCTCTCCCAAGGGAACCGTGCTGAATTTCGGGATAAAAAGTATTCTATGTCCTACCTCGGAGTATAAACTCAAATCGTACCAAGTTTCATTTGAATCCGTTCAGTAGTTTCGGCGTGATGCGCGGCCAAGATACAGACAGACAGACAGACAGACAGACAAAAATGAAAAAAATTGCAGTTTTGGCTTCAGTATCGATTATAGAATGCCCTCCAATAAAAATTTTCAAAATATCTTCAATGTACAGAATTGGATCTGTTACAGTTTTATTATATTACTAGCTGATCCCCGCAACTTCGTTCGCGTAGATATAGGTTTTTATATAGGATCGGATTGGATCCCATAATCCTTTTTTATACCTAAGCCTAAGTTACTCCTTATAACATCACCTATCTGTCATTGAAAGTTCCGTCAAAATCGATCCAGCCGTTTCGAAAATTAGCTGGCACAAATAGACACATCGACAAACATAAATTTAAACGCACACCAGTTACACACACACACACACACACACACACGCGCATAAGCCGTACGTTCAAAGATCCGGGTCCCAAGTTATTTGAACCCAAAAAAATGTCTGTCATTTTTGAACTAAAAAACCTATGACCTTGAAATATTTACGGGACAATACTTGAAATATTACCTTTCTAACAAAAAAAGAATGAGTGAAATCGAACAACGCGTTAATGAGTTACAGCTAAATAAACATTTTAACTTTCATCCCCTCTCCCAAGGGAACCGTGCTGAATTTCGGGATAAAAAGTATTCTATGTCCTACCTCAGAGTATAAACTCAAATGGTACCAAGTTTCATTCGAATCCATTCAGTAGTTTCGGCGTGATGCGCGGCCAAGATACAGACAGACAGACAGACAGACAGACAGAAAGACAGACAGACAGACAGACAGACAAAAATGAAAAAAATTGCAGTTTTGGCTTCAGTGTCGATTATAAAGTGCCCTCCAATAAAAATTTTCAAAATATCTTCAATGTACAAAATTGGATCTGTTACAGTTTTATTATATTACTAGCTGACCCCCGCGACTTCGTTCGCGTGTTTATAGGTTTTATATAGGATCGGATCGGATCCCATAATTCTTTTATGTACCTAAAATAAATGTAGCCTAAGTTACTCCCTATAACATCACCTATCTGCCATTGAAAGTTCCGTTAAAGTCGATCCAGCCGTTTCGGAGATTAGTTGGAACAAATAGACAGACCAACAAACATAAAATTAAACGCACACCAGTTTAAAATTAGCCGTACGTTCAAAGATCCGGGTCCCAAGTTATTTGAACCCAATACTGAGGGTTGTAATGTCTGCCATTTCTGAACTAAAAATTCTATGACCTTGAAATATTTACGGGACAATAATTAAAGTATTACCTTTTTAGCAAAAAAAGAATGAGTTAAATCGATCTACGCGTTAATGAATTACAGCTAAATACACGTTTTAACATTCATCCCCTCTCCCAAGGGAACCGTGCTGAATTTCGGGATAAAAATTATCCTATGTCCTACCTCGGAGTATAAACTCAAATCGTACCAAGTTTCATTCGAATCCATTCAGTAGTTTCGGCGTGATGCGCGGCCAAGATACAGACAGACAGACAGACAGAAAGACAGACAGACAAAAATGAAAAAAATTGCAGTTTTGGCTTCAGTATCGATCATAGATTGCCCTCCAATAAAAAATTTCAAAATATCTTCAATGTACAGAATTGGATCTGTTACAGTTTTATTATATTATAGATAGATAGATAGAAGATATAAACCAAAACTATTTTTTTTCCTTTGTCTGGTTTCATCTAAGTGACGATCTACGTTATAGAAGTGACCAAGCAGTTTAAATATCAGTCAATCAGTTTTGCCTTTTATATATAACAGTTTTATGCACGTGACTATTAAACCAACCTCTAAATTATAAGTACTACTCAACCAAGCGAACTCGGCACCAGATTGGAATGCAGCCCCCTATACTCTAGGTGCCTAGTTGGCTTGGTCGAGTAGTACCTATCTACTTGGTGATGTTTTACCGTGGTTTTTACAATAGGTAACCATATAAGGGTTATCAAAATGAAGTGTCCTAAGGTTTAAAAAGAGAGAACGTCTTAAAGTACCTCTTAAGATGCGGACCTATATCATAAAGATTATATTGAAAAGGCGGGTCGGAAATTTACAAAAAAAAAGACGCTAGGCTATGAAACTTTATATCGAAAATCTATCTCACATAAAGGTAGAGACGCAAATAAGGTTACATAATGTTAGAATTTGTAACATTAATCTTTGGGTTATAAGTTGAAACAAAATTGTCAAATAGATAGAGCTTCAAATTCTATTTTTGATGATCAAAAGCAATCAAATCTTGTTACGTACAAAGCTTTAAAGTGTGCAAGGACCGTGAACCCGAAATTCCATCACACTCAACTGTGACAAGTACTTGTTTTCAAAAGAGACTCAGTGAAACTACGGTACGTATAAAATTATAATGGAAAATGTATTCGAAACAATTCAAGTTTCTATACGTAGGTACTGAAGATTGAAATACGTAAGAAATAATTCTTTTTGTAGTTATAAGATCTGGACAGTGAGCATCTAAAATGAAAATACTTTTTACTCGACTGCAGCGAAGCTTAAAAGAGGGTAATGTTTTTAACCCATATGATAGTACGTAAATATGTAGTTCCGTTTCCGTTCCTGCTAGAGGCTAAACGAATGGACGGACTTCAAAAGATATCATTAGATTTGGTTTGAAACCGCAAATTTGGTTTTAGAAAAGTCATCGTTAACCGACCAAAACGAAAAGACGCCGTGAAATCCGCAGTTAGCATTTTTAATTTTTTTTTTAAATGCTTTCATTTAAAAAAAAAACTTTCTTATTATCAAAAACGATTCGTACTTACGAGTAGGTAATTAATCTACTTGTAAGTACGAATACCTATACAAACTAAATACCGCTCAGAAAATCCCTCCTTTTGAAAGAAATAGCGTTGTGACAGAATCTAATGAGCCTATCCCAGTTCTTCGATTCTTCGTTGCAATTACGGTCTCGCAGTTAGCGAAACTTGCGAGGATCCTATGAATTCCTCATTTCCGTAGTCGTCGGTTAGAATAGAATCGAGAGAGCAATTAAATGCGCAAGTTGGGGGCTTTATACTCGTAATTCGCATAATTTTCTCGGAGAAGGCGTGCCGATATTTTGCCTCCATTTAATTAAAAGGGCCTTTATAAATCAGCGAGAGATAGATTAGTTTAAACGGCACGTTCCCTCGTTAGAGGTAGTGAAAGATACAGAGGTATTTTAATGCGTAGGTTTCGTCGGTTGCAGCACAAAATAATTTCTTGAATATAAGAACAGAGACACTAATCTCTTTGCGTATTCATCGTTAATTCACACTAATTTTGATCGTCGGTGGCTAAACAGACACGAGGTCAAAGCTTCACATGCAAGTCTTTTAGCCTGTATATAACTTCGTAATTGTATACCTATTTGCAGAAATCTGACAAACCTCAGACAAAGGTATTAGTTTTAAAAGTTTGTCTACCAAAATTTCATTAACTGTGATTGATTAATATTCAGATAAATATCAATTTTCGTTTGTATAGGATTTACCAAAAAGGGAGAGAGAATATTATGTAGTTAGTGGATTGGGATCATCTGTTAGGTACGCTAAACGAAAAGAAAAACCAACTTTCTAATTTGTAATATAAGGGGGCTTAGTTATAGGCCCGTATGCCTAAGAAGCTTAAAACATTAGACTGTTCAAAAAAAAAAATTATACTTATTGATTTTTAAATATTATGGTTCAAAATTGAGTAGTTCAGATATTTTATTAAATGTATAACTTATGAGATTGAAAACGGCATACTTCAAGACCTTATAAGTAAGTGGTTCATAAACACTCAATATATTGCAGTAGGCAATAAAAGCATTCGCCTGTCACGCCCAGAATCCACATGAAACCAATATAAGCTACGCAAATTCATTCATTTCAAAATGTTTTAGAATTGATTGACACAAATAGATATTTAAAGACGGACGTGTCCGGATGGGGAAATCTCGGGAGGTGCCTTATGCAAAAAGACAACTGATAGACTGGTAGACTGGTATTAGAATATCTTTCCATATTAAAGTACTTTGTTAGATAATAAAATATTGTTGCTTATGGGTGCGGTCACACGTACCATAACCAAAATACAAACACAATTACAACCATAACCATACAACCACGATCACTGCTTGGGCGGGCATCAATTTGTATGAAAATGCATAGTTTATTCAGACGGACCACATTTTACCGTTAAAGTCAATGGAGTGGACGAAACCGACCACGTTACGGTCACAAAGCAACCACATCTTATCTACTACGCAACTACAAGAAACTCCAGCGAAGTACCACTACTCGCCCACTTTTTGTGGCTGCATTGTGGTTTCGTTGTGGTAGGTACATGTGAACGGGGGAAATGTTTAACTGTTGTATATTGTAAGGCAATATAAATGAAACGCCTGTCAAGCTTTGAACATGCTTGAAGCCAATAAAGCTACGACTTCAAACGGTCCAAGCAATTTCACATTTAAAGGGCTTTCAGAGATACGGGCTTTTAATCAGATATAGCCAATTAAGTCAAAAATAAAAATCGACCAAGTGCGAGTTGAGCCTCGCTCTTTTAGAATCAAAGAAAGAAAGAAGCAAATAAAGAAGAAAAGAAGAATATTCCAGGATCAGAGTGACTTGCGTCAAAGCCGTGGATCTGAGGATGATATGTAATGTACGTCATGATTCATGAAGCATACAAAAAAAGCATTTTGAACCTTGTTCTCAAACGTTCTGATGACAAGGCAAAGAGCATTGCTGATCGCATAGCTAATGTTTCTAGCTTAGTCAATATTGGAGCTAGGTATTATAAGACATGATGAGCGCAAAAATAACATTGACAATGCTATGGAGGATGTTTTTGCTTACTTGAACTCTTTTGCTTATAACTTCTTTAATTAGGGTTCCGTACCCGAAGGGTAAAAAACGGAGCCCTATTAATGTCACTCGGCTGTCTGTCCGTCTGTCCGCCGGTCACAGGTCTCTAGCTCGCAGACGAAATGAGTTACAAACCTGAAATTTTGGTATTTAGTGTAAAATGTTAACCCAAAATCAAATATTGAATTAGAAATTGAATTAAATTATTTTTCAGGGGGGCTCCCATACATGAAAAAGGAGCCGGAAAAAAAAATTTTTTCTTTACCCTAGCTTGTGGGGTATCATTGTTTAGAGCTCATTAAGCAGAGTACAAATATATTTTTTTTTAATTTTTATCTTAAAAAATAAGGGAATGGGAGGCCATCAAAGTTGTCAGTTTTAGACCATTTTTGTGACGGGGGCTATCTCAAAAACTAAACTAGTTGGGAATATGATATTTCAGTATATTATGTACTATATGCTCTATTTAAACAACAAATACTGAAAACAACGATTTATTAAATAGTTTATAAGCTGTGACCAAAATAAACGAACATTTTTTTGGGTTTTTCTTTCACGGTTTGTTGCGATGTCTAGCTCGGAAATTAAATATTTCTTAGACCCAAAATATTATATTGTTCATAACTATGTACGGAACCCTGAAAGAGCGAGGACCGACTCGCACTTGGCTGATTTTTTTTAATTTAGGGCAAAAAGTTATATAAACATATTTGTAGGCAAAATAATTTGCTACAAATTATGTCTTTATGAATTTTTCGTAAGACGCATAGTTTCCGAGATATCGCGAAGACAGTGTTTTCACCCCTTTTTCCAAGATCGTGGCCGGGGGACAAGGGTGGCGACCCCACAAACTTGAGGTTAAGCTTCTATAGACCCCAATTTTATTTTTGGGACACATGTCCCAAAAATAAAATTGCGTCCTCTAAAAATGTAATAGGTATTCGGTCCTTAAATACATACATACATAATATGACACATCACACACATTTTGTTTTCCCAGCCTTCGTTGACATTTATCTTACTTAAGAACGTGAGACGTAAGTAGTAAACGGTGACAGTGCGATTTACGCTAAAGTCCGCAAGAAATCCTAATTTCTCTTGTTACGATGTTTTTGGTTTTAACCAAAGCCTGACAGTCCTGGCGCTTTGTTTGATTTATGTTGACGCAAGTAAAAATCATATACCTACCTTTTATCAATATATTTTTGACATGATGACGTCTAATAAATCGCTGAACGCCGGCTACACGCACGAAAAACATGACACATTGTCACGTACCACGTGCAATCGAGAGCGCGGAACAAGCTTTAGAGAAGGTACGAGCAGCCTAAGTGTTCGGCTGGGATGCATCTATCTATCTCTCTTTGTTTCCTTATTATTACATAAACTTATCGGCCGCAAACCGACTTTATAGACAGCCAATTTATTTTTCGCCTTATGTTTAATTGCATTGTAATATTATTAATATGATATTAAGCTCTAAAAGAAGATCAAAAAACCTAGAAATTCAATGCATAGCTTAAGATCTAAATAGGTAACTTATTTCTTTGAAAAATCGTGTCTCTAGCAACCGTTTGATTATCGTCTAGTCGTTTGTTCAAAAACGAAAATCGTCCGATAAGAGATTTTTCAATAGAAAATATCATCAGTGACATCCCTTTTGTAAAAATTCATATTGGCTGGTTGATGAGGGTCCGACGGAAAAATTGCCTCTTGTTATTTTTACATTATTAAAATGTATATTTGGAAACATCCTTTTGTGCTCCTTTTCTACTTTTATATTTCAATAGTCGGCTATTGTTGTTGATGTACCTTACCTATCTATTGTAATCCATACTAAGTATTTTTATAAATGTGAAAAAACTCTTTCTTGTATGTTGCCTTTTCAAGGCTCATTGCTAAACAAAATTTAGCGAAATTTGGCGATTTGGAGATAGCTTACATCCTGGAATCCCGGAAAATCAAACAGTTTCCACGGGAATATTAAAAGCCTATCGCTGAACGGATCTTTAAAAAAACATTGGTTGTCTGTAAAGTTGGTTTACGATAATTTTACGTGATAACGTCATAAGAAAACAAAGATAGATGCGTCACAAGCCGAACGCTTAGTTGTGACGTGACGGATGAGTCATCCTTTTCCGTGCGTGTATTTTGTTGACGTTATCACATCAAAAAATTGGTACAATACGTAGATAGTTATAATTCTGAAGATATATCACTATTTATGTAAGTAAACCTAAATCCGTGTGGATTTAGGTTTACTTACATAAATAGTGTGCATCAGCTAGTACATTATACTGACCCTCTTTGACCACGTTATTAAGGTACTAGCGTACTACTAGGTACCCGGCTTCGCCCGTGGTACATAATATATAGAATAGAATAGAATAGAAAAGTTTTTTATTCAAATAAACTTTTACAAGTACTTTTGAATTGTCAACTGAATCTACCACAGGTTCGTAGCCTCGTACCATAGGTTTATAGCCTATAGCACTCAAGGGTCACGTATATATCCAACTGTGAAATAATTTTTGAAATCGGTAAAGTAAGTAGTTCCTGAGATTAGTGCGTTCAAACAAACAAACTCTTCCGCTTTATTATATTAGTATAGATTAGGTACGTACACGATCTTTATTTCAGGTTGTCGTATTTTTGCCATTTCGAGAAAATACATACTTTTTACGTAGTATTTTATAACGGACAAAAATTGATTGCCTCATAGAGTATGCACTGTAAATAAAATAATATTTACTTTCATTTATGCATACAAATGCCACGGTAAAAGTTTAACTCTGCAGCGCAATATAGGTATTCCTTATAAAATCGAATGAATTGGATTTTAAAATACCCAAACTCTATATTTACAACCATGCCAAGGAAAGTTCTGAATTTAATAATACGCCGACGCATAATAGAGAGTGTATGGAGTAGGTTTTGCGCGCTAGCGCTATGAATGCGCGATAAATATTTTCTGTCAAATTTGGAGATCGCCGTCTCCATGCGCCAATCAATATGTATACCAACAGAAATATATGTGTCACTATGTAAATATGAGTAAATACATAAAAAATGAGCACTCACTTAAATTTAAACGATAAATTTAATATCATGAATTGCGCGCCAAAAATTTCCGTTGTGTAAAGCTCGTTCATTTTTTAGGTATCTTTTTTCGTTCTACGCATAATAGGCTCAATATAATATACATATCAATACGCATAATATTTTTCTCGTGAGCTTTCTTTCAACAGTTACATGGTAAACAATCGTAGTTGGTTTTTTTATACATTAAATTAATTATATTCGATCTAATCAGCAGCTCTATTTATCTTTTGTGACTCGTAAATGCATTTGGAAACGTCTACGCTAATTCATTATATGAACAGAACTGAGTTATAAATCATTTTTATCGGACTTCTCACTCGCACTTAATGGCCTTATGGAATTGGAACCTGTTTCTCTGGTGTTGTGTGTAACAGTAAAAAACCGGTCAAGTGCGTGGCGGGCCACGCGCAGTGTAGGGTTCCGTAGTCACAATCCTCGAAAAACAGATATAACTCCTTAACCTGTGAACCCTACTTAGCCGTGATAGTTTTCCTTTAAAATTGATTATATACCCTACTGCTGTGAATTTTTTCAAGTTCCTATATACTGCCATTTGGCTGATAGAGGGGGGGGACACTTGACTCTAATAAAAATTTGCACTTTAAAACATCATATTTTACAAACGGATCTAGAAATCGAAAAATGATGTTCCCACACCCACAGTATTTTTAAAAGACCTATTCAACGATACCCCACACTATGGGGTAGACGAGAAAAAAAATATTCATCCCCACTTTACATGTAGGGGAGCTACCCTAAAAAAAAATATTTATCAAAATTTTATTTCACCACTTTGTCGGCGTGATTAATATTTATACTCATGCCAAATTACGGATTTCTAGCACTAATAGTCTCTGAGATTAACCGAGGACGGACGGACAGACGGACAGACGGACAGACGGACAGACGGACAGACGGACAGACGGACGGACATGGCGAAACTATAAGGGTTCCTTGTTTACTACGGAACCCTAAAAAGGATTTGTTGATTATATACCTAGTCGATAACAAGTTACAAAGAGCCAAGGAGAGAGAACGAGCTCACAACCCTATGATCGTAATGTTTTATGGCTCAGTTCGCACGTTTGTAATGTCCCAATTATACTTTTGTACACGCCACAATTCATCTGCGTCCTGCGTACATATTAGAATAAGATGAAGATTAGATAAAGCTTTGTGCGATTTGTTTTGAGAGGGCCATCCTATTTTTTGATAACAGCCGTCTTTGTTCCCAGTTCCTTTCTAGATTCCATCTTCTTGTTCAAGTATATCATAGAATAGTTACTAAAGTAGAGCATTCAAAGGCCACTTTTCATATTTCACAAAATCAAAATTGCCTATAGGCCGGGCCCGCACTGCGAAATTTATTTGAGCGATTTTATTCGCACGGTTTATTTTCCGTATTTTGATAAAAATAATTTGCGAATTTTAAATAGCAAGTGCGTGCAGCATCATACATTTCCATATGTCACAGAATCCTGAGAAAAAAAAATCGCTCGAATAAATTTCGCGGTGCGGGCCCGACCTTATGTGATTCGTTGCATAACAAGTATAAATTAAAAATTTAAAAAACCTCCGACATTCGCCATTTTGTGGCGGCGGCCATCTTAGATTTGCATAGTGCTATTCTACTAGTCAAGCCCTTTCATTTGATACCCATATTAAGGGAGTTGTGAAAAATATGTATTCCAATTTCCACCATTTTGTAGCAGCAGCCATTTTGGATCGATTTTCATCAAACATAGCTAACAACACTCTCGACTAATTCACCTTTTAAACAAAAAAACCGCATTCAAATCGGTCCACCCGTTTGAGCGCCACAGGGGAACAGACAGACACACACACACACACATACACACACACACACACACACACACACACACACACACACACACACACACACACACACACACACATACACACACACAGACACGTCAAACTTATAACACCCCGTCGTTTTTGCGTCGGGGGTTAAAAATACTTGTCATTAGAGTTTAGCGTTAATGTTCAGGATTCTGTTACATAATACATTTAACATAATATTATAAATGTGGCCGAACCCAATATTATTGGAAGGACTAGATACCTAGGGAGGATATTATAAATGATCGTGCTTCGACAAAAAAACACCTTAATGGACTTGGCCAGGCATCGCTACGTGGACGAAACTCTCAGAATACCCGATTTTGAAGTATGCTGAAGTAGGTGTTGGCAACACCTACTTCGGATCATTCATAAAAGCAGTTAAACATTACAATAGAAATAAAAATGATAAAATTATAATACGTGCATGAAAATTACCCCTGTCTCAGAGTAGGTGAGACCGTGAGAAGTACCTAACGCAATTAAAAACGCTCGCGTGCGACTCTAACGACCCCTTTTCCGTAATTGGCAACGTAAGAGCTTATAACGTTTCCCTCGCGTAAGAAAACCCTCAACTCTAAAATTGTTTACAGTGGCGCTGAAGTAAATTCTCAAGTTAATGTTGGGCGTATGTATATACCTACGGAGAGATCAGTTTTCAACACCGACGCAACTTATAACGCGTTGGCTCATCTATATATTATAGACTAGCGGACCCGGCAGACGTCGTCCTGCCCGGTGACATACTGACATCAGTGCAACCTACCCGGTCATCAAAGTACTAATATCGCAATTAAAAAATAAGGTGTGATCGTAGAAGGGTGAAAATTTAGGATTGTATGTATTTTTGTATGTTGTATCATAAAAAACCGGTCAAGTGCGTGGCGGGCCACGCGCAGTGTAGGGTTCCGTAGTCACAATCCTCGAAAAACAGATATAACTCCTTAACCTGTGAACCCTACTTAGCCGTGATAGTTTTCCTTTAAAATTGATTATATACCCTACTGCTGTGAATTTTTTCAAGTTCCTATATACTGCCATTTGGCTGATAGAGGGGGGGGACACTTGACTCTAATAAAAATTTGCACTTTAAAACATCATATTTTACAAACGGATCTAGAAATCGAAAAATGATGTTCCCACACCCACAGTATTTTTAAAAGACCTATTCAACGATACCCCACACTATGGGGTAGACGAGAAAAAAAATATTCATCCCCACTTTACATGTAGGGGAGCTACCCTAAAAAAAAATATTTATCAAAATTTTATTTCACCACTTTGTCGGCGTGATTAATATTTATACTCATGCCAAATTACGGATTTCTAGCACTAATAGTCTCTGAGATTAACCGAGGACGGACGGACAGACGGACAGACGGACAGACGGACAGACGGACAGACGGACAGACGGACGGACATGGCGAAACTATAAGGGTTCCTTGTTTACTACGGAACCCTAAAAAATAAAAACTAAAATTTTGTCTAAAAAATAAAAAAAAATAAAAAAGGGGTGGACTACCCTGAACATTTAGGGGGATGAAAAATAGATGTTGGCCGATTCTCAGACCTACTCAATATGCTCACAAAATTTCATGAGAATCGGTCAAGCCGTTTCGGAGGAGTATGGGAACGAAAATTGTGACACGAGAATTTTATATATAAGATATACCTACGTAGATACATAATATTATATATTATCACACTTAATATTATAAAGGCGAAAGTTTGTGTGTGTATGTTTGTTACTCTTTAATGCCGCAACCACTGAACCGATTTGGCTGAAAATTTGAATGGCGATAGATTATTTAACACATAGACATATTTAACACTTTTTATCCAGGAAAAATTTACAGTTCCCACGGGATTTTGAAAAAACCGAAATCTATAGCTACAGCTATAGTTAGATTACTCTAGGAAACTTCCTTGAAAGTAGGTATAAAGGTTTGAACCGGAAATTCATGATTCCCTCTGGATTTGTGAAAAACCGAAATTCGGGCGAAGCCGCGGGCAGAAGCTAGTTTAATATAAAAATGAATCCCTATTTTCCTTTGTCACGGCATCACGCGTGAACGGCTGGACCAATTTCGCTAATTCTTTTTTTGCAGTGTTTGTTATTGTCCGGAGAAGGTTGTTATGAAAGAAAACGCGGACGGAGTCGCGAGCATCAGCTAGTATTATGTAATATTTTCGATGGCATTGGCTTTGAAGATGCGGTTTAGATCAGTTGCTAATGCAATTGGTTGCGGTGGCGTTGAAAACTGATTTTATTTTAATCGTCCCGTGTGAGAATACGTTTACTGTGCGTTTACTATAGATACATATGTTAATTCCCATATGAAATGACAGAATTACGCACAATTAGACCCTGTTCCCATGACAAGCGCGTTAAATGCTTGTCATGGGAACGGGACCTTAACTAAGTTAAAGAGTTACATTCAGGGTTTAAAAAACTTTTAAATAAAACAAAAAAAAAAACGAAACTTGTTGAGAGTATGTATGATAGAAAAACAAGAAACAAAAAGCTTACTTTTCTATATCCTGCTCAAGCAAAATATTTGTACATTTTCGCACTGTGTTAAATAAAAATAAAATAGGTAGGTACTTTAGTTTTGTAGAATCTGTGTACTTTGGCCCATGTAAAATAAATATTTTCGGCAAGTAGAAGACTTGACATATTAACATTGTTCGAGCTAGTTTCGAGCAGTGGGAAGCTATGGGTTGAAAAATGTTAAGGTATAGGTCGACCAGAATCTCATGAAAAATACGGAAATGAAATTCCAAAGTTAGCAACACTGCGGCTGCCCTAGCGATAAACAAAGTAACAGACATTTTTTGTGAAATTTACTTTTTTGCATTAACAAAAGTTTTATGTCGAGTAGTTTTTTACCACAGTTTAATATTTCAAATAACTGCACACACTTACCCGAAATATAAATGCAAAAACCAAGTAAACAACAAGCACAACACAAAAACAAAGTAATTGGATGTTGATTACTTTGTTTTTGTATTTAAAATGCAGTTGCTTGATTTTTCGTTTCGTGAAACGATCCAATGTAATTAATTTGTTTATCACTAGGGCTGCCGAGTTAAACTAGTGTTCCTTACTACAAAATTTAATTTTCCTATTTTCCATGAGATTCTGGTCTACCTATGTATACCTACGCAGTTTCAAATTCTATCCATTTTCATACCTACTTCTACTCTTTACGTTTTATAGAGGGAAAATGGAATTTTGGACTTGTTAAATTACAAGCCCAATTAAGCCTTTTTAATCCTTTCAGCTGGCATTGATAAGCGAAACCTTTTGAGTAGGTACAAGGTTGAACTAATATTTAATTACTTAGCTACTCTTATTCATTGCTAATAGATGTTTAGGTTATTCAAGGTCGTAGCCTTAAAGGTCGTTTGTACGAAACTAATACGTAGGTACGTGTATTAATTTAATTAATTACCTTGCTGTAGGTACGTACGTAACCTAATTTTTCACCGCTGCAAGTTCAGCGTTCAAGTATTATCGAATTTTACAAGTGTAGTGTAGATTGGCTGTGGAATAAGTAAATATTCACTCAAATGAAAGCACGATGTTTTTTGATTTTGAATAAATTACTCGAAAATATGCATAAATCAATCCCAGATAACCAAATATTTTTACTAGCTTCTGCCCGCGGCTTCGCCCACGTGAATTTTCACAAATCCCGAGGGAATCGTGGATTTTCGTTTCCTGTTGCCGCTCCCTTTTCCAACCTTTACACCTACTTTTAAGGAAGATTCTCTCTCTTAGAGATAAGTTGTCCTTGTACACATCCTTTTTATGTTCGTGTTTTATTTGTAAGTTTTGGTATGTACTAAATAAATAAATAAATAAATAAGATTGCTATAGTAATCTATATATGTATAGCTGTAGCTATAGATTTCGGTTTTTTCAAAATCCCGTGGGAACTGTGGATTTTCCAGGATAAAAAGTAGCCTATGTATTAAGTCAGGGCATAATCTATCTCCATTCAAAATTTCAGCCAAATCGGTTTAGTAGATGCAACGTTAATGAGTGACAAACATACACACACACACACACACACACACACACACACACACACACACACACACACACACACACACACACACACACACACACACACACACACACACACACACACACACACACACACACACGAACTTTTGTCTTTATAATATTAGTGTGATTGCCTAAACAGAAATTCAATATTCGCGCATTCAAAATGCACTCCGGTGCAAAAAATAAAACCAAAACAAAACAGAGAGGGACTCAATCCCTACACCCACCGATAGCGCGTTACGGGGTTTTGTACCTGTCCATTTCAAAAGCCTTTTGCTCGTAAACGGATTTGGGTGTGTATTCAAACTAATAAAACAAGGCGACGTTTTCATGGAAAAATCGAATATAATATATTTCAAACGAAATACAATACGGGAAATATCTGCAGAGTAGACAAAGCGTATAGCCCAAGAGCTCACGATGGCCAGACCTTCGTTAGTTTATAAAAGCTGAAAGTGTCTGTGTGTATTGTCCCCAACACAGGGAACGATCAGCAACTATGAAGTTAAGATCATTACTTTGGGAGACACATCTTTCTCGTAGCTTTTTCATTAACAAAACTTTGATAAACTCCGAAAGAGATGACGTATCGTGCTGATTGAGCTTGGAGTGCTGGATGCGATCGTTGTTGTACAGAGTATTTTGAAGAATTTTTAAAGCACTTGGGCACCTAAAGACGATAGGGGAAGACCCTGCGGTAAGAAGAACATAATTGGATTACCCAAAAGGTATTATATTACCCAAAAGGTAGGTATGGTACTTTAACCCAATAATCCTTTTGGGTTAAAGTTAAGCCTTATTGGACGCCCTAAGTAAGCGGAGCCTTTTCAATACCTTTGTAGGTTAAGAAAAACCTAACTTGTCAAAATTATACATATATGAAAAATTATCCCAGTCCAGGAATAGATCAGAAGTACCTAATGCAATTTAAGGATGCGTTGGACATATGTATATATGAAGCAAGCAATGACCTACAAGTCCTCAAAATACCAAATTGGTGTGGAACGGTGCAGGACAAACATGAGCAGAAGCTTAAATAAGTAACCAAGCCTTGTCAAAATTTAGTTTGATAATAAATTTCTTAGGCCCAACACTGATTCTATAGTGTTGATAATGTCCATTATAAGTTATGCGGAAAATCTAAGAGTCCACTGTATTATTATTCCAAGAAAATCCCTTTTCACTATGTGATAAAAGAAATAAATCACGACCGTTAGTTAGCAATGAGGATTTCGACGCAGAGGTTAACGAAGCTTCTCTAGAGACTGTATTGCAATAGGTAAGTACCTTCCTACAAAAAAAAGTATAGATCGACCAGAATCTCATTAAAAATAGGGAAATTAAATTTTGTAGTGAGCAACACTAGGTTAAGGGTGCTTTTCCACCAGAGATGTGCTATGCTACGTTGCTATGGATGCGTTTGATATCCACCAATCATATTCATTGGTGCACATAGCTTAGCACTAGTGGAAACGGATTCAACTAAGATATGTTTTTGTATGGAAGGATGCGTGCTATGGATGCCTGCTATGGGCCGTCGCGAGTGGTGTAGCTATGTGCAGAGCTGAGTATCTACAGTATGCCCGCGTTTGTCGCTAAAAGTAGACTCGAGCTGCGCATCTTTCTCGCGCAGCTACTTTGCGGCGGCGCATCTTCATAGCGCATCTTCCTCGCACAGCTACATAGCTTAGTATTGGTGGAAACGGTCACATATTTTCGTAGCGTAGATTTCACATCTTCGCAGCATAGCTTCATAGCACATCTCTGGTGGAAAAGCACCCTTACTCGGCTGCCCTAGTGATAAACAAAGTAATTACAGAACACCTTACCTGGGATCGTTTCACGAAACGAAAATTGAAGCAACTGCATTTTAAATACAAAAAAACAAAGTAATCAACATCCAATTACTTTGTTTTTGTGTTGTGCTTGTTGTTTACTTGGTTTTGCATTTATATTCCGGGTTAGTGTGTGCAGTTACTTTGTTTGGGCAATTCAAATTTCAGTAAACGGTTCAAGTTATTTGAAATATTAAACTGTGGTAAAAAACTACTCGACATAAAACTTTTGTTAATGCAAAAAAGTCAATTTCACAAAAAATTTCAGTTACTTTGCTTATCGCTAGAGCAGCCGTAGTGCTGCTAACTTTGGAATTTCATTTCCGTATTTTTCATGAAATTCTGGTCGACCTATAGTTCCTATTTCAAGAAGCCCAACGCTAACAAATTATTTAGATACCAATTTATAGCTGAACCTGTTTTCTTAAGACAGCAGAGACAAGAAGCTAATAAAAAGTATTTAAAGATTTTACTTTGAACTTTATTTTCTGAATCAAGATACTTTAGGTATACTAAGTTTAGAAACTAATAAGCTCAATAATGTTAAGACGGCTTCAGAATTAACGGACAACAAGTTGGATAGGCTATCTCGCTTGAACGTTTCATAAAAATTGTTATTTGCTTGGGAGCTGTTCTAAAATGAATTCTTTTGACCCACTTTTAAAATTAGAAAAAGAACTTACCTACTTTAAAATGAAGTACATTCAACAAGGGACTTGTGTTATACGTGTAGATTCTCAGGAGTATTTCCGCTCTGCTGAAGCTTGTGAAATTTCCAATTTTATAATTTTAAATTAGAACGATGTCTATATCTGGCGATGTGAAGCTATGTATTTTTTTTACATATAACTTTGATTGAGATAAATAGACACGGCTAAAATGAATTTCATAGATCTTGTCCGTCTGTTGTACCTACGTGAAACTGGATAAGTTTGTAGGTTTGTTTGTTGTGTATATATGGATAGTAACCATAGATAGTATGAACCATTGCTACAGGGGAGCGAGAGAAAGATCCCTGCCTAGTTCATAATATAACCCTCTTTTGCCTTCTCGAGTCGTACTGCGCGCGCTCTTCGCAACGAGAGGACGACGACGTTACTCCTTTTACCGGTATTCTCGCCATGGGAACACTAAGCCCTCATACGCATTAGCGGTTGCGGTAGCGGTGCGGCTAGCCGCTTTTTATATTTTTATTATATGCAACTGCTCATTTTGTACACACTACAGAGCACGGGTCTCCTCTCAGAGTGAGAAGGGTTTTGGCCATAGTCTACCACGCTGGCCAAGCGGATTGGTAGACTTCACACACCTTTGAGAACGTTATGGAGAACTCTCAGGCATGCAGGTTTCCTCACGATGTTTTCCTTCACCGTTAAAGCAAGTGATATTTAAATACTTAAAACGCACATAACTCCGAAAAGTTAGAGGTTTGGGTTCGATCGAACCCACGACCTCCGATTAGAAGTCGGTCGTCCTAACCACTAGGCTATCACAGCTTTTTTTTTTGATATACCTAGGTAATATTTAACTGAATTGATAAATCGCTGTATACTTTTAGCCAAGATTACTTTATCATGACGCCACAACTCCACCTCCAAGGTGAGACTAAGTCCGGGTTAATTCCGGGGCGATCTTACCGGTAATTAAATCATAAATAATCTCACCCTGCAAAGTCAAGACTGAGTTCATTGCTGTACTTAATTTACGCTTGGAAGATAATATATTTCTAACTTTTGCGGTTCATTTAAATTTTAATAGAGTTCTTACAATAGAATGACATTTTTATGCTAGCTTTTGCCAGTTGCTTCGGCCAGTTGTATCGGATCCAACTATACCGCGCACATTACGATTTAGATTCAGTTGTACTACAGGCGATTAAACTTACGTTACGGTTACCGTGACTTTTCACGGTACCATCAAAAAAGAAGCTTTAAGATTAAGAGTAAAATTTTGGTTTAAAGTTAACGACACTGATTATTGGAACCCATTTTGCTTTCTTTGGTGGTCAAACTTTGACGCTAATCGTAACATAACCTCTACCGTCTATGGTGCAAATGATTTTGATTGAAGTGACCTGAAACGCCTTTGCGGAGATCATGGCGCTCGTGGCGCAAATGCGTGCGCCTTATGCTAATAACTTAGCCCTCATACGCATTAGCGGTTGCGGTAGCGGTGCGGCTAGCCGCTTTTATATTTTTTTTAGTGTGTACAAAATGAGCAGTTGCATATAATAAAAATATAAAAAGCGGCTAGCCGCACCGCTACCGCAACCGCTAATGCGTATGAGGGCTAAGTTATTAGCATAAGGCGCACGCATTTGCGCCACGAGCGCCATGATCTCCGCAAAGGCGTTTCAGGTCACTTCAATCAAAATCATTTGCACCATAGACGGTAGAGGTTATGTTACGATTAGCGTCAAAGTTTGACCACCAAAGAAAGCAAAATGGGTTCCAATAATCAGTGTCGTTAACTTTAAACCAAAATTTTACTCTTAATCTTAAAGCTTCTTTTTTGATGGTACCGTGAAAAGTCACGGTAACCGTAACGTAAGTTTAATCGCCTGTAGTACAACTGAATCTAAATCGTAATGTGCGCGGTATAGTTGGATCCGATACAACTGGCCGAAGCAACTGGCAAAAGCTAGCATAAAAATGTCATTCTATTGTAAGAACTCTATTAAAATTTAAATGAACCGCAAAAGTTAGAAATATATTATCTTCCAAGCGTAAATTAAGTACAGCAATGAACTCAGTCTTGACTTTGCAGGGTGAGATTATTTATGATTTAATTACCGGTAAGATCGCCCCGGAATTAACCCGGACTTAGTCTCACCTTGGAGGTGGAGTTGTGGCGTCATGATAAAGTAATCTTGGCTAAAAGTATACAGCGATTTATCAATTCAGTTAAATATTACCTAGGTATATCAAAAAAAAAAGCTGTGATAGCCTAGTGGTTAGGACGACCGACTTCTAATCGGAGGTCGTGGGTTCGATCGAACCCAAACCTCTAACTTTTCGGAGTTATGTGCGTTTTAAGTATTTAAATATCACTTGCTTTAACGGTGAAGGAAAACATCGTGAGGAAACCTGCATGCCTGAGAGTTCTCCATAACGTTCTCAAAGGTGTGTGAAGTCTACCAATCCGCTTGGCCAGCGTGGTAGACTATGGCCAAAACCCTTCTCACTCTGAGAGGAGACCCGTGCTCTGTAGTGAGCCGGTAATGGGTTGATCATGATGATCTAAAGTTTGTGAGAAAGTGCTCATAACTGTGTTATTTTGTATCAGTAAATGCCAAATTCAGTTCCATCGGGCTACTTGAATCGGCACAGGAATCAAATGTCATTATGTATGCCAATGTCTGTTCAACTTAATTAAATTATTCCAGGTCAGTCATCTACCCTGTTTGCTATGATAGAGACGCGTGTAATATTCAACGCTATGTTATTACAACAACATAGTAGACTGGAAGAACAAAGACTCAAATTCCGAGGTAAGCTCTTTACAACAGCCGCTGTATTGTCCTCGTTTTTGTTAGTAGGGTCTACAATACGAATTTTGGTTTGCGAATGGGCCTTCTAAGCCGCAATGCGCTGTGGTAGAGTTTTCCAGTCTCTGAGCTTTACATGCCTGTGTAAAATATCACAACGGTCACACCGCGTACCCACCCTAATGTATTCAATCCCACGGTTACCCAGAAAGAAACAGTAAAAAAGTCTTTTCTTCACCTTTGATCATTTGTTTGTTAAAGAGACGGATGGTTTTAGGACTGAGGTCTGCGTCCTTAAAAAATTACAGACTGGACTGAAAAAGAACCTCGAAAATAAAGTTGAACTATTATTATGAAATTATTTCTTTAGAAATTACTACAGGATATATTAGAGATCAGAATTCTCGTCAGTGTTTTAACATTACATATTATGCATTACGTAGCTAAGTTAAGAAGTTCTTTGAAACCGTCATGGTCTGTCTGTCGATCTCATTGGTTCTTCTAGGGGTCAAAGTTGGTATTTTGAAATTGTCCCTTGCAAAAGTCATTACACACAAGAGCGTTGAATAAAATTCAAAGCTCGAGCGTTGAAAAAATGCACAAATGCAGCCTGAATTTCTCAGCTTCGTACAATTTCGCACTATATTTTAGGCAACTCAAATACGTGAAAGTTATGTAAGTTTCACACTGTCTGTACCAGCCAGTAATTTTAATATTCATTTTGTCCAATATAACATGTCTCTCTTTAGCGGTGCGACCAATTTTAAAATGGAAAATCTGCCAAAATTGGGCTCAATAATCTACCAAATTCTGCCAAACTTCTTTTTTATTCTGCTACGTGGACTAACTAGCACTTGACTGGAATGAAAATAGACCAGAAAGAAAATATTGATGCAGCGGTATTGACAGAGCGAGTGTTTGTAGTAGGGTATTAAGGAAATGCACAACTACAAAACTTTATGACAGAAAATGTATAGGTTTCTGTTCAAATGGAATATTTGAAAACTATTAACTTTTTTGTTCAAATACCAATTTTTTGGTAACAGCAAAGATTGTATCCACCAAATACCGTGCTGTTGTCACAGCGAGTGTTAAACCTTGTCAAATATTTTTGAAAACTTTTGCCTTCATCTTTTCCATACCTTGCCCGTCTGTGAAAAACTCCCATTGTGGAGAAATAATATGAATATTTACATATAAATAGTCCTGACTGACTGACTGACTGACTAATTCATCAATACATGGCCTACAACGACGCAGGCAGTCACTGAGACAGGATTATTGGAAATTCGATCCCTAAGTAAGTTAAATTGTGAATGAAAGTTTATAATATTTATCATTCCAAATATCAGTTTATAAGACTCAGGGCCTGTTTCACCACCTTTTGGTAAGTATCGGATAGCTATCTACAACTTTTGTCTTTGTCACTTGACATAAAGTAAGAAAGTGACTAAACTTACGTTTAGGCTCTCCGACACATATCAGAAGGTGGTGAAACGGGCTGTAAATAATATAATATACCTAAATATTAAAACAAATAATAATTAATGTTTGTAATAATTTTAGAATCTTGGTAACGCAGTCAAAATAGACGTAAAAATGCAGTAATATCAAATAGCAGTAATTCCGACAGAGCTGAATTTTGGTAGAGACCTTGGGTACACCGGTAGAAATAAAGTGTCAAAAGTCCCCATTAATCCCATGTCTGCTAAAAAACTTATTCAAGGTCAAAGTCACAATTTTCTGTTCTTTTGGATTTTTCTTGAAAACGGTAAATTTTTTAGAAACACAGTCCAGGCAGAAATTGTAGATCACAAAATTATCTACAAAAAATTTTTGTATACTTTTTTCCTAAGAATCACCATTCCTAAGATATCGCCATTCTAAAAAAGTTCACGCCTACTTCGAGACACTTTATCAATAAAATTTGTTTAAAGATATAAAATATAAAATTTAAGAAATGCAAAAATTGAAAGACTTACTGGATAAATAAGTGAACAATAATCCGCCGGAAAAATAAAATTATCACAATTTTTCAATTAGTTATGCAATAGTTAATTTGCTACTTGAAGATGAAAATTGCAAGCGTGATAATTGTTAAACTATAAATTTCAGTTTTTTTCCTTTCTTGAAGCTATTTTTGAAAGGCTTTAGAATATATTCCCATTGAAAAAATTAAAGAAAAGTCATTTTTAATTTTTTATTAACAATTTTCCTAGTTGCAAAATTAAAAACTTAAATTATACATCTATTTTTGCAAGTGTGATATTTGGATTTTTCTCGAAAACGGTAACTTCTATAAAAATGTAGTCCTGACAAAAATTGTAGATCATAAAATTATCTACAAAAATATTTTTTTTACTTTTTTCCTAGGAATCACCATTCCTAAGATATCGCCATTCTAAAAGTTACAAAATTAGAAACTTAAATTAAACATCTAATTTTGCGACTACGAAAATTGTTAATAAAAAATTGAAAAATGACTTTTTTTTAATTTTTCCAACGGAAATCTATTCTACAGTCTTTCAAGAATAGCTTCAAGAAAGGAAAAAAATCTGAAATTTATTGTTTAACAATTATCACACTTGCAATTTTCATCTTCAAGTAGCAAATTAACTATTGCAAAACTAATTGAAAAATTGTGATAATTTTATTTTTCCAGCGGATTATTGTTCATTTATCTATCCAGTAAGCCCCTGATTTTTTACATTTCTTAAATTTTATATTTAATCTGTTTAAATTGATAAAGTATCTCGAAGAAGGAGTGAACTATTAACGTAACTTTTAGAATGGCGATATCTTAGGAATGGTGATTCCTAGGAAAAAAATTATATGAAATATTTTTGTAGATAATTTTTGCCTAGATTATATTTTTATAAAACTTACCGTTTTCAAGAAAAATCCAAAAAAAAACCGAAAATTTTGACTTTGACCTTGAATAACTTTTTTAGCAGACATGGGATCAATGGGGACTTTTGACACATTATTCCTACTGGTGTAGCCAAGGTCTTTACCAAAATTCAGCTCTGTCGGAATTACTGCGAATTGAATTGTCTATTTTAACTCGGCTATGGCCACTGCAGTCATTTAATATTTCATGGTTTTTATTGCACTATAGTGACTAGATATCGTCGGAGATGCCAACATCTGCCAAAACAGTTTCACAATGCTTATAAAATATGCAAAGATGCATAATATTATCTTAAGTGTGCACTTTCGTGCCTAGCAGGCGACACGTAAGCAGGTTTATAATATCGGGCCACAACTAAAGTGACGAATAAGAAGAAGAATGTAATTTTGTCCTGGCAACCTTAACAATTCTCCTCTTCACTCTCCGAACAAACGACATCATAATTTAATTATTATACCTACTCTGCTAAATTCTAGTAAATTAAAGTAGCTTTTTTAAAATTAATAATGATGAAGTAGCGTAGCTTTACTTTATAAAATTAAAAAAAAACCCACTTAGGTTAATAAAATATTTTGCAGATCAATGAGCCCAAATGTATAACATAAAGGTTTCATTTGAGCATTAGCCAGCAGTTTCGCTTAGTTAGATGCGTCTAAAACTTTGTACATTTATTAAAAAGTTGCCCCATTGGGCTTGGCCTTGACTACTTTTAACAAAATCCCAAAGTTTTTACTGTTATAATATAGCCATAGCTTATATTTAAAATGGTATTTTTAAATGAGCTACATCAGCTTATGAAAGACCCTCCAATATGTGTATGGCTATTGGCTATGAATGTGCACATTATATTATTTATATCGCAGACTAATTTTTTTACGTGATAATGTCTTATAAATCAATGAACGCCGGTTGCCCGCACGAAAAAGCATGACTCATTGTCACGTTCCGCCTGAGCCGAGCGTGCAAGCGAGAGCGCGGAACAAGCGAGAGAGGCACGATCGGCCTAAACGTTCGTCTTCATCAATGTTTTCTTATGAAGTTTTCACGTAAAATTATCATCCGTAAAGCAACTTTACACACAACCAATTTTTTGCGCACTCAACAGTTATTGTAAAGTGAGGAGTCCCATAATGTAATAATATCTGTAGTGGACGTATGGCGTATCAGTCGATTCTGCTGTGTAAATGATGTTGACCCAAGACGGTGACTAGGTGTTTGACCCAAATCGGCACGAGGACATATCCGGACCTCTAAAGTAGAAGATCGAATTTGACCTTTTCGTTTCGTATCTCGGAGAGCACGTTAAGCCGCTATTGTCATTAACATAAGAGTCATAATTCGTACTCAACTCTCAATTGAGTATTTCATACTTTCAACTGAGTATTTTCCGACATGAAATTGCATTCACTCGTAGTAGCTATAATGACAGTTAACTACAATACATATTTTAATTAATAACAATAAACATTAAACTAAATTAAACGTCCTTGTTTAAATTACTTTACTGTACAGTATATTTTATTTGCTAAGTAAGCGATTACTGGGTACTGCGCAGTGATTATATTGGAACGTTGGCGCTAGGCCAAACGGCATAATGCCAATGTTCTGAACCTGTTGAATTACCCATATGTTGAGAATTGATCGCAGCCATGGTCGAATGATTTATGCAAGGTCATTCAGAAAGGGGGTCCTAACACTAAAAGGGTCACTGTATACTCATAGTTATAATATTATAATGAGCTGTGTGCTTAGTCTAAGATCGGAGCACTCGAAAACGAACTCGAAAACTATTGATCGAATCACAAGTGAATTCAGAGCAAAATGAACTCAAATACTCGTATTTAAAGTCGTAATTCCATAGTTCGAATATGTATTTTACAACATTTCTGCTTGGGGCGCTCGTTGTGTTCGAATGCTGAATGTATTGGCGAACTCAAACCTTAATACAAGCCATTTTAGGTCTATTTTACTCTGAAATCGATCAATAGTTTTCGAGTTCGTTTTCGAGTGCTCCGATCTTAGACTAAGCACTCTGATAGCTGATGCTTGCGACTTCCACTGCGACTTATGTCCTTCCATAAAATCCAATCTATTTCTAAACCAAAATTCATCATAAGTGGTTCGCTTTGGGCGTGAAAGCGATAAGTACTTTCAGGAAGTTTGCTATAGTAATCTACATATAGCTGTAGCTATAGATTTTCCGGGATAAAGCCTATGTGTTAAGTCAAGGCATAATCTATCTCCATTCAAAGTTTCAGCCAAATCGGTTCAGTAGTTGCGGCGCTAAAGAGTAACAAACACACACACACACACATGCAAACTTTTGCCTTTATAATATTAGTGTGATATACATGATATTGCTGATTTCATACTTTATATGAGCAAATCGCGAAAACCCATCAATACGAGCTAAAAAAACACGAATCCTGTAATTAATATGAGAAAGTCGATTGAGAAGACTTTTCTTCAGACTGCGAGTTGCGATTTTATCGCAACATAACAAATTGATGTAGTTTACATACTAAACAAAATGTTGGAGAAACGTTTAATCGTGGGATTTCAATTGAATAAAGTCATATCACTTACCTGAACGTGATACGGCGCTACTTTCTCTTCTCCCTTGATCTCGACGTTGATGTGAAGTCTGATAGCGCCCGATACCGCGGATTTGTCTGTCCTCTTCTCCAAGTTGTACCACACATCCATCTCTCCGGAAAGTGTCCGAACCTGAGACAACGGTCTTTTTTTTAATAATTTTAGGGCCTCAATAGCGCAACTGACTGCAGACAGTCCTCTATGCAGAACATGCATGGAGACAGATGAAACACCAGCGCACGTGCTCCTAGAGTGCACGGGCGTGGCCGAACAACGCAGGATCCACTTAGGATCCCCAGCCTCACTCCAAGAAGTCCTCGGCAACCTGGGCGGCCTGCTAGGCTTCTGGAGCGATCTCGGATGGCTGGAGTGAAGATTTCAACGCAAGAGGCGATCATGCACAACAGACCTGTGTGGTTTACGTGCGGATACCTGCCCAGAATGAAGATGAAAATGAAGATGAAGCGCAACTGTTGTCGGGCGCGGAACGAATACCGAAAGGTAGACAGTTCAAACCCCAATCGTTACACTATTGTCGTAACCACTCCTAACACAAGCTTTCGCTTATTTGGGCAAGGGGAATATTAGCCATGTCCGCCATGGATTCACCATTCTTTAAAAATAATAACGCCATGCAGCGAGGACGAACCTACCTAATGTATAGTGTGAGCTTTGATCGAGAACAAGGTGAATATTAAAAAAAATATTATTGTACCTACTGACAGGTCTGTAGGAGGTACTTTTACATGTACGAGTGTATTCCAGCTATCTGTTTTGAATTGAATTGAAAAGGACAATTCTAATAGTACTATTAACTCAAGTAGGGTTAGTAAAAAAGTTCTACATGCATATTTAAAATTTTAGTAACTCTTAGGGGTTACGAAAAAACAAAAATTTTTAATTTTGCTTTTTACCCTTTTTTCGACTCGTGATGTCCACACAATAACATGAATCACAAGATAATAACATCTCATATCTCGTGAAGTGCACCGCGATTTTTTTGAAAACTGTGACGTCTTCAAAATGAATAATATAATTATAACCATAATTCAAACACAAAACCTACATGAATTGATTATTATGACTGACCAGATCATTATTAAAATATTCAAAGTTTCGCCGAAGTATTTGTAATTTTAACAGAAAACCTATGTAAGTAAATTGATTACGACCGACCCGGTCATTATTAAAATGTTCAACGTTTCGCCGGAGTATTTGTATTTTCTATTACATTTACCTCAATGATTGTTTGACCCAAGAAATCGTCGGACTCCCTCGTCAACTTCTGCCGAAGTTTGGATTTCAAGTCGTTGTCTTCGTCCCAAACTCTTACTTTTATTCGATCTGAGGAGTTGTGGCATTCGCTGGAATGAGAATGGCAAAATTTGGAAAATCAAAAAGCAAATTTTTGCTGAAATGAAATTACTTTTTTATGGACACCATTACGGGGAGATAGGAACTTGCGAAATATTATTATTCGTTATTATTCGAGTTAAGAAATGTTTGTACTTACAAGTAGAATTTCTCGTTCCAAACAGGATTTAGTTCTTGGGGCATTGTTCGTGTTCTCTTCTTCACTTTGCTGACTTGGACGGTTACGTAAGGATCTGAGGTTCCACTTTTATCCTTGGCTATCAGCCCTTGAGCGCAGATAACTGTCGTTGACGAAAAAGGTATTTTAAAAACAGAGAAACAGGATCAGTTATATTTTTTACACCTAAGCATTATTAGATTTATTTATGAATAAAAATTTTCTTCCCCTATATTTTTTTTTAAAAGAAAGTTCTCCATAATAATTATAGCAAATACGTCCAAGCGGCTTTATTGGCACAGCAGAACTAGTTTATATAGGCAATAATTGCTTTGACACACTGCTGCAGACAATTAATGATGAAGGTTTGCGTAAATCAATAAAGTACGTTTAGTATCTGCCGCATTAATGTCATCAATAGTAATGAGATGAATTTAGCAATATTATAATATCACAGTAATAATATTATGATTCTACATAATTAACTTACCTTATTCACCAAAATTACATTTGGCATTACTTAAGCGAAGATCGGATGTTCGTAGATGAGTCTCCTGCGGTACCGATTCGGGTTAAGAAGACGCTAGCATCAAATCTACCATAATTCTCGACTCTAAAACAACTTGAACATAGCGACTACATTCGCAACTTCTAATGCAAACTTGATCAAGATAATAAATATCAAAGTAAAATTTGATGCACGGGGATGAATTCTAATTATTGTGGAATTTTCACGAATCGAAAATTCAGTTCAGAAGAGATAGCAGAAAGAAGAAGAGAAATAGATATTCTTAAGGTTTCGTATAACATGTCCCGCATGCTTTCTTTTCACTAAGTTTAGATGCATTTATCTAATTTGGTATACCTCTACAAAGGGGGTTGGAAGTTCTAATATTTTTGTACAAGGAATAGATGACAACTCTCCAATAAATAATATTATCCGCGCAACAAAGGTCTCGGATCAGTAACAGTAACAAACTTTTAGTAAATTGTGTGATATTCATGCAATTGTGTAGATAAATATCATACCAGATGTGCTGCCGGTTTGTGGTTTGCAGTCATCGTAAATGTGATGTGTCAAAATGTTAGAAAAAATAATATGCAGTCTGTGTGTGCATTTTTGTTTTCACTGTAGTATTTTTTTATTATTATGAGTGTTGGATTCGTGGAATTTCCTTGTGTTGTTAATTAATGAATAAGAAAGCTACGTTTTTGTTAAGAGAAGTGAGTGGAGGCGGTGCACTAACGACCGTGAATGGACTGGGTTAGTAGGTAGGTAAAGTAAGGTAGCATAGAGCTTTGATATTTGCTAAAATTGCGTTCTACTCTGAATTCTCAGCAGTCAATATATTTTCGTCAATTTTAGCAGATACCAAAAAGTGGTATAGAGAAATTAGGCGAAGTCATTTCTAATAGATTCAAATTTGCGAGCGTGCGGTCCGTAGCCGCCAAAGACCACTGCAAACCTGTGATGGCGATTTTGCACGACCATTTCGAAGTCCCTTCTATAGTGATTTGCTCGGCCTGTTCGAGGCTGTCTATGTGAGTGTCGGGATCGACGTTAAAAGTCCGCCTGGCCGCCACATGAAATGAAAGACACGAATCAATTTAGTGTCGTGTTTGTGATGTGTTCCTTCTGAGCGCCTGACCGGTGTCGCGGGGGACTTGGACGAGCTGATCTGCAAGTAAAGGCATTATCCACGACACATTTCCGAACCTGTGATAGCGATCTTGGCGCTCCATTTCGAGGTGCCATCGAGGACGGATTGCTTCACGGTGCTCATGTGCGCCGCATGTCCCTCGGGTTCGATGCTGAAGACTTGTCTGTTACACATACATTAGTGTCAAAAACAACCTTATCCTGACAACACTGTGGTTTATTATCCAGCATTGTGTCAAAAACGTATGTTTCTTAACAGTTTTGTAAATTTATTAGAATACATTTGATATTTACGTCACAACGTCTGAAATAGTTTAAAAATAATGATTATACGGTAAATAAAATAGAAAAGAACTAAAAGAATACACTTAACAATTCCAGGTGAGTACTACAAAGCTCTCCATGCGAAGTTAAGTATGTACTCGTAGGAATTAGTTTATAAGCTTAAAGAATGCTCAACTGTAAAATAATGTACCTGATCAGTTCAAAGATTTCCGGCTTATCCCGTTCGCGTTGCTTCATTCTTTCCTTCATTGCCGTGATTATCGAGTTGGCCTTATCTTCTGCGCCGTGTTTGGAGGACTTTTCGGCCGCCCCTGCGAAACACACTGCTCAGGCGGTGCAAATACTGTTCGCGGTTCCTGCGGGTAGCGCCGAGCGGCCGCCCCGCCCTGCAGTCAGGCCTGCCACGACCACTCTCAGGACACAACCTAACCAGATTCCAACTCGGAATCGAACTTCGAACCGACATCAACGTTCGTCGGATCTGATAAGGTCAATGAACTAGAGCGGCGCCAGCCGAAGCAAACCTGAGCACGGCGCCTTTCAACGAAATAGTATCTCAAAGCTATTTTTACTTCATGTTATTAGTTTCATCGGCATGACATCACTGTTTGTGCATTATTAATATGGTCATCAATAATCCACAAAACTGGTCCCAAACAAATAGCTTTCAGATAAATATTAATGACAGTAAAATCCACTTGCTTTGTATTTTTAAAATAATTATTATCTGTCGCTAGAAATTTTGATCGAAATTAATAATTGTAAAGAATTTCAAATTGGTCAACAAATATAATAATAAACTTTTCCAAGAGGTACAGAGTTCAAACATCAAACATAAGGCGCTAGAAGAGTGAAAGAAACACAGAGCGCGGAAGTCTATAAACCAAAACACGTAAGAAAGGAAACTAAGACCACATATAATATATCGAAGTGGACAGTTGTTGGATTGCGTGCACACATCGCTAACAAGGCACATTTTATTATTTAGTTTTTAGGGGAACTTGTGTTATCGAAGCTTTTAAGGCGATTTTATTTAACAGAGCGTGTTAGTAGGAAGTGTGGTGTGTAAAGTTAGACACAGACACGTTTAACATCAACATTATTCAAGGGCTATTGATAAGTTTCGGCGCTGGGCGGGGCAACCCGTGATGAACATATGGGGCCGACGTGCCTATCTACGTGACTGAATTTGTCTACATTTCGAAAACATCAACCTTAATACATATTTGCATTACTGATTCTATTACAACAATTACAACTTTGACTAATTTATTCAAAGCACATAGACAAAATAAAATAAATTAGAAAAAAAATATATTTTATTCATCTACAAATTAAGACTTTGCGATTTTAACTGATGATAATTGTCTTAGATGGAGGCGGGCTAACCTGAAAGAGATATGGCAGTTTCTATTAAGACCATACTCCTCATCGGTTTCTACGCGGCTTCGTACCGGAACGCTAAATCGCTTGGTGGCACGGCTTTGCCGGTAGGGTGTTAACCAGCCACGGCTGAAGCCTCCCACCAGACCAGATCAGAGACATTTAGAAATTATAAATTTCCGAATTTCCATGCCGGGATCCGAATCCGAATCCGAAACCTCCCACTTAGATATTTAAAAATAATAATGAAAAATATACCTACGTTATGTCTGTTTTAAAAAATTTAAGCAAAAAATATTTTTTAATTAAAAAAAAATAATAGAAACAAAAGTAAAACCTTGTATTGTTATTGACGATGCTTTCAAAATGTAGACTGTATGACAATGACGTGCAGTCGACCAATATTATTTTGAAAATCGATGCAAACAAAGAATTTAATTTCGCGATACCGACTGCCCGCCTGTATGATTGTGCGAATATGAATCTATTCGAATTACAAAAATCTTGATTTTGAAAATGGTGTTTATAAATTTTATACCGACAGCCATGCACACCGATTAAAGCGAAAAGGACAATTCTGTAAGGGGAGATCATGTTCATGCCTTATTATATGAGGTCACACGTAAACATAATGAAACAGTGAAATTATAAAAACAACGTTGAGATAATAAAAGATATAAAAACATAATAAATGTTACCTGTCATAAAACTATAATATGTTTTGATAAAATTACATGTTTGACTGCTCTACTTTTACTGTAGAATCTTTTACTTGATGCCACTCTACCTAATATTACTAGAAGTAAATTGTACATTATTGGAACGAGGAGCAATGGACAATCATGCAATACTCATGCATATTTCGTACGGCGACAGACTTTTCTGGTATTGAACAAATACATGTTACGATGAATGTCGGATTCGAGCATTACCGTGTATTTAGATTCCGTCTACATTTTATTCTGCTAAGGGCCTGTTTCACCACCTTCTGATAAGTGTCGGATAGCCTAAACATAAGTTTTGTCACCTTCTTACTTTATGTCAAGTGACAAAGATAAAAGTTGCGAATAAGCTAATCGAAACTTATCAGAAGGCGGTGAAACAGGTCTTAAGTTTATTAAATTGTGGGTATAATCTATGCTCTTGGAATAACAAAGATCGTTACATCATAATATAATATTATCATATCATAAAAATTCAATAAATGCGTAATAAGAATAACTTCGCTTGTCCACCTTAAAATATCTAACAAGACATTCAATTCGTGAGCGAAAGAATAAAAAGTAGGGATTTAGAATGACCCATTAAGTGCCATCCAGTCTTAGTAAGAGTCTTACGAATATTCTTTATGATTATCCCCTTCATCTTCAAGCATTTAAATACTTTACTACTACTATATTTACGTATTTAGTACAATCGAAATGTACCTACTTGTATAAACTTAATTTTAAGAAATACCTTAACTACTACTAATTTTCTACCTCATAGAAAAACGCGCCTTTGCTGCTAAAACCAGTGAGTAAAAGTCAATTTGTAGAAAAGTGTTTGAATGAATTGAATTTAGAACGCTGCGAATTAACACTTGTAATTTCATTAGCTCACGAAACGTTCATAAACTCCGATTCTCTAAAATTTTATTTCCTGAGAAATATTTTTATAATATATTATAATATGCTGCATTTTTAACATAAACTTTAATAATTAATTTGTACTTTTACTGCGCTACGCTAGTGACTCAATTATAGTGCCCATCTTCCCCGAGGTTCAAATTCGACTTTCGCAACAATAACGAACTTTGCTCTATTTTTGAACAAACAATATTTACCAACTAGCTTTTGCCCGCGGCTTCGCCCGCGTGAATTTCGATTTTTCACAAATCCTGAGGGAATCGTGGTTTCGGTTTCCGCTCTCTTTTCCAACTTTCAAGGAAGTTTTCTATAGTAATCTACCTATAGCTGTAGATATAGATTTCGGATTTCGCGTTTTTCAAAATCCCGAGGGAACTGTGGACTTTCCAGGACAAAAGTAACCTATGTTTTAAATTAGGGCATAGTCTATCTCCATTCAGCAAATTTCAGCCCAATCGGTTCAGTAGTTGCGACGTTATAGAATAACAAACATCCAAACATCCACACTTTCACATTTATAATATTAGGAGGATAAATAGCTTTTTTTCAGTTAATTTACAATGCTGAGTTGTCCTAAATATGATATTTCCATTGGCAGACTTTTAATTCGTTTGACCAATGTTAATTCTTTTGACCGATATAAATTCTTTTGACCAGTGTAAACGATGCTTTGTGGAGGAATGTAGCGACTGTTAAACTTTTTGCACATTCTTGAAATAAAGACGACTGCCTCCGGCGTCGTTGTGCAACAAAGATCTTCTCTAAGATGTGACCCGCTACGAGTGCATCTTGACACTACTTCAACTTAATAAGGAGAATGGCGCTTTGTCGCTGCCAGAAAAGTACAGAAAAGTACATGGAAAGCGTAAGTTTTAACACACACACACACATGATCAACCCATTACCGGCTCACTACAGAGCACGGGTCTCCTCTCAGAGTGAGAAGGGTTTTGGCCATAGTCTACCACGCTGGCCAAACGGATTGGCAGACTTCACACACCTTTGAGAACGTTATGGAGAACTCTCAGGCATGCAGGTTTCCTCACGATGTTTTCCTTCACCGTTAAAGCAAGTGATATTTAAATACTTAAAACGCACATAACTCCGAAAAGTTAGAGGTGCGTGCCCCGGGATCGAACCCACGACCTCCGATTAGAAGTCGGTTGTCCTAACCACTAAGCTATCACAGCTTTTTTACATAATATCTTTTTAACATAATATCTTTATGATGTAACGATCTTCGTATCGGGGTCGTGACTGTGAATTATACGTATTCTGTTTCAGTCTAAAAAATTTTAAACTTCACATCAACTTCCGTGACAATAATAGATAGGAAACAACTTAAGATAAAGGTATTAATCATTACGATAGATCTTTTCATAATATTCTATGCAAACAGCATAGATTATTTATTTATTATTTAAACTCATTCTATCATGATCACGGTGTATTTGATAATTGGTAATAAGTAAACTGAACAGACATGACTATAGTTGTTTAATTTATAAAGTCCATTCTCGTTTCAAGGAACGATGAATTTAATGTAAAAAAAAATGCAAAGTTATTTTAGACGGGATTCATTAGGAAGTAAAACCAATTACCAAACAATAATGCAACTGTGAATAAACAGACGCAAAACAACACTTACTCTGTAGACAGTCGGCATTGAGCAAGTCTTTGCATTTCTCATGGCACTTCACCCCGCACTCAGTGCACCTAACTCCTTGCCTCGCAATACCCCAAAGCAAGCCCTCGCACTCGTAACAGTACGTGGGAGACGTCGCTGTCCACAACACAAAGTTGTGAGGCGTTGTCGACGAGATCGGGTAGATCAAAGCTTGTAAAGTCTTCTTATAAACGTGCATTTTCTGTAACATACTTTGCGGCTTAGAGTCGGGCTAAAGATCCAGATCTTTAGCCCGACAATCGATCTTAGCAACATCATAATTTGCTGTAATTTTCTTTTTTAAATAAAAAATCGCTTGTGTGATGTAGTCCGAAAACTAAAATTAATTTTAATTGTTAATTTGACATTTAGGGTAAGATCTGTAGAGCATAATCTGAATTTAATCGGAGTCAACTAAACTCAATCCACACAGTTAAAAACGAGACAGATTTATGTCTGGTACATATTTATGTCCTGTTTTAGGGTTATATTGAGTCTGAGTAGAGTCAGAGTACGCTCTATAGATCTAAGTCTTAGATTGGGGTAGAGTAGAGAAGCCAGATAGAAGAGAAGTAGGATTATACACTTACCAATTCCTCATCATTTAAGGTCGCTCGGTGTACAGCTGATGTCAAACCTGCGTTCCTCTTCGTTGCAGCCATTGTCTATTTGAAAATTATAATATATATTAATATTAACAGTGTGTCAACGTTTTTTCATAGTTTCTTCTACAATGCATTAACTTTTTTTCTTTTGTTGTATTATTCTTATCTATTCTATTTAGAGTATTCTAGGAACTCTTTTCTCTAAATTTCAAGTTTTTTTGTAAGATTATACTACTCATGCTTAAAATAAAAGCTGTTCGTTAAGCCTGTTTTCAATTAAGTAGTTTTAGTTTGAACTTTTTTTATTAAATAAATTTAAAATTTTCGTCATAACAACATTTAAATGAATAATTTATTATTTATTAATTTTATTAATAATGCAGAAAAAGCAATAATTAAGTCTTTTTGAACAAAGGAAATGATAGCACAAAAATTATTTTGAGTATCCCTGACGCATCGAAGGGTTACGTATAATTTTATCAGCAACTAAATATTTGAATTTTTTAATCAAATTAATTAAAATAAGCTCGTGCATTCCATACTATGAATATCTTAAGTAGACGTACCTAATATGTATGTAGTTGTAACATGTTTGAAATATAAAATAATTGGTAGCAAAGTAGCTGTATCATGCAAACGTGTAAGGCATACAATTCTGTAGATAAGAGTAGACAAAATTATAGGAATATATTATTTCATAATAAAAGCAGTAGAATGTCAAAGATTTCCATGCATAGAAAAGAAAGTGTTATTGGGAGAGAAATACCTTGAGAACCTGCGGGTCCACGGTTAGGGGTAAAATGCAATGAGATTATTAATTTAGATCAGGAATTTTCAGTTGCAGTTATTTGGTTCCGCTACGCTATTATAAGATTTCAGGTGACCCCTATGTTCATTATACATTGCAGGTAGATTGGTGTTGAGAGGCCGTCTAAAATTAGGTAGGTAAAGTTCACCTACACAAATAGCATTAGAAGGGAGACACACATAAATCACAGGTAAACAGAATACATCAAAGAAGAAAGAAGGTTTTATACAGACTGCTCAAAAGTCTTAAACAAAATCATCGAATTAAAACAATACACGATGAGATCTACGGAATGTATAGCAACTTTCATAAACGAATAAATTTTAAAAAGTTGCATCTTAAGATAAGAAAGATCTCTCCGTAAATTGTTCAACAGTATAATAAGTATAATGTGGAAATTTCCCGTCGAGAAGAAAACATTTATTACCCGCCTAATGTTACTAAGCATCAGGAAGCGTACGTCGATGCGAGCCGTACACATTTACGACCAGTTTCAAATATCTACCTTTCAAAAATCTAAAAACCCCATCAATTTTTATTTTTCTGTGAATATTTCCATAATAATTTAAGATAGTCAATTGAAACAGGCCAGAAAAATAAATAAATCTATTAGCTCCATTTCGAATTAGGTAATCGACACAGAATAAAAATAAAATAAAATTATTGTTACTTACAAGTTCGGATACCAGCGGAATGGATTTTCTTCTAGGCCGTATGTCTGGCATACTGTCAATGTTGCTATAAAATGGATTATCTCCTGGATGCCTAAAGAAGTAAATTTTTCAATTAGTAATATAACGTGACACAAATTAAAGAAAAAAAAAATAAAACCTTTTTCAATATTTATAAGGAATTCATACCCATTTCCTCGGCCGCCTTGCTCGTTGAATCCTCCGGTACCATTCTAAAAATAAATAAAAATAACAATTACTAACAAAAATAAAACAAAAATAAAAGCTAACATTTTATTACTAACAAAAATAACATTAAATACTAGAACAATGTAAAGGTGAAAATTGATATAACTTTCATACAATTTATTAGTATTTGAAATCAATTTTGGCTGTATTACTGTAGCATTAATGAAAATTTAACTCATTATTAATACTTAATGAAGAAGTAGAATATGAAAATTATATCTTTAAACAATAATTTTTCTACTTAATAACGCAAATGGAGAATTAACACACTCACAACTTAGGTATCTAGGTTAACATGTTAACAAATTATTCTTATATTATTAAAATAGGAGATGGTATTGTTGTTCTATATTTTTTGTTTTTATTGGCATTTGATTTAAAGCAATAACTCATGCTAATATGATTAATAGACAATGGACTGAAGCGGGAACTGATACAATGCCCCATAATAAGGATGCTTTCACATTTTTAAGCGCCTCGTAATAACTGCAAATGCTAGATTAATGATTTTTTGTCCTGTACGTATTTAACAGACAGGTAATATCTAATTTTTCTATAATATTAACAATGACAGTACTTATAAGTGCTTTCTAAATTTTTATCGTGTGTCGAAAGCTATATACGAGTTACCACCGAATTGCCTAGGAAATTTTACTAGACTACAATCACTTTGGATATAATTCAGTATTTAATATGTGTAATGATTATATGCGTTTTATGTTGAGATCATTCAAAAAGCATTACATATTTTAGCGAGTATAATTTTATTTTCAATTTTTATTTTCCATCATCAGTATTATTCTATACGCATATAATTATAAATTATTTCGAAATATACACACTAAAAGCATTTTTATTATCGTTTGAGTAGATATTTTATTTTATGCTTTTAATTTTCCAAATAGTTCACACTACGTAATACATGTAACTATTGGTAAATAATAATTATCGTCAATTTAAATCATAGTGACATGATAGACGATCTCTTCTTCTATGAATAAAACAAATAGTTTCTCTTCATGATATGATGTGATATGACGGCGAATGATTTTGTACCTTATCTTTTCCAGGCTATTTAATGAAATAGCGTTTAATGGTGATGTATTACATTTAGTGATTATGATTAAATATACTATGTAAATTAGCGCTTGGCACTAATTTTAATTTTTACTAAGCCATTAATAACTTACGAATACTAATTATTTATTTTTCATTAAAGAGTATATATTTAAGTAAAGTATACAATTACTTTAAGCAATGTATATTAAATATGAGAATCCAGTTCCGAATATTTCTTAAAGATTTTTGTAAAATTTTCAAATGTTCATTCGTGTAAAATCTTAGAAAGTCTTTAGTATCAATTACTGAAGTAAAACCTAATTATTGCCTCAAATGTAATCAGTGTTAGTAGTATAGGTGAATGTATATAGTATTATAGTTATTCAGGTAAAGTATTTTTACATTAATGTAGACACCCCTATAAAAAGTTTATAAAACTTTAGGCATTCAAATGTCGTAAATTCGTACTGCAATAATGTTTCATCGTCAGGAACATTGAGTTGGAAGTGGAACAGTTAAT
This sequence comes from Melanargia galathea, assembly GCA_920104075.1. NCBI lineage: Eukaryota > Metazoa > Arthropoda > Insecta > Lepidoptera > Nymphalidae > Melanargia > Melanargia galathea. Next base: position 13,756,826 of record OV049874.1, on the reverse strand, counting down.
TCGTAGTGGTATTCTCAAAATGATAAGTTTTTATTCCACAATTTACTATAAAATTCGGTGTTTTTAATAATACTAGTGATCGAGTTAATAAACAAATTCACAACCATTAACCTGTGATTCTCTTGTTGACAAAGAATAATTTCTTACATCATCAGGTGTTGGTAAATTGTACATATTGTATTATATAGATCAAAGCATTTGGTAGATTAATTATTTTTAAATTATTTTCATATCATAATAAAGCCTAACATTGCTACTAACTTTTTATATAGATAATAGTAACTATTTAAAACTTATCAACATATTCAGAAACAGTTAGGTTTCTGTTATAGCACTAGGCAACTACTTAGATCATAATAATATTATACATATAAGTACATAGTTTTTCAAAACATTACTTTAAACTAGTGCTTAGCTTTTAACTCTAATTTCGTGAAATTTTTGCATTAGGTAACTTACACCAGCGCTTACTTTGTCCTTTTCTGTAGACGGAGTTGTCTCAGCTGGAGTGTCCGTTGTTTTTTCCTCAGCTTTTCGATCCTTCAGGGCTTTAAGTAGTTTCCATTTACTTCCAACCGGAGCATCTTGTTGTTGCGTTGGTTCAGTTGGAGCAGAGACTCGTTGGGATTGCGGGGTATCATAATCGTCTTCAAACTCGTCTCCACTTTGCACTGGACTATCGGGCCCCGACGTCTCACCTGAGCCCGAATCAACATATGATTTGTCATCATCAGACTCTCCGTCTGGACCCATATCATCAGATTTATCATCAATAACAGGAAAAGTTGTTACCTCCTTCCACTTTTCTTCTGAAGGTGCCTCATCACATTTTACCTTTATAGACGCTGTTTTAAGTTTTAATTCGCGTAACACAAAAGACATTTTTTCTTTTAATTCTTCCTTAGACTCAGCTATAACCTCTTCTTCATATTCAGGCTCTTCTGCTAAAATTTTTTCTCTTTCTGCATCTAATTGTGATTGATGTTCCATTTCTTCCAACTTTCTTAACTCATAACAGTACCATTCATCTTCCGAATCAATGCTATCTTCTGTACTTTGACGTCTAGATGATACTCTCGATCCACTTCTCCAAGAGTGTGTACTTTTGCTATCATCGTCTTCATGTTTATTTGGAATTTCTAAACTTTGTTGATGTCTTGGCTGAAATTTATTTGGTATACCTCGAACACTTTGAATTGATGGACTGCGTTCCGAGAATGGAATAGATTCATCTGGAGCTGAACTACTGACTATTTCTGGTGGACTTGTTTTCGTTGATCTTTTGCTCTTCTGTTTTTGTTCGTCAATATCTTCTTCCGGAATATTAGATTCAATTTTTGGAGGAGAAGTATCAGATATTTGATCGTCAGATACAGATGAAGATTTGCGTAATCGATATTTACCTAATGCCCTAGAAACTGCAAATTCTTGTGAACTACCATTGTATGATTTGCTACTATCAGTAATTCCTTCATCTCCAGATGCTGATGCTTTTTTAACATCTCCTACAGTAGCAAATAGTGAAGAAGGAGAACGGTTTTCATCTTTGAAATCATCTTCAAAGGGATCTATATTAGATATATCAGTATCAATATCGAGCTTTTCTAATTCAGTGATAGTATCATTTTTCATTTGACTTACACGAGCAAAATGGAAATCTATATCATCACTTTTATCTCTTGGTAAAGCATTACTTTGAAATTTTTCATTTTCTTCAATTATACATTCACTGTCGTCATCTTGAAATTCTATACCTTGATGTTGTAATTCTTGAATCATTTGCTGTTGCTCAATTATTTCTTGGTTATTCACTTTTCTTTGTTTAGATTTAGTAGGTACTTTTGCAAATACATTACCTTCATGTGTAGAATCGGAAAAGACACTATCACTATCCTCAGATTGAGCACTAGATCGTCCACCAGACCATTCTGTTTCAGATGTTTCAGGATCTGATAATGATTGATGACTAGCTTGTTGTTTTCTTCTTGCTTTTTGTAGTAGTCCTGACATAGATGCAACCAAATGATACTTTTTTTTTCGTCTCTGAGCAGATAATAGTCTTTCTTTTAAAGACTTTTCCTGTTGCGTTTGATCCTGTACTGTATCTACACCAGATGGTAAAGAATGTGATCTATGTTTTTTTGGTAAATGTAAGTCTGGAAGCCAATGACTCATAGATGACATTGCAGATTTTAGCGATGAAGTTCTTTTCGGTTTTTTTGTTTGTTTATCTTGTGTTTTTCCTTTTAAATTCGAAGATATTGATAAATAACCCGATTCTGAAACCAGAACACCCGTAGAATCAACATACTGTTCTTTTCGTAGTAAAGGTTGATCCATTTCTTTGTCGTATTCTTGAACATCATCTGGTATGTTACCATTTCTTTGATCATATTGTTGTTGTTTAAAATATTCTTGTTGTAATTGATTTTGAAACTGCTTTCTCTCTGATATATTAAGAGAGTGTGATTTTAAGCTGGATGTCTCTACTGAGCTAGTAGGTGACCTATTACCTCGCCAGGATATTTGATCTTCTAAAGATGTTCGCTTTGGTGAATCGTATCTACTAGACGTTGGGTAATAGGAGAGTGCATCAGTTAAATTTCCTGATGGATACCCAGATCTATGATTGTTTGCCTTATATCCACTTTGATGAAAGTGAACATCATTTGATCCTAAAGTATTTGCCCTTGTCAGAGGTTTTTTAGTTGAATTAGCTGCTGAAATGACAACAGTTTGTGCATGATAATTGGGTTCTGGTGGATAAGAATCAATTGATTGTTTAGGAACCGGCTCCATAATTTCATTTCTATCTAATAAATCGGAAAAACGTCTATCTTCAGAAAACATTCCCCTCGGCGTACTATAAACAGTGGTAAAAATTGGTTGTCTATTGCCTGCCACAGAGTAAATAGAAGGTGCTTCATTTTGATAATAATAATCCATATTGCTAATAGTACTTTGACTAGATATTGAATATGAAATATCGCTTTTTAAAAAACTAGAATCCATTGTTTCTTGTAACCTATTTATATCCATAGACGTATCCTTAAAGCTGTCACTTTTTCTCAAATTGTAATCCTTTTTTACATCTTTTCCTTCAAATGGATATGAATCTACTAATGTTTCTAAATATGGTTTGGAGTCTGTTTCATATGCCTCTCTTTGAACTGATTGTGGAGAAGGAATTCTTACTCTATGGCCATCATGCACTGAATGAACTACTCTTCCTGTTTTAGGTGAACCTGGACTTTTTTCTAAACTTGACCAACCACTCATTGAGGATAGACCTGAATCCGATTTTGCTGCTACAATGTTAATACTGTCTCTTTTCAAATGTTTTGGTGACGTTTTTGGAGACTTTGGTGATCGCGGACTTAAACGCATACTCTCAGATGGGATATTGGAACCTGTTGATAGCATTGATTGGTGAGCAGATAATAATTCAGTATTATTTTCAATTGATGAAAAATGTGGAGTACCGTTCGGAGGTGCAGGAGGAGGAGGACTAGGAGATTTTCTCAATCTATTTTCTTCAAAACTCATTTCAAGTATATTATCTGAAGGTTCATCATATATTTCATGAACAGATAACGGCGAATGTTGTTCTGTATCGCTTTTATATATGTCACTCAATGTTTGTGTTTTACTTTTTGTTGAATAATAATTTGGTTTTGTTATTTCTGTAACTTGATAAGGTGAGGAATATTCAAATCGGTCTCTTGACAAAGCACTGGGTGATTTAGACGATTTTGCTGCTATTTCAGCATTAGCTACAGCTGAACTATATGCTAATCGACCTGTTACCGTTGTATAAGGTTCTGTTGTTGTTCTTTCATGTACAAATTTACGCCGAGGAGATAGAGATGGTGGTAAATAATCTAATGCTCTATCGTGGACTGTATGCTCAGTAAGTGATGATCTAGATGGAGACTTATCTCTTACAGTATTATCTTTTGGTATTGTTAAAATGAAATCTTCAAAACTTTTCATCATATCATTGATACCCCAGGCTTCACCACCTGTGTACACATTTTTAAGTTGTTCATTTATTATATTTCCATCTTCAACCAATGTTTTGGCTTCTATATCTCTATCTCTCTCACGAACTGCTGTAGCTTTTGGATCTGGACTAAGGAGTCTTGTTTTCAAGTCTTTTAACTCTCTCGAATCTTTATGTAATTGGGTTGTCAGCCTATCTAATTCATGTAATTTATCTACTGTAATTTGATCTATTGTACTTAAGGTAGATAGATGAACTATGTCTCTTTCACTTATACCTGGCCCACCTTGTAATCCACAGTAGTTTTTATAATCACTCGCACTATAAATTTGCCTTGATGTAGTAGGAATAATTTCTACTTCAGTTTCTTCTGGTGCTTCCCATATCATATCCAATTGTGATGTTGGTCTAGAACTTTCATCACATACCAAATCGTCTCTGTAAGCCTGATTTAAACTTCTATAAAATGCTTCATTTGACTCCATGGCTTCTTCTTGGGGATCTAATAAAACTCCACTTCTGCCAATATCTAAGCCTTCTTCTATTCCATCTTCAACTGTGCCATTACCTAATATTTCTCTTATTACTTCCAGTCTTGACATAGGATCTCTAGATGTAACTGTGCGACACGCATAAAAATCAAGAAGGGTAGATATTACACCCTGCTGATCTGCAAGCAATGACTCTAGTCTTTCCAATCGATCCCACATTCTTACGTATTCTTGGCTCAGAAGATCAAGAGCTCGCCACGCATATTTTAATTCAGTTTCTAGGATGTTAAGACGTGTACCGAGGCGTTCCATATAGTCGCTTATGATGTAGTCACCGGAGTAAGGGGGAAGATCGGGAGGTAAAGTGAGGGAGCCGATATCGTCCATATCGACCTCGGCACCCCCACTCCCTCCGCCCTCGTTTTCCTCCATCGCGTCGTTTGCACCTGCTCCTGCATTGTCGTGAATTTCGTGCATCATCTTCGGTTGGAACAGTGGGTTGAACATAACATCTCTCACTATAACTCATCCCATATCGTTTTAATTTTAACACTTTTCGCACAAAAAAGTTTCGCGCCACAGTTGGTTCTTTTTAATGTCATTTTATCACTTACGACTTAACACATACTGTTTATTTTTGTTAGTTCACCTTTATGATTATCAATAAAAACTTTTAAACACTTTATGTATACTTTGTACTTAGACGGAATTAAATTAGGTATTTATTTTCATCAAAAATATACTTTTAAATATTGAAAATTGTAAATCACTTTCCTGAAAAACGGATACAAATGGTATAAGTTGAATGGAATGATGACAGATCGAACTGATCCGCTCATAATTATAATTATTATGAACACATCAGTAAAGGGAGGGGAAGTAAACCTCAAAAAACAAGTAAACTGTTTCCTTAAACTCTGTTGTCAAGCAGCTATATAACACTACAGATTTAGTAAATAATTTTTTAACTTGAAATATATTATTTATATTATTATAGTATTTTATAGTTTACGTGTTTTATGGAGGCAGCTAAGCGGTTCGTATTTGATTCCACATGAGCGAGTAATTCCCAGAGGTGGAAGGTTTCACCTAGTTCAGGAAATGGAAGGGATATAGAAGGTGAAACCAGGTTCAACCACCGCTTCGCTGAAATAAATCGATATTAGGAGAAAACACATTAGTAATATTTTCATACATTAGTGGTAAACAAACTATGGAAATTTGCTGCAATCAATATACCTGCTATTTTCGCTTTGTTTGTTTTAATTTTAAACTAAAATTGTCTAATTTTTCGGGTATCTTTGAAAATTTTAAATGTATTTTAATGAATTTAAATAAATTGACCAAATAATTACAAAACCGCTTCCAAAATTTAATGTTGAGTCACATAACAAACCTAATCTATATTTTAGGGTATTGTATGTTGTATATATATCTACATGATATTGTACGAATTCCTTATTAGGTAAGGTATACATTTTTCACAAAATCCTATATGTTATTTATGTTATAACGACCGGAATCTATAGGTTGAGTGTCTATAAACAGTGACATCTTATCGTGAACACTAAATATTTTGATTATAGCATAATATTATGACCACCCCGTATCGAATCGATTTTCTATAAACTTGACTTTAGTTCCTAATGACAGACTCTTGAGACGTTGCTCCCATTTCTGAATGGCAGCATAATTGAAATGAGAATTCGCTGTACTTTGATTTTAGAGGGTAGTAAAGTCAAGGAACTCTCTGGTACAGCAGTGTGTGCCTTGGATTTATAAGGTTGAGGTTCCACGTTTAATTCCCGGTTGGATCATTTTTTAAATTGGCTCTGATCTGGTGGGATGTTTCAGATGCAGGTTACTTCCAAGCAATTTAGCGTTCCAGTACGACGTCGAATAAGAGATATGGCTTTAATGAATAGATACGCTCATCAAGGAGAGTGCATTCCATATTAAACCGCATCGTATCGATCATTATTGATGAGATCAATTATATAGAGAAGTAATAGAAATTTTAAGAATGTTATTACTTAATTCATTGATGTTAATTACTCTAGCGGCACGCTATGATGGCCGGTTTGACGTTTGTCCGCTCATGAAGTTCCGTATTAATTGATAACGACTTTGAAGGAAATAATTGTATTACTTTATTGACGATAGTGATGTGCAGAGATTCATAAATTTTATCGAATGTAGTTTCTCATGAAGTTCCGTATTAATTGATAACGACTTTGAAGGAAATAATTGTATTACTTTATTGACGATAGTGATGTGCAGAGATTCATAAATTTTATCGAATGTAGTTTTAGGTTTAGGACTCAAAATTTATTTATTAAATTGATTTCTTAAATGTATACAAGTGTAGAAAAATCAGTTTGCACCATTTAAGGGGTGAATGTACTTGTGAATATGAACAATTTTCACTATGTGGACAAACCTCTGAAATCGCAAAAAAATATCAATACATTTTTAAAAATGGAATCTAATACGATCGTCACATAGGATCGCTGGCTAGCACAACTACTACCTCCGGCAAACTCGCGTCAATGCTCAATGCAAAACAAAGCAGTTTCGAATTGACGTTGCTTCGAAAAGTATAAACTGTCAGTGCAATGCGATTGTGATATAGTTTTGACCTGGCTTTGGATTTCAAATATTGATACTGCATTACTGTTGACCCTTGCTCGTTAATTTGGACTCTGTTCAAGCCCTTTGTTGTGGATTTCGTCGATATGACCGAACGTACGCAGAGAACTGTTCTAAATAGTCAGACACGTGAGTTCGTAATACGCCTTCGTAACTATTTCGATCGTGAAGCTCAAAATGGAGGGCCAATTTTACCTATAACGTCAGTGGTTGAACGCGTAGCTGATGCGCTTAATATTGGACAACGAACTGTTAGACGGATAACTAAAAAAAAATATGGCGAGACTGGCACAGAAGAAAATAAACTTCACACACCAAAAAAGAGAAAACGAGCAAAACCAGTCGTAGGCATCGATAGCTTTGATGCCGATGCTATCCGAAGACATGTTTACGGCTACTATTTACAGAAGGAGTATCCAACAAGAAAAAAGTTGGTGCATTCACTGAAGGAAGCTGGATTATTCTTCGGTGGGGAAAGTTCTTTAACGAAGATTTTGAAGACCATTGGATTTCGATACAAAAAATGTAACAAACGCAAAATATTGATGGAAAGATTTGATATAGCGATGGCAAGGTATACTTTTTTACGGCAAGTGAAAGAAATCAAAAATTGGCAAAATGTTGTGTTCTTGGATGAAACATGGCTTAATGCTAACCATACTGTAGGCCGTTCTTGGAACGATGACACAGCAGCATCTACTTCCAAAGTTCCTGTAGGAAAAGGATCGCGACTTATAATTTGTCACGCCGGAACCATCAACGGGTTTGTCGAAGGTTCTCTCATGGCTTTTGCGTCAAAAACCACTGGAGACTATCATGAAGACATGAATGGAGAAAAGTTTACTGAATGGTTTACCTCAATGTTGTGTAGCCTCCCTGAACCATCTATTATAATTATGGACAACGCCCCATACCACTCGATGCAAATTGACAAGCCACCTGCCCAATCCCAAAAGAAAGCTGATATCGTCGCATGGCTTCGTAAAAATGGCGTAGATGCAAACATGAATATGTTAAAAGCGGAATTAGTACGTCTTTTAAAAGAAAACAAACCAACCAAGATCCGATACGTCATTGACGAAATAGCATTAGAACATGGGCACAGAGTTATACGGTTACCGCCTTACCATTGTGAGTATAATGCGATTGAGTTGGTGTGGGCTCAAATTAAGGGATATGCTGCAAGACACAATACAGAACCCCCATTTACCACAAAAAAAATGCTAAAATTATTAGAAGAAGCTTGTGAACATGTGACTAAAGGAGACTGGGAAAAGGTTGTGAATAGAACTGTTAAATTAATAAGGGAAGATTATGAAAGAGATGTGAAAATAGATAATATTATAGAAAACGAACATATAATTATTAATGTATGTGATGATAGCAGTGACGACAGTGAAAATAGTAGTATGGACGAATCTGATTAATTATGGCCTTTTGTGGCACCTTTTTTGGTATCTTTTGTATTCATATGTTTCTTGTGTGCATATAAAGTATGTATATTCATTTTCGTTCAAATATTCAGTTCGTTCAAATAAATTAAATCCCAAACAAAAACATTTCATGTGAATAATAAGGGCAAGTTCCTATCAAAAAGTTTCGGCCATTAAAAGTACTGATATCAAAAATTATGGCCAAGTTCTTTACTAGGCTCGATAAATGGAACCATACAGTATTAGAAGGTGTATATTCGACCACCTTCAAGCTGTCATCGCATTCCTAGGGATCCTGTTAAAATATATTTAAATAATTAATTTATGTCTAAAGAATAACACCGCAATTTTTGAAGCTCATTTGGGATTGCCAATTGTTTTCTTGTTTTCAGCTTGACATCATTTTTTTACTTCAATTTAAAAAATGTTGCCAAGTACTCTTACCAAATTTCAACATTCCACATACACGGGAAGTGCGTCATAATTTTGATCAGTCAGTGAGTAGGTCTTGTTTTATGCGATTTTCAAACCTCTGTATCTCAGAAACGGTTCAACTTAAAAACTTGAAACTTTCAATTTATCATCAAATCCACAAGCTTAACTTATATTTCAAATTTCGTAAGATTACTATCACGCGAACCAGAGTTATGAGGGGGGTCAAAACAGCTCGAAATGGTTCGTGTAAATAAACACACTGGCATGCATTACGGCCCGAACTTGCCCTAACGCGCGCCGCGCGTTTCGATAAACATATACATTTTTGTTTTATTAAACCTATTTAATCAGGTACAAAAACAAAACTTAATTGTTTTTTGTTCGAGAATAAATTGACATTCCACATCACTATTGTAATGTGTCAAACCGGCCATCATAGCGTGCCGCTAATATAAATGTAATTCAATATACCTATTTGATTTATTCATATGTATAAAATAATTTCTATTATTTCTTGTATTATTTGAATGAATACAGATGCTTACACATTGCAAATTTAGTTGCGACCTGATACTCAACGATTAATATACTTTCAGTGAGATTGTTAATTTGAATCAAAGGTTGCAATTGTGCCCTAATCGAAAAAATGTCACCACTAGGCTTAGCTGAGAGTAATTAATTAATGAGTTTAAAATAGTTTATAGAGGACATGTCAAACTAATCTCTGGTTCGATAATAATTGAGGTAGTGTTATTACAGCTGAAGTGGTGTTAAGTCCGAAGTGGTACAAGTCACGGCAAATAAGTCTAGCATTGACCTTCAATGCGCAGAAGTCAAAAATGTGGTATCTCGGGGTGTGAGGGGATCGCGGGGAGGGCGTGAGGATCATTCGTAAGCACTGATTAGCTCTCGCGGATCCCTCGTAAGCGCTGATTGGCTCTCCAATCGTATTGTGTCCCGCTCACCCGTAAACGCTGCGCGCACTTGAAGGTCACCGCTCGACTTACGTACCGGGGGTTATATTTGAATCGCGTCGCGTTGATCCCGCTTTGCCTTCTACGCAGTTGTGAAAATGGGATTAATTTGAAGTATGATTACAATTTGTAACTATTGTCCAGGGAACTTCATCTGTATTGCAAAACTACCATTACATTGCAGTAACCCACCAGTGTCCCTACCAGTCACTTAGACTCCTAAACAAATAAATATCATAGTACGGGATCCGTAATGAACAAAAATGTACATATACATATTATTATTCAAACGTATGAACGTAATATAAGAAAGTAAACAATTCAAAGTTGGGTCTGGAGAAAAAATCTCACATTTTTATCGAAGGTGATAATAGCAGTTTCATTGATAAGGAAAAATCCTCCCGGATACGTCAATCTCTTCATTTAAAGGTCTTTTACGACCGTTGCGTGGAGATCTCTAAGTAATTGTCTTTCATCTCACGGCACCAAACTAAATTAGTGGCAACGAACCGAGGGGGTATAAAGTACGCTAGAATAGCAATCTCCGATTGAAACGATTGGAGACTGGCCAGAATCGACTGAAACTTTTATTCAACACTAATTGGATTTGTAGATTTCCATGAGAAATGCACAACGCAGGTTTTATTAGTCTTGGTACCTGTAAGATACGTGAATCAAACTCAGCGGTCGGTTGCTAACTGACTTTATTCATCTACCTACACTATAAAGGCTGGACACCGTAATAATACACTACACATCTCTTTCCTATAAAAGCATTGTGTATAATCTCTAAACTTAACTAATTAAATCTTATTTTAAATCTGTCTACCCTTTTCCCTCCACCAATTTAACAACCACAAAAGATGAGTAACTTACAGTAGGTATAACTTAACTCCTTAGTATCTATTATTATTTTTTTTGTTTTAAAGTAAAAAAATAATATATAAAATGTTCAGTAAAAAAAAAATACTTAAAACGAATTTCTTAATTCGCTCCATGAATGAACTGCCTCAATTGAAGTTTTTGAATGTATTAATAAAAGAAAACTAAGTACTAATAAGGACTATTGATGTTGCCTAATTCTCACTCCTTTTTAGCTCGCATCCGGCAAGCTCTCATGGGTCTTTCCCTCGGCACCACGGGTGATTCTACTGTCAGTTCGGGTATTGGTGAGGAGGAGGTAAGGGACAGCGGTTGCTGCGCTAGTGGCGATGACGTCAAAGTTGGCTCCCCGAACTCCCGAGAATCCGACTGATTAGAGGTCTCCGCGTCCTTATATTCTGAATAGGAGTTTTCGTGCATCCGATCCCGCTTCCGAGGTCGTTTGTCCACATAGTCCTCATTAACACTCACATTCGCGGATGACTGCGGTTCTGTTTCGAGATTCCATGAGAAACGGCTTTTCCGTAGTGGTATTATTTGATCGGTGTGTCTGCGACAAACGTTTCCCTTATGCAATAAAATTTTGTACGAAACCGGTCCCGTTTTTTCTATAACATCGCCTTCAACCCACTTACTGTCCTTTGTTGAATAACCTCGTGTTAATATTTTCTCACCGACCCCGAATGTTCTAACGACTCCTCCTGCTCTTCCTACTTGCTTGCTCTGCGTTTCTTGGACTATATCGGCCGTACTCGGCCGCATCGCATCTAACTTGTTCCGCAGCCGCCGGCCCAGTAACGCCACTGCGGGTTCCACTCCTGTCGTTGCGTGTGGACAGTTCCTGTACTGTAACAAAAATCGATTTAAGCTGGCGTGTATATCTACGCCCTCTAAAACGGCCTTTTTAATAGTTTTCTTTACCGTTTTAACCGAATTCTCTGCGGCTCCGTTCCCTTGCGGCCGATATGGTGAAGATCTAATATGTCTGATTACATTCTTGTTGCAAAATTCCCTAAATTCCGCGCTTTGAAAAGGAGGTCCTCCGTCCGTCACGAGCTGTTCAATAAGACCGAATCTGGCAAAAAGGCTACGAAAGAACTTGATCGTATCATAAGCGGAGGTACTACGTATCTGTTCCACTTCTAACCACTTGCTGTAAGCGTCGACTGCAACAATATAATATTTGCCGTGTATTTGGGCAAAATCTGCATGAAGTCGCTTCCAAGGTCCTGTTGGAAATTCCCATGGATGTAACGTGGTTTTGGGGGGCGCGTCCCTTACACTTCGACATGCTTCACAATTGTGTCCGAGGGTCTCGATGTCCTTATCGATGGCTGGCCAGTATACATAATTTCTGGCAATTGACTTCATTTTTACTATTCCTAAATGCCCTGTATGCATTTCTAGTAAAACCCGTTCCTGTAAACTTTGTGGAATGATCAATCTATATTTGTACAAAATACACCCATGATCTATGTAAAGCTCCGCACGCCTCACATAAAATGCCTGTTCATCTTCCTTACATTTTCCTGGCCATCCGAACATAATATATCCATAAATCCGACTCAACAAGGTATCTTTTTTTGTTTCGGATGCGATGTCTTTGTAACTCACCGGTAACGTTTCATCCACATATAATAAATAATGTTTCTCCTCACCATTTTGTTCGTCGTGTCCCTGGCCCTCTAATGGTAAGCGGGACAATGCATCCGCATTGCCGTTGCATTGTGATTTGACGTATTGTATGTCAAAGTCATATGCAGCCAATTTCGCCGCCCAGCGTTGTAGACGACTTGCTGCCGTTTGTGGAATGCCCCCTTTTGGCCCAAAAATATACACCAGAGGTTTATGGTCTGTTTTTAAAATAAATTTCCGACCCAAGAGATATTGATGATGTTTTTGGACCCCATACATTATGCTCAACGCCTCTTTATCCAGCTGGCTGTAATTTTTTTCTGAATTACCTAGCGTTCTGGAAGCACAACTGATCGGTCGTTCGGTTCCATCAGGAAACGCATGTGCAAGCACTGCCCCTATCCCGTAGGAACTGCTGTCAACCGATAAAATTAATGGCAATTCTGGGTCATAATGACATAAAACTCTGTCACTGGTTAAGATATTTTTTATTTTTGTAAATGCGTTTTCGCAATTATTATCCCAGTTCCAAACTTGATTTTTTTTTAAGAGAGCATATAACGTATGGAGCAAAGAGCTTAAATTAGGGACAAACTTCCCATAGTAATTAATTAGACCTAAGAAAGCTTTCAGTTGAGTCACGTTCACCGGTTTTGGAGCTTTTACAATCGCCTCCAGTTTTGACATGTCCGGATGCAACCCATCCTTATCGATAATAAACCCTAGGTAAGACACGCTTTTTTGTAAGAATTTACATTTACTTATTTTCACAGTCAGGCCCATTTTCGCTAATCTTTCGATTACAGCTCTCAGATTATTGATGTGTGTTTCTCGATCTTTACCCGTTACGCATATATCATCTAAGAAAACAACGGTATTCGGCAAGCCTCTAAGCGTTTCTTCCATAATTTTTTGAAACTTTTGCGGTACGCAGCTTAACCCATAGGGTGTTCGCCTGAAAGCAAAAGTGCCTATGTGTGTCGAAATCGCCGTACACGCTTGCGAGTCTCGGTGGAGAGGTACTTGCATATACGCTGTCGTTAAATCAATTTTTGAATATTCCTCTCCCCCGCTTAAGGCCGCAATTAGCTCTTCGATGCGCGGAAGTGGGTAATGATCCATTTTTAACATCGGATTAATAGTGGACTTATAATCCCCGCATAGCCTAATCTCCCCCGACGCCTTAATAACTGGAACTATCGGTGTTCCGTAGTCGGAGTGTTCCACCGGATAAATCGACCCTTCGTTCTGTAACCGTTTAATTTCCCGCTCCACCGCGGCTCGCAACGCCAATGGTACCGGGCGCGCGCGCACGAAAACCGGTTTGTTATCTGTGAGCTGTAAACGAATCTCCTTTTTACATTCGCCTAGCTTATCCGTAAACACTGAAGGGTATTCTATTTTTAACTCGTCAATGAACCGATCGCGGTAGTCGTTATCCTCCGCCTGTGATATGTTATTAATACATAGTTCGTTTATATTAAATTTTTGGATCCAACTTCTACCTAACAATGGTCGGCTACCGTTTTTAATTATGTATAATTGTAAATTTTCTTCGTAATGGTTATCAATAGTCGCGTTTACTAAAATAAACCCGATCGGTTCAATTCGTGAGCCTGAGTATGAACACAATTTAATATTATTTTTATGTATAGGGTAATTCGAAAACATCATTTTGTAACATTTTTCGCTAATAGCTGAAATCTTACTTCCCGTGTCTAATTCACATCTAAGCTGCTTACTGCCTATTTTAACATGCACGAAATATGGCTTGTCACCGCTCGAAACCGCACGTATATTATACATTTCACTTTCCGAATCATCACTCATAAAATTATGCCTCTTTTCGGTCGTTTTAATGGCCGATTTACACATGACTTTCAAATGGCCTCTGGCCTGGCACCGGTCACAGTTATAATTTTTATAACGACACTTATCTGCCCGATGCTGCCGCTGCCCGCACCGCCAGCAAGCCGGCGCGGCCCTGCCCCGGCTCGCGGCGGTGCCGCGCAGCGCGTGCAGGCCCTCGCCCGCCGCGGCGCCGCCGCCGCCAGCGCCGCTCGAGCCGGCCGCGCCCGCCGCCGTGCCGGACGCGCCGCTCGCCGTGCCTGCGCTGACCTCTTCTTTGATGCCGAATTCACCAGCAAATGCCCCGCTCATACTATTGCGGCCGCTCACTTTGTCTACGTGATTTTCAGCATTTTCTAAACTGAGAGCTAGCTCGACCGCTTTCGTGTAATTTAGTTTGGTCTCGACCAACAATCTCGCTTTGATGTCCGTGTTACGTAACCCCGTGAGCAGTTGTTCGCAGAGATTCTCCTCGAGATTTTGACCAAAGTTGCACTCTGTTGCTAAATGTTTCAACTGTTGTAAGAACTCGAGTATCGATTCTCCTGGCTTTTGTTTACGTTGACGAAATAATTCACGTTCCACATATATCGATCGCTTAGGTTCTAAATGATTTTTAACAATTTGGACTAATTCTTCAAAAGTTTTAGCCTCCGGCGTATCTGGTGCACATAAATCGCACATTAAATTATACGTGCGTTCGCCCACTAACGTCACCAACGTGGCAACTTTATGCGTAACTTTGATTTCATTAAGAAAAATAAACTGTTCCACTCGGCGCACGTACAGTGACCACTTTCCACTATATAAATCAAATGGTTCTATTTTTCCGAAAGGCATTTTAAATTTTATGAACGTATCACACGCGTAAAACACATTAAAAAAAATCCCGAATCGTCGCCAGTGTAAGATACGTGAATCAAACTCAGCGGTCGGTTGCTAACTGACTTTATTCATCTACCTACACTATAAAGGCTGGACACCGTAATAATACACTACAGTACCTTTATAAAACGACTTTACTAGAAAAGTAAAAAGACTTGCCTAAATAAATAACTGCAGACAGCATACGAACAAGGTACAAGAATTATAAATTTCAATTTCATACTAATTGTTGTCCAATAAGGAGTTCCATCATCCATCTTTTGACCAAACAAAAAAACTATTTTAGAACATAATCTTTACAAAATCAAATTAAAAAAATCATTCAAATTGCTCCAATCAATAAAATGTTATGCATGGACATTGACGGAGCAAAGCTACAGGTCGAATTGAAAACTATTTTCTTTTTGAAACAGGATAAAAATAACAGACATGCAATAGTAAACTTTAGTACCTATTGGTAGAGTACATAATGGATAACGTTGCTGTCCACTCGCGCTATTTATACGAGCCGCGATGCAAAACTGTCGCTTTCAAAGCCAATTTTAAATGTAAGGAAGGTTCACGCTGCTTTACATAAAGTACCGTCTGGAGTTTTTTATTTAGTTCATAAGCAGCACCGGCTATTTATATATATAAAAATATCTATGTAAATTTATATAACACTAGCGGTCCGCCCCGGCTTCGCCCGTGGTACATAATATATAGCCTATAGCACTCAGGGATCACGTACATATCCACCGGTGAAAGAATTTTTGAAATCGGTCCAGTAGTTCCTGAGATTAGCGCGTTCAAACAAACAAACTCTTCCGCTTTATTATATTAGTATAGATATATAATATCTATGTAAATTTTTGGTTTACTTTATGAGGATCGCAACTGACAGCAAGAGGAGGCGCAAGAGGAGGAAAGATACACGTAAATAATATTAGCAATGATGAACGTGACTAATATTCCCCTTTCCCCACCATATAAGCGAAAGCTGGTGTTAGGAGTGGGTACAACAATGGTCTAGTGGATGAGGTTTGACCGTCGACCTTTCGGTTTTCAATCCACGCCCGATGACCTTACGCCATTGAGGTTCAAAATTTTTGATTTGCGCCGCGCCGCGCGAACATGCTCATGACTAAGAGCCCCGGATGGGTTCGAAACTAGTCGGGCATACTCCGACAAAAATACAATTAAAGCCGGTGTTTCAATTCCTTAAAAAAGAGGCTCAAAATCTTTATCAGCATAATATCTTCCATACGCCCGATAAGGCCGAATCGTTAACGTGACACGCATGTGAACATGCGTGTCACGTTATTTTACTGAAGTAAAATAGGCATATGTCGCATTCGTTTCTTGCGGTTTTTGCGGCTCTTGCGCTTGTTGCGAGTGAGCACACCAGCGAGATCACATTTATACGGTAAAGCTTTGATTGAGTGGATGAGGTCAGTTTTACTATAAATAACTGTAAATCGGATCTCTTTATCTGAGAGTTGGTTCACTATAATTGTATACTTTAGAAAAGTAACTAATAGTAATAGTTGTGTTAATATCGAATAGTACGCCCATTCCTAGGTTTAAAATAAGAAGCCAAAGTAATTAAGGTATCTAAACTTAGATTAAGCGAATTAATCAATAAAGTGAGTGTTAAGGACAGACCGTTATAAAGAGAGCCTACGATGAAAATGCTTTAATTCCAGTACAATAATGGGCTAGTAATAGAAGACGGTTACCAATAAACGGTCCAATAGTTTCCTAACCCTGCGTGAGACTCGCCGACATAAATCATCTGTCATGAAAAGTTGAATTATAGCCCAATCGCTCCATTTAACTGTATAGCAAATTCCAGGGTTAACGTTGAGTTTGAGAAAAGATTTAGATACGTTAAAAATATAAGGCTAGTTGCTCGAAAGGCTAAATAAAAATATATTTAACAAAAAATATAATATTTTTATTTATTTAAGTCATCATCATCATCATCATGATCAACCCATTACCGGCTCACTACAGAGCACGGGTCTCCTCTCAGAGTGAGAGGAGATTTATTTAAGTATTTGTCCAAAATCTTAAAAATAAAACATAGACATAATAAGTAGATGCATAAGGACAGGGAATATATTTTATACATGTAGATTTTTAATCTCTAAGAAGATATTTCTATGTACAAATATTAGGTACATAATATTGTATTACTCAAATGTTTTTCAATAATAGTTCGTAAAATAATACAAGACAAGGCACCGCTTGGTTCCAAGATTTTAAATTTTCTTTTCAAAATTAACAGTCAGTCATGGAACTGAACTGTAGCAAATCGAAAGAGGACAATTAATTTTATCAATTCAATGACTCATATTATTTTTTCGTAACAGGACGAATAATATTTCATCTGGTATCGAAAAGGCACAAATCATGAACTGGATCGTATAGATAACGTGTGCCGAGTTCCACCATAATTAGTGTTCGTTCACACTAGAGGTATATCCCGGGACGGAAAGCTAACCAACCATAAATATTTCTGCTTTCCTGTGTATCTATACTAGTACCTATTATAAATGTGAAAGTGTGTTTGTTTGTTTCATGGTTTGTCTTTCAGTCGCGCCGCAACAGAGCTACGGATCGATTTGATTTTTTACACAAGAGAGACCTAAAGAGTGACTTCCGGGATATACGTCTTAATATCCCGGAAAATCAAAAACTTCCCGCTGGATTTTTAAAAACCTAACTCTACACTAACAAAGTCGCGAGAAAAAGGTAATATTCTCCTTAATGTTCTCAAAAGCATGTGATGTGTAAAAATCCGCACTTGTCCAGTATCGAGGACTAGGGCCTAAACCCTTCTCATTCTGAGAGGAGACCCCATGCCCTGTAGTGGGCCGGTTGACAATGATGATGTTGATGATGATACATACATATACGCTGACTCGCGAAATAGGCAGCCGCCGAACAAAATTTTTTGTGATTAATAACAACCTGAATTTTCGTGAGTAGGTTCGTTTCGACGAGACGACCAACTTTTTTATCTATGAAAATTCTCGATGGAGGTAGTTTCTCGAGTGGGGAGGTGTTAAAAATTTCGATTCGCTCGGGTGGGAAATCGTTCCACTAAAGTAGGACTATGTAGCCATTTCATTATACAAGTATTTACTACGCTGCATACAAAAAATCAGCCAAGTGCGAGTCGGGCCTCGCTCTTTCAGGGTTCCGTACATAATATAATATTTTGGGTCTAAGAAATATTTAATTTCCGAGCTAGACATCACAACAAACCGTGAAAAAAAAAACCCAAAAAAATGTTCGTTTATTTTGGTCACAGCTTATAAACTATTTAATAAATCGTTGTTTTCAGTATTTGTTGTTTAAATAGAGCATATAGTACATAATATACTGAAATATCATATTCCCAACTAGTTTAGTTTTTGAGATAGCCCCCGTCACAAAAATGGTCTAAAACTGACAACTTTGATGGCCTCCCATTCCCTTATTTTTTGAGATAAAAATTAAAAAAATATATATTTGTACTCTACTTAATGAGCTCTAAACAATGATACCCCACAAGCTAGGGTAAAGAAATTTTTTTTTTCCGGCTCCTTTTTCATATATGGGAGCCCCCCTGAAAAATAATTTAATTCAATTTCTAATTCAATATTTGATTTTGGGTTAACGTTTTACACTAAATACCAAAATTTCAGGTTTGTAACTCATTTGGTCTGCGAGCTAGAGACTTGTGACCGGCGGACAGACGGACAGACAGACAGACAGACAGACAGACAGCCGAGTGACATTAATAGGGCTCCGTTTTTACCCTTCGGGTACGGAACCCTAAAAATCAGCTAGTTATTAATAATGTTTAATCATTTTTATAACCTCATTATTTGGAAATATTCGGAGTGGAGGACGCTGTAGAATATTATTACTAACCACCTGATTTTTGTATGCAGCCTAATAAATACTTGTAAAATGAAATGGCCATATAGTCCTACAAATTTAGTGGAACGATTTCCCACCCGAGCGAATCGAAATTTTTAACACCTCTCCACTCCATCGAGAATTTTCATAGATAAAATGTTGTTCGTCTCGTCGAAACGAACCTACTCACGAAAATTCAGCTTGTTATTAATCACTAAAAATTTTGTTCGGCGGCTGCCGTATCATAACAGTTGATCGATAAAATCGATAAAAAGGTACCTGTTGCGAGTCTATTTTTTGTCATGTTGTAGTGTGTGTACAAATTACGTTTGCAAGAACGCGACATAAAAGAACGTCACGGGATAAGTTTTCCAAATCTTTTATAATATCGTCTGTATTTCTCTATAAAATATGTGCTCGAGATTATCACTGAATACGGAGCGAATGAAAATGCAGCTGTGGGCAATAATTCAAAAGTTGCCAGATACGTCTGGATTGTTTCATACATGTAACCCTACTATTCCCGCGAAAGTGATGAGAATGGGGGTCAAACTTTCTTTGTTATTTTATATTCTAGAAGATGTTATATACAGATAGAAGAAAATATCCACCACTACACCAAATCATAAGATTAGAATTTCACAAAAATGTTAGAGTGTGCGTTTAGTTCTTTAATTAAAGAAAACAATTAATATTTTTTTTTGTACTTACTCTGACTTTCCAGGGTTTGACGTTAGACGCACATATTTAAATCTCATTATTGGTAAATATCTTTATATGACTTAAACGAAAAACGGACAGTTAATCATCACACAGTTTTGGATTTAACACGAAGAGACAGGTACGTATAGTAAATAAATGAACCACAAACCTCTTAAAAATTGATCTAAGAAGAACAACATTTTATTCGTGCCTTTTTATCAATTATAGTCTACAACTTGTGCCAAGTTTCCATATTCGCCTAAATGAACACAAGATTATTATGGAGTGAAAGAAAATGCATCTGTTGGCAATAGTTCAAACAACACCAGATGCGCTCCGGGCGTTTCGTAAACCGTAACTACAGTTTGGTGAGTTTAATGAACCCGAGTGAAGATTTAGTACGATTTCTATAATATTAAGTATTGGAAATACAAACTTTTTAGTATGTCTGCTTGAAAAACAAGGGTTGATCGGATTCTATGCTACGCGGTGCGAGAGGGGTGAGAGATTTAGTATTACGTCAACCTATTCCCTCCACCTAACCATCAACGAACAACGAAAACATCAGTTGAAACGAACGAACCATCAACCCTCCCGGACCGAACAATCAACCCTCCCGCACAGAGCGAATATGTGTAAAAATTGATACGTCACCTTATCAATAATTTGGTTGGTCCAGTTGAACATATCTGCGCTCAGGTAGACACCCTAAGCGCGTTTACTTTTACAAGTCAAAGACTCTATCACCGGTTCGGGAAGCAGTAACTGCTGAGAAGATATCGACATACCTCAACTCAGTAGACAGTAGTCCTCGGTAAAATATCCACTATGGAAGTTTGCCTCCCGTAAACGGCATGTGGCTTACAGATACGATGTTTTGTGATTCACTTGTGATATATTCGCATGGTAATTTTCATCTGGTGAGATTTGCTTTCGAGTTTTGCCGTGAAACATTTTGCTCGTTCAAGTGTTTTTTTTTTTTCAAGTAAATATAAATAATTCGTTAAGTTTTCTTTCAGTTTGAAACTACAAAAATGAAATAAAGAAGTTGTATTGATCATAAAAACTCAACAGCTTAACGGGAAAGCGATAACGGAAAACTTTCCGCGTACCTAATCTAATTACGCTCATTTTCTTCAACAGTTCATCGCTTGTTTGCAGTTTGCGAACTAAGCACCTACCACTCATTAGTGATGTTAACTGAATTACTTCCCTTTTTAGGATTCCGTACTCAAAAGGTAAAAAAGGGAGCCCTATTAGGGACCGTTCAGATCAGCGCGGAGAGCGTCGGAGAGCATTTTTTTTTTCACACAGACCGGCCGTTCAAATTTGCTCTGCTCTCCGCGCCGGTCTGTGTGAACGGACACGCGGATGCGTTCGAAGCCGAGCGTATGCTCTTGGACCGGAATTCGGATTGTACTCAGAGCAATTCGGCCTACCTTCGGCTGCGCGAGCATGAAAGAGCACGCGAACGGAGCCGGTCGGTTGCTCGAGCGCGAAAGAGCACGAGCATGGAGCAGCCGACCGGCTCGACGAGCAGCCGAGCGGCTGCTCTTTATAGTTCACACCGAATGTAATGTCACTCTGCTGTCTGTCTATCTGTCTGTCCGCCGATCACTGGTCTCTAGCTTGTAGACTAAATGAGTTACAAACCTGAAATTTTGGTATTTGATGTAAAACGTTGACCTAAAACCAAATATTGAATTAGGAGTTGAATTAAATTATTTTTCAGGGAGGCTCCCATACATACCTACCTACATGAAAAAGGAGCTGGAAAAAACACAGGCCATACCTTGAAAACTACTGAACCGATTTAGATGAAACTTGCACTGTTCCCTAAGTTAAAGTAAATGCAAGTCATTAAAAAGATGATTACAATCCAATTTATAGTTTCGGAAATATCCGCGGACAAGCATACATACAATACAAATATGATTACTATTTTGTATATAACTAATTTTGTAAAGATATTTGTTTGGAAGTTCTTATTGATTATCATATTATGTGGATATTCTGCAGTTCCAGTAATATTACATAGAGACTGTCAAATTAATAACCTCCTTTTTTGAAGTTTGACACCTACTGAGATTTTGGTATAAATAGGTAGTTCCTGCAGAGCAGTATTTATCACCCTAACTTGTTGATAGTTTTCAATTCAATACTCAACTAACGAGTGAATATAAGTTTGTAGCAAACTAAAATTACTTACTTCCCGTTTAGTAGTTTTACTATATTGCAATTGAAACATGGTCTACACCTTCCGACTTCGTGACACGAGCTGTGTTACCGTAATAGTTAAGTTACACGCAACACTATTGCATGATGGAAAGCATGGGGAAATTGTTTTTGCGGAGTCATTAAATCATTTATAAAAATATATAATTACTTTATAACCTAGTGATAAAAACCTGATTGGTTTTATTTATTTTATCTTTGACGTGACTATGGTCTCATACAGTAATGGAGTCGACTTTGATTTTGTTTAGAATGAAAAAATCTCAAAATTTGGCAGAATAATTTTTTTCAAAGAAAAATGAACCGACTTCAAACGATTCGAACTAAAAAGTTTAAAATATTTTTTTATTCATTTAGATTGACGATTAAACTACCTAACTCAAATGATATAATTTTTTGAAGTCGGCGCCAAATAACTTTCATAATTTTCAAATCGAAAATGTGCACCCCGCGTCCCGGACAGCCTCACCCTCCGCGACTATTATGGTTCACCGCGCTCACATTCAAAGTGGATGCTCTGATTTTACTTACACGAATTGAATGTGGTTTGGCGCCAACTCCAAAAAATTATATATCATTTGAGTTTGGTAGTTTAATCGTCAATCTAAATGAATAAATAAATATTTTAAACTTTTTAGTTCGAATCGTTTGAAGTCGGTTCATTTTTCTTTTATATATTTGTAGAAGTGTTCGTGAATTGTATTTTATATATACAATTTACGAACACTTCTACAAATTCATAGTCATTGATCATGAATGTGCGTTAGAATATGTTGTTAATCCTTATGTTTAAATACAAAAAATGTTTTTCAGTCTCAACACCCTGTAATGGTAGAAAGGCAGATATTTAACTTATGGTTACGATTAGAGTTCTTAATGATGCAGTCTAAACTGAAAGGACATAAAACAGATACAATTTCATTTGACTTCTACCCAATTAGTCCAGTAACTTTAGTAATCTGACCTTGCGTTAAATCGGGTAGTTCTGATTTTTTGCAGACTTGTTTATGATGTTGGCCCAATGATTAATCCAAGTTTGTGACCTCGAGCGACGAACGCAACTTTGTCAAAAATCGAAAAAACCGCGAAAATTTGGGATTTTTTTCAGATTTTGGCGATTATAACCCAAAAGGACTAGTTCTTGACACTACCTTTTCAGGGCGTTTTTAAAGTAGAATAAAATTGCTACAATTTAAGACCAGAACCAGCTCTGTAGGCACATTACTTACTGAGATGCTCGCGACTTCACTTGCGTGAATTCTTAATCTCATACAAACTTCCCTCTCCCATTGTACCAACTTAGGGGTAGTTTTTCCAAAATTCCTTCAACATGTAATTTTTAATTTTTAACCGAAAACCTAAATACCAATTTTCATGGATATAACTCAATAAATGACGAAAACGTGACGGGGTCTCATTTAAACTTTCATCCCCTGCTTAACCCACTTGCGGATAGAATTTTCAAAAATCCTGAAATTCATATTTTTTATTTTTTATCAAAAGCCCAAATACCAATTTTCATGGATGTAACTTGATAAATGACAGACTTTCATACAAACTTTCGTCCCCTATTTAACCCCTTTAGGGGTAGAATTTCCAAATATCCTTTCTTAATGTGCGCTTAAATCATAAAAAGAAGCTACTGTGAAAATTTCAAGTTCCTAGCTTCAAGTTGTTTAGGTTGTGCGTTGATGATCAGTCAGTCAGGACAAGCTTCTTGAAGCTAGAAACTTGAAATTTTCACAGTAGCTTCCTTTTATGATATAGGCGTACACTAGGAAAGGATTATTGGAAATTCCACCACTAAGGGGGTTAAATAGGGGATGAAAGTTTGTATGAAAGTCTGTCATTTTTCAAGTTACATCCATGAAAATTGGTATTTGGGCTTTTGATAAAAAATAAAAAATATGAATTTCAGGATTTTTGAAAATTCTATCCGCAAGTGGGTTAAGCAGGGGATGAAAGTTTAAATGAGACCCCGTCACGTTTTCGTCATTTATTGAGTTATATCCATGAAAATTGGTATTTAGGTTTTCGGTTAAAAATTAAAAATTACATGTTGAAGGAATTTTGGAAAAACTACCCCTAAGATGGTACAATGGGAGAGGGAAGTCTGTATGAGATTAAGAATTCACGCAAGTGAAGTCGCGAGCATCTCAGTAAGTAATGTGCCTACAGAGCTGGTTCTGGTCTTAAATTGTAGCAATTTTATTCTACTTTAAAAACGCCCTGAAAAGGTAGTGTCAAGAACTAGTCCTTTTGGGTTATAATCGCCAAAATCTGAAAAAAATCCCAAATTTTCGCGGTTTTTTCGATTTTTGACAAAGTTGCGTTCGTCGCTCGAGGTCACAAACTTGGATTAATCATTGGGCCAACATCATAAACAAATCTGCAAAAAATCAGAACTACCCGATTTAACGCAAGGTACCCCATACTAGCAAATCCTAAAGTTACTGGACTACAATCAGATTGGCAGTACGATAGTAGAGTGATGGAATGGAAAATGTACGTGTCTTTGTGAACACAGTTGTGCACTATACTATATCCTGCTTGGTATGATAGTTTACCATAAGATAAGCCACCGTAACTGAAAGTCATCGTCGTCGTCTCAACCAATAGACGTCCACTGCTGGACATAAGTCTCTTGCAAGTATCGCCACAGAACACGATCTTGCGCCGCTTGTTTCCAGTGGCTGCCAGCGATTCGCTTAAGATCGTCCGTCCATCTAGTGGGGGGTCTTCCCACGCTTCGTTTGCTGGTGCGAGATCGGTACTCAAGCACCCATCCATCGTCACCCAACCCAACGTCCATTGAAAGTAGTTCAGAAAAATATTATCAGTAAAGTTGTGATCTTAACGATGCGCCAACCCATCAAAAATAACTTCAAAGGTTTTAAAAATAACAATACGGAAGTCGAAAGAATAGAGGTGAAATGCGTTCACTCTCCAATAACCATAACTGGGGGTGGCAGGAAAATTGAATGTCGCATCATTCACATGCAAAGTGCACGCGGGACGCGACGGCCCAATCACAGCTGTATGGGTGAGCGATACGCAAATCCCACGCCTCGGTGGCAGCATATTGAACGTGTGCTAAGATATTTCCGAAGAAAAATACTCGAGTTTTATTAGCATTCAGATATTGGCTCCCTATTCAGCAGCCCAATCACTTTTGTTGTCAGTATAAAATGCTATATACCGACAGCCTACAGATAATAATGCCCCACAGAAATGTGAGACGGGCCTTATGATAGCAAACTTTGTGATCGAAATTAAAATGCCGTCAAATAGCAATTAAGAAATAAAACAAGGAAACAGTGGGATTTTTAAATTATGGAAAGGGACGGAACATCTGTCTTACTGGTCAGAATTTTAAATTAATACAAAAATTACATGTAGGTACATATGTGAAGAGAAGAACCAAATTCACCGACATTGCTCAACGGGTTGCAAAACTGAAGTGGCAATGGGCTGGGCACATAGTCCGAAGAACCGATAGACGTTGGGGTCCCAAGGTGCTAGAATGACGACCTAGCATCGGAAAACGCAGTGTTGGCAAACCCCCCACTAGGTAGACGGACGACATCAACAAGTCGCAGAGAGTCGCTGGATACAGGCGGCACAAGACTGCGGCGTGTGGAAGTCCCTACAAGAGACCTATGCCCAGCACTGGACGTCTACATTGGACATTGTTCCTCGACGGGAGAAAGTGACCGATTACTACGAGGGTGTAGTTTGAGGCCCGAGGCCGTAGGCCGTAGGGCCGCAATACGCCCGAGAGGAATCGCACTTTCTCCCGAAGGGATACATAGTGCTTTATACTACACCTGCGAGGAAAATAATAAAATAATCAAAAATATTAAAATTATTACCGGAAATCAATCAGAAAAAGACGTTGGGTTTCCATTGTAAAAAATCTTCATATGCTTTGTTGTATCTATTTTTATCTATTTCTAGATATCTTGGTTAAGAGATTTTCAATATAACAATAACTGCTTGGCCACATAATTACAATGAAATCCCATACATATTTTCAGCCCGCATATTTGTTTGACAGTAATGACGTACTTTTGACTTTTGATAGGAGAAAAACCAGAAGGTACTTTCCGAGCAAGTGTAGTATAAACATAATTAATACATGTGAGCCGAATTGATGACATCCTCCTTTTTAAAGTCAGTTAAAATGAATTTCATTTAATTCGCGTTACACATAAAATGTAGCATGCTATTACAGCTCACATAGATTATTAATTAATGCATGGAAAAGTGAATATAACCATTAAACCTATATGGCCTAATATCATTCTCGATTACTGCACGCTAGTTTATATTAAATGCAAATACCAGTAATATACAAAATGGCTGTCGTGCTACCAAGATAAGTTATAATGGAGAGAGCTAATGATAATTATGTAGATAGGTCATTGATAATTTACTACCTGTCACGCCCAGGATTCTCACGGTTAATAAATATTACTTTTTAGGTACTATTTACATAAAACCCTTCGATGATAGTAATAATATTATAGTTTTGTGCGCGGGATGAAAAGTAGTGTAGATCAATCTGTGAATTCAAATCTACAGTCTCTACAAACCAGCTTCAGACAATTGGAAGATCAATTCCGACATAATATAGGCAGACAGACAAATAATAAAAATCGGGTGTTTGGCGATAACGTACTTATGTAATATGATCATCTTTTGAAACAAAGCAAGGTCTTACAGCACAACTAAAGGGAAAATTCCACTAAAGGGAATTCAACTAAAGGGAAGTAAATTTTGATACAAGTTTTTGCGAAAATCTAAATTTGTCCATATCTTTTTATCGTATTGATTCAGGACCTTGATTTTTATACACCTAATAGGGACTATAGACCTTCAGTATCTGGTATACATTTCAACTTGCTAGGTTTAACCGTTCCTAAGAAAATCGGTGGTGACACACGGACAGACAGACGGACAAGAAAGTGATCTTATAAGAGTTCCTTTTTTTACCTTTTGAGGTACGGAACCCTACAAAAAGATGATTTCATTCGAAATCAAAATCAAACATTTCAATTTCATTTATTTAAGTTTCACTTTTTACTTTGGTAAAATAAAAAATCATAAAATTGAAATATACATACTCTCATTAACTTCTGAACTATATAAGGTAAATGCATGCCTGGGCATATCGAGCGAGCGCTCGGCGCGTTGAATCATTACTATACCATTCATGTTCGTTCAGTTCCGGTCTGAGTATTTTTTCGCCAATTTCGTGAAACGGCGCTCTCACGGTTGCATTTTTGTCTTTTTAAACTCACTAGTTTTGTGACTGAATCTCTTGTAAAAATTGTTCGATTGTCCCTTTTCGCTGTTCGGGCTTTTGTTTCCGTATTGGGAATTTCATTAAAATTCAGGCAAGCAGGTGTGATATTTGCTCTGTCAATTCAATTGAAATCGCTTAGTTTGTGGATTTCCATGATACCTATGTTGTGCTTAAGACTAAATTTTTTTCTAAAAATAAAAATGTTTCCTAAAATATATCAAAGAAGAGCTTTTTGTGAGTATTTTGCGATACAAATCTTTGATCCTTTAAATTCTCATTTTAATAGGGTACTAAACTAAATTTTATAATTAAAAATACTTAGGCTTGCTTCAGTAAAACATCAGTTTTAAAACTACCAAATGCCTTTCCAATGCACACTAACGTAACTTTAACTACTTAAAAGCCAAAGTAACTGATTACAAACGGGTATATTTATAAGCTTTAAGTAAACCCACGCCTTAACGGTTTTTCCTGACAGACAAGGAATGTCAAGTGACCCGTCCTGACAAAACGTTATCTGTGTCCCGGGTCCTTACGACCCTTTAACCCTTTTTTAGCTGACGTTTGCTCTTCACTGCCAACTGTATAATTTAGCCTAACGGACGACAAAACGAAAGACTTACAATTCATAGTATCTATTTCGCATGACTGAACTTTTAGATTTCGCTATGCTATAATATCTTCCAGTCTGATTTTTGGTGGTCAGTCTCAATGGAGACGGAGTCTAGCCAACACAGGAGATATTATAATGCACAAGTGTGTGCATAAACACCGTTGCAATCTCTATCCCTGCACTGTTCATGATGGGACGCCAATGCTACACGACCGGAGAGAGATCGAGCGCAAGACTGAGGGCTTTACGTGCTCTCCGAGGCCCGAAAGTTTATCGCTTTGGCATCCGAAATTCACAGCTCTATTGGAAAACAATAATTATAACAAAACAAACTTGCAGACTTTCTAAAGTAGAAAAATGTCATACTGATTGAGGTAAAGTTTTTTTTTCTCAAAATCTTTTTAATGGTGTTTTAATTGTTATTATTAGTGCTCTTGTAAAGTTATTGCTAAGATACATTTTTATATTTTTTGAAATGAAATGAAGCGTTCTCAAAAATATATAAAATGAAACAACAGAGCTTAAAATATGAAAAGAGACTTAAGTTGAGGACTTCTGCAATAAAAATGTCGTCAAAAAATTCAAGTGTGCTCAGTCCTTGTTATTTTATCGTATTTTCTGCCTCCCCATTTTATTCTGGTAACCTGAATTTTAAATTTTATGTAGGTTAAATCTCTTTAAACAATACATTATATATTTGCTTTGTTTTAAAATCTGTTTTAAGATGCATAGCGTTATAGAACGAAATATCTCGAACTAAATATCCATGATGTCTAAGTAAAACTTTAGCTAGGAAGTCTTATTATTTATTTCAGACACTCAAATAAATTAAACCGGAAAACAACGACAAATAAATGGTTAAGGGAAAAGAAAGGCCTGGAATCACAAGAAAGAAAAGACAATGGGATCTTTTTAATTTAATGTCTCAGTTGACGACGACTTCGGCTGATATAGGCGATGCAATGAGGATATTTAGAAAGTCGGTCTAAAACATAAGAAAAAAGAATTTGAACATATTAATAATACCTTATGGAATATATAGCATTCTTATTACTAGATACTGCTCTAGCTTATACTTGGCTTCGTGGCATAGTGGTTAACTATATGGGTCTCATAAGAAATGTTAGTTACCAGCGAACGATGGAGAGCAACTACGACAAATCAGAATTTCAGAAATGAGGAAGAACTCGCTGGTTCTTTTACGGATTATTTAAGAAATTTGAACTGAAATGGCAATGGATGGGGCACATACAACGAATATTTCAAAGAAATGGCGACTCAAACTGCTGAAATGGCCACCTCGCATTGAAAAGCGCCGTGTTGACAGACTACTCTACCCCTAGTAGGTGGGCAGACTCAACAGAAGTCGTTGGTTGGGTTAACTATTTGGAAGTCCCTACAACAGATCTATGCCCAGCAGTGGACGTCTGTCAGTTGACGAAAAGGTTCACAGGTGAACTTAATTACCTGTGACTCTTGTACCAATATTAAGTGCTAAAAGGGTCATTAAGTTCCCATTAACATATTTCCTAGCTACATATTTCCCATCTACAGCGCAACGCTGCCAATTTCCGAAGAGTCCTCATATTAAAGTATTTATAAATTCGTTCACTCAGTGACAAAATATTTTTACTATTACTTCGTGTCCAATAAAGTTCATAACATATTTTTAAAATGTTCCTTATTTTCAATTTCATGCTTGATAACATTTTTATAATAAACTAGCGGTCCGCCCCGGCTTCGCCCGTGGTACATAATATATAGCCTATAGCACTCAGGGATCACGTACATATCCAACGGTGAAAGAATTTTTGAAATCGGTCCAGTAGTTCCTGACATTAGCGCTTTCAAACAAACAAACTCTTCCGCTTTATTATATTAGTATAGATTATAAAACCGGCCAAGTACGAGTGAGACTCGCGCATTGAGTGTTCCTTATGTTGACAGGAAACGTGTATATATTTACTTATTGAATGGAAGCAGGCGTTACTTTGCGGAATGCCATGATATACAATGAATATAAAATTATTTTGCTATAATCCGCTAACAGTGACAAATTTGTAGGCACAACACCACACAATCTTGTAGGCACAACACCACACAATCTTGTAGGCACAACACCACACAAATTCACCACAAAACAAACTCGACGATCGTTTCGCTCCGACACCGGAGCATCTTCAGGAGATGTCGACTTCACAACGGACGATTGCAAAGTGAGTTCGTGTCGAATGAGCGGTCTTATATATACTATCCCCGCTTAGTCATCTACCCTCCTTTCTCTTTCTCTCTGGCCACGCCCCCTAAATATGTTGAGCAACGGTGAAGATGACACATTTATTTGCTCATTCAGCAATTCGACACTTCTACCGCTGTGCCCAACTATTTCCAATTGTTCCAACACGCACAGTCTTAAACTTTTACAGCATGTGTGTAAAATTTCAAATGTATGACCCTCGTCTATCCTATGTCCACTATCCAAAAGATGTTTTGCGAAATGAGATCTTTGAGGCTGGTTGTTTCTAAAGGCAGCCATATGTTCTTTATATCGAGTTACAAAATTGCGCCCAGTTTGTATACAAACTCAAGTGCCCCGAATGTAGTGCTATATATGTTGGTCAAACTGGGCGCAATTTTGTAACTCGATATAAAGAACATATGGCTGCCTTTAGAAACAACCAGCCTCAAAGATCTCATTTCGCAAAACATCTTTTGGATAGTGGACATAGGATAGACAAGGGTCATACATTTGAAATTTTACACACATGCTGTAAAAGTTTAAGACTGTGCGTGTTGGAACAATTGGAAATAGTTGGGCACAGCGGTAGAAGTGTCGAATTGCTGAATGAGCAAATAAATGTGTCATCTTCACCGTTGCTCAACATATTTAGGGGGCGTGGCCAGAGAGAAAGAGAAAGGAGGGTAGATGACTAAGCGGGGATAGTATATATAAGACCGCTCATTCGACACGAACTCACTTTGCAATCGTCCGTTGTGAAGTCGACATCTCCTGAAGATGCTCCGGTGTCGGAGCGAAACGATCGTCGAGTTTGTTTTGTGGTAAATTTGTGTGGTGTTGTGCCTACAAGATTGTGTGGTGTTGTGCCTACAAATTTGTCACTGTTAGCGGATTATAGCAAAATAATTTTATATTCATTGTATATATTTACTTAGTTCATCTAGCTGTGCCTATGAGGCGGTTGTCTCAAAAACGAACCCCTTCTATTTGGAACCGCATAACTAAATTTGTTTGTAAAGAATATATCTATAGATTTAGTTGATATAAAATGGTCCTATTAAGTAATATGGTGACTTTTCTGTAATTTTTACATGAACTCAAATGAACTCAAATTATTTCAGAATTTTCAGATTGCAAATGCAAAAAAAAATACCCTTTTGCTATTTAATTTTTTTGATTTATTCTGTGCAATGAAAATGAAAATAATTTTTAAATACAATAAAGTGGGGCAGCCATTATTTTAAATTATGCCAAATTTCAAGTCGACAGCATAGTGAGTAGGTAGTTACTGAAATTAGCAGTTGTGATAGACGAACTGATATATGTATGTAATGGTTCTTTTTAACCTATTTGGTACGGAACCCTAAATATGAAGTATAAAATGTTTGAACTATTTAATTTTATTAAAATTATTTAATAGTGTTTTACAGCGTAATGAAATAGCTTTAACAATTAGCCCTGAAGTAATGACTACTAAAATGTGCACTTGTGCAGGGTTAACGCTAATTCGTTTACACAGGTAATGTTCAAGTTTACGTAACCATTAATTTATTCAGCTAAGCTTAGCGGCAACGCTTAAGTGCTTGTTCTTGGTCCTCGTGTAAGCAAATTACGTGTCAAGGCAAATTAAACGTAAATAATTTTACATTAGAGCTCATATTCAATAGGAAAATGCCTTCGAAGATACCAAAACACTCTTTGTCCCGCGCGACATTATACAAAACCTTGTTTTTCGGAGCGGCACTGTCATAAATTAAACTATACGTAGTATTACAAGCACGTCGACATTGTATGAGAAACATGATTTATGTGTCTGTAGCATTGTACTATTTTTATCCCCCGACGCAAAAACGACGGGTTGTTATAAGTTTGACGTGTCTGTATGTGTGTCTGTCTGTTCCCCCGTAGCGCTCAAACGGGCGAACCGATTTGAATGCGGTTTTTTTTTTGTTTGAAAGATGAATTAGTTGGAAGTGTTCTTAGTTACGTTTGATGAAAATCGATCCAACATGGCCACCGCCACAAAATGGCGGATTACATATTTTTCACAAGTCCCTCAATATGGATATCAAATGAAAGGGCTTGACTAATAGAATAGCACTATGCAAATTCAAGATGGCCGCCACCACAAATTGGCGGGGGTTTTAATAATTTTTAATTTATATTTGTTCAACATGTGCTTGTATTATACAAGTCTCACTGCTACTTCAAACTCGGTGAGCATACTTATATAATATGTACTATGTTAAAAGCTCCCCTTCCAATTTGTAGCAATGAATCTGGTTAGTGCCTATACTTTGGTTCAATTCACTACACCTATAAAGAAGTGAATCTCGACGGGTACACACATAATTAGGATCCAGACAGACGGACCGCAAAATTGCAGTTTGAACTCAGGTTCAAAACTGCCGACCGACTTGACAAAAAATGTCCACGACAAAGGAGTGAAACTATATTGTAAGTCGTAGGTCTCCACTAGGTGGACCGATGGCGTTAGATGAGCCACAGGCAGCCACTGGATACAAGCGGTACAAGATCACGGCGTGTGGAAGTACCTACAATCTATCCTATCCACCCACTCCTTCTTGAAGACTTATTACAAAGCTTAGTAAACCTATAAATTGTTCTTGTTGTCTTGTCTTGTCTTGTGTTGGTGGTTCTACGCACCTTTTCAACTAACCTATAAACCTTTTGATTTCATAACTGCTAATATCAGTCTCCCTCACATTCAATATAATCTACAAACATATTCACAACATTTCCCATATTCAGGGCATCTCGTCGTTATATATCATAGAGGAGTGCAAAGTCATGGTGCGATGTGAAACGTTCTCACGTCATTAACCATACTGTATTTTACGAAGAGCTGTCACTTTTACTCTTAAGAAGTAAATTTTGATAAAGTAGTGAAACGATTTCACCAACGTCTTTAATCACAATCCTACTAATATTATAAATGTGAAAGTGTGGATGTTTGGATGTTTGGATGTTTGGATGTTTGTTACTCAATCACGCAAAAACTACTCGATGGATTTGGCTGAAATTTGGAAAGGAGTTATAGAACACACTACACACTGAATTAACTAGGCTACTTTTTATTACTATAGCAATTCCTTGAAAATATGGTATAAAGGTTGGAAAAAGGAGCGGGAACGGGAACCGGAAATCCATGATTCCGTCGGGAAATTTGAAAAACCGAAATTCACGCGGGTGAAGCCGCGGGCAAAAGCTAGTATTAATATTATAAAGTTCTCTTACTTCCTAATGTTCCTCTTCTCCGCCGCAACTACTGAACCGATTTGGCTAAAATTTTGAATGGAGATAGCTTATGCCCTAACTTACCATATAGGGTACTTTTTATCCCGGAAAAGTATTACTGTGGGACTAAAATAGACCTCCAAAAACGCCATAGAGGGCGCTGACTGTTCTTAGATAAATCATGCTCACATAACACATTATTGCAATAGTTTGCTGTGTTGCATGCATTGGCAACACATAGGCTACTTTTTATCCTAGAAAAATACACAGTTCCCACGGGATTTTGAAGAACCCGAAATCTATTGCTATAGCTATAGG
Source organism: Melanargia galathea (assembly GCA_920104075.1). Lineage (NCBI taxonomy): Eukaryota > Metazoa > Arthropoda > Insecta > Lepidoptera > Nymphalidae > Melanargia > Melanargia galathea. Next base: position 13,723,027 of record OV049874.1, on the reverse strand, counting down.
TAGATTACTATAACGAACTTCCTTGATGGTAGGTATAAAAGTTGGAAAACCCTTTTCGGGAACGGGAACGGGAACCGGAAATCCACGATTCCCTCGCAATTTATTTAAAACTGAAATTCACGCGGGCGAAGCCGCGGGCAGAAGCTAGTTTACTTATAAAATATTTAAATTCTAAAGGACTTTTACGACAGTATAAAATGATTAAATTAGTTTGATTAAAAAGGACACAAAAAAAACACATTCTAAGCTCCAAGGTTTTTAAAAGAGCGACCCTAACTATTAAGAGAGATATACTCTTACATTTAAGTTATTTAATTCACTTTATACAGTGTATGAAATTTTTTAATACTATATTACGAAATACAGGTTCGAGACGGCAAGTAATGACGCTTTATAACGCTTCGTCACCGTCGAGGCGAGGTTTCCTTTGAATGGAAACTCCACCCTAACCCTACATAAGGTATAAGTTTGTTATGAAATTTATAACTTTTAGAGACGAACTTCGCGTGACCGTCAACACGTAATATAAGTTAGGGCTTCAGTAGGGTTATGCCGAGTTTGCACGTTTCGAAAACGTTACTATATTTCGATTATCAAGAAACTATGATATCGGAGTAAAATGGACCTAAAGCTTCTTATTGTAAAGTCGCACATTCAGTACTTCCGCGTTTTTTGTTTTGCAAAATTTCCGCTTGGGGCGCTCGCTGTAGATGTATGGACAAATTAAAACCTTATAACAAACCAGTTTAAGTCTATTATGCATTGAAGATATTGTGTTTCGATACTTTAAGTCGATCAACGTTGTCGCGATGTGCAACTCGGCATGACCCTACAGGCCGGCCGTCCAATTTATGTGTGCCTGCTTTATGTAAAAAATGAAAATGTTAACGTTAATCCGATGCGAATCGCAAACGTTTTTAATATTCACATCTCCCCTCAAATTAAACGTAGTTACGGCACTCAGTAGGTCAGCGAAATGGAAATTTTAACCTTCGAAATGAAATTTAAAACGCAAGTTTTTTTTTCCAAATGTTGGCCTTTCTGATATTTATGGTGTAAGCTTACGCAAAGAGACTAATATCTAATGTTCATAATTATTAAGAAATAAAGGATGCCACTTTTTAACCGACAAAAAAAAACTCTCGTCTCTCTCTCTCTAGGGAGGTTCTCAAGTCGCTTAACAGAGTAGTCTGATTTTGATGATTCTTTTTTTTACTGTGGGTATGTGAAGGATTTGTGGGTGGATGATTCACCAACTAAATTTGTATGACCCATGGTAAAGTTAAATGAATAAGTATTTTAAAAGTAATCAAAATTAGTAGATTTTAGGTAGAGAAAAAAAAATTAAAAAAAAAATAATAACCGACGAAAAAAGAAACTTCATTCAAATACGAAATGAACGAGCTAGGACGTATAATAAAATATAATAGTCTCATGATTGTGCGTACAAGGTTTTCAACTAGACATCTACTTATTATCATTTTTTATTTTGTTATACTTAGGTTGTACATAAAAATGTATGAAGAAATCAAGCTCACTTCTAATATGCAATAAGTAGTAGTACAATATTTTTCAATTTAAACTTCACCGAGAGCGCAACTTACATTACTTTGCTTCGCGGCAAGACCGCGTGCATGAATTCGTTGTGTGAGTGGTTCATGAAATTAACGTATGTTAACTTCGTTGGAAGACAATATTAATTTCTTTTTTGCAATTACCGAGTAGCTACTGGTCACCTACCGGGTCTCGGTAGGTGGCGCTGATGTCGGTATTTCACCGGGCAGGACGACGTCTGCCGGGTCCGCCAGTTTGGAATAATTTGGGCTACTATAAAAAATTATATATTAAAGTATTTCGTTTTAAAAATATGCTTCGACCGCTTCATAGTCACGGAGTACTAGCTACACCTATTTTTGTCAACCCAAACGTCTGAACAAACATTATATCGGGGTCAACGTTAAGGTTAGGTCAGGCCAACATAAATCCATGTCAAGCAGTAGAGAGTAAGTCATTGAATCAAACAATGACACACATAAATAATTATGATTGATATGGACATGTAAAATTACGCGCGGCAGAAATAAAAGTAAAGTATACAATCAAATATAATTTAATGGAGGAACGTTTGAAAAATTATACGGGAACCTCTGACCCAGAAGTTTTCGAAATCATCTATTGAAAAAATTTCTTCACTTTAGCCTCCGGAACATCAAGGCATAATAGCCGAGTTTCTTAATTGTTTGATGGGCTTAAAGTTTTTACCGTGTAACAACTTTTAGCCCATCAAAATATTGTAGCCCACAAAATTATAGCCTATCTGATGCCCACGACTTCGTCTGCGTGGATTTAGGTTTTCTGCAAATCCCTTGGGAACACTCGGAAAAGTGGAATTTTTCGTGATAAAAACTAGCTTCTTCAAGGTCTAATCTATCTCTGCATCAAATTTAATTAAAATAGGCCCAGTAGTTTAAACGCTACGGTAGAACACACATAATTTGATACAAAAATTGAATACATACATACATACATGTATACAATCATACATACATACATAGATTGCTAAAATCATAAATAACCCTTCCTTTTGGCTTTGCCGTAGTCGAGTAAAAAATGTATATAATGTGCGTTCAGAATTAATTTTCGTCTCGATTATCTCGCGAACGAAACATGATACTGACTGATTAGATTTGATTAGATTAGATTGAAACTGATTAGATTTTCAGCAAAATCGGTCCAGCCATATTTTTTTCCCACTGGGAAGTTAGTCGTTTTGACCTCAAAGGTCGGACATCTTTTTATTTATGTTACTTATGTTACTATTGCCGATAGATTTTTAATATAGTGGAAAATTCAAAAATGTTGCATATATAAATTACGCTTTTTTATAAAAACTGTAAAAAAACTACAACAGCTTCATAAAATATGAAATGGAGGCCGCGAGTGCTGCCTGAATGGGAGTCCATTATGGCTGGAAGTACTACATTATTACTCGAAACTGCTAGCTTCACGACATCGAAAATGAATACTGAATTCTATAACATTGAAATAAGATAGATATCTATTCGCATTACAGTGTTATTCTACGGGTTTCTCATTAACAGATGCCCGGAGCCGAGTTTCGTTGAAGAAAAGCGTCTCGCGGAAGTCAAAAAAAGACTTTTTTTCTAGTAATGAGGTGCAGTTGCAAACAATTTCGAAGTTGTGACCTCGGCTTTACATTGACCTTAATCTGAGATCGGGAACGAAATTTTTATTGCGATGTTTCTGCTAAGCAAAGTGGAAAATATAAGTTCGTAGAGACTTTAGAAAGCAACGTAAAGTGTAACTTTCCAGGGCGGACATTTTTCACGCAATTTTAAAAGTTGCAGTAATTAATGCAGGGGCATCTTTTGATGCAAAAACGCTAACATAATATAATTAGTTTTATCATCTTTTGAGAAGGCAGAATTTTATGAAAGTAAGCTCACTTTAATTAATGCAGCTACCTACAGCTGTAAGCGTTAATAAAGTAACGAATGATATACTAGTTTAAATGGCAAAGGTTTAAACCTTTGCTAAACTCATATACTTTTTAAAACATTTGCTCGTTTAATGGCTAGCAAAACTGCAAAGTTGTTTATTACCGCACATGTGCGCAAAAAATATACCGCAATTGGCTTTTATAAGCCGTGCGGTTAAAAAACAAATCACAAATGTGCGGTTAAGTGGCCGGATTTCTTATAAAACGGTTTGATATCTCCCGATTCACTCACGAGTGTTATAATGTTTGTTAACATAATGAAGTTACGATAGAGTGCGATACAAGTTACCTTGTAGATATCAAACTTTTAAAGCAATTATTGTCTCTACAATCAAAAGCTCAAACTAGATTAACGTCTGTTCGGGCGTAATACACACTTCAGAGCACCAGACTTGTCCTTTTCCCCGAGCGAGTTAAGTCTCATCGATCATCAATCAACGTTGGTCAACCCAGGCCTTGGTATTCCCATTAGAGGCAATTTAATCTCTTTAAGACCGAGGTCAGAGCTAAGCAAAAAGTATTTGACGCCTTTTATTAGTTGCTGGAGCGAATTTTATTTAGCTGGACATTGGATTAGTTTTTATTACACCATATATATTTAACACATGGGCATTGTAATACTTACAAAAAATTATTTGTAGTAAACTAGTTAGTTAGAAGTAATAATATATTGTGTAATCGGTAATCAATTAATAATCATTTTTAGGACCTTAGTCCGTTTTTGTTCATAGACCTTAAGTATTTAAATTACAGAATTAATATTACAAGTATTTTTGGCTGGGCGCACAATGACTACTTTCACCTAAGTATTTAGTCTCTCTAGCCACCAAAGCGGCTTGAAACGTAGCTTAAACTTCTCTAGTTTTAGAATGCTCAAATGATTCAATTTGTATACCCAATACAATCCCGAGCAACACGCTAATCTAAAAAATCAGACGCTCAACTGCTGAAAAGAAGCCACCACCCAGTCGTTAGAGAAAATATAAATAATAATATAATGTAGTAATATTTAACGCAGCTGTTTCTAACAAACTAAATAAATTGCTAAGTACTTTTAATAATTGTGTTTAGTTAATTGAACCATATTTTTGTGTTCCCATTAATTTATTCGGAACTTTTCTACCAAAACAAGTCTACTTATAGGATTACGAAAAGCTCCATTATTTAGCTTTTAGGTGGCTTATGTGCCTACACGAGTTTGGCAGTAAAATAACTTGTCGGTATCTACGCAGTACGCATACAAATTAGTAACTTTTATCTTTTATGCGGGTGGTAACTAGCAGAAGTTGTGTCATCGCATCAGGGTAAATCAATCTAGAAAATATTATTTTACCAAAATTGCTCTGACCGAGAATCGAAGCACTTGTTTTCCGATCTCTTTGCTTGCTGCCAAGTATTTCAATAATGTATTTGGCATCACTACGCAGATGCTTGAGCTACATCTGGCAACATCTGGCTACGGCGTAGCACCATCCGGTCAGATGCTACAGACGATTACGTTCTCACTCTACAGCCTACATAAATCATCAATGAAATATTGCCATGGCACGCGCGCCGAGCCATCTCGTCATTTTAACGACCTTTTTTTTAAAAATAAAAAACATATTATTTTACCAAAATTTCTCTGACTCTGCTGCAGTATTGCAGAATAAAGAACATCATTTTCAAACCTTCAATCAAAACCTTGTGTTTTGAATTTGATATTCGTCTAGAGGCGAGGCGGGCGTAAAGATTATTTCAGCAGTTGAGCGATGAAAAGATGACAGACAGATATATAGACAGACAGACAAACACTTTTCGGCATTTTTATAATATTAGTAATGTACTATATTATATTACATTCTATGTAGCTGTCAAAGTGTAGTATATAAAGCATCAATCGAAATAATATCACTCGCGCAATTTCCATATTCCTTTCATCACGAATTCAATCTGTGACAATGTATGAAAAATACATAAAGTATAAACACGTCGAAATTACGCGTTCATGTACGAGTACGCTTATGGTACAGAAGCGGCGTGTATTCCACAATTCCTGACATTACGCCTCGTTACAGAGCATTGTTTTCAGGGTTCCGTACCCAAAGAGTAAAACGGGACCTTATTACTAAGACTCCTCTGTCCGTCTGTCTGTCTGTCTATCTGTCCATTCATCTGTCACCAGGCTGTATCTCATGAACCGTGGTAGTTAGACAGTTGAAATTTTCACAGATGATGTATTTTGCCGCTATATATATACAAATACTAAAAAACAGAATAAAATAAATATTTAAGGGGATTCCTATACGACAAACGTGATTTTTTTGCTGGTTTTTTCTCGATATTGATAACGGCAACAGGTAGAAGCTTGAAATATTCACAGAATATTCACTTTATAAATCAATAACTAAATTCAAATAAAACAAATATTTAAGGGGGGCCCCCATACGACAGACATGATTTTTTTGCCGGTTTTATAGATAAGGGTACGGAACCCTTCGTGCGCGAGTTCAACTCGCACTTGGTCCGTTTTTTTTTTTTTTTGACGTTAAGAATTGTGATGAATATTTTAAGGGTCGAAAAGGGTTCGCAATAAAAAATACCCGCGTGAAGCTGTTTGGACGCTGAGTTATGTAAATGTACATAATCGCACCCCCCTCGTGAGCATTAACGGACGCAAAATATTAACTTTTGGCCTACATAATTGGGAGTATATAAATCACACAGCAGTTATATCGGTACATTTTAGAGATTGAAATGCCTGAAAATAGGCATAGCAATAACATATAGAGATATTTTCGCTATGACAAACAACACATTCTATAATATTTTCTGATAATAACCTTTCAGGCGTAATAATTAAACTGAAATTGAAAATTAATAAATTTTAGCGGCAAAGTGACTGAAAGCTATATTTACGTACATGCAGCTATAATATTATAACAATATTGTGTGATTAAGTTGTGGTCGTTGTTTTGTGAGTAATAATACAGGATCACATAATAAGCTGGGTAACAGAGTGCTTAGTCTAAGATCGGAGCACTCGAAAACGAACTCGAAAACTATTGATCGAATCACAAGTGAATTCAGAGCAAAATGAACTCAAATACTCGTATTTTAAAGTCGTAATTCCATAGTTCGAATATGTATTTTACAACATTTCTGCTTGGGGCGCTCGTTGTGTTCGAATGCTGAATGTATTGGCGAACTCAAACCTTAATACAAGCCGTTTTAGGTCTATTTTACTCTGAAATCGATCAATAGTTTTCGAGTTCGTTTTCGAGTGCTCCGATCTTAGACTAAGCACTCAGTTTTGTTTAGTTTCCATCGTTACCCATTCGGAAACTAACGACCTCGTTTTTCTTTTCTCACCAGTTGTATAATATCTGTTAATGAGCACATTATCCGAGTCGTTAGCAACTAATAGAGAAAACAGTTTTTATCTTCCTTATTGATGACACAAACTTTATGTTACCTACTGGTTGTTGGTTTTGTTTTTTGTATTCGTGTACGATTTATTATCATGGAAACCCTACATAAATGTTATGGCCAAATATGGACGGACATATCCTCAAACGTTGACGTTTACACGATATGGTCAGCTTTAGATGCCCATATCATGAAACAGAACCGTTTCATGAAATGGCCGGCCACAATATCATGAAGTGATGAATTTTAAGACCTGACCTCGACATATACATAAAGTTTTCATTCTTGGTACCTTCTTCAAACTAAGCAATAGTACCTACTAGGCAAATACAGTACTTATGTTCAACATGCAAGTTTTCTAAATGAACGTAAAAATATCAAACAGGTCTAAATTAGTTCTCCACGTATGTGTACAGAATTCTAAATAAATAATATTCTTCTATATAATTTTATTCTAGTTAGGTTCCTATTCTAAACTCTGTGTTAGTGAACAAACAGTACATGGAGATGCTATGATGCAAAGGGGTCCGACTCTTTCTCTAACTATTATTTTAATAAATGAGAATATGTGGTTAAGATACGGAGAAAACTCCAATGCGGATTAGCTGGTAAATACCCATTTGAACAGTTTATTCCAAGATAATGTGTAGTTTTCCTTTTACTATTTTCATTCCCAGAATAGAGCATGATCTTTTAATTAAAGAGAAGAGAAGTCTCTCTCTCTCTCTCTCTCTCTCTCTCTCTCCAATGCTCCTGGGTGTGTCCTGTACAAACGAAGTTTGATTCTTATCATAATATTTCCAAAGTCCAAAGATATTCGTTCTTATAGTCTACGCAATTCCATTGACTTTGATATTTAAACATCAAACTTCATTAGTATGGTGCGTGCTCGAGAATAACTAGTTAACGAATAGATTTTGAAGCTTTATTGCGATACTTTACTGTGCTTTTCAAATAAGAGAATCATTGAAAAGTTACTCTGGAACTGGCATCCAGGCTATTACAGTTTTTATTTCATAATTCATAATAAAAAATACAGTACCTAAATAATAATTCATGTCCATAAAAGTACGTTCACATATTTAACACTACTTTCGTATCTTGGATGACATGCTGCTAAATCATCTCTACTGAAGATGTAAATAATTCTCTAGTGCTACGGATATAACCGTTTAAATGTTTGTCAGAGTATAGAGGCTATAAAAATGACGCTTTTCAGTGAGATTATTTTGGATAACAATAAAACTTATAATCGCAAGAAAAATCAGTCAGTTTTCAACGTTCTTTATTTACCGGATCCAATCAAATGTGAATCTTGTAACCTCCAACTTTTCCTTCTATTCAGGTGCTCCGGGAAAACTCCCGGTTCGGCGCAGTGAGAACTTGCCCTAAAGATTATTAAGTAGGGAGCGAGTTTGATTCAGATTAACGAATTCCAATGTAATGTTGACCTACAAATGTTCTTGGAAATCATCGATTGGTGCTTTCCTTGTAAATTGTAATGTTTTCCAAAGAACCATATTGGTTGAAATCTTTTTTAATCACATTGACATTCGAAACATAATTATATATGAAAAGTTGAGTAGGTTCTGGAAGCGGTTTTGTTTGGTTTGTAAAGCTAATTAAAAAATAAATAATTTTAAGTGAGTAATTATCTATATAATAATAAAATAAGCTTTATAAAGAGTTTTTTTACAATATACATTAGAGGTTTTCTTTATTAGCAACATCGAAAATTGAAGAAACAATGGCAATATTAATCTTGCATTAATAATCGCATTTGGCACAATTGAAACGAAATTTTATTCACATTCAACCTCCAGATGTTTGCTTAAAGGTTTGCTTGCCAAGTATTTCAATAACGTATTTGGCATCACTACGTAGATGCTTGAGCTACATCTGTCTACATCTGGCTACGGCGTAGCACCATCCCGTCAGATGCTACGGACAATTACGTTTTCACTCTACAGCCTACATGAATCAGCAATGAAATATTGCAATGGCACGCGCGCCGAGCCATCTCGTCATTTTAACGACCTTATTTTTAAAATAAAAAACATGACGATGGGATAGATCTCAATTCTATTTTGAATACTCCCACCGTATAGTTTCATACCTATAACGTAGTTCATTGTACGATAATATAATAATGAAGATTATCGTACTTCTGTACAAATAAAATATAACTAGCAATTATTTTCATACCACGCGCGTTCAGTGTTTCCGTCATTTTTAACGACCCTTTCTTGCGTTGAGTGTTAAAAATGACCCAAATATTAGAGAACGGTAATTTGAGGGTTAGTTGACATTTAATTGATTGGTAATTACGCGTGTCACGTGTACTAGATAATATCACTCCACAACACAAGCACATGGGCGTTTGTTTACCACTCCGAGGGGTCTAAGGTAAGGAAGGGGTACGGGGTACCTATGTACGAGTGATAGGGGTCGGGTCGGTTGGAGGCGGTGGCGGGTTGACCGCCGCGCGGCCGGTGCTGCGAGGCCGTGGCGCATCTAACACTGAACGCGGGCGGCGGAGGCCTCGTGCGAGCGAGAACTGAGCGGTTAGGGGAGTGCGCGCGCCGCGCTCGGCGCTCGATACCGCCGCCGCGCCCAACGTCCACCTGTGCGCTGGGTCGCTCGGCACAACAAGGATTTGTCAACGCCGTAAACATGTTTATAGTTCCGATTAAAATCGTGTAATGAAACGGGACGATTGACTTTTCCGACTGGATCTACACGTATATATCGCTACTACCCTCCCTAAGTTACACATTTTCATTCGTCATTTTGACGCGTATACACCAGTAATTCTACCGAATATCTAACTAAAATAGGTCATTTGCGTATTTTAAAATTTAGGCTAAGTATAGGTACAATTTTGAAAATTATTTTATAAGAAACTTAGTTCCAACAAGCATTTCCACCTATAGAGGATATTATAACCTTGAGCACATTCACAATCACGCGTATCTCGTAAGTTTGTCTCATAAGGTATTTATTTAAACCTCAAAAACTGGATTTTCTTACAATGATCACATAATAATCAAAAAAAAATTTTACTTGCCAATTAAGGATGCCCAAACCTAAAACGAGGGAAGCGCCCGCGGCAACCACAATAAATCTATATCTATACATATAATAAAATCGTAGAATTGCCGTATCTGTACATTGAAGATTTTTGCAAAATAATAACTGGGGGATGTTAGGGATACGTAATAGAACGTAAAAAAGCTATTTTTGAAATTTTTGTCTGTTTGTCTGTTTGTCTGTTTGTCTGTTTATCTGTTTGTCTGTTTATCTGTTTGTCTGTTTGTCTGTATGTTTGTGCGCGCATCACGTAAAAACTACTGAATGGATTGAAATGAAACTCGGCATGATTTAAGTTAATACTATGGAGTAACATATAGGATACTTTTTATCCCGAAATTCAGCACGGTTCCCTTGGGAGAGGGGATGAAAGGCAAAATGTGTACTTAGCTGTAATTCGTTAACGGGTGGTCCGATTTCATTCATTCTTTTTTTGTTACAAAGTAGATACTTTAAAGACTACTGGCTTATCTCCGAAAGGCTGGACCGATTTTGATGAGACTTTCGCTGGAGGATGTTTACATTTTGATGTACCTAAACATCCGCCAGTGAACTTTTAACAGTTTTTAGCAAGGTTTAAGCTCAAAGGAGCATAGGAAAAACAAAATGATTCCCACGGGATTATTAAAATCAATATCCACGCGAACGAAGTCGCGGGTATCCGCTCGTTAATAATATAAATAATTTATTAAACATCAACCTTACTCCCAGGGCTTGATATTGTATCACCACCTAATATGTATCACAGGATTGTATATCATTGTATTAATTTTTCAAGTTATATCCAAGAAATTTGGTATTTAGGTTTTCGGTTAAAGATAAAGAGTTACGAGTTTAAAGAAATTTGGAAAAACAACTCCCAAGAGTGTTAAATGGGAGTTGAAAGTTTGTATGAAAGTCCGTCATTTTTAAAGCTATATCAATGAAAATCGGTATTTGTATTGTCGGTTAAAAATAAAGAATTACGTGTTTCAGGAATTTTAGAAATTCCACCCCCAAGTGAGATTTATAAGAATCCACGCGGGCGAAGTCGCGAGCATCAGCTAGTTAATAGGTAATATAAATAATTTCTGAAACATCAACCTTACTCCCAGGGCTTGAAATTGTGTCACCACCTAATATGTATCACAGGATTGTATATCATTGTATTAAATACTAGCTGATGCCAGCGACTTAGTCCGCTTGGATTCTTATTTTCACTTGGGGGTGGAATTTCTAAAATTCCTGAAACACGTAATTCTTTATTTTTAACCGACAATACAAACACCGATTTCCATCGATATAACTTTAAAAATGACGGACTTTCATACAAACTTTCATCTCCCATTTAACCCACCTGGGGGTAGATTTTCTAAAATTTCTTAAGCTCATAACTCTTTATTTTTAACCGAAAACCTAAATACCAATTTTCATGGATATAACTTGAAAAATGACGGACTTTCATACAAACTTTTATCCCCTATTTAACCCCCTTAGAGGTGGAATTCGTAATAATCCTTTCTTAGTGTGCGCCTACGTCACAAAAGGAAGCTACTGTGAAAATTTCAAGTTTCTAGCTTCAGTGGTTTTGGCTGTGCGTTGATTGTCAGTCAGTCAGGACAAGCTACTTTATATTATTATAGATAGATGAATCGACATATGAAAGCTATTACTTAATACACTTTGCTATAAGCACATAATGTCTAAGTTTAGCAGTTTTTGTCTACTTTTGATATAAAATGTATATTTTACATATCTATGCAAAGTTATATATGAAAGCAATGGCAAAGCTTATTGCTTTCATATATAACTTTGCTTTAGATTATTTATTTAGCTACCCGCAAAATAGAACAATGATTTTTAAAATTGATATCTTAACTGTGAAATTTTGCCTTTTGAAAAAAGACTGCAGACTTTCTTGCCAGTTTTCTCAGTTATCTCTGCTTCCCAAAGAGTATCATTAGTACACGAAAAAAATCTTTAACTTAAATTATTTGAGATTGAGTTTATTATTGCGTCTATCATTTTAAAGCTATAAATACAGGAAACACATTACAAGGTTACCTTATCATTAAAAGCGACCTTTACCAGGCAACCCATACTTAATTTATTGAACTTATTTATAGTGAGTTCTCTCTGTTCTTTTGATCACTTCAACACATCGTGTTAAACACAATGTATTGAAATGGTTTTGTGAAGCCTTAAAAGCTTTTATACATCATAAAAATCCTATATCCTTTTTAATAGCATATAATTTAATAGCTGGGGGTCTGGATATATAATATTGAAGCAAATCCACAGGGATCGTTTTGTATTCTCGTAAGTAACAAAACAATCACAAATCGATTTCCATAGGAAACCTGCTATATTATTGTGAATTGATGTATCCACCAAATTAGTGGCACAACGAAATCTTTTATAGTTTTTATTAACCCCCGACGCAAAAACGACGGGGTATTATAAGTTTGACGTGTCTCTGTGTGTGTGTGTGTGTGTGTGTGTGTGTGTGTGTGTGTGTGTGTGTGTGTGTGTGTGTGTGCGTGTGCGTGTGTGTCTGTTCCCCTATAGCGCTCAAACGGGTGAACCGGTTTGAATGCGGTTTTTTTTTGTTTGAAAGGTGAATTAGTCGAGAGTGTTGTTAGCTATGTTTGATGAAAATAGATCCAAGATGGCCACCGCCACAAAATGGCGAATGTCGGGGATTTTTTAATTTTTAATTTTTAATTTATACTTGTTAAGATAATAATCAAATAGTAGTGAAGATAACTTGGACACGTCACGGGAGGAAATCCACTACTAACATATCAGTCGCCAAGTTGTTTCTAGTCATACTATTTTTTACTCATCACCCGTTGCGTGATATTGATCGAATGGCGTATATTTAATAGGTATTTGATAGGTTTTCGATCTAAACTGTACTCGCAATAGTATTCAATCACTTAAGTAAACAGTATAGATTAAGCAATGCAATAGAGTAGTTGACCATAATTGCAAACAGAATGCTGCAATGGCTGAAAAAATAATCAAAATTGTTTAATAAACCGCAGAGTAGGTATAGAAAACTTTGAAATTTTTCTCTGTCCACTTCTCGCAAAATGGATATACATATATTTGAATTTTTATGAAGTTAAGAAGAATAATAAAAAATGACATAATAATTTCATACTATCGTCCTTGTCTGATGAATAATCTTAAAACTTCTATAACCACGAAATTTTTATAATATTTGAATTCTGTTTCTACTCATTATATTTTTTTGAGCAAATTAAGCTTTGAATTGAAACTAGCGCACAAATATATCATAGCGTTCCAACTAGCGTGTGCTAGAAATAAGTTAGTTGAACCCTCATAGCATTATCGTGAATATTGAGACAAAAACTTCAACGCTCCGAAAATTTCGACCAGCAGGGCAATCGTACCGAACAGACGGCAGACCAATAAAATATGGCCTTTTCTATTTGTACAGACGATAACACTCTCCAGAGAAACGAGGAAATAGATTCTCAAAGTGTCCGACAAAATAATACTTTTATCGGCGCGGTTTTAATAGTACATCCTTCTAGATTTTTATAGAATGTCTCTATGTAACTTAACTTTGAAAGATAAGTTGTTTGTTGTGCAAAGGTGGAAAACTATACTAATTGTCTTAATAAATTGAACTAAACATTTTAAAATCGGCTGCTTATTATTTCAGAATTCATTATACATAATTAAGCGTTTAGCTTAATGAATGCCAAATTGCGCCAAAACCTATAAGAGTGATATGATATGACCTAGCTACCAGTTCAGACCTGAGACAATTTAGAGATTGTAAATTCTCAACCTACACACTCACACACACAGACAATCACATTCTGGACCTACCTCCCACTACACTACGGAGGTCGTCAAAATGTTGAAAATCGAATATGGCCATAGAAAAATACTCAGATTAACAAGGAATAAGTTTGAACGAAGATAGGGGAAATGGGCTGCATGAAAACTTGTAAGTTAAGTAATACTTTGAAGCAAAATTCTGTATCTACCTACTACCTCCCTTATCACAAGAATGTACGGAATATAGCTACTCTAAGGTGCCACTTAGATTTCTCTGAAGCAACGTTGTAATCTATTTAGATCACCGTTATGTAAACAAAGTGCAAACGCTTTCGCCTTGTGAATGGTTATTACAACCATCTTGGGATTTTACGATGGTTTAAACCTTACGGAGTGCAATCAAATAAACTGTTTAATACACCCTTATTTTGTTTATGTGTTATGCTATCATACTCTTGGCAGCAAATAAATTGAAACAGAGTCCGTATTTTCATAGAAAATGATGCAAACATACTGATTTTAAACTGATTTTTAATGGACTTACAAGAATGATGAGATTGTTTTAAAAATACACATTTATTGACAGATAACTATGTAAACTCAAAACATTTGAGTCCTGTGGAAATCGTGTTATTTCGAATAAATTTGTCTCGTTTTAACTCTATCTCAAGTCGGAGTAAATTCAGAGTGCGCTCTATAGATACGCTCAGTGATGATAGAGAGTTATCGGAAGATAAATATGTACCTATCTTTTTTTGGATTGGATATAAAATTCAGGATAATTCCAATATAATTAATTGTTGTTCAAATCAATCTAAGTAGGTACATAAGATTAAGTATTTTGTTTTGTAAATCCTGTAAATAGGTATTTGCTTAAAATGTTTGCCTTATTTACTACAAAATAACGGATTCCGTTAGGATTTATTTCTGCCAAGTTTAATTTGGGATAAAAAATAAACTATCTTTGTTACTTTGTGGATCATTCGGAATAGTATCCGTTGTAATATTTTTCCAACACATAAACTCGAGACCCAGTATCCGTACCGCAAGCTCAGCGTTAATAAATCATTCAGTCAGCCAATGAGTCGGGGCACTTGTCTTTATAAGATAAAATAGATTTATGTCTATTAAGACGGAGTACGGCAACGTCCGCTACATGAATTGAACCAAATTGCCTAATAAAGAACATCGTTAGAAAAAATGTAAAAGATCGTATTCTACTGAAAACCACATGAATTTTAAAATATTCTAAAGTAAATAGGAAGTATCTAATGACTTTATCATAATAATATACTATTCTGTCAAGCTGAGATAACATTAATATGCAAACGGCACGGCGAAGAATGCATTGAACAATAAAATAATCGTTATTAAAATTTATAACTACGTAGTTTTTGGGAATAGTTATATATTTTATAAGTAGGTATTTTTGAATCGTCAATTGAATCTACCACTGGTTCAAATTATACCAATTGTATGTTAAGTATGTACATTATGATTGAATTGCCGTTACGCGCATTGTGCAATACCATTTATTAATCTCATTGGGATGTTAGCTTAGCTGTTTTACACATTGTGATTACTATTTCTATAATATATAAGATAGATAGTTAAATATAACCTACTCCTATAATACAGATATAATATTTTAACTTCAAGTTTAAAAAAAATAATTTTAGATGCATAGTAACTGTAACCGGGACCGAATGCTTTTCTGTTATTATAAAGCTTTTGGGCGAAGTTTCAGCTTTGTCAACAGTCTTGCGGTCAATCAATATGCCAGCGTGGTTGCGATGAAATTCCAACAAAAAAAAAACCCATCAGGATTTATGTGAGATGCTCGAATGAATAGACTAAAGAATAGACTTTATTATATAAAATAATGTCGTTACACTTACATAATTTTCTACTCTCTCAGCCTAGCAGATTTCCTCGCAGGTTCGTTTTCTGTCTCTGCCGTTAAATATATTAGCGCTAAGGTTGTCCACGTTCCTTGATTACATTGGCTACTGAATTAGGCAAATGAGCCTTGTATTATGGAAATAGGAAGTGACTTCGTGACGTCGCATTTAAAAATAATTGACCCAACCATTAGTTTCTTGCTAAACAAGTTTGTCGAGTCATTAGTTCTTTTGACGGTTCTTATTAAAACTCCCTTGTTTTTGTGAGTCTTGAAGTTACACTAAGCGATAATGAAAAAAGAGAATCATGCTCTCCAAGGCACGGAGTGAAGGTAAAATGAAATAAATAATGGCGATCGGCAAACTTTGTAACCTGAGCGCATTATTAACTGCGAATTAGAAGTTTGCCGGCTGGCAATTTTTAATTAGTTATGTAGCAGACGCCTTTGAAAGTAAATATTTAATAGTGTTATCAATTATTTTTTAGCTTTTTTTACTGAACTTTATAACTTCTTTTTATCTGTAATGAAAGCTAGTTTATTGCTCACAGCTTCACGTACTTTTTAGGGTTCCATACCCAAAGGTTAAAACGGGACCCTATTACTAAGACTCCATTGTCTGTCTGTCTGTCTGTCCGTCTGTCACCAGGCTGTATAAAATAAAAAAAAATTAAGGGAGGCTTAAAATAAAAAAAAAATTAAAAAAAGCTGTGATATCCTAGTGGTTAGGACGACCGACTTCTAATCGGAGGTCGTGGGCTCGATCCCGGGCACGCACCTCTAACTTTTCGGAGTTATGTGCGTTTTAAGTATTTAAATATCACTTGCTTTAACGGTGAAGGAAAACATCTTGAGGAAACCTGCATGCCTGAGAGTTCTCCATAACGTTTTCAAAGGTGTGTGAAGTCTGCCAATCCGCTTGGCCAGCGTGGTAGACTATGGCCAAAACCCTTCTCACTCTGAGAGGAGACCCGTGCTCTGCAGTGAGCCGGTAATGGGTTGATCATGAAGGGGGGCTCATGGGAGCCCCCCTTAATTTTTTTTACAACAAACGTGATTTTTATAGATAATGGTACGGAACCCTTCGTGAGCGAGTCCGACTCGCACTTGGCCGGTTTTTTTAATATATTTTTGGTGGGCCAATTTTGATTTAATTAGGACCAGTATTTTTTGATTAGGCGTGGTAGGTAGGCTTGGAGGTGCAAAAACTTATAGTAGACTAGTAACCTTTACCATAGTAGCCTTTACCATAGTAATTAACCGTCCGTCCGTCTCTAGGATCAAGCAAGGATCAAGCAATCTATATGCCATATTTAGTGAAGCTCAATTTCAGCTGTTCATCTGATAAGGTAATTATAGTCAAATGGAGGTATTTTCGCATTTACTATATAACGAATAAGTAATGGATTGTTAGCTCCAATTATAATCGGTATGAACTTTAGTCCTAGTAATACTATACAAGTCCTTGTGTGCGGGTATACAAGCCATAAATCTTATCAGCACTCAGGGTAACCTGTTTATATAGTGGCGGATTTACAAGCTTGGGTTATATTATGAACAAACAGGCCCTCAATCCTGATTACCATACATAACGGCGTATAACCATTTATGTATAATTTATTTGGTCGCGTTCCAATTCAAAGATGGCGGCACATTGATTCAGCAATTATGACAAGTCACGATGAAATAAAATATGTAAATGTGAAATTTATGTCACTTATCCTGTTCTGAAAAATATTAAAGGAAATAAGAAATAATAAATTAATAACCAAGAAATAAGGAATAATACGCAGGCTCATCGTTGTGGTCAACAATAACTTATTAATCCAACTATCTTCTTCTATCTATTTTCTATCTATCTATCCATCTTCTATAATCTATAATATAATAAAACTGTAACAGATCCAATTCTGTACATTGAAGATATTTTGAAAATTTTTATTGGAGGGCACTGTATAATCGATACTGAATCCAAAACTGCAATTTTTTTCATTTTTGTCTGTCTGTCTGTCTTTCTGTCTGCCTGTCTGTCTGTCTGTCTGTATCTTGGCCGCGCATCACACCGAAACTACTAAATCGATTCGAATGAAACTTGGTACGTTTTGAGTTTATACTCCGAGGTAGGACATAGGATACTTTTTATCCCGAAATTCAGCACGGTTCCTTTGGGAGAGGGGATGAAAGTTAAAACGTGTATTTAGCTGTAATTCATTAATGCGTCGTTCGATTTCACTCATTCTTTCTTTGTTAGAAAGGTAGTACTTTATATATTGTCCCGTAAATATTTCAAGGTCATAGGTTTTTTAGTTCAGAAATGACAGACATTACAACCCTCACTATTGGGTTCAAATAACTTGGGACCCGGATCTTTGAACGTACGGCTTATTTTAAACTGGTGTGCGTTTAAATTTATGTTTGTCGGTCTGTTTATTTGTTCCAGCTAATCCCCGAAACGGCTGGATCGATTTTGACGAAACTTTCAATGGCAGATAGAAGATGTATAAGGAGTAACTTAGGCTATATTTAGTTTAGGTAAATAAAAGAATTATGGGATGCGATCCAATAGATAAATAATAAATATGTATTCATTTATTAGATTTTTTTATTATGATATTTTTAGATATAAAATAAGTAAAAACCTCTATTACGTAGCGCGCTATTAGAAGCATTTCTATTGAGATTCCCTCTCGTGTTGCTCTATTCATGCATACCCGATGTTTGTTCCGAATTCAGAGTACGTAATATAATAGAATATATTTTTATTTATCGCGAAGAATATTTAGGTCAAAATGCTTGTTGTAGATCAACACACGCTATCGAGCAATTAATATAAATGTCTGGGGAACTAGTAAATACGAAAGGCATTTATGCTTTTTTTTTTTAAATATTATCGTGCTCAACATATAAAAATAAACGTAACACGAGTGCTAATGGTTTCCACCAATCGAATCAAATGGATAGCTAGTTAATAATAGATTAAGATTCAATTACATTATACACATACATACGTTATGCTGTAAATCGGATTTGAATACGAGATTTCAGTCGGAATACAAACTGAATCGCCCGGTTTCAAATGGGTGGTTCCTTTTTATAAAAAACTAGCTGATCCCCGCGACTTCGTCCGCATGGATAACCGCTCCGTATAGGTTTTTATGTAGGATCGGATTGAATCCCATAATCTTTTATTGTACCTAAATTAAATGTAGCCTAAGTTACTCCATATAACATCACCTATCTGCCATTGAAAGTTCCATCAAAATTGATCCAGCCGTTTCGGAGATTAGCTGGAACACATAGAAAGACCGATAAACATAAATTTAAACGCACACCAGTTTAAAATAAGCCGTACGTTCAAAGATCCGGGTTCCAAGTTATTTGAACCAAATAAATGTCTGTCATTTCTGAACTAAAAAACCTATGACCTTGAAATATTTACGAGATAATACTTAAAGTACTACCTTTCTAACAAAAAAAAAATGAGTTAAATCGAACAACGCGTTAATGAATTACAGCTAAATACACGTTTTAACTTTCATCCCCTCTCCCAAGGGAACCGTGCTGAATTTCGGGATAAAAAGTATCCTATGTCCTACCTCGGAGTATAGACTCAAATCGTACCAAGTTTCATTTGAATCCATTCAGTAGTTTCGGCGTGATGCGCGGCCAAGATACAGACAGACAGACAGACAGACAGACAGACAAAAATGAAACAAATTTCAGTTTTGGCTTCAGTATCGATTATAGAGTGCCCTCCAATAAAAAATTTCTAAATATCTTCAATGTACAGAATTGGATCTGTTACAGTTTTATTATATTATAGATTATAGATAGATATAGATAGATAAGAATGATATAGATATAGATATAGATAGATAGAATAAAGACCATAGACATTGTAGTGATAACAATGAAATCGTTGACTTAACGAAAATAACGAATATAGTTTGATGATACAACTATTCCAGAAGAGCTACAATTAGCTCCGATCGAACGCTTCCACGACATTACCCAAATATAACACGACTTCACTTTTAACGTTGACGCCTATGCCAAACGACAAATAAAATTCGATCCGACAAAAGTCGGCCATAGAACACAAAACATCCCACAACATAAATTCCAAGTTGATTTGATACATGGAAGTGATATCAATATCGATTTCTAAGTCCCTAAACCAGCTGAAAAAGAGCTGATAATGCAGAAACAACATATCAGAATTTCCTCAGATATAGCTAAGAAGTATCTCGATTAAATACACCTTTTAATAATTAAATAAACATTCATCCATTTGAGCGTTACGATGCCACACACATACACACATACAGACGAAGCGGTCAAACCTATTATCTACCCTCTGTTTACGTCGGGAGTTAAAAATAAAGTGAAATTTTAATATTCAAGATATATCATATTTTGTCTTAGTGAGTTTCGGACGAGAATTAATTCGCTCGGATGTTAAAACCACGCCGACTTTTAGAATTTGGGTCCGTGTCCCCAAAACAAACCCGGATTATTTTTAATTGCGCCGTGTAATCTTGCCGCAGGTATATTTTTACATGACCGGCGTAGGTTCCGAATTTACAACGACTACTTGAGTGCTCAGTGCTTGTTTTATTTATAAATAAAATAATCACAAAATAATATATGAATGTATTTCACGGACCAATTACATTTTTTTAATATAATAACAAGCGGATACCCGCGACTTCGTTCGCGTGGATATTGATTTTAAAAATCTGCTGGGAATCAGGAGCTCAGAGGAATGAGCTCAAAGGAGCTAAGGAAAATTAAAATTTTTCCTACGCTCCTTTGAGCTCATACCATGCTAAAACTGTTAAAAGTTCACTGGGAGGGGATGAAAGTCAAAACATGTATTTAGTTGTAATTCATTAACGCGTAGTCCATTTCATTCATTCTTTTTTTGTTAGAAAGGAGATACTTTAAAGATTACCGAGTAATCTCTGAAAGGCTGGATCGATTTTGATGAGACTTTCACTGGCGGATGTTTACATTTTGATCTACCTAAACATCGACCAGTTAACTTTTAACAGTTTTTAGCATGATAATATGAGCTCAAAGGAGCTTAGGAAAAACAAAATGATTCCTACGAGATTTTTAAAAATATATATCCACGCGAACGAAGTCGCCGGTGTCCGCTTGTAATACATATAACCTTAAGCCAAATAGAAGTTAACACACAACACGACCTGCAATTCAAGCAAAGTCAACAGCCGTGCTCCTGTTATCAAGTAAATATACGCACTCACAGATGAACAATGCTCAGCAGTAGTTAGTTCTGTTCGAAGTTCAAACATACGTAATGTTTGAACTTCGAACAGTCCAACAGCACAGACGCATAAAAAACATGCTCCATTTTGATACTGACAGCATTCTAATTTAAGCATATACCTAACATAGAGTATTTCATGCAAAAAGTACAAAGATGTTTGTGATGAATAAACTCACCCATTTTCATTAACTACGTACTCATTAGTAATTCGGATACATCCTCCGAACAACCTCGGATTATTTATATTACGGGGTGGATTTACTGCTTCTCTGACAAACGTCTCTTTATACTACCTTGGTATATACCTAGCGATTTGATGGTTAGGTAACGTCCCAAGGAAGTAAATAAAATGTTTGTAGTAAAAAGGAAGTAAGTTTGAGTTATTATGAAACAGGTATATATAGAACAAATATTCTTAATGCTTATTCAAAGTGGAGTTTTCAGCACCCCTGTTTCTGCTGTTATTCAAAAGAGTAGAAGAGCAAATATTTTGCTACATTCATTGTATGAGTATTTTAATGGATCATATTCTAAAATGATTCAAACGTTTTCACGAATTTATTCACGACAAGCGGACACACCCGAGACTTCGTTCGCGTGGATATTGGTTTTAAAAATCCCGTGAGAACTTTTAGTTTTTCTTAAGCTCCTTTGAGCTCATACCTTGCTAAAAACTGTTAAAAGTTCACTGGTGGATGTTTAGGTAAATAAAAATGTAAACATCCGCCAGTGAAAGTCCCATCAAAATCGATCCAGCCTTTCAGAGATTCCTTTCTACCAAAAAAAGAATGAATGAAATGGACTACGGGTTAATGAATTACAGCTAAGTACACATTTTGACTTTCATCCCCTCTCCCAAGGGAACCGTGCTGAATTTCGGGATAAAAAGTATCCTATATATTACTTCGTAGTATGAACTTAAATCATGCCAAGTTTCATTTCAATCCATTCAGTAGTTTTTGCGTGATGCGCGCACAAACATACAGACAAACAGAAAAACAGACAAACAGATAAACAGACAAACAGACAAAAATTTCAAAAATAGCTTTTTTACGTTCTATTACTTATTCTTAACTTCCCCCAGTTATTATTTAGCAAAAATATTTAATGTACAGATACGGCAAGTCTACGATTTTATTATATGTATAGAAGATAGATGCCTAATATTCTCCATTTCCTTCCGATAACAATATGTATTGTATAAGTACAAGCTGTGCATACATCGACACGTATACCGTAAAGAAAATTCTGCTTTATTCGAGGTGGTGAAGATTATTGAGTCATATCAAACAATGAAGAAACAAAGTCCAATACTTGAGACCGGGCTGAAAGCTATGACGTCAATGTGCCACATTTGTCGAAGAGATCAGCTTACATTACCGTCGGCTACGTAACTCATTTAAAAAGTTTTCGATTGTTAATGTAAGTTTGGATCTTAGTAAGCCCCAGTAGCTTTAGAGGTAGAAACAAGTACAATAGATGATGATCCGTCTAAAGACGTAGAGATTGACCATTTCGGTATAATGCTATGTCTAAGATTAATTTATGTATTATTATGTATGTATGTAGGTATTGTTAAGGACCGGGTGACATTACATTTTATACCAAAAAATCGACTTGACTGACTTTTTTTTGCCTTTGTCTAGTGGTAGTATCTAGTGGAATGTTAAATGAAAGAAGCAAAAATTCTAAGTTTATAAATATAAATATAAATATAAATATTTAAATATACCAAGCGATAGAAAATTTATTTTACTATATTATTAAGAGTAGTCGGGTTTTAGTTTATGAACTTTATCTCTTGTTATATAATTGAGTTTTAGTGGGGTTTACGTAAGCTGCGTCGTTTTAGCTAAGTAGCAACTATGTATTTACTAGATACATACGAGTCGGTAATAAACGTTACCATATAAAAATACGAGAATATAGTTCCTTTGATCCGAGGTTTTACTCGTCTAAACGATACTTTATCGGTTACTGTAAGTGTTAAAGGGCTTACAGTTAATCTAGAAAGCCGAATCTCCTAATGCTATTGCACGACTGGAGAGCGAAACATTTGAGCCGGATTTACAAAGTCCCTCTGGAATGGGAATAATTTTATTTGCAAATTGTTATCTGTTGGAGAAAAATTGCTAAAAATCTATATACATATAATAAAATCGTAGAATTGCCATATCTGTACATTGAAGATTTTTGCAAAATAATAACTGGGGGATGTTAGGGATAAGTAATAAAACAAAAGTTATTTTTGAAATTTTTGTCTGTTTATCTATTTATCTGTTTGTATATTTGTGCGCGCATCACCCAAAAACTACTGAATGGATTGAAATGGAATTTGGCGTGATTCAAGTTCATACTACGGAGTAACATATAGGATACTTTTTATCCCGAAATTCAGCACGGTTCCCTTGGGAGAGGGGATGAAAGTCAAAATGTGTACTTAGCTGTAATTCATTAACGCGTGGTCCGATGTCATTCATTCTTTTTTTGTTAGTAAAAGAAATACTTTAAAGATTACTGGCTGATCTCTCAAAGGCTGAATCGATTTTGATGGGACTTTCACTGGCGGATGTTTACATTTTGATCTGAACTCAACATCCGCCAGTGCACTTTTAAAAGTTTTTAGCAAGTTATGAGCTCAAAGGAGCTTACGAAAGACAAAATGATTGCCACAGTATGTTTAAAAACCAATATCCACGCGAACGAAGTCGCGGGTTTCCGCTTGTACTATAATATGTATCTTAATATCTACAAATAGTTTAGTACTATAATATGTATATATGTATATGTACTATAATATGTATCTTAATATCTACAAATAGTTTAGTAAAGATAATACTTCTTTCAATTTCTCAACACTTGGAAATTTAAGTTTTACTTATCTAAAACTTAACGTTTGAAAAATTATTTAGATATCGCAGTTTCAAAGTCAGTTTGGCAACTCTAGATATTGAAGTTAATAAGGTAACCTTTTCTTTTTCCTTTCTATAGAAAAATAGGGGTTTTTTATGAAGGCTATTGACCTAAATGGAGAGGCTTGCCATGTCCTGGCATGACTTAAACATGACCAATTACAAATCAGTCTCTGGAGATAATGTGTACCGAACAGATCGTGCCAGAATTTATCGTTCCCTAGAACATCGAACCCTACTTAAATTATACGAGATATGGCGGAAATTGTGGTCTTCTACTGAGAGCTGAATGTAATGCAAAGTGTTGCTAGAAGCTTATAAAATTACGGAGTACCTAATAATATTATTTTATACGGTCTTACTAGCTTTTGCCTTCAGTTTTGCCCGACTGAAATTCATTCGGTTAGCTAAGTATATCACGGGTTTTGTTAGACCAATTTTGATCAAAATCGAAGTAGTATTGTACTAAATTTTTTGTCTCATTCAGTCAATTTGTGCGTGATACGCACCTACGCATGCTACGCACTACCTCCACGCATTAGGGATTGATGATTATTTTTTCAGATTTTTTAGGTTCCAAACGAGTTATAAACACGACCTGGTAAATATGTTTCAAAGCTTTAACAGCCCCCGCACACTGGACCACTAGTAGTGACGACTAGTGGCCGCCACAAGTCGCAGAAGCGATTTTTCATATACATTTTCTTGTGGCTCGGAAGCGGCCACTCGGGCGCTCAGTGTGCGGTAGTACCATATAAAATGTATGAAAAATCTCTTCATCACATAGTGGCCAAGTGGCGGGGGCTGTAAGTAGCCTCCTCATGTTTTCTTTTTGAACTTGTACTAACTTGAATAAAAAAATGTGTTTGATTTTGAGTTTAATTAGGAATGTAAGGAGTAGTTTAAACTTGTAGGTATACGATCCCAATTTGCGGATTACCAACAAACTTACCCCTATAAGCCGTACGTATTTGTAATTAAGGTTAAAGGAAGACCTAAGCCATGTCCTGGTTAGTGATGTGAATACTAAACGACTTTGTCTCGAAGAAGGTCGTACAATCGGATAATTATCAGGAGGAAAACAACTACGGTCTTCGATTGTAATCATTGGGATGTACTCGTATATAATTACACACAAAATACTCAGCTTTATATTTTACATAACAATATTGATAATGTTTTTCTGAACGCAGAAGATACTATAGTTCACTTTAAATGTTCTGACACAAGTGCCCTGTCTATTTCCGCACTCTCATAGTCTGACGGGACAGCAATCTGCCACGAGTGAAGAAAGTCGTTGAACCGACAACATTATGTGCTTTCCGAAGCTCAAGAATTTCTCCACGCCTATACGTGTAAGACAAAACATGAATTATACTCAGAATACAATTATATTATTATTTTAAATCAATCAAACTATAATGGTAGGGGAGCCGAGGATACTAAATGTGGATTTACGGCGTAGTGTCGGAACCTACCTATTACATTTTGTAGATTAGTTGATAGGAAGAATAAAAGGTTATATAAGGTTTTCCATTTCAGTGGTGGGGAAAGCTTCTAGCTGCACGCTCTCATCTTCAATAGACGATTTTTATAACTTCGGCTTGTGGAATTCAGCTGATTATATTTTATTTTTTATTTTTGCATCATTTCTTTTAAAATATAAAAAATTCAACCACCCTCGAGATTCGAGAAGGTCAAGATAACGTTTTTTTTGCAACTTTGTAAAGCTCCCGCACTCACGTAGGTATATGTAGAAAATGTAGAAAAGTATATGTAGAAAATCTGAGTGCTTAGTCTAAGTTTGAAGCGCTCCAAAACTAACAGTATACTAGAAGTATACTATTGATCGAATCACAAATGACTTCCGACCAAAATGAACCCAAAGACTCTTATTTTAGGTCCATTTTACTCTGAAGTCATGGTGATTCGATCAATAGTATACTAATAGTATACTAAAAAGTTTTGGAGCGCTCCAAACTGAGACTAAGCACTGAGACTATTTGAACGTAGCGTAACGTTCAAATAGTCTGATTTTATACATATACTTTTCTTAGCTCGTAATTAACTCACCATTTCTTAATCTGACGTTTCTGAGTATTTCTGTTCATCATTTTTTTTATTTTGCGCGCAGCTCTATATAAAGGGCTTATATGATAAAGGGTACTCAGCAGGATGCAAAATGCTTCCCATATCTTAATCTGATGCGCTCGAGTAAATCCAAAATCTCCTCTTGGGCTCCGCTACCATAACCATAACTGTATGTATATGGACATTTCCGCCAAATTGCAAAACTTGAAAGACTGGAAAAATATTTAGATATCAGATTATGGATGGCTTTAATATATTTCCACAACCATTATAAAGGTCTCACTTCTGTGTACAATGTACAATATATTGTATAAGTAATAGACACAAGACATATATCTATACATATAATAAAATCGTAGACTTGCCGTATCTGTTAAAGATTTTTGCAAAATAATAACTGGGTAAATTAATAATAAATAAAATGTCGAGTATAAAACGACAAAAAAGCTTTGAGCTAGCTCAAGACCTTTAGTACTAATATTACATAGTGTCAGAGCAGAACAACTTTCTCTTTCAGAACCAAGTTCAGAACTCCTACATTGATTGACAAATTAGTTTACCAACTGACAAAGTGACGCTGTAGAAGCATTTGTAAGCAACTAAAAGGATTCAGCCGCAACTACAACTATTGCATTGCCGATGCTTTAAGTACCCACAAATTAATTATTTTATCGACTTCAGGCAATTCAGTCCTTAAATCTTTTCATAAATTTTATTTATCATTATCACTCTACAGCCTCATAGTATATCCAAACTAGATAATGCCCGCAACTACATCCGCGTGGATTTACGTTTTTAAAACCCTGTGGGAATTATTTGCTTTTCCTGGATAAAAGTTGTCTATGTCAATTTCCGAGACGCAAGCTACCTCTGTACCAAATTTCGTATAAATCGGATAAATGGATGGACCTTTAAGAATTCTGTACGAACTCTTTAATTTTCCGGCATTAAAAGTTGCCTATGTCAATTTCCGGGATATAAGCTACCTACCTCTGTACCAAATTTCATAAAAATTGGTTGAACTGTTGGGCCGTGAAAAGATAATAGACAGACAAACAGACACTTTCGCATTTATAATATTAGTATGGATATTTTGGCTAATTCTGTTGTACACAATCTCTAAACTAAACTAAATTGACAGGTTTAAAAATAGTGCTATCCTTTTGCGCACGTATCGTTGTGAAAGAGATAAGAATAGCCCAGCTGTCATTTTAGTTTAATTGTTGTAGAGATTGTGTACATGATCAACCCATTACTGGCTCACTACAGAGCACGGGTCTCCTCTCAGAGTGAGAAGGGTTTTGGCCATAGTCTACCACGCTGGCCAAGCGGATTGGCAGACTTCACACACCTTTGAGAACGTTATGGAGAACTCTCAGGCATGCAGGTTTCCTCTCGATGTTTTCCTTCACCGTTAAAGCAAGTGATATTTAAATACTTAAAACGCACATAACTCCGAAAAGTTAGAGGTGCGTGCCCGGGATCGAACCCACGACCTCCGATTAGAAGTCGGTCGTCCTAACCACTAGGCTATCACAGCTTTTTAGAGATTGTGTACAACAAACCTAAAATTCGATATGAAATACGAGTAGATGTGTAATTCTAGACCACAATATCTTTTGACCTTTAATCCAAATCCGTCTAGCCGTTTCGACACGGTATCGTGTAAACGTATCTATGAAAGCTGAACCGCAGTTAAGTTAAAGTAACATCGGGGTTTTAATCCGGAGATCGATGCGGTGCTCCAAACACGCTCTAGTATCGCCTATCACCGATATTGTGTGCAATCTAAGGCCTCTTTCGCACTGGTCTGATTCACATCCGAGAAAATACGGATCTAAATGGCCATTGTATTAAACAACCGACTCGAATTTTTCTCTATAAACCACGCCTAAAAGAGTGTAGCAGGTAGATAGATATTGGTTTTAAAATCTTGAAAGATTCCCGTAGGTATTTTCCAATAAAGTCATTTTAGAGAGATTTTAACAGATTCGAGCAAGATTTTATAGGATTCACCAACTGACTTGAAATTTAAAAAAAATTGCGAGGCAGTCTTTGAGAACTGCCGATAGAAGTGAAAATTGAATTATTTAAAGCCGTTAGAAGTGATCAAAGATTAAAAGGTTTAAAGTTTGAACAGTATACATAAAGCTCATGGGAATCGTGCCTTGACGATGACGTGAGTTTCACGCTTTTTGTTCACTCAAAAAGTACACAACATATTATATACACAGTATACGTAGGTATAGCTCATGGAAAACGTTCGGTGATGATGACGCGAGTTCTATGATTTTTGTTCACCCAAAAAGTGCTCAACGCGCCTAAAGAAGTTTTCACTTTAACAAGTTTAAATTAAAATTTAAAAACTCCCGACATTCACCATATTATATATTATGGTGGCGGCCATCTTGAATTTGCATAGTGCTATTCTACTTGTCAAGCTCTTTTATTTGATACCCATATTGAGGGAGTTGTGAAAAAATATGCAACCCACGATTTGTGGCGGCCATCTTGGACCGAGTTTTATCGAACATAGCTAAGAATTCATCTTTCAAACGAAAAAATCGCATTCAAATCGGTTCACCCGTTTTAGCGCTACGGGAAAACAGACAGACCACACACAAATACACACACACACACACACACACAGACACGTCAAACTTATAACGCCCCGTCGTTTTTACATCGGTGTTCAAAAATAGAATCGATCTGATCACTTTTGCGACAGCAAAACCGAAAAACTCAAACAGTTTGTTTCGCTCAATGTTTCGCTCAAAATGAAGAGCAATTTATCAATTACCGTTCACGACGCCCGTGTTAATTGATTATTACGATCTGATACTGCAAACATTTCTGCATGCCGATTTATCACAAAATTGATATATTTTTGTTATGACGGGCTTTAATTGAATTTCTGCATTTGAAAACCTTATTATACTTTTTTTACAGCTCGAAAGCTTTCACACGAGCGCTTTTTTAATATGTGAACGTATATTATGTTGTGAGGAAACATATCAGTTAGAATTGTCTTTTAGAGCAGAACTTTTTAATTAATTGGGACTATAGATACACATAGTCTTTATTATGTTTTCTTTTGAATAAATTTATTTTTAATCTAAATATATTTACACTAAGTAATAAATATAATAAAATGTTTACAAAAGTAACCTAATACAAAAATTAATATACATATTTTCAAATAATACTTTCCGCACAAGTGATCATTCATTGGCATAGTGCCCAAAATTTTTCATATTCAAAATACATAAATTTGAAAAATATAGGAGTAGTGCATATAACTTTTACAAAAAAAGTAGTGCATATAACTTTTTGATTTTTACAAAAAATGTAAACTTGCAAATGAAGTTACACTTGTTTACGTCTGTAAACTTGCAGATGAAGTTCTATACATTATTAAGAAGGAAATCGCGGAATGTTGTACTAACATAAATGCACTGTCTAGTGTCTCCTGAGCACAATTAACCTGAGCCGCATATAAGGTTAAGTGTTACATATCACTCCGCATTTCTCACCCGCCGGCAGTCAGGACAAAGAGGGTCAATGGGGCTAAAAGCTCACTGCCAACCTGCATTTGCCTATTCATACTGCCATAATGAAGGCGGCTGTAATTGTAGGTATTCAACCTTATTCAACTGTCGAATAAAAGCGAAAAAGCAGAATCATTGTGTGTAACGTGTACGCTTTCTTCCCTTTTTTTTACAAGTTTATTTCATCGTATTTTAAGGCGTGCTTTCGAGGGTGCTGTGACTTGTGACCTGATTCCGATTGCGACCTCTATTATAGTTATGAATTCAATTCGTACTAATAAAAGCTTTCTTTGTCGACAGTAAAGCTTGTTGAATTGAGCAAAAATTAGAAATAATTGCAATGTGTAGAAGTAAAGTAAGTAAGTAAGTAAGTAATATACCTACTTAGATTTTAAAAATGTAGATAAACTAAAACTTCACGATGATAATAGGATATAGCCAATAGTTCTAATCACTTAGTTTAAATCATATTATTGTGAGATGGTGATAATAAAAAAATCCCGTCTGAGTTCGTTGTGGGCTCTTCTCAGACTAGGGCGCGTTTGGAACCCTCGTAGTTTTAGTTTTAAGTTCTCGTAAGTAATTATAATCATTACGTCACTCCTCACGTTTCAAAAAGTGTACAGTGTACCAATTTTGATTTAAGTTATTTTGAATTTGAATTACAGGGTTAGTAAAATAAACTCAATGCTTAGTAACAGAATATTCATAAATAGCGAAACTTAAGGATAAGGAATAACTCAATTCCAACATGAAAACGTAATCGTTTCTTTGCCAAACACAAGAATGTCTAAAACGCTATAGATTTTTGGCAACGCTGACCGAGCAACAAGTGCTTCGTGCCTGTTATGGCGAAGGTGCCAACAATTTAACCTTCCAAAGCTTTTTACTGTCACTAATAACGGCTCTGTAGGCCCGCGCGGCTTTACGACGCCGTGTTGTGACAGCCACAAGTTCCTTTTCCGGTCAGATAAGACGTACGAGACACGGGTTTACTTAGGCGGGGCGATAAAACGAACAATTGTTTGCCGGCCCTAATTGAAATTCTTACTACTGACGTCTGCGGATAGAAACGGGGATCGTAACTCGGATATTCATTGCGAAATTCCCTAATCTTCTCTTCTTCCCTAAATCGCATAAAACGCAATACGCAGACAGACGCAGCCCGCGTTTATATACGTATTCGCTTAATATCTATAAGTAGGTAGACTTCAATATTATTTTCACCATGATTTAGAACAGTTCATTAGAATAATGTATATCATAGTACCTACTTAGTAAGTATTTTTAAGAACTCGATATTCAGGTACTCTAGTAACTTGTAACTCGTA
Source organism: Melanargia galathea (assembly GCA_920104075.1). Lineage (NCBI taxonomy): Eukaryota > Metazoa > Arthropoda > Insecta > Lepidoptera > Nymphalidae > Melanargia > Melanargia galathea. The sequence continues at coordinate 13,692,139 of OV049874.1, read as the reverse complement.
ATTTACAGTTTATGCTATTTTTTTATTACTTATAGCACACGCTGCGCGACCACTGAAGGAATTTGTGTATTTTGGTTTATCACACGCCAGGAGATCTTTCGCTGTGATTTCGTCATCACAACTCAAAAAAAAAACTCGTTAAGTACTTAGTACCCCTTAGTAATACTAATACCTACATAAAAAATATTAGGTATCTAAGAAAACCTAATCGGTGTCTTGCGTTTCAGTAAAATGGTGAAGGAAGAAAGGAGATCGAATAATCGCTGAAAAATTTTCATCAAACCTTATCTCTTACTCCAATCAATTAAAGCAAATAATTATAGAACCCACTAAACCTATAATCACAATATTAACGCGTGACAAATTCAAAGCTTTATAATATTAATTAATTAATCGCTTGTTTGTGGAATAACATTAATTAATTATCACTACCTATCCATGTACTATCAGTAGGTAACAATATATCAATTATTAAATTATAATATTATTTGAGCTGAGATAGAGCTGTGATAGCCTAGTGGTTAGGACGACCGACTTCTAATCGGAGGTCGTGGGTTCGATCCCGGGCACGCACCTCTAACTTTTCGGAGTTATGTGCGTTTTAACCTTTAAGTACCGACGTACTATTTTAGTTACATAAGTACCGACGTGAGGTCTGCTAGACCACCATAGTTTTCCAATCGAAAACTTTTGTGTTTCTTATTATTCTTCTAAAAAAAATGTTTCTATGTATTGTTAAATATCTACTTATTGTATAAGTAAAATAAAATGTAGAAGTTTTCACATTTATTACTGATTATAAGCATTAATATAGCAATCATAGATTCTTCGTTTGAAAAAATTAACTTTTATCTTAATAATTCATATGTATCAGTAATACTACTATTTTTTCTTAAACACAATTTTTTCTTAAAGATTAATAGCTAGATAAATAATAAAAAAATAAAAAGCCTTAATAATCAACCGTTTTCTCAAAAATCACAAGGTATCAAATTGCAGGAACTATCAAAGTTTACAAACAGTCTTTGCATAGGCTTACTGCATTGTAGGCACACGTGTTTCATACAAGTATCACAGTCTGTTCAGGTGCTAAATTATGGTCACTCTCCAGCAGTAAAATTTGGGTAGATATCCTTAGATTCGGACTCTGAACCCTCATTTAGCTATTCCACTAAACGTTCTTGGTGGTCTTTATATTGAAGCAGTGTTTGATATCTTTTCTCACCTACAGGAACACTTTAATTTTTATTTATGGCTGCCCGTTTCATGCCTGAAGAACCTGGCTAATCCATTGTTATAACTGACTGAAAATAAAAGAGAAAACAATATAATCTGAAAAAAGTCGCATCCAAAAAAAGTTACATAAGTACCGACGAGTGGTCTGACAGACCACTCGTGATCTTATAAAAATCAAAAGTTACCGAAATCGTACGCGCCGACGCTGCCACTCTGCAGGAACGCTGCTGGGCGACTTCCCGAGGGGTAGAGAGAAGCACAGTAGGATAGTTTTTCGCTAACATAGGTAATCAGACTTTTCGACCTCTCGAGGTGTCTGTCAGACCACACGTCGGTACTTAAAGGTTAAGTATTTAAATATCACTTGCTTTAACGGTGAAGGAAAACATCGTGAGAAAACCTGCATGCCTGAGAGTTCTCCATAACGTTCTCAAAGGTGTGTGAAGTCTGCCAATCCGCTTGGCCAGCGTGGTAGACTATGGCCAAAACCCTTCTCACTCTGAGGGGAGACCCGTGCTCTGTAGTGAGCCGGTAATGGGTTGATCATGAGCATGATGAGCATGAATATTATTTGGCATAGATAGGTTAAGCGATGATAGCCAAGTGGTTAAGACATACCTCTAAGCGATTTAGCGTTGTGGTACGATGCCGTGTAGAAACCAGTTAGACGTGTGTGGATTCAATAAAAACTTCCATACCCCTTCCAGGTTAGCCCGCTTCCATCTTAGACCATCAAGTGTCATTGCACAATTGGTTTTAGTATGTCCAACGATGTAACAATGCAATCATTGTTACATCGATGCTAAGCTAATGCTTTGCATCTTCAAAACGAGCAACAAATATTACGTAATTATTCCCGCCGTGTATCCGTATAAATCAAACGACCAGATTTACTGAGATATATCGCCTTGATTTGAATCGCGATCACCTCACGTTTCCCGAATATGAGAGTACGTGTTATGTGGCAGCGGCAGTAAATATCGCGCACAATCTGATAGGCGTTTGGCGATGATTTATGTATCGGACCGCTCATTGAAACTCACACTAATTAACTAAAGCGCAAAACGGACGAAGATCTTGTAATCATTATACGTACTTTGGGGCTAATTCTGTTTTACATAATCTCTAAACTCAAAATTCCCATCTCTTTCACATTGCTCCCCGCGGAAAAGGATAGCACTATTTTAAAACCTGTCAAATTAGTTTAGAGATTGTGTAAAACAGAAGCAGCTCCATTATAGCATGTTGTATTTTGTCTACCAGCTGACACTCTCTATCTCCGCAGTAATGGCATTACCAACTCTAGACTAAATGGGAATGTCTACTCGTTATTACTAATTGAGAAATATTGTTCTAAGTGACGGCGACAAATGTACCTGATTAAATCCACTTAGAAATATTTAGCGAAAGCACCGACAAACACAGGTTGTGACTTTACTATTTAATTTTTTTAGTAATAAGTTACAAACAAAATAAAGTGAGATTACAGTTAAAGTAAAAGCATGAGCATGTAAAAACATTATTATCACATGAGGTAAAATATCACGATTATAGCGTATGAAATACGTGGGGTAGGTACATACGTTGTAACAATTCGTTATGTACGTGAGTCATCAAAATATACAAACATACAACGGCTCGTCTCTGGTAAATAATAACGTAAACCTAAAAAATATTTTTTTACACTAAATATTGGGGTAAAAGTGAATTTGTTAGAAATTAAAAAAAAATATCAAAAGGTTGAAATCGAAAATGAACAGAAAGTGAGAAACTTACCTAACACTTATAAAGTTTTAACGTTTCGTTTCGTTTAAGGGATATTTTAGAAAATAGAAACAGAGATCATTTAGAAAACAATATAATATATACAATTTACAAACTAATTGTTGAATTTCAGCGCATTGGGATATCTTCCATCTCTATATGAAATATGGCCACCTCATGAGTAAAAATAGAGCTAATTTGTTTATTATTAATGCGGTAATCAGATCGGGAATTATATCGGGGATAAAATTGATTCGGCGCACTTTAAATGATTAATTTAAATTATCGCAGTTGAATGATAATTCCACTCTTCAAAATATTAATTATCAATTGGTTGACATTTAAGCATAATTAAATATGAAAATGTGTCTGACACGTGTCTGAATTTTCTATGCACGATATTGAGGCCAATAAGTCAGAGAAGGAAGAACTTGCCTACTTTTACGTGATTTGGTCGTGCACGAACCGTCCAAAGTCAACCATTGTTCATCAAGTTGGCATGTCTGCAGATACCTAGAGGCGTAAAGCCCAAATTATACGGTACCCCGTTCATCGTTCATTTTTGCGATGAACGATGCACGATACGATATTTGCTATGGCACAGTGCCTGTGAACGATGAATGGTCGGTGTTTAGACGGTTCATTTTCGATGACTCATCGATGAAGCCTCAAAAATGAAAGCAAAACTCTCGATAAATGAACCGTCTAATCTGGGCTTTAGATATCACTCGATTTACAACGAGGAAAACCATTTCTATAGAAAAAAATAACTTTTCGATCTACGAGGAAAACGGGTTCAATTTATTAAACTTAAAGGGTTGTGCCCTTTGTTGCTTCTAGCTGGGGACATTTGGACTAACTTGGGTACTATAATAATATTTTAGGTACATAATATGATTATTGGAAGGCATCTGCAAATTGGTCCTCTTCAGCCACGTGGCACATTGAAGGAGGCCACCGGATTGACTATTAGGAAAATGGATACAGTCTAATGGCCAAATTAATGGGATAAATGTAATTTGTAAAACACAGTTGTAGCAAATTCTCATTGAGAGACGTTATCTGTATATCTACCTATCCGTTTAATTAGTTTATCTTTTAATATAGGGACTTGAATTTAGCCCGTAATGTGCGATAAGCATAACTTCTATAACAGCTCACTTTTTTAAATTTTTACAGTAAAATCAATGATTCATAATTTATAGGTATTATAAACACATTCCCCCCCATGCACACATTAACAAGTCGAAATAACTTGCTCAAAAATCATGAACTTGTCATAAAAGTTACTTTAACACAATTCTCATTTGTTTCACCGTTTCAATACATCAGTTGAAATTGTTTGAGTTTAATATGAAACACACGTGCCTTGTCGTTATACCTACCGACTTAACAAAATAATCCATTAGAGTTTATATTAATGTAAACCATCAAGAAAGCTGGAACAGGTGACTTTGTTCTAATAAGTATTATGTTTATGTTTGTACAAAGTTATTTATTGTGTTATAGCAAATTAAATTATAATGGGCAAAAGTGAGTCTAAATAAAGTACAAAGATAATAGTGCACATCGTATGCTGCACGTTGTACTGTAGTTTTAGTTGGTTTACTTACAAATAGGTAAGCGTATAATGTACTTTAGCTGTGATAGCCTAGTGGTTAGGACGACCGACTTCTAATCGGAGGTCGTGGGTTCGATCCCGGGCACGCACCTCTAACTTTTCGGAGTTATGTGCGTTTTAAGTATTTAAATATCACTTGCTTTAACGGTGAAGGACAACATCGTGAGGAAACCTGCATGCCTGAGAGTTCTCCATAACGTTCTCAAAGGTGTGTGAAGTCTGCCAATCCGCTTGGCCAGCGTGGTAGACTATGGCCAAAACCCTTCTCACTCTGAGAGGAGACCCGTGCTCTGTAGTGAGCCGGTAATGGGTTGATCATGATGATGATGATGATAATGTACTTTCGCGAAGGAAAGCCTTTCACCAACTCAAGTAGCCACAAGTTTGACGCACAAATTTTTTTGAGCCAAATATGCACTGTGTTTAAACCTAGGTTCTATTTCTTAAACCGCTGCATTTTAGAAGGCACGCCTAAAAAGTTAATTGTCAACAGTCAGCACTGAGTAGGGTCGAGTAGTAGAACAATTGAAGTGTCTAATACTTGCGGTTACATTACGCAGTAAGGGCTTTGCGGCTTTATTTGAAAAGGTTTATTGTGTGGGTTAGCTGTAGCGCCATTATTGTGTTTCATACTTTACCCCAACAATGGAGGTAAGGCTCGATCTTTTGACAGTAGAATGGTAGCGTCGAAGTTGTGAGAAGTGTCACGATGTGTTATTAATTCTCCATGATAGAAAAAAATTACGTAGGTCTTTTTACGAACGAAAGTTAGAGCTAAAAAAGCCTTAAAACAGAGTAAGGTAACTTTAAACTTTTACTAAAACCACTTAACCTTAACCATAGACGTATTTCGTGTTTTTTGTGGGAAAGTTTAATTCTAATGGTAATCCATTTAAGTCGAAAGCACTTTGAGGTAACTAAAAAAAATGAGACTAGCAATTCACTAATTACATCTGCACATCTTGAGAGAAATTCCGGGTTGTGTAATCCGGCAACGCAGTAAAGCACCGTGTGATGCGGTTAATCTCTGTAAGTCTCCATCCATTTATATAATGAGAAAACTACTAGTAGGTATACACATGCATCGTGGATTAAATTGTATACATACGTGATAAAATTATACATATAAAAAGATAATAGCCAAGCTGTGATAGCCTAGTGGTTAGGACGACCGACTTCTAATCGGAGGTCGTGGGTTCGATCCCGGGGCACGCACCTCTAACTTTTCGGAGTTATGTGCGTTTTAAGTATTTAAATACCACTTGCTTTAACGGTGAAGGAAAACATCGTGAGGAAACCTGCATGCCCGAGAGTTCTCCATAACGTTCTCAAAGGTGTGTGAAGTCTGCCAATCCGCTTGGCCAGCGTGGTAGACTATGGCCAAAACCCTTCTCACTCTGAGAGGAGACCCGAGTGCTTAGTCTAAGATCGGAGCACTCGAAAACGAACTCGAAAACTATTGATCGATTTCAGAGTAAAATAGACCTAAAATGGCTTGTATTAAGGTTTGAGTTCGCCAATACATTCAGCATTCGAACACAACGAGCGCCCCAAGCAGAAATGTTGTAAAATACATATTCGAACTATGGAATTACGACTTTAAAATACGAGTATTTGAGTTCATTTTGCTCTGAATTCACTTGTGATTCGATCAATAGTTTTCGAGTTCGTTTTCGAGTGCTCCGATCTTAGACTAAGCACTCTGTGCTCTGTAGTGAGCCGGTAATGGGTTGATCATAATGATGATGATGATGAAAAAGATAATATAATGCACGCTTTTGCCCATTGGCCTACTTCTTTGTTCATGCCTGGCCAAAAAAATTTTTCACTAACCATTTTACGTGACGTACGCACCCCTGGGTGGCTTAAATTATGCACGCTGTTAAATGCCAATTTTCTAAAATCTTGTGTTAAATATGGTCGAACCGTTTTTGATGACACTTCGCAATAAATTGGTTTATTACAAGTAGGTATAATTATTTTCTTTAAGTTATAACTCGCGTTATTGTGACCGTTTTCCGGTGATTGCATCATTTGCAACAACGACTCGTCTTTCATTTGCGAGTCAGCAAGTTGTTCGTAATCTAGCGTAGTCGGGCAAAAAATTGTTTCCACGCGTGATAATGTGTCCGCGACCACATTATCGTTGCCACATACATACCTAATATCCGTGGTATACTCGCTAATAAATGCTAACTGACGAATACGTCTTGGGGTTTCCTTCTCGCATCTCGTCTTCGTGAACGCAAAAATTAATGGTCTATGGTCAGTATAGATAACTAACTCACGACCCTCTATTAGGTCCTTAAAGTATCGAACTGCTAGAAATATTGCTAAAAGCTCTCTATCATACGTGGAGTAACGTTTTTGTGTATCGCTAATCTTTTGTGAAAAATAGCCTAACGGTTTCCAATTACCGTCTATAAACTGTTGCAAAACTGCTCCTACGCTCGTATTCGATGCATCAGACATAAGTGTGATAGGTACATTACTGCGCGGATGCGATAATGTTACAGCGTTTTGCAGTCTAAGCTTGCATTGTGCGAACGCTTCGTCAGCCTCAGGTGTCCAGGTTATACATGTCTTATCACGTTTCTTTGCGTTGTGCAAATAAGAATTTAAAATGATCTGCTGTTCGACAGCCTTAGGTATATGTGCACGGTAAAAGTTCAACATTCCTAAAAATCTACGTAATTCTTCCACTGTTTTAGGTTTCGGAAAGTTTTTTATAGCTTGAACTTTACTCTCTAAAGGTCGAATACCGTCTTTCGATACTTCATACCCCAAAAATTCTAATTTAGATTCACCAAAACAACATTTACTTAAATTTATAGCAATACCGTATTCATTAAATCTCTGAAAAACTATATCTAGATGTTTCTTATGCTCCTCAGCGGATGAGCTTGCTATAATGACGTCATCAACATAGGTAAATAAAAAGTCTAAGCCTTGTAGAACTGTTTGATCCATGAAACGCTGGTAGGTTTGCGCAGCGTTACGTAACCCAAAAGTCATCCTAGGGAACTCGAACAACCCAAAAGGTGTCGTTATGGCAGTTTTTTCGATGTCTTCCGGGAAAACTGGGATACAATGATATGCACGTATAACATCGAGCCGTGACATGATCGTCTTACCGTCTAGCATGTACGTAAAGTCGCGCAACCGCGGTAAAGAGTATCTATCTGGTTTAGTAACCGCGTTCAACCGTCTGTAGTCCCCACATGGTCGAATTTCCCCATTTTTCTTGGGTACCACGTGTAACGGGCTAGACCACGGACTTTTCGAAGGCCGACAGATACCTACTTCCTGCATAGCCTGAAACTCGTTTTTAACCTTTTTGTACTTATCTGGCGGTAATTGACGTGCTCGCGCATGTAAAGGAGGACCAGTCGTTTCTATATAGTGAAATATATTATGCTTAGGTGTATCCTTATAATTAACAGGTTTTGTAATATCCGGGTACTTACTTATTACGTCCCAATAAGGGTGATTCTTATCTAATGTACAAATTGAATGGTCGCTATATTTACTGATAGATGCAACAACATTTAGGTTAGTGAGTGTATCCACCAATCTGCGTGACCTTAAATCAACTAATAGTCCAAAATGGCTAAGGAAATCAGCTCCTAAAATTGGCTGTGTGACGTCGGCTATTATAAAGTCCCATCTAAATGAACGGCGTAAACTCAAATCTAGAACCATTGTCTTTACACCAAAAGTTTTTATTTCGGCTCCATTGGCCGCGTATAGTTTATAGTCTGTACACTGTGCACTAGAAAATTTTTTTGGTACCGGGATCACTGAAACGTTAGCACCTGTGTCCACCAAAAACTTAAGTCCTGTACTTACATCTGTAACACGTAGGCGGTGCGTTGCTGCAATAGCACAGGTATCCGCCTCTCCTACCTGTACAACTTCTAGTTTTCCTGTTTCTTCCAAGCGCATGGCTCCACGCACTTCCGTGCTTTGTTGCGGAAACGATGATGGTAAAAGCACAGCCAACCCGGTGAATCTGGTGTCCGCCGCGGTGCTGAAGGGTCGCGGTTACGGTTCCGGGATGCGGAACGTGAACGGCTGTTCCAGCGTTGGCGGAACCGTGGACGTGCTCTTTCCAAATTGGCAACCTTCACGCTGAGCTTTGCTATTTCCGCTATGATTATGTCTGTGTCCTTGGATGTAGCCGGCTGTTGGGATACTTCACTAATCTGAGCGCTGCGGGTGGTCTCGAACACGTTGTCCGCAATCGTTGATAAGTGTTCTAGCTCCTTCGTTTCTGAGACGGCTAGAACCGCACGTACTGCGCTGGGCAAATGACCCTGCCAAAGGATTCGCAATGTATCATCCGGTATTTTGTCTTTGGCCAGCTCCCTCATGCGCCGCAAGAGCTGGGAGGGTTTTTGGTCGCCCAAGTCCATTTCGCTAATTAGCTTTTGTAGTTGCCTGTTTTTGGACTCTTCATATATAGTTAGCAAGCGTGCCTTCAAAGAGTCGAATTTCTTCGTGGCTGGCGGTTCTATCAGGAGATCAGAGACCTGTTGTATGGCCTCTTTGTTCAATTTTGACACCACTATATCGTACCTTGCCTCGTCAGACAGCTTCTGCGGTGCCAGCATGGCCTCCGTCCTTATAAACCAAACCCTAGGCTGGTCAGTCCAAAAATCGGGTATTTTAGACGTGAGGGTGATCGCTGCCAACTCCGTCGAGGCCGCCGATGGTGCCACGGGTACATGTGCCGGAGATGTAGCCATCTTGATGTTCACTATATATGTTAGTCCGGGGTCACCAATTTGTGGGGAATGCCTTGCGCTGGTCTAGGATGAATGCTAGAAGGTCGGAGAGAGGGTGAACCTTGATGGTGAAATGAATAAGCACACTGCACTGGTAGGTATATCTGTTTAATAGACGCGCGACCCGTTAGCGTCGCCGCTTGCGAGACACTGGAGTGTAAGTAGGTACATAGTACATAAGACGCTGGCGAGTAAATACATAGTACATAAGCGGCATGCGTAATCCCGACAATAATCAATCACCAATCAAAACCAATCACTCATTTATATTTTATTAAATTACTCAATTTTAAGCTAAATATGAATGTGTTATACATAATATAAACCTCCTCGTGCTTGTAAAATTATTAAATGATGTTGAAATAGCCACGTCGAAATCAAATACTTACTTAATAAAAAAATTAGTTATTTTAGTGCTACATCTTTCAATCTCATATAATTAATCAAGAACGAATGATAAGCACTTAATTAATACTTAAACAGTATTACGTAGATGATGCAAAAGGTTATTCGGTTGTGGAACAAATGAAAAGAGAGCAATCAAGATAGCTGCAAAGAACCAATATTGAGTACAATCATTAATTATCGCTAGGTCAATTGCAGAGCTTTGAACACAATTATCCAGTTGAAATAACGTAACATTTGTCGACAGAGACCGCATTCAGTGAGCGGGAGATTTCTGAAAGGCTATTCCATTGGTCCTATCGCTGCCTGCACGGTGTCCCTACATGATGTGTATCGACTGAGTTAAATACTATAAAATACTATACTGAAAATGAATAAACTTAAACTATAGAAATAAGGATCAAAATATCATAGTCCTGAATATTATTGACATCTTCCGTTTCCCACTACCTCTAGTCTAGGTATCCAGGAAAAGTTCTTATTTATCGCTAAAGTTTTCTGAAACCTCATTCAACTATGAACGTGTTATATGTATAATACGATAAAGAGTTATTGCAATAGGTGTGTATATTATATATTATATAGAAATATATATATATAGAAATTATAATATATTATAATTTCACCATACGTTAGAATATTACGGATCAATTTTATGTTAAGTACAAAAAATAAGACGTTATCACGTCAAAAATGTTATTACTAACCGGTTTTTCTTCGATTGGATGTAACCTATAAACAAAATCTAAACACCGCGCGTTTGGATGTGCCTAATGAAGCAAGCCGCCAACATCCGTATACTTAGTACGACTTTGTATATTTCGACAACGTTGATACATGGCTGGCAGGACCGGAACCTATGGTACCTACCTATTCTCTTCAGTAAGTACAAGACTTGGTTGCATGCACTAATATACATTAGGAGCATTCTACACTCTGGAAGAATGCTACTGACTGCCGTCAGACAAAGGAAGCCCTTTCTACTCTAAACCAATGCCTACTACTAACAAACTACTACCCCTAGACAGAGGTAAACTCAGGATGTTGGTGGGACTTATAACAGGGCACAGCCCATTAAACAAACTCATGCTTCTAGAGTGCACGGACGTGGCTGAACAACGCGAGATCCACCTGGGATCATCAGCCTCACTCCAAGAAGTTCTCGACAACCTGGGCGGCCTGCTAGGCTTCTGGAGTGTTATCGGATGGCTGGAATGAGGACTTCTACACAAGAGGCACATCACGCACAACAGACCACGGTTTATGTGCCCAGAATGAAGAAGAAAAAGAAGAAGAACTTTGATACATTTCGAGTATCGAAACGCTATAACGTCAAAGTAAAATGGACCTAAAGGTCAAATTAGACGGTGCCCCGTTCATCGTACATTTTTGCGATGAACGATGCACGATACGATATTTACTATGGCAAAGTGCCTGTGAACGATGAACGGTCGGTGTTTAGACGGTTCATTTTCAACGATTCACCGCTGAAGCCTCGAAAATGAAAGCAAAAATCTTGAAAAATGAATCGTCTAATTTAGCCTTTAACATTGCAATAACTCTATGACATACAGATATGTTATGAACTTGCTATCTAGTGGCATAGCCTAGTGGTTAGGACGACCGACTTCTAATCGGAGGTCATGTGTTCGATCCCGGGCACGCACCTCTAACTTTTCCGAGTTATGTGCATTTTAAGTATTCAAATATCACTTGCTTTAACGGTGAAGGAAAACATCGTGAGGAAACCTGCATGCCTGAGAGTTCTCCATAACGTTCTCAAAGGTGTGTGAAGTCTGCCAATCCGCTTGGCCAGCGTGGTAGACTATGGCCAAAACCCTTCTCACTCTGAGAGGATACCCGTGCTCTGTAGTGAGCCGGTAATGGGTTGATCATGATGATGATGATGATTGCTATCTAAGTTTAGGTACAATGTGCGTACGTGATACGATGCAAAAGTTGGGTCTAGTGCTTAGGGTGAAGTGGCTGAGTACGCTTGACGCAGTGTTGAATAGCGGTCATACAATTTAGTCGTGTACACTTGTGTACACAGTACACTTTAGGGCTCTGATTCAGAAAACTGTCCCGACAGTGTTGGTATTTTACCCGACTGGGTATATGTGTTTCACCTGTGTGTATGTATGTCCATTCCTATGTCCGCTTGTAACTAATCAACGGCTCAACGGATTTTGATAAATGATACGTCATTAGATTTGTCTCAATGACGCGAGTGTTATAGGGTACCTAAATTAAAAAAAAATCGAAATGGCGGACTTTATGCGCTTTAATGTGCGAGCTGAAAAAAAAATTTTTTCTTCAAGACCCTCGAGTGGGGTATCAAAATAAAGGGATTCAAAAGGCAAATACGAAAATGTATAAATTTATATATTTGGAAACAATTTGGAGTGATAAATCGTAGAAAATGACCGTTTCCTATGTCAGTTCGTAACTACTTAACGGCTCAACCTATTTTGATAAATTATACGTCATTAGATTTGTCTTGACGGCGCAAATGTTACTGGGTACATAAAATTCATAAAAAATCAAAATGGCGAATGTTATGCACTTTAATGTGCGGGCTGAAAAAAATTTTTTTCTTCAAGACCCTCGAGTGGGGTATCAAAATAAAGGGCTTTAAAAGGCGAGTACGAAAATGTATACAATCTATATGTTTTAAATCAATTTGGAGTGACAAATCATGAAAAACAAAATAAATAACAACTACACTGTAAGACGTACGGTGGTAGTTTATTAATTTTTTAGTTCGTTTTTTAGCATGGCAGTCGGGTTTTTTTTATTTTTAAATTATAGCTTGTTTATACTAGTGATCATTTGATTGAAATAAAATATCGTGCGACTATATTTTATTTACTTATCCTGTTATTGCGACTATCATTAAATTTTTCAGACCAGTCGCTAACATGCGACCCACAAGAAAATGATGTCTACTCATTTTTCGTCGAAGACAATAGAGATAAACGAGAAAATTAATAGATATCGCACTCGGAACTCCTACGACGAACCCTGGTAGTTTTAGTTTTAAGTTTTCGTAAGTAGTTATCACCATTACCTGTGATTTTATGTACTTGTAAAATTGACGTTCAAAAAGTGTACAGTGTACCAATCCATAAAAATATTATAAATGCAAAAGTAACTCTGTCGGTATGTTACGCTTCCGCGCCTTAATCGCTGAACCTATTTTGACGAAAGTTACAAAGATAGACAAGACCTTGAAGAAGGACATAGGCTACTCTTTATCCCGGAAAATTATAGAGTTCCCAAGGGATTTTTAAAAACCTAAACCCACGCGGACGAAATGGTGGGCATCAGTTAGTTTGGAATAAAGTCTATTTGACTTGTGACTTCATTTGACTTTGAACTAGTTAATAATGATTCCTTTTTCTGTACATTAATACTTAATGAAGCTCTGAGAAACTTTTCACGACAAAAGAAATAGAATAGAGTAAGTACCTTTGGAACGAGGAAAACCAACACAAAAATCGTATAACACTTATTAACAAAAATAAAAGAATAAAAATTTAAAGAACCGCAGTAATGGCAATATTTGTCTACGACAAAGAGTAATGTGATTGCTCCAAATATTCTGGGAACCGTTGTCCCCAAAACTGGGGAATTTGAAACAACTTAGATTTTTAATTACGCTCTACCCATTCTCTAGCCTTCGGACTGCGGGCCGTTTTACTGCCTTCATTGTTATGTGACTAAGTTTGTAGACGCATTATTTCCAGACAATTTGATGCCGTACTAAGAAACAATATACATACCTGATATTACAAAGCTCTTTGTGCCAGTAGATACTTAAAGCACATTAACATTATTAATTTTTACTTCGAATAGTGTAATCAAAATTAGCGATTTAAGATGGCCTGAATAATTGTATAATGCATTTCTCTAAAATTGTTAATCGAATTTTGAATATTCTTTTTTATTGGCTCACATTTACTTTAACTTAGGGAATAGCACAAATTTCATCAATCGATCCAGTTTAATATGGACATTTTTCCATTTTCACTAACGAATATATTTCGTTTCCACTAAACATATTTTAACACAAATTGTTTAATTCAGTAAGATTAAAATGTAATAGTCACTTTTGAGATGACTCTTTTTAACCCCTGACGCAAAAACGACGGGGTGTTATAAGTTTGACGTGTCTCTGTGTGTGTGTGTGTGTGTCTGTCTGTTCCCCTGTAGCGCTCTAACGGGGGTTTGATTTGCGGATTTGAATGCGGTTTTTTTGTTTGAAAGGTGAATATGTCGAGAGTGTTGTTAGCTATGTTTGATGAAAATCGATCCAAGATGGCCGCCGTGTAACGTGGTGGTTTTCCTCCTGTGGGCCATGGGTTCGAATAATTATCTCAAGTAACTAAATCAGGAAAACCAACTCGTTAACATCGTCTGAAGTTCTACTCATTACACAGGCGGAAGGGGTCAAATAACAAACTGAGTGTATGTTAAGTCATAGGGTATATATTCTTTTAACAAATAACACAGCAATGGAATGATTGACAATAATAAGTAGGTAATTTAGAATTTCTGAGTTTAGCGCATGCAAGTAAATTTTCTGTCGCATACAGATTGATTGCAGAGGACTAAGAACTACATAGCTTAATTAAGTCTTATGGCTATATAATCTACAGGTTAAGTCAACATACAGAGCAGATGCGATACGTTAAAGTTCCAAGTTACATGCACCAATAATTGTTCTCATTGTTTATGCCAAATGGAGGAAGTTCACGATTATAAATAGCTTGATTGTTGAGTTCTAAATTTGGAAAACACTAGATTGTTCCTACCACAAAATCTACTTTATTGATTCATCACTAAGTCCACATTTCCAAGTTAATTGCTTCTTTCACCACAATATCTTAAGGGGAATATTTAAATTAGGGGCCGCAATAAGAACGGGGTCACCTCAAAGCAGCAGCATGGTCCCGAGCACGTGCACGGGGTTCGCACGGCACGGATGCGACGGGCTCCACGGAACAGCTTCGCACCGACACGGCGCATTTGATGGCGGGCACGTAGCGAAATAGCCAGCACGATTCCAGGCCGGTTAAAGGCGGCATGGGAAGGCCGGGCTCCGACAAAATGGCATGGCGTAAGCCGATCTCTGCCACGCGGCGCGTGGTCGCCGAAACCTGACAGGCTGTGAGAACGACAACAACGAGTCAAATGTCTGCCATTCTCGATAATCGACGCCGCTTACGTTGATTAACCAAGCTAAATGACTAGGCACTCACCGGTCAATACGGCATCCTTGGAAGGATATAGTGAGGTGGCACGGTGTCACGATCGTCCCGCTCGTGATCACATCCTGCCTCTTCGCAGCTCGTACCGGGGAGAAATGGCCGACAACCATCGAAAAAAAACTGTCACGCCACCTCTTTCGGGTTATCACGTAACGGATCCCATTTTCCCTCGAAATATGTTCGTACAATTACCCCACCAAACTTAATATCACTATAAAAAAAACTTTATGACACTCCTGTAACTACGTAAGTTGATCCAAGACATCGCTCGTCATTACTCTCCGAGCCTACAATCACTATTGTTCATATTACCACAACACATCCAACGAACTAATTCCTGAAACGGGATTTAATCTCCCACGATATTGGGGATTTTAGAAAATCGGCAACTTGTTTTCTTTCAACCTGATTTGTTTGACAGTCACAACTCCACGTCAACACGTCAAAGACAATTTTTAGTCGCGGCTGTCACAGATTATGATTTGACGACCTGCCGACCACAAACAAAGAAGACTGAAACGCGACTCAAAAAAAAGGAAGATATATTGATATCCATTTGTTCGATACATAAGTTGATTTTTCTATAAAATATTTCGATACCAACCCTCGGACAGTAACGTTAACGTTAATTACTTACCGTCACTGAGAAACGTTATTTACCGAACAAATTCCTGTCTACTGAATAAATTACCTATGTAACAGCAGTAACGTTAACCACAAATAATTACCGTTACTGAGAAACGTTATCTACGAAACTAATCCCTGCCTACTGAATAAATTAACTGTGTTACAATTCCCCCCTTCCGACGGAAAGGTTCAACAAGGTTGAACCGTTCGCTGCCCACAGCGACCTGCAACTGTAGACAAAGACACGCACTAACAAAAAAAATTCTTTAAAATACATACCCTATACATTAACAACTGACAACCCTACTAAAAAAATTGAGTAGGTATAAGATAAGAGAAAAGAGAAGAAAAAAAAAAAATTTCCTATCTCTAAAAAGAATAAAATTTAAAATAGAGAAGAAAATTTATAATTTTATTTATACGGAGTAGTTCGGCCACCCCACCAGTTTAACCACTGTTAAACTACCGATAATTGTTTTTAACCACCTGTCAGATTGTATATAAAAATTTAAACAAAAAAAATATTTAAGTTCCCCTGTATATAAAAAATAAGAACACCCTATATATAAAAAGAAATTTCACTTTCATGCCTTATAACTTATTTCCCTTAAAGAAAAAATATAGATTCAACGTCGCTCAGAACTCTAAATAGAACCTCACAGCGTGATCTGTTATACTAACTACAAATCTGTTATATACAACATGCGAGAGCTTCTCACCTAATTGGTTAATGCAAACCAAAATAAAACTTCCAAGTGTCTGGGAGATATTCCTAACTCACAGAAGCGAGCAAACACGAGGGAGCAAGTGTGTATGTTTCAACATTGAAAACATACTATCTCTGCGTGAACCGCAGCAAGGAAAGTTTATATAATAAATCAGTTAAATAATTAACTGAGAATACCTAATGTTGGGTTAACCTCTTGCAAAAGCAAGCAAACATTGGTAAAGAAAATGCGTATGATTTCATAAGAAAATTCATACCGTCTCTGCGTTAAACGCAGCAAGTGAAATTATATACCGAGTAGATAAATTACCTATAGTATATGGTAATAAACATAAAAAAATAAGTTGGGAAGCTGAATGTCTCAGTAAACTAATTAATTGATCAATTCACACGAATACACCCCTACCTCATCTTATGTTCAACTTTCATACTTCGCGCATATAAACCAGTAGTAACATACCTATTATTTTATGTATACCGCCTCTCTATCACTTATGTGTGTGGACACACCTGGTGTTCAGACACTGATTTGGAATTGATAATGAACTGAGTAACATACTAAGCTTTTAAGTCTTTTATGTGCCATGAACCGATTTTTTGACCGTCGAGACGTTCCAGTTCATACACTAGAGGTGAGAGTACACGTGTGATCCTACATTTTTCAAATTTTGGCGCTAATTTTGCCATTTTAAATTTTTGCGCGTCACTCTGAGTATATGTAGCTTTCCACACTATGTCTCCTACCGAAAATTTCGCATTTCTGCGCCTAAGGTTGTAATGCTTCGCATTTTTCGCGTGTGCTTGCAATAATTTCTCTCTCACTTCGTCAAAGATCTTACTCAGACATCCAAATTCTCCTGCATATTCGTCGCGCGGCACACTGACATTATAATCCTCAGATGAATTCTTGTAGAAATTTCCATTTATGACAGGTTCGCGGGCGTGTACTAAGAAAAACGGTGAAAATCCCGTGGATTCGTTTACGGCACTATTAATCGCGAATTGAATTTTACTTAAGTTGAGGTCCCACGAGCGGTGGTTATCCTCAACGTAAGAAGCAACAGCTGTCATGATGGTCTTATTATATCGTTCTACAAGATTCACTTGTGGCGTATACTTCGGACAATAGTGTAGTTTCGGTATATTATATTTTGAAATGACAGATCGGAATTCCGAGCCTGTCATTTGGGTTCCATTGTCCAGAATGACCGTCTCAGGAACGCCGTGGGTCAAAACTACACCATTCTCGAAATGTGAAGCTACAAGAGCTGAAGTTGCGCGACGTAATGGAAACAAAAGCGTATATTTAGAGAAACAGCAAGTGACAACCAGGAGGAAAGTAAAGCCGGATCGGGATCGTGGCAGTGGTCCAACTAAATCCACTGACACTACCTGAAACGGACGGTTACAAACCTTAGGCTTTCCCATTAACCCGGGTGTCGCTTGCGTTGACTGCTTATAAGCTTTGCACACATCACAACCTTTCACAAAATCTTTCACGTCATTATACATACTAGGCCAGTAATATCGTAAACATAGGCGTCTATGTGTTTTAAACACGCCTAAATGTCCTGCGGTAGGTTCACTATGGTTTTCGTTAATGATCTCCCGTCTCATTCCTTCGGGTATTACCTCTTTCCAATCGAATTCTCTAGTTAAATTATATTTACTTTTACTAAATCGATATAAAACGTTATTCTTTACTATAAAATTTGGAAAGTTTGCGGGATTAGACTGACAACCACTGTAAATTCGTTCATACCATTCGTCTTTCACGCTTGAAGGCGGCAACGTTGCATTCGTGCGGATTGCCCCAACTTTCATTAGTCGTGACAAGGCATCAGGTACCACATTGTCGGTCCCTTTCCGATGTTCAATCTCGAAATTATACTGCGAGAGTCGAACAGCCCAACGGGCCAATCTGCCTGATGGATTTTCTAGATTTAAAAACCATTTTAAGGACGAATGGTCTGTGACAATTTTGAACTTACGAGAACCTAAATATGCTTGAAATTTCTCAACCGAAAAGATGACACTTGACACAGGAGGAAAACCACCACGTTACACTGGCGCCCCACGTTGGGCGCCAGTGTAACGTGGTGGTTTTCCTCCTCCTGTGGGCCATGGGTTCGAATAATTATCTCAAGTAACTAAATCAGGAAAACCAACTCGTTAACATCGTCTGAAGTTCTACTCATTACACAGGCGGAAGGGGTCAAATAACAAACTGAGTGTATGTTAAGTCATAGGGTATATATTCTTTTAACAAATAACACAGCAATGGAATGATTGACAATAATAAGTAGGTAATTTAGAATTTCTGAGTTTAGCGCATGCAAGTAAATTTTCTGTCGCATACAGATTGATTGCAGAGGACTAAGAACTACATAGCTTAATTAAGTCTTATGGCTATATAATCTACAGGTTAAGTCAACATACAGAGCAGATGCGATACGTTAAAGTTCCAAGTTACATGCACCAATAATTGTTCTCATTGTTTATGCCAAATGGAGGAAGTTCACGATTATAAATAGCTTGATTGTTGAGTTCTAAATTTGGAAAACACTAGATTGTTCCTACCACAAAATCTACTTTATTGATTCATCACTAAGTCCACATTTCCAAGTTAATTGCTTCTTTCACCACAATATCTTAAGGGGAATATTTAAATTAGGGGCCGCAATAAGAACGGGGTCACCTCAAAGCAGCAGCATGGTCCCGAGCACGTGCACGGGGTTCGCACGGCACGGATGCGACGGGCTCCACGGAACAGCTTCGCACCGACACGGCGCATTTGATGGCGGGCACGTAGCGAAATAGCCAGCACGATTCCAGGCCGGTTAAAGGCGGCATGGGAAGGCCGGGCTCCGACAAAATGGCATGGCGTAAGCCGATCTCTGCCACGCGGCGTGTGGTCGCCGAAACCTGACAGGCTGTGAGAACGACAACAACGAGTCAAATGTCTGCCATTCTCGATAATCGACGCCGCTTACGTTGATTAACCAAGCTAAATGACTAGGCACTCACCGGTCAATACGGCATCCTTGGAAGGATATAGTGAGGTGGCACGGTGTCACGATCGTCCCGCTCGTGATCACATCCTGCCTCTTCGCAGCTCGTACCGGGGAGAAATGGCCGACAACCATCGAAAAAAAACTGTCACGCCACCTCTTTCGGGTTATCACGTAACGGATCCCATTTTCCCTCGAAATATGTTCGTACAATTACCCCACCAAACTTAATATCACTATAAAAAAAACTTTATGACACTCCTGTAACTACGTAAGTTGATCCAAGACATCGCTCGTCATTACTCTCCGAGCCTACAATCACTATTGTTCATATTACCACAACACATCCAACGAACTAATTCCTGAAACGGGATTTAATCTCCCACGATATTGGGGATTTTAGAAAATCGGCAACTTGTTTTCTTTCAACCTGATTTGTTTGACAGTCACAACTCCACGTCAACACGTCAAAGACAATTTTTAGTCGCGGCTGTCACAGATTATGATTTGACGACCTGCCGACCACAAACAAAGAAGACTGAAACGCGACTCAAAAAAAAGGAAGATATATTGATATCCATTTGTTCGATACATAAGTTGATTTTTCTATAAAATATTTCGATACCAACCCTCGGACAGTAACGTTAACGTTAATTACTTACCGTCACTGAGAAACGTTATTTACCGAACAAATTCCTGTCTACTGAATAAATTACCTATGTAACAGCAGTAACGTTAACCACAAATAATTACCGTTACTGAGAAACGTTATCTACGAAACTAATCCCTGCCTACTGAATAAATTAACTGTGTTACAGCCGCTACAAAATGGCGGATTACATATTTTTTCACAACTCCCTTAATGATCTCATATCAAATGAAAGAGCTTGACTAGTAGAATAGCACTATTGCAAATCCAAGATGGCCGCCGCCACAAAATGGCGAATGTCGGGGTTTTTTTTAATTTTTAATTTATACTTGTTATCTCTTCCGAGTCGTTAAATTACTTAGTAGTCTAATTTCATAATTTTTTTGTTCCAAAGGTTAAAGATTATCCCGTAAATATTTCCGTTTAGTAGTTAGTAGTGCAGAAATTACAGCCATCAAAAGCCTCAGTATTCCAGATAACTTGGAAAGTTGGAACCCGGATTGTACAGGAACCTTTGAACGTTATCATCATCATAAGCTGGCGTGGTGGTGTCCACAAACAAAGGGGCTGGCATCCGCTTGTTTCATAATAGAAGAGAAGAAGGATTCACGTCAATCCTTAGTAATTTATGTTCCTTTAACAAAGCTGGCCTGCAATTTGTCAACAGTCACGTCTCAAATGCGATGTTCTATAGCGGAGATACAGCGTTATCTCAGTTTACAATGCTAACATATTACAGTAAAAGCTTAGCAATCGTACAGTTGGGAAACTATTTTGTGCAGAAAAAGGATAAGCCTTTCCTTTGAGTATTGGTAGCTGTTTCTTATGTAACGTACACACAATAATTGAGACACTGGTGCGCCAATTTAAAGAAACGCAATAAGTCTTTGCATCAGATAAGTTACTTTAAGTCCAAGAAATAGGGGATTAAGGTTTGTATGAGAGAGTCCGTTATTTTTCACGTCATTTATCCAATTATATCCACGGAAATTGATATTTAGATTTTCGGTTAAAATAAAGGATTACGTGTTTAAGAAAAACAATTGTAATTTTGGATAAACTACTCCCAAGTAGGTTAAATGGGGAATGAATGTTTGTATGAGATTAGTATAAATCACAGACCAGTATAGGGCTTACTGGTTTGTGATATGAATCCACGCTATCGAAGTCGCGAGCATCACCTAGTAAATTATAACGATCTACACCAACAGTCATCTATTGGTTCAATTAATGGTGGTTCATGTATCAAGTGAACATATTTTCAAACTGTATGATTACTAAACTATGAGATAGTATCTATCTTCCCTTGACTCATATTGATGAGAACAAATAGGCTATGTAAGCAAGGGTATGCATGTTCTCTTGTATGCTGTTCTTATTTCAATGTCTGAATTTACGTATTATAAATTATTTTATCTAATATCCTGCTATTTTGATACCCCACACAAAAAATTAACACGTTTTGCTCCGTTCTTATTGTTTGCTTTGCTTCTGGCAAAATTTTTGTATAGTTCTATTTTCGACACAACTGTAAGTTTTGTTACCATGATTATTATTATCCTCCGCGAGTTCGGCCGCATTTATAATTTATGTATTTTTCACACTTTTCTTTTCCCGTGGGAATAAGATATTTTCCCGGGATAAACAGTAGCCTATTTACAAGGTGCAATCCATCAAGATCAGCTCAGCGACTGAGCCGTAGTAACTAACGTAACAAAGAGGCAGCCTTCGCATTTATAATATAAAGTAATAGATTTGTATAAGAACTTATCATCACATTAATCACACTAATATTATAAGGGCGAAAGTTTGTATGTGTGTGTGTGTGTGTACGTTTGTTACTCTTTAACACCGCAACTACTGCACCGATTTGACTGAAATTTTAAATGGAGATAGATTATGCCCTGACTTAACACATAGACTACTTTTTAACCTGGAAAAAATCACAGTTCCCATGAGATTTAAAAAAAACGAAATATATAGCTACAGCTATAGGTAGATTACCATAGCAAACTTCCTTGAAAGTAGGTATAAAGGTTGGAAAAGGGAGCGGGAACGGGAATCGGAAATCCACGATTCCCTCGAGATTTGTGAACAAGTATAAATTAAAAATTTAAAAACCCCCGACATTCTCCATTTTGTGGCGGCGGCCATCTTGGATTTGCATAGTGCTATTCACTAGTCAAGCCCTTTCATTTGATATGGGTATCAAATGAAAGGGCTTGATTGTTGGGGGTTGATGTTTGAGGGAGTTGTGATATAATATGTAATCCGCCATTTTGTAGCGGCGGCCATCTTGGATCGATTTTCATCAAACAGACAAACACACACACACACACACACACAGACACGTCAAACTTATAACACCCCGTCGTTTTTGCGTCGGGGGTTAAAACCGAAATTCACGCGGGCGAAGCCGCGGGCAGGAGCTAGTTAAGCATAAAGCTTCGTTGTTGCTTCATTCCGTATTTTAATTAGACAAGCTTACTGTCTACGAGTATTAACAATAGCCTAATTTCTTGTAATAACGATACCGATAAATAACGGTATACCTACATCTCTACTCGGGAGAAAGATCAGAGTTTCTACAACACCCAATTGCTTTCGCTTTATAATTAAGAAGATAATGAAGCGAATGGATCGATAGTCACCGAAGAAGGTAGGTATATTATGACTTAGTTAAAATTGTAAAATACCGTTGTACTTAAGACGACTTTGTAAAACCTTTTTGACCGCATTTTGAAGGTGGCTTACAGTTCAGGAAGTTCATTTTTTCCTCGAAACAATAGATGAATGTTAAGAGTAAAACCTCGTTTTAAACTGTGTTTTTTAATATTTTGCAAGGTTTTGTTTTTGCGTCGATCCTTACTAGAGAGACAGAGACTTAAATTCCTGATTTTAACAATATGAATAATAATTAATTCTTATCTTTAGCTCAACGAATATTAAAACAAGTATAAATTAAAAATTTAAAAAACCTCCGACATTCGCCATTTTGTGGCGGCGGCCATTTTGGATTTGCATAGTGCTATTTTACTATTTTACTAGTCAAGCCCTTTCATTTGATACCCATTAATATATTGTGAAAAAATATGCAATCCGCCATTTTGTAGCAGCGGCCATCTTGGATCAATTTTCATCAAACATAGCTAACAACACTCTCGACTAATTCACCTTTCAAACAAAAAAACCGCATTCAAATCGGTCCACCCGTTTGAGCGCCACAGGGGAACAAACAGACACACACACACACACACACACATACACACACTCACACACACACACACACACACACACACAGACACGTCAAACTTATAACACCCCGTCTTTTTTGCGTCGGGGGTTAAAAAAGAAACATCTAAAACCAAGCGCGTGTTAATGAGTATTGACCCCAACTAATTTACTGTGTTGAAGCGTATATGAACTGAAAAATGTGTTTTTCTTTTCCCGTCCACATTTCAAATAGTTTTGCTCAGCTTAATGCCATACTTTTATTATTCTTATTGTAAGAAAATATTAAGTTTTCAGTTTTAAAACCAGCGCAGACTGCAGAGCGCACATAAACTTTAAAACCATGCAGCACTCAATTAAATCGCTTTTCTATATAATGGAGTATATTTTATTGTTTGAAATAGCATAAAATTTCAAACAAATATTCGTCTTAATTCAATTTCAGTTTCTGAGGTTGTATTTTATGGCAATAGCATTATAAAAAATACCTTACTGTATTTTCACTAGCTGTAAATTTATGATTCACGTGTTTGATTTTAAAAAGATCCTTTCATTAGTGTTTTTGACGTGATAACGTCTTATAAATCGATAAACGCCGGCCGCACGCACGAAAACGCATGACTCATTGTCACGTACTGCGTGCAAGGTAGAGCGCGGAACAAGCGATAGAGAAGGCACGATCGGCTGGCATAGCCGAGCATGCAAGCGAGAGAGGCAATGTTTTCAGACGTTATCACGGAAAATTATCGTCCGTAAACCGATTTTACAGACAACCATTTTTTTTTCAGCATTAAAAGAGAAATTAACAGATTATGAGGGTTAAGTGAAATATAAAAGAAAAAAGATCAATATAAACCTCAAAGTATGGCATAAGACCATAAGATAAGCGAAGGTGTTGGGGCCGATCAATTTTTTAAATCCACATGTTTCACATTGGCGCCATCACCCTTATATTATAAAGCCGAAATTTTGGGGAAAGGGGAGATAGATTATTATGCCCTGACTTAACACATAGGCTACTTTTTATCCTGGAAAAGTCCACATTCCCACAGGATTTAAAAAACCAAAATCTATAGCTACAGCACAGGTAAATTACTACAGCAAACTTCCTTGAAAGCAGGTATGAAGGTTGGAAAAAGGAGCGGGAACGGGAATCGGAAATCCACGATTCCCTCGGGATTTGTCAAAAACCGAAATTCACGCGGGCGAAGGCACGGGCAGAAGCTAGTAATTAATATGTGGCTGTGACGATATTCAAACAAGAGATTTTTAACAAGAATTGTATCACAAAGCATTGTCAAGACGTACTCATATAATACAAAAGACCACCGAGGGGTCACGAAATCAAACAATAGAGAAAATAACGTATTCAGAGCACCAAAGGGATCAATATCGGGCAAAATCATTAATTAACGCCGACTCACTTGCAGGTAGAGAATACAATGTATGGCTGACACAACATAACGTTGTTAAATTGACCTTTCATAAAGGTTATGTAAGTACTTTTTCAAAAGCAGATGAATAATATGTGGTTCTGAGCTGTAGATACATATTATTATTTAATCTAAATTAGGAGTTCCACTTACGAGTAGGTACATTAGGAATGCAAACTAAAACCTAAGGGCTAACGTATACGAGTGGCGCTGAAACGCGGCGTCTTTTAATGGCAACAACAAAAGAACTTTATTTACATTACATAGGGTTGAAATTGTTATAAAAATCAGCCAAGTGTGAGTCGGGCCTCGCTCTTTCAGGGTTCCGTACATAATTATGAACAATATAATATTTTGGGTCTAAGAAATATTTAATTTCCGAGCTAGACATCGCAACAAACCGTGAAAGAAAAACCCAAAAAAATGTTCGTTTATTTTGGTCACAGCTTATAAACTATTTAATAAATCGTTGTTTTCAGTATTTGTTGTTTAAATAGAGCATATAGTACATAATATACTGAAATATCATATTCCCAACTAGTTTAGTTTTTGAGATAGCCCCCGTCACAAAAATGGTCTAAAACTGACAACTTTGATGGCCTCCCATTCCCTTATTTTTTGAGATAAAAATTAAAAAAATATATATTTGTACTCTACTTAATGAGCTCTACACAATGATACCCCACAAGCTAGGGTAAAGAAAAATTTTTTTTTCCGGCTCCTTTTTCATGTATGGGAGCCCCCCTGAAAAATAATTTAATTCAATTTCTAATTCAATATTTGATTTTGGGTTAACGTTTTACACTAAATACCAAAATTTCAGGTTTGTAACTCATTTCGTCTGCGAGCTAGAGACCTGTGACCGGCGGACAGACGGACAGACAGACAGACAGACAGACAGACAGCCGAGTGACATTAATAGGGCTCCGTTTTTACCCTTCGGGTACGGAACCCTAAAAACGAAACACAAATGGTGATCCAGCGTGCCCGGGTGAGCCACAACGCAACGCGTGTTTTTATTTTGTTCTGAGTCGTATTTCAAAGTTAATAACGCTGAGATTAAGAAACTAATGAGACATGAATACTGAATAGGCAAAAGAAAAAGCGTATAACAATATTATAATGTAAATTATAGGGGGTCAAAACAGCTCGAAATGTTTTGTGTAAATAAACACACTGCATGCATCAAGGCCGGAACTTGCCAGACGCACTGCCGTGCATCTAGATTATTATACACTTTTTCTTTTAGATCATTAAAATATAGTGTCAAGTTATAACTTATATACCAGATGTATGGTAATTATTTTGCGAGATTTCCTACCTACGTCCAACTAGTCCCAATAATCTAGCCCGCCTGTTTACTGTTGGTTTATTATGTTTTGTATACTAAATTATCTCTAAAAAGTAAGGACTCATTATTTATGTGTAAGTTCAAGTTACGCTGGATTCGTCGATGAATAGTGGTCAAATAATTCACTCCAATCACGTGCTCAACTACGCCGCACTTTCAGAAACCCGCGCCCCCATAGTCAATATCCGGTCATATAGAGGTTTCCTTTAACATTTTCGTGGAATATAAAATCCTCAAATATAGGTTACTAGCTTCTGCCCGCGGCTTCGCCCGCGCGAATTTCGCTTTTTCACAAATCCCGAGGGAATCGTGGATTTCCGGTTCCCGTTCCGGCTCCCTTTTCCAATCTTTATACCTACTTTCAAGGAAGGTTGCTATAGTAATCTACCTATAGCTGTAGCTATAGATTTTTTCAAAATTCCGTGGGAACTGTGGACTTCTCCAGGATAAAAAGTAGCCTATGTATTAATCCAGGGTATAATCTATCTCCATTCCAAATTTCAGCCAAATCCATCCAGTAGTTTTTGCGTGATTGAGTAACAAACATCCAAACATCCACACTTTCACATTTATAATATTACTAGCGACCCGCCCCGGCTTCGCACGGGTAGTAGAGCATTTTATGCGTAGGTACTACCCGCTCAGGGATTAGGCAGCGTTTTCGATGAAAGCTCCCAGGCGGCTTTTACGACTTTTTACGATATTTTCCACAATGAACTTACTATATCTCACCTTATACCCGAATTACTAATTCCGTGGAATTCTGACGTTTCATAATGTTACCAGAGATAAAACAATTCCCACAAAAAAGATGAAAAATTCAAAACTTATGCAAATACAAATCAACTGCTGCATGTAGATATGACTTTCTAGTTTCCATTCTTAGCAATTTCTATTTTAGGGCGAAACAATTAATATTATTAAGCGGCTTAGAGCTTTATATGTTGACAGGGAATTAAAGTAGTTTGGGGTAAAATCGTACTTCGTAGATGTTAACCCTGTTCTCCATATAAATAACTCATCTGTAAATGAAAATGACAGCTGTCAGAATTAAGTCGATATTAAGTCAAAAATAAGGAGAAAAACTAAATATTTCAAATCAAATAAATTAGTGTATTTGGGACATAAGAAAGTAAGTTTTCACCAGATTCCGTGAAAAAAAAAAATTATTTTAAAAGATAAAAATAAAGAACCAAAAACTTGGTTTTTTGAACTTTTCACATAAATTTTGAGGTTATGTGAAAAAAGTGTAAATATAAAAGTTGTAGATCTTTTTATTACCTACAACTTTGCCATTTAATTTTTTTCCATAGGACTTCTAGTTTTGCCGGAAATCGAGATAAACCGTTTTTTACCCTTAAAACTCCCCCCCTTTTTTCCCGAGCTCAGATCGCCCGTAAATTATTTTTCCTTGTATTTTATAATATTTTCCTCCTTTTCCAATGGGTTTCATCCTACGTACTGTGATTTTTTTTTTGGTTTCAAAAATTATCGACAATGGGCTATAGGGAGAACCGCGGCCGCCGACGCGCTTATAGGCACGCTCCCGCGCCGCCGCAATTTTTAAATCTGTAATATCTTCGAAAGTATTCATTTAAATCATATGCTGTAAAGGACCATATGGATTTATATAAAATCAACAATGCATTTAAGGTATTTAATTAGATAAGGATTAATGCTGTATTGGTTGAAATCGCTTCGAAAATTAGCCATTATTTGTCGTAAAAAGTAAATGACAAAAAAATGTTATTGTGGGATATCCATAAGAGATAGACATATACCATCGCGGACTTTTCTATAGACCTTTTCAATGTGTACAATACTTAGTACATTATTTTGATAAATCTCGTAGGGTTCAGCCTGCGTTTGCAATGTAAGCGGAAAAAATGTAATTATTTACGACATCACATTAGAAACCTCAAAAATAACAGTATTTCTCCACAATTTAATGGATGTTATTATACATATAAACCTTCCTCTTGAATCACTCTATCTATTAAAAAAAACCGCATCAAAATCCGTTGCGTAGTTTTAAAGATTTAAGCGTACAAAGGGATATAGGGACAGAGAAAACGACTTTGTTTTATACTATGTAGTGATACAGTATTTTGGACGTCTACCAATACGAAAATTCAATAATCTTTTTGTTTTTTCAAAATTTTAAATAAAAAATCACAACGAACTTCCGCATTTTTTCACATACCTGAAAACAATTTCTTTATTCGATGATACGTTAACCCTTCGCTGCTATCTCACCTAGTGACAAATAGACAATCTTGGAAGAAGTATGGCAGTTTTAATTAAACCTAGTTAAAACCTAAATTAACCGCTTTATACTCGACATTCGACTCGAGGGACGTTTTACCAGTAATATGGTCACTAGTGCCAGCCGAAACTTGCCTCAAAATAAATCAATCTATACATCTATCTATACATATAATAAATCTATACATCTTCTATATCTATACATATAATAAAATCGTAGAATTGCCGTGTCTGTACATTGAAGATTTTTGCAAAATAATAACTGGGGGATGTTAGGGATAAGTAATAGAACGTAAAAAAGCTATTTTTGAAATTTTTGTCTGTTTGTCTGTTTATCTGTTTGTCTGTTTGTCTGTATGTTTGTGCGCGCATCACGTAAAAACTACTGAATGGATTGAAATGAAACTCGGCATGATTTAAGTTCATATTATGGAGTAACATATAGGATACCTTTTATCCCGAAATTCAGCACGGTTCCCTTGGGAGAGGGAATGAAAGGCAAAATGTATACTTAGCTGTAATTCGTTAACGGGTGGTCCGATTTCATTCATTCTTTTTTTGTTAGAAAGTAGATACTTTAAAGACTACTGGCTAATCTCTGAAAGGCTGGACCGATTTTGATGGGACTTTCACTGGCAGATGTTTACATTTTGATGTACCTAAACATCCGCCAGTGAACTTTTTAAAGTTTTTAGCAAGGTATAAGCTCAAAGGAGCTTAGGAATAACAAAATGATTCCCACGGGATTATTAAAATCAATATCCACGCGAACGAAGTCGCGGGTGTCCGCTCGTTTAATAATAATATAATCAATAGTTTAATGTCTATTATTTTTGAATTGATTGATAAAATTGCCTATTAACATGTAAATTCATGGTTATAAAATAGCCTATGATTTTCCTAGTAACTCCATACCTACTTGTATTGAGTACCTACAATATTATGTTTCCTGATATTTGTAAGAAAATTACCAACTTCTGTTGATAACTGTTATCATATAGATTATAGAGGTTATTATAATACCTATTTAATTCTTTGTTATTTTACGGCGCAAACATTATTAATGTCGCGTGTAATTGAGTGTTAAACAGTCTGAAATGATTCTTGTACATAACAGAACAGTGAAAAATACCGAATTAGGTTATTTAGGAATACAAACATATATTATGTGGAATCAATTGTTTTTGTAGTACGTTGGTTGTAAAATATACGAGTATAAATCCAATTAAACGGAGAATGTTTTCAGAATAACAAGCAAATTTTGCTTTGGGCTAACTTGCCCTGTTAAAAGTATATTATAAAAAGAGAATCTTTTGTCGAATATAATTTTTGTACATACTACGAGTACATATTTATTAATGTTTTCTATTAATTAATATTATTAAAGTTTTTTTATTATTTTATAATGTTTTCTTTTAATTTCTACATAGTATAATCAAGTTTTTCAAAACAATTTTTTTCATTGTTTTTAATTTAGGAAAACAAAAAGAATTTTTATTTGGATCAATATATTATTTTACCCGCCGCCGTGCCACTAAATATACAATTTTGGTGAGCATTTAAATTGTAGCCATTGAGAATTAAAGTTTAGAATATAGAAACTACAAAGGTACAGAAAGCAATTCCAAGATCTATTTCAAAGAATGTTGTAATTTCTATTCTAGTATTGTTAAATGAACAAATGCCAGTCTGGAGTGTTGGATAGTAAATTATGCGCGACTATTACGAAGACAAATGAAATATGTATGTAAATATGGACTGGGAAATGGTCTGTGAGTTGTGACTGGGCGTAGGAATGTGATTTATTGTGCAATGTGAAACAACGGACTCAACTAGTCTCGCAGTCCATCGAAAATACCTACGATAGCACTCTTGGCACTGCTCTTGGGTACTTTGGACTTTGTGTGCACAATACACATGCTAGGTGCGTCGCTATCATACCGCATGTCAAAATATGTATTTATATTATCTTAAGCCCAAATGAGACGGTGCCCCGTTCATCGCTCATTTTTGCGATGAACGATGCACGATACGATATTTGCTATGGCACAGTGCCTGTGAACGATGAACGGTCGGTGTTTAGACGGTTCATTTTCGATGACTCATCGATATGAAGCCAAAGATTAAAATTAAATAAAAAATTAAAAAGTTACAAAAAGAAAAAGTAAATATTTGAGCAAACTTATGAATCTAAGCTTCAACATAAACGCATAATTTTTATCACATCATACCAAAAATAGGTTCTATAATAATTATTGTTCCTCTGTATTAAGTAATTGGTTCTGGAAATTGTAGGAACTCATCTCGAACTAACAATCAACTCAGTGTAAAGTTAAATCGTAGATACGAGTCGTAAAACTAGACTAACTTTAACAGTTCAACGTCTATTGCTAAATTAACTTGGCGAAATGTCCATTCGCTAAGCATGAAGGAAGCGGAAAACAATAACTCAGGCATCCCCGGTCACGTAAGTGCTACTTGATTGCTAACAAAACTAATATTTTACTACTGTGGATTTGTGAACTTGTTTTTGTATTCAAACTATCATTAACTAGATGCCTACTGGCATAAACCAGATTGAACGATTATTAGTTATACTTACATAGTTGTTCACTGTTCACTGATCATCTTATAAATATTTTGAGATTTGAAAAAATAAAACAATATCTGTCAAGTTTCTTCGAGATTGCTACTTCGATACTTAAAGCGTACATGTGCCTCTTTATGAATGGTGTACGTGTATACTCAACGGAGACTACAATTACTATTTCATGTAAACAATTCGGTTATGTATACACAACTCAAATGAGCTAATTTAGAGCTTAATTTCATCAGCCTCGTAAATTGACTTCACCGCTAATTAAACTATCAACATGTCACATAAATTTTAAATAAATTTAAACACAAATAGTTCACGCCAGCAAAGTACAAAATGTGCGGCAGTCGTTTTAAAGTGGCCGATACATATTCTGCCGAGTGTTATGTACCGGTACTAATTCGGTTGTAAACAGTTCGTCTTAAATAATCGTTTTCAGTAACATCTAGAAAAGAATAGCACTATTTTTACACATGTCAATTTAGTTTACTCTTGTGCTTGTCTACAACCGCATTAGATCATTCAACACTTTGCAGAATGTGTATCGGCCTTTATCTAATACATAACCTTTTTTATAAAAGTCGCATTTTCATGAAATATTGCCGGCGCACATGACGTCGTTTACGGCGCGCGGATAACCGAGGCGGGTAATGTTTGCAGCTACGCGACTTGCATTGTGGCTACACGACTAACTTTCATGTGAAAAAGCTCTCGTTTAAACAATAAAATCCTCTGAACTAAAGTTGATGAAAGCTTCTAATCCTGACCAAGACATACGTGTATCTCAAGCAGCTTTATTTAGACTATTCGAGCCAATTGACAGATCTAACAAGTATAAATTAAAAATTTAAAAAACCCCCGACATTCGCCATTTTATGACGGATTCTAGAAGTCAAGCCCTTTCATTTGATACTCATATCGAGGGAGTTGTGATAAAATATGTAATCCGCCATTTTGCAGCGGCGGCCATCTTGGATCGATTTTCATCAAACATAGCTAACAACACTCTCGACTAACTCACTTTTCAAACAAAAAAAACCACATTCAAATCGGTCCACCCGTTTGAGCGCCACAGGGGAACAGACACACACACACACACACACACACACACACACACACACACACACACACGCACACACACACACACACAGACACGTCACACTTATAACACCCCGTCGTTTTTGCGTCAGGGGTTAAAAATAGTGCCGTTCTTTTCACGCGGAAGAGAGTTGCTAACTTTATGACAGACTAGAGTAGTATTATAGTTTTAAGAATAGATATTATGAAAATGGATATACGTTAAAATCCTTTAAACAGACGGTGATAAAAGTTTGATCAGTTATATTAATCTTAATTGACTGAGTTAATTGATTGAGGTAAGATCTTTTATTGACTTTCCAAAGCAATACCTTAGGTAGGTACCTATTGAATTTGTTGTAGACAGAAGAAACCTGTTACTTCTTATTTCATTATATAAACCTTGATTATTATCAGTATGATAAGGAAATTCATAGAATCATGAAATTAAGGAAATAATAATGCATATCATTGTGTAAATAACTAATAATAACATCCGACCCTCGCATACATGTACGACGTACGTTCCACTATCATATCAAAAGGAACTTGGTCTATGTTACACATAATAATTTTAAGAAAAATTGCCGAGTCGCTTAATTTATTTTGTGCTAGTGTACAGATGTTTTTTGCCACTGTTCGTGACAGATGACATAAAAATAACGTTAAAACCGTATTAAAACGTGTATTTATGAAAATAAAGTGATATAAAAAAATATTTTATGAAAATTTCCTATCAGTGTCCAGTTCCACGTATTTCTTTTAACTTTAAAATTATATTTTGCGTTATACATAACGCTGTAAAATAACTTTTTCTTCATTAAAGTACAGGTCTGGTCGGGTCACGACTTTGGGTTCTAGCTTTTTGAGCCATGGCGGGAAATTTGCGCGACGTCCTTGGCCGTTTACGTGAGACGTATTGTATTGTCTATGGCTATTGTGTGCTATTGTCTATGATAATTACTTACTATAATTTTAGATATTGTACAAATTAATATAGAGCATATTTTCATCCTGTATTTTTATTTAGAAGTGACGGCGCGGCTGCCAGAGTGGCGCTACCATAATTGACCATAGACAATAGACATCACCTGACCTGCAGTGTCAGGTGATGTCTGCACGAACATTTTGTAACAACTGAATTTTGGCGCCATACGCTATATTTAAATTTTTAATTTATTGTTTTTGTTACTCAAAATTTTACAAATGGTTTTTATTGTGCGGAAAAATGTCTAGCAGTGATACGGAAGAGAATTTACCTCTACCTAACATTCTGGAAGTAGCAACGACCAATATAATCGTTTGCCAGCCAAATCAAGGAAAACTTACGACAAATATTACCAAGATTCTATTTCTATGGTTTGGATTTTAAGATATATGAGTTTAGATAAAGTAGTGTATGAAACTCTACATAATTAGGTACTATATGCAACCGTTTCATAATAGTAGTTTATGAAACGGTTGCATAATAGAGGTTATTAAAACACGAGTGTTTTAATAACTAATTATGTAGAGTTTCATACACTACTTTATCTAAGCTCATCAATAGGTATCTTACGTATAAAAGAAAAGACTAAGAAATTAACAAAATTATTTATTACGAGCGGATACCCGCGACTTCGTTCGCGTGGATATTGATTTTAATAATCACGTGGGAATCATTTTGTTTTTCCTATGCTCCTTTGAGCTTAAACCTTGCTAAAAACTGTTAAAAGTTCATTGGCGGATGTTTAGGTACATCAAAATGTAAACATCCGCCAGTGAAAGTCCCATCAAAATCGGTCCAGCCTTTCGGAGATTAGCCTGTAGTCTTTAAAGTATCTACTTTCTAACAAAAAAAGAATGAATGAAATCGGACCACCCGTTAACGAATTACAGCTAAGTACACATTTTGCCTTTCATCCCCTCTCCCAAGGGAACCGTGCTGAATTTCGGGATAAAAAGTATCCTATATGTTACTCCATAGTATGAACTTAAATCATGCCGAGTTTCATTTCAATCCATTCAGTAGTTTTTACGTGATGCGCGCACAAACATACAGACAAACAGACAAACAGATAAACAGACAAACAGATAAACAGACAAACAGACAAACAGACAAACAGACAAACAGACAAAAATTTCAAAAATAGCTTTTTTACGTTCTATTACTTATCCCTAACATCCCCCAGTTATTATTTTGCAAAAATCTTCAATGTACAGATACGGCAATTCTACGATTTTATTATATGTATAGATATAGATAATAAGTATTCATGTTTTGGATATTGCAATTTATAAATGTACTCAATTCTTCAGGGGAGAACGTTTTTGCATTTTTTCCCTTAAAGCCCTGCGATTTTCTTTTTAAAACAGCAATCAGTCTTGTGTATTTAATAATATCGATTTGGTTGTAGATACTCAATATACTTTTGAGCATTGAGTATTTAGCCCATAAGGACAAAGACTTAAATTTATTTGATAATTCTTGGAAATATGCTAGCATTACATTTTCTGAAAATGAAGTGGTTTTTTTCAAAATTTTCCAACTCATAAAATCTTGGTAACATTTATCGTAAATTTTCTTTGATTTTGCTGGCAAAAGATTATTTGTCATTCCCGATGCTATTTCCAGAATGTCTGGTGGAGTTAAATTCTCTTCAGTATCACTGCTAGACATTTTTCCGCGCAACAAAAATCACTTGCAAAATTTTGAGTTACAAAAACTGAATAGTAAATAAATAATAAATTAAAAATTTAAATAATAGGCGCCAAAATTCAATTGTCAATTTCGAATGTGCGGTGCGTGCAGTGCGTCTATGGTCAATTATGGTAGCACTACACTCTGTCCTCTGGCCGCATCTTGCTACCGCCACACTTTCGCAGTAGTAGTAATAGGGTAACTTTGATAGCGGGATAATCATTGTAAGTAACAAAATTAAACTAACTAACTATTGTAAACTAACTATTGTACCTATTTCTTTTAAAATGTTTCTTTTGTTTAATTTATGTTTTTTTGGTGTACAATAAAGTATTAAATAATAATAATAATAATAAACACCCGGCATGGCTCAAAAATACCAGAACCCAGTGCCTGTACTATAATGTAGAAAAAAATATTTTTTAACATTGTTTTGCAATAATTTCCTAACAAAGTAGTGTTATAATGAACTTTTTTAATTTTTTTTTTAAATATTATAGATGTATGTGAATAAAGTAGTCCAATATATGACACATTTTGATTTCATATTCGGAATTTTATGATATGAGAGTAGATAAACTACTATTAAAACACTTTGATAATAACGTAACTAAGCGTAAGATATGTCGTATGTCGTACAGAAATCGCAAAAATGCGTTAAATAGCATAGGAATCGCACTAGTGCCGTAAAATTACCTTATAAGACAGGCTAACAATCGTAAGTGCAGTTTTCGAGCAATTATATGGAAAAATGTTTTATTATAAATAGTCCTCTCGAACTCTCATGAATAACACAGAGGTCGTGCGCATTATTTATCACGCGTGACTGGCGCGGTGACCTACATTCGTTTAATAATATCCTTAGACGTCCTAGACGCCCCAATTGAATACATTATATTTAATCAAAACTAACCTGCCCTCATTTCGTTATGTGCCATTTTTTCTATTATAATTTTACTATATATGTATATGTATAAATAGATAGGACGTAAGCAATCCACTGAGAGCCCTTACTGCCGCTTACTACTTTTAATGCTGCAGAGAGTAACAATAATCTTTTACTTTGATAAAGTATCTATGTACGATCTCGTCAGTCTTTGAAAGGGACCAAATGACCAGGCGATTGATCAGAGATCTAACTGATTTTTTAACCTACTTCTTAAAAGGAAGATGTTTCTACTACTTTTTTATTATGTATATATACACCACTAATTGTGAGAATTTAGTAACTGTTTGTGATTGATTGTGAATTCATTTTGTAGGTTATTGTCTTCGTCATTGAACTTTGAATCCCAACTCCTCAATCCCAATGCAGGGTACTGCGGTGTCTCTGTATTATCTTTCCTAAAACGTGGAGATTACGGGACTGTCAATTGTAAAAATACATCGTAGATGACAACCATAGACTATTAGGGGCCTGTTTCACTTTCACCACCTTCTGATAATTAATGTCGGATTAATGATTATTCACAAGCAAGAAGGTTAAAGTATGACCCCCGCGACTTCGTTCGCGTGTTTTTCTTTGCTATAAACCTCACGGAGCCCGAGACCTTTCCAACGAATGCAAAACCGTGGAAATCGGTTCATGCGTTCTGGAGTTATAGCGTCAGGAAGGAAAACCCGACTTATTTTTATATAGTAGATATATAGTTTTCACCTTCTTGTTCACAAGTTTTGTCTTTGTCACTTGATATAAACTAAAAAACTGCTGGTGACACACGGACGGACAGACGGACAAGAAAGTGATCTTATAAGGGTTCCTTTTTTACTTTTGGTACGGAACCCTAAAAAAGGGACAAAACTGAGGTTTAAGCTATCCGACACTTATCAGAAGGTGGTGAAACAAGCCCTTATAAAGTTTAATATTTTTTAGAAGCTCAAGAAACATAATATTTTGATATAAAATAACACATTGTGTAGTATGTATTCGCAGTGCTCACACATACCTACATCCTAAAGCTAGACACGTGCTAAGATTTGTTTTAGTTACGTGCAGAGAGTTTTGAAACCTCTCTATAGGCACAATATCAAGAAAGTTTTAGATAATGTGTATGCGCTTTAGTACCTAGGTAGGTACGTGAGCATGTGAAGTTTAGCGTAAATGACACCAGATACGACCCAAGTTGAAGGTAAATAGAGCTGGCAAGCATCTACATTCTACATGTCTGTGTGTACTGAAAAGTAATAAGAATGTGTATTTAGATAAACTATTGTAAATAAAGGTTAGGTTGTAACTATTTTCTCAATTTATAGTAGACAGGTACATAAGTGGGAAAAACATCTCATAAATATAGGAAACGATTTAATTATAGTCTGTATATTATATGCGATACTGATGAGGCGTTTAATATGTACGTACGTGCAATTTATGAGGCGCGACGGGCTGCCCGCGTTCCCCGCATGCGTCGAACTAAATAACGCATGCGAGGAACGCCAGCGCTTTACGCGCCTCATACGTCGCGCGCACTCACGTCACGAACCCACTATAGGAAACCCCACAATTCATAAAATTACAAGTAGCTTTAGAGAACTCAAAGTGTCTATAGTAGTGAGCCGCCCAAGACCGCTGGAATTAAATATATGTGGCCAAGCAGTTATTGTTGTATTGAAAATCTGTTAACTAAGATATCTAGAAAGAGATAGAAATAAATACAACAAAGCATATGAAGATTTTGTACAATGGAAACCCAACGTCTTTTTTTGATTGATTTCCGGTAGGTAATAATTTTAATATTTTTGATTATTAATTTTATTATTTTCCTCGTAGGTGTAGTATAAAGCACTATGTATCCCTTCGGGAGAAAGTGCGATTCCTCTCGGGCATATATATCAAACTACACCCTCGTAGTAATCGGTCACTTTCTCCCGTCGAGGAACAATGTAGTATTATTCCCTTGATATCTGTCACAAGTAAAAATAACAAAGACTAAAACATTTTTACAAAGTAAAGTTTAAAAGCGAAATGAAAACTGAAACCCTTGTCGAAGATGAAAAAAAAAACGAGAAAAAATCCCAACAGTAAAAACACATTTGACTAAGCTTGCAGTACTTTAATCGGACAAATTGTGCAAATGTCAGAGGTGGAGCAGACAAAGGCGACGATTTTATTGCTCCCGACCCTTTGTGCCGCGGTTAGGGGTTGGACAATGCCGCTTCGTATATGAGAAAGTGATTTTATGCACGTTTTGGATTTGTATAATGCAATGAAAATGAATAAGTTTCCGTTGCATTTTAATCCTTAACCCATTTTAATCGCTTTAGCTATAGATCACTTTTAATGTGGAGCTTATAAAGGTTACTATAGTAATAAATAAATAAATACTCACACATACACACACGGTCGTCTGTTCCTAAAGTAGGCAACTTGATGCCTGTGTTATAGGTAACAGCCGACTGATAGACATATTTACATATAAATATATACATATTTTAATAAAGGTATACATATATACATATTATAAATACACCCAGACTCGGGGCGGGAATCGAACCCGCGACCCCGGAGCGTAAGGCAGGGTCACTGCCAACCGTGCCAACGGGCCAGTCAAATAATAGTGTAAGGATAATATGTTTTGTTGCAAAAAATATTGTGTATACTGCAGTAACGAAACCATTAATTGAACTATTATAGAGCTCAGATAAAGAATACAATAGGTATAATCACAGCAAGCTACCTTTTTTATTAAACTACGAGGATGATAAATTAAGCTCAAAAACTATGAGCAACCATTTTATCAACAGAAGTAGCAAAAGTTCGAGGCAAAAAAAATATTTGTGTACACTTTAGAAGGCTTCTCCTTGATCCTATTCAGGGAAATATTGGAATACTAGAATCTGCCCGCGGCTTCGCCCGCGTGAATTTCGGTTTTAAACAAATCCCGAGGGAATTATGAATTTCCGATTCCCGCTCCCGCTCCCTTTTCCAACCTACTATCAAGGAAGTTTGCCATAGTAATCTACTTAAAGCTGTAGATATACATTTCAGGTTTTTCAAAATCCCGCGGGAACTGTGGATAATTCCAGGATAAATAGTAGCCTATGTTTTAAGTTAGGGCATAATCTATCTCCATTCAAAACTTCAGCCAAATTGGTTTAGTAGGTGCGGCGTGATTGAGTAATAAAATTCCAAACATCTAAACATCCAAACATCCACACTTTCACATTTATAATATTAGTAGGATTTTGAAGTCTACACAAAAAATCTCAGTGCTCTGATTTCGCCACAGACAGTTTATTATCAATACACAGTCTTATGCCTCACTGGGGATTTATTGACTGTGGAGATATGAAAAGCGTAAAGAGAGTTAGTTCCCCGTAACTTGATTTGACTGGGCGACAGTAGACTATGCAACATGACGTATGATTGCGAACGTTAGATTAAACGCTTGTATTCAGCGGACGCGACGGAAGATTGATCATTCTCTGTTTCAGCAACTGTGAGTAAAGTTCACTGCAGCAGATGATTAATTATCGATTATGCAATCTGTAAAGACGTGCACATGACACATAGAAGCAGGCGTGGCATAATTCCTTCTAACGTGGCATAATTCCTTCTAACTTCTTTCAACTCCTCTATGTTGACTCCAGATAAGAATTATCAAGGTTTTATGTGTTTAATGGCCAATTAAGAATTAAATAACCCATTCTTCTCAGTTGTTGTAACTGGTAAACGAAATTAGCTCTTTTGACTGAAAAAAATCTATACATATAATAAAATCGTAGACTTGCCGTATCTGTACATTGAAGATTTTTGCAAAATAATAACTGGAGGATGTTAGGGATAAGTAATAGAACGTATAAAAGCTATTTTTGAAATTTTTGTCTGTTTGTCTGTTTGTCTGTTTATCTGTTTGTCTGTTTGTCTGTTTATCTGTTTGTCTGTTTGTCTGTATGTTTGTGCGCGCATCACGCAAAAACTACTGAATGGATTGAAACGAAACTCGGTACGATTTAAGTTCATACTACGGAGTAACATATAGGATACTTTTTATCCCGAAATTCAGCACGGTTCCCTTGGGAGAGGGGATGAAAGGCAAAATGTGTACTTAGCTGTAATTCGTTATCGGGTGGTCCGATTTCATTCATTCTTTTTTTGTTAGAAAGTAGATACTTTAAAGACTACTGGCTAACCTCTGAAAGGCTGGACCGATTATGATGGGACTTTCACTGGCAGATGTTTACATTTTGATCTACCTAAACATCGGCCAGTGAACTTATAGCAGTTTTTAGCAAGGTATAAGCTCAAAGGAGTTTAGGAAAAACAAAATGATTCCCACGGGATTATTAAAATCACAATATGCACGCGAACGAAGTCGCGGGTATCCGCTCGTTGTAAATAATATGCTATAATATATACAGCGGCAATACATTTTTTGCATACTGTAAACACCAGTCAATGTTCTCGGCTTCTAAAGCCTTCATCACCTTCATCATCAACCCGTTACCAACCCACTATAGAGCACGGGTCTTCTGTCAGAATGAGAAAGCTTTACTATTAAGGAAATATCCTAACTCGATATCAGTTACGTATCTTCGCTAAGCGTAAATATATTCACTTAAATCCCTTATTCCATACCGGAGGCTTTGCTCAACAGCGTAGTTAAAGGGGTGGGGCACTGTGCATCTTCATTGCGCACGCTAAATAGGTAGCTCGTGATAAGAGCAAATCGTCTTCCTACCTATTTCCCTTCGCATTTTCCCGGGCTTAGAGCTCGACTTCTTATTATTCTTACCTTGATGTTTAGTCAGCAACGGTTGCGTAAACCTTTTACTGTCTATCTGTACTGTAATATTTAATTATCTAGACTATAAAAATAAAAAATACTATACTTTTTAATTCAATATTGAATTGAAAAAAATGATAACTGAGTCTAAAATACCTTATACGCTGTTCGGCAATTAAATATTTATCTAATCAAAAAAGATTTTGAAACATTTGAAAAATTGTATGCCTGTAATTGTTTTTATCTACAATGAGATATTCAGGATAGTTTCAGATTTGATTCTATCCAAGAATTGATCTAGATTATAGAAATACGGAAAATGTTTTTTTTTAAATTATATTAAACTACATAAATAGCTCTCGTAATTTATTTACTTTAAATCAGGGGCGTAGCTACCGCCGTATCTGCCGTATCAGTTATACGGGGCCCCCAAGCCACGGGGGCCACAACGTGCGTAAGCAACAATTAACAAAAACTTCCCACTTTTTTATTTATTTCAGAAATGACAAAAGTCAAAAAAAAAGCAATTTCGTTTTTTTTCCGCGTAACGTAAGCGTGCGTTCAAGAGTTGGCAACACTCTACATCGGTTATCGCGGGCTGTGGGAATTCCCCGTTTGTCATTTAATTTTATGCAAACATTTTTTTCTTTCGTGAGAAATCTTTACCCTTCATAATGGCCCCCAAAGAAATTTTTATACGGGGCCCCGCCAAAGTACGCTACGCCCCTGCTTTAAATTTAAAGATTGAAAACTGGGTGAATTGCTATTATTATTATTATTATTGGTATTTCTATTAAAATGAAAGTGTAACGTAATATTCATATTCATTGCACGTAGATTTTCCTTTTCCATCATAAGCTGTGGGGGAGGCACGTTGCATCTATGTACATATATTGCGGACTCCTAACTAGGTTGCCTGCGAAAGAAAAATTACATATAGTCTTTTGCAGCGCTGAGATACCACAATTCTGTAATAATATATTTTATTTTAACTACAATATACTACGTAAGATTATTTTAAAAGCCCCATAAGAACTGTTTGAATTTTTGGGTTACAAGCTGATTCTGGTCAAGATTGGTTCAGTGATTAATCAAAATTAACATAATATCAACTTCATCAAAATAAATCGAAAATTTTAGCCTTTTAATATTAAGTAAGTATATCGATAGCTGTGATAGCCTAGTGGTTAGGACGACCGACTTCTAATCGGAGGTCGTGGGTTCGATCCCGGGCACGCACCTCTAACTTTACGGAGTTATGTGCGTTTTAAGTATTTAAATATCACTTGCTTTAACGGTGAAGGAAAACATCGTGAGGAAACCTGCATTGCCTGAGAGTTCTCCATAACGTTCTCAAAGGTGTGTGAAGTCTGCCAATCCGCTTGGCCAGCGTGGTAGACTATGGCCAAAACCCTTCTCACTCTGAGAGGAGACCCGTGTTCTGTAGTGAGCCGGTAATGGGTTGATCATGATCATCATATCGATAGTTATGAGTATCAACTTAAATAGTTGTTCTAGTAATTGGATTTCAAAAATTTGTGGTTATTTCTTTTCTATACATTCAAATTACTGTAATTTAGTACAGAATTGCTCAGGACTGGATTCACCGTTTCATCATTGAAATATACAATAATATGTACCTACTTACACAGCTCCACTATAAAATTTAAGCAAACTTTGTATAAAAATCCACTCCACATATTTGTCAAGATGTTCCGAGCGAATGTTTCATTCTCGTTTGTAACTTGAAATTTTTACGTTGAGGTTTTCTCAAAGGATAGCACATTTCTCCTAGAAGTCTTCGAAAATCCATGTCGTTTTTTAACAGATAAGTATTTTATTTCTCGCAAATACTGTAAATTAATTGGATGGGACACTGTGGAAGCCTTTTTATTTTTTTAATTATTATTAACAAAAGAAAATCAAAGTAGAAATAGGAAATGGAATGACTTTCAGAAGTAACAGAGAAATTGAAATGATACGTGTGATCTCTTTAAGAATCGGGACGAGTCTACACTAAGTTGTTATATTCTCCCAAGACTTAAGGGTGAACAGATCTTAAGACACTTTATCTTACAGAACTCTAGGGTATAAGAAAACGTTGGATTGCTAAAAGTAGGTACTTCAAGCTGACCAAATATTGTTTCGAAAAATATGCTAAATTCTGTATAGGATGGTATACTACGAGTAGATATATGTTTAAGTAGGATAAAACAAAGTACGTATACATATAAGAAATAAGCGTAGTCAGGGTCAACGGTGTCGTGAATATGTCGCACTCTAACATCGGGAGCTTGATGGATGAGGTGTAAATATAAAGGGTCCGGAAAAGGATCGACGTCACCTTGTAGTGGGTTTTTATTGA
The DNA here is from genome assembly GCA_920104075.1 of Melanargia galathea. Taxonomy (NCBI): domain Eukaryota; kingdom Metazoa; phylum Arthropoda; class Insecta; order Lepidoptera; family Nymphalidae; genus Melanargia; species Melanargia galathea. The sequence continues at coordinate 13,649,318 of OV049874.1, read as the reverse complement.
ATACCTCGGTACTCGAGGTTCGTACTTATCGATGCTCTAAGCTTATCTTATACAATAAGCAAGGTCGGAGTAGACGGATACACTTTGACCCTCTTCAGTTGGATTGCAGGCGTCTCTATTCGACTAAATTCCAAAAAGTTTTTTAGCTTTATCATGTAAAAAGAACCATAATGCCTTATCCCTAAATATACTCTACTCCTAGATATTATGCTTGACCATGAAGCTTGATGTGCTAAGAGTATATGCACAACTGTCTGTCTGTCATTCTGTTAACTTTTTAAGGTTCAATCGCTGGAAGGATCTTGACGATATTTTGAGGCGGACATAGACAACTTGTTATCACAGAAAATTAAAAAGTCCTCACAGGAGTCTGAACGCTGAACAGAATTTGACGAAATTTGCCACGGAGATAGCTGACATCCTGGAAACGGATATAGACTACTTTTTACCCCAGAAAAGCAAACAGTTCCTACGTGACTTTAAAAAATCTAAATCCACGCGGACAAAGACGCGGGCATCATCTAGCTTACAATTATAATTTGAATTAAAATCTTGAGGTATTGAGGTGTAATAAAAGTTAAACTCATCACATTTTTGAAACGTTAAAATATGTATCCTCTTTTAGTTTACAAAAGTATTATCTTGTAGTTCGACTTTTTCCTGGGATTTTCCGGAGAGAATCTACATATATTTTAGAATAACAAATTGTGAAGTTACCTACGTAGCGGAAGTATTCTCGTCGCACAAAGAGAATAAACTCGGCTACAAAAGCTTTCGATGCAAACTGCAGCCTCCACTTTCGAGTTGCATTATAATTCAGAGTCTCCTAACGCAAAGTGAGCATTAACGTGACGTAACTACAGAAATATAATACAAGAACAACCAAAATTTTTCTTTCTTAATATTTTGCACCTGAGAGCTCATACTCTAAGTACAATAAGTTTTATCTGTGGAATAATTAGGTCATTGCTAAAGTGTTTTAAGATTTTATCCAAAGAGCGATTAAAATCAGATAATATATATATTTTTATATTATAATTTTTCTTGTTATTTATTTACCATATCCGTATTTAAAACAGGGCGTAGGTATTCCACGTATTCGTTTGACCCGTGACAGAATAACAGGGTTTTATAACCACAACCCTGTTATTCTGTCACAGGTCAAACAGCTCTGTTCGTGTATCTACAAAATTTAGCTGAGTCATAACCCTTTCATTGGTATGATACATATACATCCTAGAAACTATAGTTACTAAGTTACTTAGGTACTGGTATACAGTACTTATTACGTATTTTATTCTATCGATGTGGACTGTAAGGGAACCATTACGTTCTAATTAGCCCTGCAACTTAATGAATAGAAGATTATTTATTTATTTTATTTTATCTATTAAAACAATAAGATACTCTGAAATATGGTACTCTTATATAAAATCTACTGAAATTTGCACTTAGGTATTGAAATTAAGTTGTTCTATCAGATACCATGTAAAATCATTATCTAAGTTTAAACAAAATTCGTTTAAAAAGCTTAAATTGCCTGCAAGACAGGCACACAAACCACATTTTTACATATTAGAAAAATAGTACATTTTTCGAATTTGTAAAAATGTGGGTTTTTTTCTGCCAACTTCATATCAATATATTCATATTCACACAAAAAGTATTTATCATGTAAGCTATTATAGCATGTACGTTTCCAATATGAAACGTAACTACATCACACACACCATCTCAATTTACACGAACAATAAAACGTTAAAAAGGCAATGTGTATTCAGACTTCTATTCGAGCAAGTTCCTTACCCATTGCTATAACTCCACCAAATTACTCAATGCCGCTTACGTCTATGGTTTCTCTCTTTATATGATCGCATACCAAGGAGACGACCCGTAAGAGGCGCAAGAGCCGCCAGTGCTACCGTTTTTAGTACGGAAAATGTGACGTTAGCAGCAAAACTCAAACGCATTGGTCACATCTAAACACGGTAGTGAACTTTGCCAAAGAATACTAAGTTTAAAGAAACGACACTCATTCCCCCTCTACCAATCGTCGCCCGCCGTCGTTAACAAAATAGAAGTACGCCTAGTAGCATTACGTATAGCTTATCCTTTTCCTGTTCGATTTATGAATAACGTTATCATTGTCTAAGTAGTAGTAGTAGTACGTAGTAGATTAGCTTTTGCACTGAGGGATTTTCGCAGCGCACACAGTGCACAGCTGCCATCGTCTACATTTTCAGTACCATAATCATAGGCGCCTTTTGCGTCTCTTGCGGCTCCAGTAGATCTTGCAGCCGTGTGCGATTTCCTGTGTGTTATAGTAGATTTCGACGATTCGTATAAAATGGGAGCGTTTGGATTATTTATATAAAGTTCGTTACCATTATTGCTAATGCGAAGTATTACGTTACACCATAACACTGATAGCTTTACGCAAGAACTTATTAGATAAATAATGAAATATATCTATAATATAATAAAACTGTAACAGATCCAATTCTGTACATTGAAGATATTTTGAAAATTTTTATTGGAGGGCACTTTATAATCGATACTGAAGCCAAAACTGCAATTTTTTTCATTTTTGTCTGTCTGTCTGTCTGTCTGTCTGTATCTTGGCCGCGCATCACACCGAAACTACTGAACGGATTCGAATGAAACTTGGTACGATTTGAGTTTATACTCCGAGGTAGGACATAGGATACTTTTTATCCCGAAATTCAGCACGGTTCCCTTGGGAGAGGGGATGAAAGTTAAAACGTGTATTTAGCTGTAATTCATTAACGCGTTGTTTGATTTCACTCATTCTTTTTTTGTTAGAAAGGTAGTACTTTATATATTGTTCCGTAAATATTTCAAGGTCATAGGTTTTTTAGTTCAGAAATGACAGACATTACAACCCTGAGTATTGGGTTCAAATAACTTGGGACCCGGATCTTTGAACGTACGGCTTATTTTAAACTGGTGTGCATTTAAATTTATGTTTGTCGGTCTGTTTATTTGTTCCAGCTAATCTCCGAAACGGCTGGATCGATTTTAATTGAACTTTCAATGTTATAAGGAGTAACTTAGGCTACATTTAGTTTAGGTACATAAAATAATTATGGGATCCGATCCGATCCATATAAAAACCTATATCTACGCGAACGAAGTTGCGGGGTTCAGCTAGTAAACAATAAAATATGTTTAAGGATGTCATAAATTAAGGTAGGTACCCAGTGGTAAGGCTGTTCCACATATTATGCGAAAATACTTTTTATAGCACAGAAAAAATATACGTGAGAGCTGTGACTGGAGCAGGACTTGTTCAATTATGTACATAATGAATGTAGCTGATATTACCATCTCGGTGCACTTTAAAGGTAGTAGCAGGCAAGGTAGAATGGAATCCGATCAAATGACAAACACACAGACCGCTTAACTAGTGGAGAAAGTCGGATGAAAGCAGCTAGTTGCTAAAAATTGTGAAGTCTGCAATTTCAAAATACACAAAGCGAAAGTGTACGTATTCTGTCAATTGTTTGCTTCAATGGTGAACCTCTTGAACAAAGAATTGAATTGTGTATGATCAAATATTTGTGTTTCGAAGTTGCTACCGACTCAGTTTGTTTATTCTAGGTTTATGTTCTCCACAGATGGCACTATAATAATACTACTTTGAGTTTCGATTTGTTTTATTACATTTAGTAGGACATAAATTGTGTACTCTTTGTAATAAAACAGATTCCATACTAATAATATTAATGCGAAAGTGTGTTACCTTTTTACGGATAAACCACTAAACTGATTTTGACTAAATTTGATATAGTAAATATCATAGTCTAATGACAAGCAGAAAATTTTAACTTTATACTGTCAACGGACTAAGAAACTAACAAGTATAAATTAGAAATTTAAAAAACCCCCGACATTCGCCATTTTGTGGTGGCGGCCATCTTGGATTTGCATAATAATATTCTACTAGTCAAGCCCTTTCATTTGATACCCATATTGAGGACGTTGTGATAAAATATGTAATCCGCCATTTTGTAGCGGCGGCCATCTTGGATGGATTTTCATCAAACATAGCTAACAACACTCTCGACTAATTCACTTTTCAAACAAAAAAAACCGCATTCAAATTGGTCCACGCGTTTGAGTTCCACAGGGGAACAGACAGACACACACACACACACACACACACACACACACACACAGACACGTCAAACTTATAACACCCCGTCGTTTTTGCGTCGGGGGTTAAAAAGAAGAATAAAATGTTGACTGACTTATAAAACTTACTGACTTGTAAGAAACTTTATAGAAGAATAAAATGTTGACTGACTTAAAAAACTTTGAAACGTGTTTCAAGCCTGCGTGTCTGACCTATTACTTGGGAAAATCATAATTGCCATCACGACACCACTATTATTACATAAAATAAAATAAACTACCACAAATATTACACTGTTTTACGATCCGCCGGGTATCAGGGCCTGGCGTTGTGACAAAGGTGTTTTTCGCGTTCTATTACTTGTCTTTAAATGTTGTATAAGTAACTCTATGAAGCTTTTTGCCCCCTGCTATCAGATTTGAAAGCCTAAATACAATTATTTATATAGACTTTTCGCGTTCTTATCACATTGTTCTTACTCTTGTGGTTACTTACATTGGCAAAGTGCTTAAAGATCGGCGACTTCCAAATTATATAGTTAGTAAAAACTCACTTTGTAATTTTGTGTAAACACATCACAAAAAAGAAGCCGCATAATAATAGGTATCTTTCATGACTTGTACTATATTGCATCATCAAGTTGTAGGTACCTTCAAGTGTTCAAATATTGTGATAAGAAATTAAAAATGATACCCGTACCTCCGAAATAGCCTATTTAGTAAACTTTTTCCGGTTACAAGATTATATTAATTTTGCTTAATTACGTGTAAATAATTCGAGAGGCTCGAGGGTAAAGTAGGGCAAAGTTCAAAAGATTCATCGCTTGCCATTCACTTCCCGCTACAGTATAGCGAAACTCTGAAGAGTAACGAGGAAGCATAATTAACAAAGTTCATGGTTGCCTGGGAGAATTCTCTTGCCTATGTATCACCAACTTGGCCGTTTTAAAATCCATCGCTATTATGTAAAACCACACGCTTCAAAAGATTTTACGATATCGACCATTTTCAAACTGCGCACAAGTAAGCGCAGTGTGAGATGCCCTTCGCTAATAATGGGCCTCATAATAAGGCTCAGAGTCACTCAGCGGGCGATGGAGAGAGCTATGCTCTGAGTATCCCTGCAGGATCAAATCAGAAATGAGGAGATCCGCAGGAGAACCAGACTTACCGACATAGCTCATCAAGTCGCGAAGCTGAAGTGGCAATGGGCGGAGCACATTGCTCGAAGAACCGATGGACATTGTGGTTCCAAGATGCTTCAGTGGCGACCACGAAGCGTAGGGAGACCCCCCACTAGATGGGCGAACGATCTCAAGTGAGTCACTGGCAGCCGCTGGGAACAGGCGGCACAAGCTTGTGTTCTGTGGCGATCCTTGCAATTGACCTATGTCCAGCAATGGACGACTATTGATTTAGACGAGGCGACGACGAGACGAGAGATGCCCTTCTTCACGCTAAACCGTCCTTTCATATCTGATGAAAGCTGTGGACTGGGTGCGGTAGTGATCAACAGTAGAACTCCACAGGCTTTTGTGATCAAGATCTTCATCATCATCGTCATCGTGATTGACAAACCACAAAACTGTTGCTTATCAGATTAATAATTGACAATGCCCTGCTATTGCTGAAGATTAAAGACTGTAATAAATATAGGTGAGCGTGCATCACTTCTTATACGCAAATTCAAACCTCGTGAGAAAATCTACATATTTCTTATCTGCATAATCTAGAAATTCTAAAGTTTTGTAACCTGCCAAGCCACCCTAGAGCAGCGTGGTTCAAATACTTCTCTCTCTAACAAAGGAGGCATTAGGCTAATATTCATCTACTTTTGTTAATTTATATGTGTCGTAGTCTCTCTGCCTCATTTCTGAGTGTCAAGACACCTGTCCATTAATTACATAAGGATAGGTATTTAGGTCCTAGATCTTTCATACATCTAAGAGAACGATTTAAAACTATTATGTTTAATGATCAGGTACCTACCTATGCTCCTCGAGACACGTAGGAAAAAAAGGACAAATTCGACACTTCAAAATTGATCAACCATCCAGTTACTGACTTGTGTCAACTTTGCTTACCAAGCGCTATCGACTAGTGAAAATCTGGTTAAAAACTTATTGATGTTTATTATTTACGTTGGACGTTAGCATTAAGCTTATGAGTGTTAAAAACTTAGTTTTCTTTGATCAGCTTAGATATTGAAGGTGACTAGATAAACCGATTAGTGTTACAGCTAAGCCACTTTGTAACAAATTCTATTATATTACGTACCTACTAAGAAATAACCTTTTATGTTATCCCTGAGTGCACTCAATAGTGTTCTGGGAGTAACTTAGTGTATTATATACAATTTGTAACATAAGTTAGTTCTTAAAGATTCATTGGATATGAGTTCATCGAATCAATAACGTCAAGCACCTGTACTAAAGATGGCCATTAGCCGGAAACTATTCTAATTTACGTGCAAATATAAAACATATTAAATAAAAATTAATATAAAACATATTGCAGATATTAATTGTTAGGTATTGGGTTTTTCTGTCAAGATATTCTCAGTGCCAGCCCAGAGTTGGTAGTTGGCGGTGTTTCACCCCCGTGCCTCGGAGAGCACGTTAAGCGCTCGGTCCCGGTTATTATCACTATCATGTGACAATAGTCGTTAAAGCCCACCAACCCGCATTGGAGCAGCGTGGTGGGTCTAAGCTCTAAATCCCTCTCTCCTATGAGAGAGGGGTCTAAGCTCTAAATCCCTCTCTCCTATGAGAGAGGAGGCCTGTGCCCAGCAGTGGGACGTTAAAAGGCTGTAGTGGTAGTGGTGGTGGATATTGCAGATATTCAGTTGTTAAGGCTGCTTTTCCACCTGCAAGGACATGCGAGGAAGGTTGTGTGTGAAACCCAATAACCCGATCGCTTTATCTTCACAGTTATGCTCCTCACTACAGCCCTTTAAAGTCCCACTGCTGGCCTTCCTCTCTTGTAGAAGAGAGGGATTTTTAGGTGCCTGCTACGCCGCTTCAATGAAATTTGAAAATAATAACCGAGACCGACGGCTTTGGCAGCTTTCTAAGGCACGGGGGTGAAAGACTACCAACTACTAATTCCGAGACTGAGAATTCCTTGAAAGAAAATTCAATACCTAAAATTTTTCGACCCAACCCTGGGATCGAACTCAAGATCTCGTGATCCGCAGTCAAACATGCTTACCGTCAGACCAACGAAGCAGTTAGTTTATCTCATTGAATCACATTCCTGACGGAGTGTTAAGCAATAAAAATGAATCGATATGAAGATATTTATTAGTATTCAGATCTTGTGTTGCCAGAACTCTTAGCTAATTGGCAGCATGCACTAGTGCAGATGAGATTTGATTTCAACGACTAAGTTAGAATTTCCTGTAAAGTTGAGAACTCCACAGAGTTCGCTTCCGTTTCATGCACGAACCAAATAGGGCGTGGTTAATGGAACTTGAAACTGTATAGTTGATAACAAAACGCTGATGTATTATTGGGACTTCGGTCGATGCAGATATCCGAGAAGGAGTGTGGTACAAGCCTTATAAACACCTCAACTTGTTCCTTTCGTTCAAAACACTACTCCAACACTGTATTACGCAAGTTTACTCAAGTGTTCTTGGACTCCGGTCTCAGATATCCGGAAAGAAGTATAGTTCGGTACAAGCCTTATAAAAACCTCAATTTGTTCCTTTAGTTCAAAACACTGCTCCAAGACTGTATTAAGTAAGTTACTCAAGTGTTCTTGGACTACGGTCTCAGATATCCGAGAATTAGTGCGGTCCAAGCCTTATAAACACCTCAATTTGTTCCTTTCGTTCAAAACACTACAACTCCAAGACTGCATTATGCAAGTTTACTCAAGTGAACGTGAAACTAATTTAGTTTAGTTAACAAAACCTCTTGTTAGAAATGCAAAGCCATTTTTAGTAATCGTAAAAAAGGGAAATTGAATGGGGTTTTTATGTTACTTTGTTTTCGTCCCGATTTTACAGCGTCTTAGGAGATTACTTTGTTATGTGAAAATGGCAAGGGACATCGTTCAAACGAATATAAAATATGTATAAAATGTAGGTTTCATGATTCTTTTTTATTGTGTTGGTAAATCAGAGTTTTAAATGTATTTGCCTGCCTGCCGTGCCAATCTTTTTTTGTAAATGTTAGATTTATTATGTAAGTATCTAAAATAAAATAAAAATTCTTATCGTTTTTCATGTTTTGATATCCAGTAAAATACCTAACTTTTAAACTTTAATATCGGCAACAATAGTTTAGAATATCTTTCTTACCTATTAAGTATCTGTAACCATGTAATAAAAACATGCAAACTTTTAAATAAATACCCAAACTTCTTCTAATGCAAAGTTTATAAAAATACTAATCGCTTTAACTTACACACTTAATGTCTCGTTTTCCCATTAAAATACATCATTTATATCTTTCACTCGAAAAGGGAATAATGGGGATAAATCATTGGCAATTTATAAAGACGCAAAAGGATTTCTGTTTGACCCAGTTCTGACGTCGCAAAGTGCAAGGTTTCGTTTACTTTGTATTGTTGCAAGGATCAAGACGTATCGTCGCTATTCAACTTCGATATAGACAGGATTGAATTTCATGAACTTTATAACGTTCCATTTACTTTTCTTCAATACATCAGGTCTTTATCTATGAAACTGTTGCTTTTTATACAAAAAAAAAACAACATATCCATAATTTTTGTACTCTAAACGAAGCCAAGAAGAAAAAATGTACGAACTTAAAAACTGTGACTGCTGACAATGCAATTACCTATGCACCGCGGCGGATTTTCAAACCAAAAAATATAATTATTTTGCAATCGCTTAAAGTGAAGAGTTGAGGGGCGGTAAATTTTCCACCTTTGAATTTAGAACCGCTTAGAGGTTTTATATAGGATTTAGGATTTCATTTCAGTCCAATTAAATGTTATCTTAACCATAATATACATTATTTTTTTAACATTTATGTCAATTAAGTAGTTGTATATTGTAGATACGTGAAAAAGTTTATTCCCGTTTGAGATCGGTAAGTGCTCGGTTATTGTACAAAAGCGAATAGAGAAGATTCCCTTATAAAGTTTGTTAGGGCTTTCTTTCTTCTTTTTCTCTGAAATCTTTCCACCCTGCATATTATAAAGAAGTAACATATTATGCCAGGAACTTAAATCATACCCTATTTACTGCATTAGTTACAAAAATATGGGGTTATTTCTTTTAATTTATTACCTAGTAGATCGCTACAACGTAGGTAGGTAATATTAAAAAAGTAAAGAAATAACTCTTCGTTCAATATTTCACAAAAATGAGAACTAACCAGTCCTTTTATTTCAACAATATTTTAGTTTTATGCAACAGGGATAAAATATGTGCTAGTAGGTAACTTACACAGCAAAAAGGTTTCAAAATATTTTTAATTTTGTGACAGTAGTTAACATCTCGACAATAATAATTATATTCGAAATCATAATTCCTTTCCAATAAGCCTTCATCAAACTGAAATTATAGCTTATCATATAGCATGAGGAATATATACCCACAGTTGCACCGAATAATCAACATACAGTACAAAACAAACAAACAGCCCGCAACTCAGGCAATTATAATTTATTCAGGTGAATGTTTTAATAACTGCAATTCATTCTGATATAATTAATAAAATTATTGATAAATAAAATTGTTTCCAACGACATTCTAAGTTTATATCAACTACGTAGTGGCACAATAAATCAAAACGATGAGATGATTTTTTTAATAATTTTGGAAAATGCTCATTGTTCTATTTGAATAGTGAGCCTTACGTAATACCTTCGTTTTTAGGGTTCCGTACCCGAAGGGTAAAAAACGGAGCCCTATTAATGTCACTCGGCTGTCTGTCTGTCTGTCTGTCTGTCTGTCTGTCTGTCTGTCTGTCTGTCCGTCTGTCCGCCGGTCACAGGTCTCTAGCTCGCAGACGAAATGAGTTACAAACCTGAAATTTTGGTATTTAGTGTAAAACGTTAACCCAAAATCAAATATTGAATTAGAAATTGAATTAAATTATTTTTCAGGGGGGCTCCCATACATGAAAAAGGAGCCGGAAAAAAAAACTTTTCTTTACCCTAGCTTGTGGGGTATCATTGTTTAGAGCTCATTAAGTAGAGTACAAATATATATTTTTTTAATTTTTATCTCAAAAAATAAGGGAATGGGAGGCCATCAAAGTTGTCAGTTTTAGACCATTTTTGTGACGGGGGCTATCTCAAAAACTAAACTAGTTGGGAATATGATATTTCAGTATATTATGTACTATATACTCTGTTTAAACAACAAATACTGAAAACAACGATTTATTAAATAGTTTATAAGCTGTGACCAAAATAAACGAACATTTTTTTGGGTTTTTCTTTCACGGTTTGTTGCGATGTCTAGCTCGGAAATTAAATATTTCTTAGACCCAAAATATTATATTGTTCATAATTATATACGGAACCCTGAAAGAGCGAGGCCCGACTCGCACTTGGCTGATTTTATTTAATTTATCAAAATTTTTTTGGTGATTTATGAATAGTTTAATCTTAAGGTGTTACGTTTTCCATACTAACTATACCATTCAAGAGCGAATGGATTATATATTTACACTGAAATAACATCGCACAGCCCTATTATATTTTTTAATTTGCGCGAAATTATATTTACATAAAGAAAACATTACATAGATAGCTTAATTATTATAATAGCCATCTATTAAACGCTGTTTTGCCTAGCTGACCGAGATGGCTTTACTTCACCTTTAGCTGTTTATGTAATGTTTTCTTTATGTAAATACATTTTTCCGCAAATTAAAAATTAAATTAAGGTCGTGCGATGTAATTTCAGTGTAAATATATAATCCATTCGCTCTTGAATGGTAACATGAAGTTAGTATGGAAAACGTAACACCTTAATATTATACCACCGATAAACTGACGACAATCACAATAACAGGAAAGCCACATTTAAATAGACCTAATCAATGAGAAAGCAATATCTGTTAAGGTTGAAAACGAAAGCAGATATTTTTGAAGTTTCTGAATAAAAGTTAAATCTGTTTATAGAATTGGGTACTTAACTTATGATCATCACTGTTCAAATAGCACATCTCAAGCAAAAATTAATCAAAATCAAAACGAATCAAAATCATAGATGTAAAGTAATAATGCTTGGTTGCTGCGTCCGCTGTTCACGACCACTACGAAATTCGTAAACTAAAATAACTGCTACTATTTAGCTTATTAACAGCGCGGCAGCAATCGATCGATACATATGTCTTAAAAATATGTTGATGGTTTAATACAATCTATACATACATATAATAAAATCGTAGACTTGCTTTATCTGTACATTAAAGATTTTTGCAAAATAATAACTGGGGGATGTTAATGATAAATATAATAGAACGTAAAAAAGCTATTTTTGAAATTTTTGTCTGTTTATCTGTTTGTCTGTACGTTTGTGCGCGCATTATGCGATAACTACTGAATAGATTGAAATGAAACTTGGCTTGATTTAAGTTCATACTACAGAGTAACATATAGAATACTTTTATCCCGAAATTCAGCACGGTTCCCTTGGGAGAGGGGATGAAAGTCAGAATTTGTACTTAGCTGTAATTCATTAACACGTGGTCCGACTTCATTCATTCTCTTTTTGTTAGAAAGGAGATACTTTAAAGATTACCGGCTAATCTGAAAGGCTGGATCGATTTTGATGGGACTTTCACTGGCGGATGTTTAGGTACATTTTGATCGACCTAAACATCCGCCAGTGAATTTTTAACAGTTTTTAGCAAGGTATGAGCCCAAAGGAGCTTAGGAAAAATAATATAATTCCCACGAGATTTTTAAAAACCAATATCCACGCGAACGAAGTCGCGGATATCCGCTTGTTGTGAATATTTAAGTTCACGAATACGTGAAATGTCGGCAATATCGAATACAACGATAGGGCCTTATGATAATATGTAGATTCGGCGCAATATATCTATACGTACATAATATATAGGAAGAAGAACTTTTGTATCTATGTAGAGTTTTATCCAGCTGAACGGGCGATAAAGGGATGAGCGTATACTGTACAAACCATTCTACGCGTTATTGCATTCCTTTCCTAAATCACCATACGTATAAAAATAAGCAAATGCTTTTCTGTTGTATTTTTAGTAGTCGATGTGATTTCATTTAAGTGTAGAGATATTTTTATTGATTTAACAGTCAGCTTGAAAAGTGTATGTACTTTTAACATTTCAAGGTACAAATCCGGCGTCCGTTTCATGCCACGTATAACTTGAGTGAATAGGCATCTTCTTGGTAAGCGTACTCCAACCTAGATCTCATTATTGCTTTCTATCAGACATGACTGGCGTCAAGCACAAACCTATCACGCAATAAATAATTTTTTTCAAAGAAAAATGAACCGACTTCAAACGAATCGAACTAAAAAGTTTAAAATATATTTTTATTCATTTAGATCTCCATCCATCCATCAAACTCCAAGGAATCACTCTATATGCAGCTGTACTGACTTCGGCCCAAAACTTTTTTGCAAAAGGTCAATGTTACGTAGGCGTAGCAGAGTGAAGTCTTCGGACAGAATAGGTATATCAGACTTCAGCAATAGATCTGGCAATCTCAGAGAACATATTAGTGACATTTGTGTACATTTATGCTTATAACTTCGAACGTATGAATGATAATTCGATGTGTTATATACTAAAACCTTCTTGAAAGTATGTAGATAACGATAGTGAAACATCATCAAAATCGGTTCATTAGTTGCGGAGATAATCGCGAACATGCTTACATACATACATACGGGTCGAATACAGAACCTCCTTTTATTAAAGTCGGTTAAAAAAGCGTTTTTATAAGTCAAATTAACTAGGATTTACAAAAATAATTTGACCTTCTAGATTCTACACTAAGGCCCTTCTCCCACGAGGCTATCGACAAGCGACTCGAGTATTGTACGCGTATCAGACTAGTCGCTCGTCAGTAGCCGCCGTACAAATTCGCTATGTTTCGCACACGACGCGTCGTGCGTGTCGCGTCGACAACACGTTTGACGTCAGTCGCACGCTACAGGCAGTGCTTGGTCGCATGCGACGCGAGACGAGGTAGCGTAGCGCCAAAATGGAGTCCGATCAGCAATTGTTCTCGAAGTAGAAAAATACCGTTGTTTATACGATTATAATAGTTACTTCGGAATACAAGAGAAAAAAGCTTGGTCAGAAATAGGACAAAAATTAATTATCACTACATAGTATAAAACAAAGTCGCTTTCTCTGTCCCTATGTCCCTATGTCCCTATGTCCCTATGTCCCTATGTCCCTATGTATGCTTAAATCTTTAAAACTACGCAACGGATTTTGATGCGGTTTTTTTTAATAGATAGGGTGATTCAAGAGGAATGTTTGTAAGTAGAAAAATTGGACCCGGTAGGTGGCGCTAATAGTGGGCAGGACGAGGTCTGCCGGGTCCGCTAGTAAAGAATAAAATAAAGAATATACCTAATAGCGATAAATATAAAGAAGAAAAACGTGTCACTTGACATTGTACACTTGATAGTTTTCAGTTAGGTTTCATTTGAAATAGAATGTACTCGGCTTGACCGCTCAAGAAAAATGAAAGAACATTAGTCGAATTAAGGTAGCGTCGTGTGCGGAAACCAGGTCGATAGAGGAGCATACCAGTAGACGACCTAGGGATCGCATCTCAGTCGCGTAACTTATGGATAGTCTCGTGGGAGAAGGGCCTAATTATTTATTCTTGTTAAAGTTTTTCTATACTATAAAAAACGAAGGTTAGTAATTAATTAAAATATAAAAAAATGTTTTTTCCAACGGAGCTGAAGGAAGTTTAAATAGACAAGGATTTTATAAAACATTTTCTAGTCTCCGGCAACAATAAAGTGTTGTTATTCTACATTCTTTCTTTAATAAAGTGTCTTCTTTTGTTCTTATTATTTCATAGTTTTGTAGTACGTAATATCTTAAAAAGTATCCTTCGTAAATGAAACAAAGTTTCTGAATGTCACTATCAGGAAATGACTATTTAGAATGCTTGAATAAATTATTTTTTAATGTTGTTATTTACTTTGCATTATAATTATTAATATGTAATATTTTCTATACTTAAAAAGAACGAAAAGATGATTATTTTCGAAAGCAAAACGAGGATCAAACTTAATTGATCCTCTATGATTTCGAACTATCGACATATTATTGAAATACGATAAAATGTTCACGAAAAACAAGCAGAAATCCGGCCGTCTACCTAACAAATGATCAGCATAAATATATAAATTTTAGATCACCAATCGGTTAGAGTTTCTAAGGGCGATCCCTTTTTCCAGTAGCGCGAATAATGCCCGTTAAACTGTTCAATGGTTGAAAAATATCCGGATATGAATAATACATATAAATTAATTTTCTTAGAAACTTGCTTTATTGCAATAAATATTTATTTCTTTTGCTTATTTATGAAAGACAATAACAATATTGTGAAAATATTGGATCAGGGCTGTAATAATGACCATTTTGTCGGGATATGTTTGACTATATTTTGTCTCAGAACCCCAGTTGTGCATACACCGATAACCGTCTTCTGTTCACAATTTTAAACTAAAATGTATTTCTGTACTCTACTCAATGCTCTAGTGTCTAGACAATGACATCCTACATGCCTGGGTAAGAAAAAAAAATTTTTTTTTCGGCTCCTTTCTCATATTGTATGGGAGGTCTGTACTGACAAACATACCTAGGTACATGAGAGTAACTGTAATAGGGTTCCATTTTGCATTGTGATTTTTGTCAGTATCCAAATGTATTTTTTTCATACAATGCAAAAAAATAAAAAGAGACATAAATTAAAGTGAGAGTAGCTATATCAATGTACAACATAGCTCTCGCTTCTCATAAATAAGCGGGATGATAGTTGTTAATAACTTTTTTAATTTATTACACTATAGCGGCTATAAAAGTTATTTAAGAGCTCAAACTCTACTTTGCGTGAAGGACCAGTATGCGGAAACAGTTTTCTTATTCTTTTTTAACCTAATTTTGTATCAAAAAAGACAGCCGATTTACACATACAAAATATATTTCACATTTTATCCCTACTCCAGAGTGTAAAAGAGAAAGTTAGTAGAGCTACAGACACAAAACTAAGACAATCCTGTTGTTTTATTAATGACCCGGTCAAATTAGACCAAAAAATAGGGGTGAGGCTACATTAGACCGGGCTAATATGGACTTAGAATAATGTTACTAACGAGAAAAACTATCATTTTTTTATTGCAAAGAATCTATAATTTAAAGAATAGGTATACAGAAAAGTATAATAAAATTTTCTACAGTCGTATTTTACTCAAGCGTAAATTTTTAGTTTTTAAAGATTATATTATTTTACACTTAGAATAGAAATTATGTTACATTTTCAGCATTCTCATGTCATAAAAGTTCCTTGAGGATGAGTGTTGCATTTTCATAAATTAAAAAAAAATGTACCTACCTACTTATATAAAGGTTAACCTCGAAAGTCAGTGAGATTGAATTAATGCCATATGAAAATATTCCAACTCAATGATGCTATTGTGAAAGCAGGCTTGTTCCGCATGCAGCATTAATTAATTATTTCTGAATATATTGCAGTTGTGAATTTATTCGTTGAATTCATTATTTTACAATGTTGTTACGGGATTTTGGAAAAATAGTATCTTTTTCATGTTAAGTTAACGTATGACCGTCGAGCACGAATTTTTCATTTCGACAAATTCTTAAGTTGATCGTGTTTATAATAAAACAAAATATAGATAAACTTCAGACGATCGGTGAATTGCACTGTAATCGCTATTGTGTTTATAACTATTTGTTTATTGATTTATGTAAACTCGTAAATACGATAACAACATTGTTCTTTCATCGAATCAAGAGTCGGACCCTTGCCAAAGATAAATGCTCGCGATTTTACTGAAGGTCGAGAAATATCAACGCTGATTTCGGGACAAATAAAGTCTATCTACAAAAAACCCACCCCGAGTTTTCCCGGCATTATTACAGTTTCAAATGTAAACATTTACCCCTTCGCGGACAAAATGGGAAACAACTGGGTCAACTTTTAAATGCGACGGGTCTTTGCAAATTTTTGTGGACGACGACAACAATGTCAACAGCGTTTTGCGTCTCTTGACACTCGGTGAATGTACCTCGTGTAGTGTCTAGTATAGTGCCATGTATAGTGCCATGTATATTGTATAGTGCCATGTGTAGTGCCATGTATAGTGCCATGTGTAGTGCCATGTATAGTGCCATGTGTAGTGCCATGTATAGTGCCGTGTATAGTGCCATGTATAGTGCCGTGTATAGTGCCATGTATAGTGCTTAGTATATTGTCGCGTAGTTGATTTCTTCATCATCATCAACTTTACGTCCGTGGCTAAACAAAAGCGTTTCAAAAAACGCGCCTCAATACACGGGCTTTCTCTTTCTTTTAGATTAGGTATTAAAATTAAGTCTAGTTTAAAGAACCACTACAAAATTATACCGTACTGAGTATTTTTATCCAATAACCGGAATTAGTTGAAACATTTGTTCAGGCAAAACATCCAACAACTCGGTCGTAGGTCAAAGTTTCGGATAAATAAGTTTCAATACTTTACGTAAATTATATTAAACTAGCTGACCCCCGCGACTTCGTCCGCGTGGTTATATAGGTTTATATATAGGATCGGATTGGATCCCATAATCCTTTTTTGTATCTTAACTAAATGTAGCCTAAGTTACTCCTTGTAACATCACCTATCTGCCATTGAAAGTTTCTTCAATATCGATCTAGCCGTTTTGGAGATTAGCTGGAGCAAATTGACAGGCCGACAAACATAAATTTAAACGCACGCCAGTTTAAAATAAGCCATACGTACAAAAATCCGGGCCCAAGTTATTTGAACCAAATAAATGTCTGTCATTTTTGAACTAAAAAACCTAATGAAGACAACACAATATTTGAACAATCATTTTCAGCGTGATTAAAAATCTATTTTGCAAAAATTTATAAGTTCTTATGGTAGGTAGCACATATTATTACAAACAGGAGCTATAAAGTAAGCATGTTTGCTGCCATCGCTTATATAAAATTTACGGTGAAATACAAGTAATCAAGGCACTATGGGCCTCATAAGAAAGCTCAGAGTCGCTCAGAGAGCGATGGAGAGAGCTATGCTCGGAGTTTCTCTACGCGATCAAATCAGAAATGAGGAGATCCGTAGAAGAACCAAAGTCACCGACATAGCTCAACGGGTTGCGAAACTAAAGTGGCAATGGGCGGGGCACATAGTTCGGAGAACCGATGGACGTTGGGGTCCCAAGGTGCTGGAGTGGCGACCTCGCACCGGGAAGCGCAGTGTTGGTAGACCCCCCACTAGGTGGACCGACGACATCAAACGAGTCGCAGGGAGCCGCTGGATACAAGCGGCACAAGACCGTGGCAAGTGGAAGTCCCTTCAAGAGACCTATGTCCAGCAGTGGACGTCAATCGGTTGACAACGACGACGACGACGAAGGCACTATGAGTAGAACCCACTTAAAGTCTGAGACTCGTATGACTCTAATGCAATAAACATCACAAGAATTAAGATCCTGGGAAGGCCACCTGCGTCCGCACTGATAGGTAGATGGTTTCCTAAGAGCTATTTTACGTTCCTTTAATAGAAGTCACAGAGTACGTTGGAAACTTCATTTTATAGTTATAGGTAGGCACTAGTCGTGACCGTGAACACTATTTATCAAAATTTATAGGACGTAAGGTAAAGTTTGTTTCACTAGCTTTTGACTTTTATCTTTTAAAAGAAAAGAACAAGTTGGTAAGTACACTTATATCTCGCAAATACAACTGAACCGATAGAAATGAAACTTTTACAGTCTAAAAAGTTAAATACTGCTCCAATTTTGACTTCAAAATATCGATCCATAAGAACCTGTGGCCGCTTTTCACGGAAGATCTATTTAAAGCTCTTAGATGATATTATACAATTAGGTAGTCTTATAAAACTTTTATGTTGATTGCGAGATTTAACTTGACTCAACTGATTTCTCACGAGTGAAACGAAGGGAAAAGCTAGTCCTCTAACAAGTATAAATTGAAAATTCAAAAAACCCCCGACATTCGCCATTTTGTGGCGGCGGCCATATTGGATTTGCATAGTGCTATTCTACTAGTCAAGCCCTTTCATTTGATACCCATATTAAGGGAGTTGTGAAAAAATATGTAATCCGGCATTTTGTAGCGGCGGCCATTTTGGATCGATTTTCATCAAACATAGCTAACAACACTCTCAACTAATTCACCTTTCAAAGAAAAAAACCGCATTCAAATCGGTCCACCCGTTTGAGCGCCACAGGGGAACAGACAGACACACACACACACACAGACACGTCAAACTTATAACACCCCGTTGTTTTTGCGTCGGGGGTTAAAAATAAACAGGTTAGATTACAACAGATACAGAAACAGGAACATTTTATCTAATCGAGAGAATGTCACGTTTTAAATTAACTCAACTTGGAATCGAACTTAGAATGCCCTATTCCGTAAGCCGGATCTTATTTATAGGGAGGCACTATAGCCGAGACATTCGAAGTATCTAAGTTAATTGTAAGTAAGATTTCAGTTTGAAACCACTTTATCACAGCCTTCAGACTCGCAGGTATTTGTTATCGGGCAACAACTTTTGGGAACTAAAAGGTCAATTTTCAAATTATACGGCCTCACTAACTTCGCGTTTGGCGTTCAAGCGATTAAGCGGCGAGGCGAGGAATAGTTTAACGGGAATTGGTTGTGCTGACGCGAGCTTAATTTATTGTGAAAGCCTATATACAGTTGTTGTAAAAATAAAAGCGGAAATAGTAAATAGGAACCACCATACATAACGACTTACATCGACAACATCTATAGTGATGAGATGATCACTCAGAACAGAAAATCTTTTTATTCAAATAAACTTTTCATAAAAATTGCTAGCGAATCATCAAATGAATCTACCATTGGCGTACAGAATGCCCCTCCTACCGTGAAGAATAAGCAAGAAACTCAGCGGATGCTCTCTTCTAAAAGATTCAAATAACAATGACACGTGTACATAACAGCATGTTTTTTAGTAGTTAGATTTCTTAAAATTGTGTAAAGAGAAATCTAAAATTGAATATGGAATTTCAATGATAAAATCCCATATTCAATTTTCATACTCATTCCCAGAAAGCACTTCGTTTAAAAAGTACAAGAGATGATAAAAAATATAATGTCGGGTCACTGAGCCGGCTATGTAAATGGTACAGTACTGAATTAATAAGTATTCAAATCGGTCGGACTCTTGAACTATATTATAGCGCAAGTATGAACGCCGCTTTACTGCCGCAGTGTTCTCAAGGGGTTCCGCTCAGTTCAACGGCGCTAGATGCACTTCCAGTTCCGTGTTACGTAAAGGTGAGATTCTGAAACATTTTGACTTTCAGAGAAGCGTTCGAATGCTGTTTGCGTTTCCCGTTCGTCGATATCTAGCGTTTCGAATTCTAAAGTAATCTCAAACCTATTCAGCTGTTCCAGATCAAAGACTAAACACAGCGAGATACATTTTTTTTTACAAGAGGACGAAAAGCTCCTGCCTTCCTTTGTGTTATTGTGTGACTTTTTTATTCATCTACACGTTACCCATCGAACTATTACGCTTAGAATGGAAGTTTCTAACAAACCGCTCGAAACGTAAGCTATAAACCAACCCATGTGTGCCCTGTAATTACATTTGCCGACACGCACACAAGCGCATGAGTACCTTGAGCACTGACGCGACGATTGACGTACCGAGCCGTTTAGGCTTGCTAAAAACGGCTTATCGCCGCGTCGACGACTGCCTTTCTTTACCTATTTATTCTAAGACGTTACCCCTTGACTGTTTATCTCACCTCGTAAGTGACTGGAAATTTGTAACTTATATTTTTGTTTGTTAACTTAGATCTTTTAAACTGTACGCATCAGATTTTAATACGATTTTCAGTAATAGATAGTGATTCATTAGAAATGTTTAGGTGTATTATTTGTTAACGTTTTGTGTAGGTACGATAATTATTGAAAAAGTCGGAAAAAATTCAAGCCACCGCGCCTCGGAACATCCATCAAAAACGCTGGCTTATCCCCTTGAGATATAATAAAACAGTATACATATAGTGGGATAGTAGTGGGTAATTGCAAGTCGTACGAAGACGGGCGGGTCGCTAGTTTCATATAAGTAAGTTTTTATTAAAATATTTTACCTCACACAAAATACGCAAAAAATATAAAGCACTCGGGAAATATGTTTTCATCACTGCTGTTACAATTTCCATTAGAACTTGACAACAAGGGTGGGAAAAAAACAGCTGGTGTCGATGTTATATACCAAATATTTTAGTATAATGTACAACAAAATGTTGGGTGAAAAGTATGTTTACCTATTTGTAAATAAATGTGACATAGGTAATGTATTGGGAAAACCACTGGGTTCATCACTTAAATAATTAAACATATTATTTCCTTTTCTTTGATTTATCGTAATGCAGCAATTGAACCTGGGACCTCCTTACCTTTGCCTTCTAAGCAAGGCAAAACCACTGAATAAAAATTTTGTTCGACAAATCACCATATTGTATATATCATACAAACATAGTTGGGATTGTTTATCAAGTCATCCTTTACGCGAAATTAAGTTTTTAGTCGTTTCAAAAATTCCTGAGAAGTAATCTGTAAAATGTCATTAAATTTTTTTTCCCTACTTTACAGACTCTATTCATGCCATGAGTCATATTATTGATCTACTTACTGTCCCAATTATTCTCATTTCTGTGCCTATTGACCTCTTTCGTCGTTCCTACACCTACTTACTACTTCCCTTACTTATCCATCTTAACCTCATTCGTATGAAAATCAAAGATAGCTCGTTCTCAATGGTTGATTAAAAGTTCAAAATGAAAAATTTAAAAAAAAAATCTAAAATGTCCATTCAGTATAACAAATAGATAACAAAAGCAAAAACAACGGCCAATTGCGAGTCGGGTCTCGCTCTTTTGGGGTTCCGTTCATAATATAATTATAAACAACATAATATTTTGGGAGTAAGAAATATTTCATTTCCGAGCTAGAAACATCGCAAGAAACATCAAACACCAAATACATTTTACATCAAATACCAAAATTTCAGATTTGTAACTCACTTCGTCTACACTCTACGAGCTAGAGACCTGTGACCGGTGGACGGACAGACAGCAGAGTGAAATTAATAGGGCTCCGTTTTTACCTTTTGTGTATAAACGAACCTAAAATGTACCTAAAATTAACTATTTCTAATAATATAGTCCTCGAAATGATTTGCAGCTTTGCTTCGCTAATTTTACATTTGAAGCATTTGTAGCGCATATAAAATTAATCAGTCTATTTTTTTAAATTAAATAATTGAGTAACTATTCAGTAATTTAGATTCAGTTAATTTGTTTTTGTTTTAAGATTTATGTATTTATTCATATACTTAAGTAGTATTATTAAAAACATTGTATACGTAAGAAATGTTGGTAGATAAATCCTTGGAATCCGTAGTATGTAGGTAGTAACTATGTGACTTCCGTAAAATAAATAATTTAACACAAATAAATTTTACAGAAAAATGGAGTAAATACCCACAGTATCTATACTTCCTAAATTCCTGACCGCTTTAAGAGCGGAAGCCGCAGCGGAAATGGCCGAATCCGGAAAAATGTGCTATTAGTCTCTCTTCTGGAAAACTACATATTATTACCATTTGAATGCGATTCCATAAAGTTTTAATACCAAACAAAATGTTGTAGAGCAGCGATCTGAGTCACTGTGAATATTTCTGTGAATATTTATATTATTTTATTTGTATATATTATATTATTTTATATTATACTAGCTGTTGCCCGCGGCTTCGCCCGCGTGAATTTCGGTTTTTCACAAATCCTGAGGGAATCATGGATTTCTGGTTCCTGTTCCCGCTCCCTTTTCCAATCTTTATACTTACTTTCAAGGTAGTTTGCTATATTGATCTACCTATAGCTGTAGATTTGGGTTTTTTCAAAATCCCGTGGGAACTGTGGATTTTTTCAGGATAAAAAGTTGCCTATGTTTTAAGTCAGGGCATTATCTCCATTCAAAATTTCAGCCAAATCTGTTCAGTAGTTGCGACGTTATAGAGTAACAAACATCCAAACATCTAAACATCCAAATATCCAAATATCCGCACTTTCACATTTAGATAATTATTTAATAACTAAATAGCTTTACATTATTTATTTATTTATTTAGTATTTATTTAATTGCCTTCGGCCACCAGAGGGCGCAGCTGTCGTATCGAGATTCCGCCTGCGGCCGTCAGAGGTCATTGCAATTGCTTCGAGTTTCCAGTTCCGGCCGCAAGAGTTTTGACTATAAGAGGGCACTGCAATCGCTTCTAGTTTCTGGCTTAGGCCGCTAGAGGGCGCTGCGATCATTTTTAGTTTCCCGTTTTGACCGCACGAGGGCGCTGCAATCACTTCAAGTTTCTGGCCTAGGCCGCCAGAGGGCGCTGCAATCGTTTTGTAGTTTCCAGTTTTGGCTGATAGAGGGCGCTGCTATTGCTCCAAGTTTCTGGCTTAGACCACCAGAGGGCGCTGAGATCGTTTTTTAGTTTCTAGTTTTGGCCGCCAGAGGGCGCTGCGATCGTTTTTAGTTTCCCGTTTTGGCTGCTAGAGGGCGCTGCTATTGCTTCAAGTTTCCGGTTTAGGCCGCCAGAGGGCGCTGTGATCGTTTTTAGTTTACAGTTTTGCCCGCCAGAGGGCCCTGCGATCGTTTTTAGCTTCCAGTTTTTCCCGCTAGAGGGCGCTGCAATCGTTTTTTTTAGTTTCCAGTTTTGGCTGCTAGGGGGAACTTCATCCCCTATTTTACCACCCATAAAAGCAGATTTTTCAAAATAAAATTTACAGAGTTTTATTATTTAAAACTCATAATCTAATTGCGGATTTTCAGGTCTGTAACTTTAAAAACATAGGACTTTCATAAAAATTTTCATCCCCTATTTTACCACCCTTAAGGGGAGATTTTCCAGAATTACTTATACAGGTTTTTATCATTTAAAATTATAATTTCATATCCTATTTTCATATCTGTAACTTCAAAAACATAACCTTCCAACCCCCATTTTACCCCCTTAGGGGAGGATTTTCGTGAAATATTTTCCAGGCTGATATCTAAGCCCTAGAATTAACCTACCTTCCAAATTTCAAGTTGATAATAGCAAAATTATAATTAAAACTTCCCATTAAAACTTTCATCCCCTATTTTACCACCCTTAAGGGAAGATTTTTCAAAATAAAATATACAGAGTTTTATTATTTAAAATTAACAATCTAAATGCCGATTTTCAGGTCTGTAACTTTAAAAACATAGGACTTTCATACAAACTTTCTACCCCCATTTTACCCCCTTAGGGGAGGATTTAAGGGATATGAAATAGCCTATAACCTGCCCCAAAAGTTGGACAACTAAATGCAAAAAGAATTTTTCAAATCCGATCGGTACTTCCAGAGATTAGCGCGTTCAAACAAACAAACAAACAAACAAACAAACTCTTCCGCTTTATTATATTAGTATAGATTATTTTAATTAGTAAGTATTAGGTATATTATTTTATACTGTGAATATTTATATTATTTTATTTGTGCTAATCAGCAAAAGGGGTAGTTTTCTAGTGAGAGATGCAATTGAGATTCTAGAATAAGTTTTTAAGCTATCGTTAATTGTACGTAAGTAAATTTTTTCCCATATATACCAAAGGGCAGATTTACGTTCAGTTAACAGTAACTTGAAAACTTATACTAAGTCCTCAGAATAATGTTCAAAGAAGATCAACTTTGAGAATTATCAAGGGTAAGGGAGGTGGTAAGTTCGTGATACACATTCTAGTGTGTATTAAGTTACGGCTAAAAACCAAGGTTACACGTAGCGCGTTTGACAATAGTTGATTAAACCTTGGTGCAAGTTATTTGTTCACGACTAAAACTAGGTTTCATTCGATTTAGACAAGGTTTAGCTTTCATCATACCGTCTACACTTAAATTCTACTGTCATTTCTAACTAACTAACGAGCTAAGTCAGAAAATATTTTTTGTCGTCTCTTTGTTGATCTACTCGATTTCTTCTCCTACTCCACACGGTCTCGTAGACTCGCTTCTTTCAGTACCTTCTTCGCGAGCTTCTGGCTTCGGGCTTTTCTGAGAAGGACAGACAAAACGTGGTAGACCAATTTGTAGCCGATATTAAGAAGGATATATATTTTTAACCCCCGAAGCAAAAACGACGAGGTGTTATAAGTTTTACGTGTCTGTGTGTGTGTGTTTGTGTGTGTGTGTTTGTGTGTGTGTGTGTCTGTTCCCCTGTGGCGCTCAAACGGGTGGACCGATTTGGATGCTTTTTTTTGTTTGAAAGGTAAATTAGTCGAGAGTGTTGTTAGCTATGTTTGATGAAAATCGATCCAAGATGGCTTCCGCTACAAAATGGCGGATTACATATTTTTTCACAACCCCCTCAATATGGGTATCAAATGAAAGGGCTTGACTAGTAGAATAGCACTGTGTAAATTCAAGATGGCCGCCACCACAAAATGGCGAATGTCGGGGGTTTTTAAATTTTTAATTTATACTTGTAATCAAATGCAACCGGCTACACCTAATTTTAGCCATAAATAAATAGGTTATAACTAACTTTAACCAACTGCTCACGACCACACCTAGCTGGCTATAAAGCTAAATAAAAGCCACGTCTTTTTATTTTTAAGTTCTTTCAACTTCCTTTATTATTGCATTCCTATACACTTTCCACGTCAAGCGCAGAGCAAAGAGAGGGCGGCGAAAGATTGCGAAGGTATTTTCAGTAATTTTCTTTGTCGGGAAAACAATCTAACAGGGTGACTGTTATAAAGAGGTACAATATAATATAGGCTCATGAAAAGACTTTTTCATGATTCCGAGGATGTTTTCATGTTCGTATCGTTAATTAGAAGAACATTTCAAAAAGGTAATACTGTAATATTTTGTATTGTATAAATCCATATAATTATTTTTATGGGAAAACAATCTTCGTGAAAGAACGCCATCTTCAGAGAAGAGTTTATTTAAAAATTCTGAATTCTTCGAAAAATATCGAATAGGTATAAGTAATTATATTACCTGCTAAAAAACTAAAAAAGAAAATTTTTTCAATGTTTTTTAATAAATTACTGCTGTTGTTATGTTGCTGAAGCCACTCCTAATTGCTTGTTACATTTATGCCTAAGGATATCAAAGATCAGACTATAATTATTATTTATTTGCTCAGAACCACATCCCAAATATTTTAGCGAAGATAATATTGAATTCCTTGCCGCTAGATGTTCCACCATTATTAGAAAAATTCAGTTTGTTTCTTAACCCCCGACGCAAAAACGACGGGGTGTTATAAGTTTGACGTGTCTGTGTGTGTGTGTGTCTGTCTGTTCCCCTGTAGCGCTCAAACGGGTGAACCGATTTGAATGCGGTTTTTTTCGTTTGAAAGGTGAATTAGTCGAGAGTGTTGTTAGCTATGTTTGATGAAAATAGATCCAAGATGGCCGCCGCTGCAGAATGGCAGATTACATATTTTTCACAACTGCCTTAATATGGGTATCAAATGAAAGGGCTTGACTAGTAGAATAGATCTATGCAAATTCAAAATGGCCGCCGCCACAAAATGGCGAAAGTCGGGGGTTTTTAAATTTTCAATTTATACTTGTTAAATCTATATTTTCAGGTATACAATGGCAGAATGGTGTTAAGATAATTAATAGTCCTATATTAATCTAGCAGACTATTGGAATTTTTGGGCACCTTGCCCATAGTTCGTAGCAATTTTATTAGGGAGGGTTTACGGGTTTGTTTATACCAAAGTTCCTGGTGGATGGGGAGAGTGGGAGGGAGGGTAAGTAAAAAAGGTACTTTTTGTTTTTTGTTTTAATAACTCGTAACCTATTTGGACGTACAGAAAAAATATTTACATCAAAATAAAAATACATACCTATTCTATTTACTTTATATCCAGAGAACATAGCTTACGAGATAATATCATTCAAAAATGAAGAGAATTGGAAAAAGTCACGTCAGCGCCAGAGAAGAGGCTCGTTGTCCCTACTCAAATCAAACTTAATAATAATCTTCAAGTAACTTAACAACTTCACAAAATGAGACTTACACAATAACTGAAACATGAACATGAAATAAATTCAATTCCCATTATATTATACATTAAACCCTAATTTTTTTAATTTTTTTAATACAACTACAAGTTAGCCCTTGACCGCAATCTCACTTGATGGTGAGTGATGATGCAGTCTAAGATGGAAGCGGGCTAACTTGGAAGAGATATGTACACCGCTTGATCGGTTTCTACACGGCATCGTACCGGAACGCTAATTCGCCTGGCTACACGGCTTTGTCGGTAGAGTAGTAACCAGCCCCGGCTTAAGCCTCCCACCAGACCATTTTAGTATTTACTAGCGGACCCGGCAGACGTCGTTCTGCCCGCTATTAGCGCCACCTACCGGGTCCAATTTTTCTACTTATAAACCTTCCTCTTGAATCACTCTATCTATTAAAAAAAACCGCATCAAAATCCGTTGCGTAGTTTTAAAGATTTAAGCATATACATAGGGACATAGGGATATAGGGACAGAGAAAGCGACTTTGTTTTATACTATGTAGTGATTTATTCTGTTACTATTGAGTATGTGCTACACTCTGCATGCATTAATTTGCATGTATTAAAGTCTTCTGCTATTTTCTGTAGATTTTTGGTATATCTCTCCCGGTGAAAGTCACTACCTTATTTTTTTTTTATGTGGGGACATCCGTCATGGATACCACCGTGCCTGGGGAAGCACGGTGGTTATGTTGGACTGTACCAACTAAAACCCCACGGTGTTCCTTCTATCTTTTGGTTTGCTGGGTGCAGGAGCACTTTCATACACTAGCTACGGCTGAAGTTGTAGAGTCTTATGACAGGGTACGGAACTCTAAAAAAGTACCTCCTTTAGGGGAGGAAAGGGAGGTGCCCTTTCCTCCCCTATGCAACAAGACTTTTAGTGTGTTCATTAGTAGACCTTCCCGAACAATAATTCAAATTTTCAAAGCTTTGGGAATTGTACCCAAATGCTCTATTGTACTAACTTTTACGAGTTTGTTGATGGATAAGCTGCTGCAACCTCGTTTTTTAAAGAGCTTAAAGCTTAAGAAATGGAGAACGTATTCCATTAATTTGTATTCCAACTTCCGTGTGTGGAACGTTTTGTCAAGTAATCCTTGTCAATTTCTGAAACAATTTTTACAGAAATCTTTTATTTCTGATTTTTAAAATTTTCAATCATAAAATTGTATTAAGTGATCTACATTTTATTATCTATCAGAAAAGTATAATTTGAGTAGGTATGTACTATTTTTATTATTGCTTTACTAGTATTGCTTTCGATAAAAAGTTGAAAAATTTCTGCAGAATCTTAAACCACCGTAACTACTCGGAAATCTGTAATTTTTGACCCCGGGTTAAGTTCAAGTAGTTCCAAATGAACCCTAGAATAACCCCTTCCAAGAAATACATTGAATCACAGGTCACCTTTCACGTAAGTAGAGTGACGTTGTGGTATGTGGTGCTACATGTATATTCAAGAACAACGTACGCCTATGCCCTTCCTATGCCACCTGGTGATGTCATGAATTTGGGTCACAAAAAACTGAATCAATCCAATGAATTATGTCCTGTAATTTTTATGACACGTTTGTTTCTGATGCCCGCTCCAAAATCTCGCGAGGCGCTTCCTAGAGGCTCGCGGCACGAGTCTTGGCGAGTGGAGGCTGGAGGAGTGCTAGCCATCCAGATTCTCGATCCTTGCGTCCTTTGACTCGCGCCGGAAAAACCTCGCCTCGCCTCGCCCCTCGAAAAGGCGAGGCGATGGAAGACGAGGGCACCGTCCTCACTCGCGCACTCGCGTGGCCTCGTGTTACTTCGTGGAGAACCTGAATCGGGCATGAAATATTTGGTAGGTACATTTCAGAAACAACCGTGTCTGTGCGTATATTCATCGTTATTTTCAGTCTAAAATGCCCATTGTTAGACGTAGGTCTCCCTTACAGATTGCCACACGCTTTGGTCTAGCACCGCTTGTATCCCTACGACTCATTGAATGTCATCTGATATGGGGTTTATCAACACAGCGATTTCCAGCACCATCCAGCAAATTGCCATTCCAGCACGTTGGGAACCTTATGTATCTGTACTTTGAACAACGAATGTCCCCTGCACGTCGCCAAGCTTCGCGACTAGTTGAGCTATGTCGGTTGATGATCAACAACCCATTACCGGCTCACTACAGAGCACGGGTCTCCTCTGAGAGTGAGAAGGGTTTTGGCCATAGTCTACCACGCTGGCCAAGCGGATTGGCAGACTTCACACACCTTTGAGAACGTTATGGAGAACTCTCAGGCATGCAGGTTTCCTCACGATGTTTTCCTTCACCGTTAAAGCAAGTGATATTTAAATACTTAAAACGCACATAACTCAAAAAGTTAGAGGTGCGTGCCCGGGATCGAACCCACGACCTCCGATTAGAAGTCGGTCGTCCTAACCACTAGGCTATCACAGCTATGACGGTTACTCAGGTTCTTACTACGGTTCTCTTCGTTTTTTGATTCGCCCGCTGAGACACTCAGAGCTTTTTTATTTTAAAGAACCCATAATTAAACCTGCCTACTGGTGAATATTTATTACTCAGATTTGACTGCTGTTTATAAAAAAGAGCGGCATATTTATTTCGTATCAAATCATAAACTCATGATATTGTTAACGAAAACACCCCACAGTATTGGGTAAAAATCCTTTTTACCACCGACACTTCCATCGATCGAGGTTTAAAGTTAGTGTGCCGGTCAAACAAGGCTGCCGGTTGAATAATTTATGTCCATCCCGAACATGAACGGAAGCGCCGTACGTGTAATCCAATTTTAGGCCATTTCTTTACAAACAATATAAATGACGACACCCGATTCTAAATGTTAATCTATCACGTTACATTTATTAGGTGTTTATTCATCATCTCATGATCAACCCATTACCGGCTCACTACAGAGCACGGGTCTCCTCTCAGAGTGAGAAGGGTTTTGACTATAGTCTATTACGCTGGCCAAGCGGATTGGCAGACTTCACACACCTTTGAGAACGTTATGGAGAACTCTCAGGCATGCAGGTTTCCTCACGATGTTTTCCTTCACCGTTAAAGCAAGTGATATTTAAATACTTAAAACGCACATAACTCCGAAAAGTTAGAGGTGCGTGCCCCGGGATCGAATCCACGATATCACAGCTTTTATAGGCTATCACAGTTGTTTATTGCTTACTAGCTTCTGCCCGCGGCTTCGCCCGCGTGAATTTCGGTTTTGAACAAATCCCGAGGGAATCGTGGAGTTCCGGTTCCCGTTCCCGCTCCCTTTTCCTACCTTTATACTTAAAATATCAAGCAAGGTCGCTATAGTAAATAGTAATCTACCTATAGCTGTAGATATAGCTTTCGGGTTTTTCGAAATCCCGTGGGAACTGCGCATTTTTCCAGGATAAAAAGTAGCCTATGTGTTGCCAATGCATGCTACACAGCAAAGTATTGGAATAATGGGTTATGTGAGCGTGATTTACCTAAGAACAGTCAGCGCCCTCTGTGGCGTTTTGGAGGTCTATATCTATTTTAGTTAGGTTACAGGAATACTTTTCCGGGATAAAAAGTTACTTTATGTGTTAAATCAGGGCATAAGCTATCTCCATTCAAAATTTCAGCCAAATCGGTTCAGTAGTTGCGGCGGAGAAGAGGAACAAACATACACACAAACTTAATAACTTAATAACGCCTTTATAACATTAGTGTGATTGTTATTTTCCTCGCTAGAGAGCTCCGATAGCATACGCGTCCGATCGCTGCTAAATTCAAAATGCTATATGGGGAGAACTTTACGCACCGCCCCGGCGCGGCCGGCCGGCTGGAACCGCGCGCCGCGCGTAAAGGCTATGTCCCGCAATTTTTAAATCTGTAATATCTTCGAAAATATTCATTTAAATCATATGCTGTAAAGGGCCATATAGATCTATAATAAATCAACAATGTACTTAAGGTATTTAATTAGATAAGGATTAATGCTGTATTGGTTAAAATCGCTTCTAAAATTAACCATTATTTGTCGTAAAAAAGTAAATGACAAAAAAAGTTATTGTGGGATATCCATAAGAGATAGACATATACCATCGCGGAGTTTTCTATAGACCTTTTCAATGTGTACAATACTTAGTACATTATATTGATAAATCTCGTAGGGTTCAGCCTGCGTTTGCAATGTAAGCGGAAAAAATGTAATTATTTACGACATCACATTAGAAACCTCAAAAATAACAGTATTTCTCCACAATTTAATGGATGTTATTATACATATAAACCTTCCTCTTGAATCACTCTATCTATTAAAAAAAACCGCATCAAAATCCGTTGCGTAGTTTTAAAGATTTAAGCGTACAAAGGGATATAGGGACATAGGGACAGAGAAAACGACTTTTCATCCCATCTATTCGAAAAGGACGACTTGGTTCGCCTTTATGTGCACCCAAAGGTGGTATTTTCGGCGCAGTTTTATAAGTGCACGTAAAAGATCTTTTACGCGCACTTATTTATAAGTGCGCCTAAAAGATAATTGCGGCGCACTTATTGAAGATGAAGGGCCCGTGGTCCCACCGGGCTAGGCGCGAACGATAGTATCGATTGTTGTTATTGTTGTTACAAGTTTGACGTCTGTGTATGTATGTGCGTCTGTGTCTGTCTGTTCCCCCGTAGCGCTCAAACGGTTGAACCGATTTGAATGCGGTTTTTTTTGTTTGAAAGGTGAATTAGTCGGGAGTGTTCTTAGCTATGTTTTATGAAAATTGGTCCAAGATGGCCGCCGCCACAAAATGGCGGATTACATATTTTTTCACAACTCCCTTAACATGGGTATCAAATTAAAGGTCTTGTTGTCAAGACCTTTCATTTTGACGTCTGTGTGTGTATGTGTGTGTGTGTCTGTCTGTTCCCCCGTAGCGCTCAAACGATTGAACCGATTTGAATGCGGTTTTTTTTTGTTTGAAAGGTGAATTAGTCGGGAGTGTTCTTCTTCATGTTTGATGAAAATTGGTACAAGATGGCCGCCGTCACAAAATGGCGGATTACATATTTTTTCACAACTCCCTCAATATGGGTATCATATAAAAGGTCTTGTCATCAAGACCTTTCATTTTGACGTTCGTGTGTGTATGTGTGTGTGTCTGTCTGTTCCCCCATAGCGCTCAAACGGTTGAACCGATTTGAATGCGGTTTTTTTTGTTTGGAAGGTGAATTAGTCGGGAATGTTCTTAGCTATGTTCGATGAAAATTGGTCCAAGATGGCCGCCGCCACAAAATGGCGGATTACATATTTTTTCACAACTCCCTCAATATGGGTATCAAATAAAAGGTCTTGACTAGTACAATAACACTATGCAAATCCAAGATGGCCGCCATCATAAAATGGCGAATGTCGGGGCTTTCTTAAATTTTTAATTTACACTTGTATTATTAATCCACCATTTTGTGACGGCGGCCATCTTGGACCGATTTTCATCAAACAAACAAAGCTAAAAACACTCCCGACTAATTCACCTTTCAAACAAAAAAACCGCATTCAAATCGGTCCATCCGTTTGAGAGCTATGGGGGAACAGACAGACATACACACACACACATACAGAGAGACACGTCAAACTTATAACACCCCGTCGTATGAGGCGCCTTTTATTTCCTCATAGAGGGTGATGAAAAGTAGAGTGTATCACTCGGGCGCAATATATTTTTGGCTCGGGCGACGTACTTTGAATCCCTCGCTACGTTCAGGATTGTACTAAAGAATCCCTCGCTACGCTCGGGATTCTACTATACAATCCCTCACTTCGCTCTGGATTCAAAAAAGCGCCCTCGCCGTAAAAATATTATTTTGCTCCCTTATGATACAATCTACTATTGTTTTATACTATGTAGTGATAAACAAAGCTTGCATTAAAACGACAACATTTTGTAAATCGAGTTTTAACTCTTAAACTTATACTAGATTTTAACATGTACTTTAATTGAAATTGAATAATAAATCCAAATGCAGATTCAAGTCTATGCTAGTCTTTAAATACTCTTTTGTGATAATAATTAAATAGTTAGTTCGTACAAGCCAGGTATATTTTCTGATTGGCAATGGATTTCTGTATACTGATGCTACTTTCGAATGAACCATTTCTGAACAGAAAAGGTTCAATTATAGCGTAAATCTATGCGTAATTTCTGATAAACTAACTATGATTCACGTAGGTACAGCTGGTGTCTCCCGCAAAACCATTAGCGATGAAATAATGGGTGTCAAATGGATTTGAATAATTTTCCATTTAGGGTTATCTAACGCTTAACGTCAGATGCTAGTTAGTGACAGTAATTCCGATTTGGATCTGATGGCTACAGAAAGTCCCTTCTAATGTGTGCAGAGAAAAGTTATATTACTTCTAACAAGGTCTCAAAGACACAATAGAGCTTATGCAGGAAGCCAGTAATTCTGAATTCGCAATCAAATTGTTTCCACTCTCAGTTGAGTTGGTTGAGACGATTTAACAAACAGAATTGAATGGATCGTCGGCCATCTACTGCACAATTGCGCAATAATACCAAAAAGGCAGAAGAAAACATAATATGGATTCAACTAAGAAGGTCTTCTCTCAGAATGAGAAAGGTTTAAGGCCAAGTCCACCATGCTGGTCAAGTGCGATTGGTAGACCTCACACGCCTTTGAGAACATTACGGAAAACTCTTAGGCATGCAGGTTTCCTCACGATGTTTGCCTTAACGCATATAACGCACATAACTCCGAAAAGTTACAGGTGTGTGCTGGAGATCGAACTCGGACCCCCGAAAGGGAGGCCAAAGACTATCACCGCTTTTTCGTACATAATACATATAAGTCTATAATTATATCGAAGAATTAGATCTTTATGAAAGCCAGTAATGAAATAATATGAGGGGAATAATGTTTTTTTATGAACAAATACTCTTGTGAAATATTTGGTATCGATAACTTAATTTTTTCTATTCGTGTACCTACTTCAGAACAAAAACTCAATTTTGTCTTTATATTTCCTCTCTATTTATTTTAGCAATCTACCAATAATATTATTTGATCAAACTCCTACGTCGAAACGTAAAAATCACAATCAATATTTGGAAAGAAAATACAATCTCTCAATTATACTCGTATATTACATTTGTTCGAGGTTCGAATAATATAAATGGAATTTTAAATAATGTTTTCTTTCATCAAAGACGCCGCTGCTCAAAGTTAGTATAAAATAATCTCATTTGGTTGAATATTTAACAAGTTAGTTTTGGAAACGTTTCCTTTTTGCCTTATCATCAAAGTACGATGAAATTTATAGGACCTCCTTTAGGATGGAATCCTTAGGAATGCTTTTAAGCAAATTTGATACTTTTTTACTTTACTTTTATACCAAATTTATGAGCACAAAAAGAGATTCAGGATAATTTTATAAGCTCACGATAGCTATTTAAGAATAACTAAATTATTTTCGTGAAAAGAGAAAATGTTGATAGGTATACCGCCTGACTGAGACAGCTCTGAGGTGCAGTGCGGATTGCGGGAGGATTACAAAGACTTTATGTAGTACATTATTGCCACTTGGTCTACATTTGCCGTGTTCGGCCAATGACGTAGAGTTTCTGAGTGGTATCGCGATTTTTGTCTACACATCAGAGAATGTTGGCGCGATTCGTAAACAGCGTTTACACGTGGGGTAATTGGCTCGTATACAAGTTTTTTGTTTTAACTTTTTGTTTTATGAAGAGTAGGTACTACCAAACTTGTTTTGGCACCAAAAGCGTCGCAGGTAACGCGTGTTTGTCCCGCTCATGAACTGAAAATAATAATATAATAGATTAATTAATAAATTCCATGTAAAAAATTAGGTCTCCAAAATTAAATCGTTCACTAAATCCCCAGCTTTGTACTAATTAAGGCCAGCCGTTTCGAGCATGGCGTCCCTTTCAATTTTCGTCCCATCACATCCGAGATCCATATTATCAACGCGTAACCCTTTATTAACCCGAAATCTCGTAATGTGAAAAATGTGGAGGCAAACATCAGCGACGGAGGGGTAGCAGGATGTTTTGGAGGGCGGGGGAGGGGGTGGGATGTCTATTGATTTTGCCCCGCCTCCCGCTCGCCTCACGCATCTCACAACTGTTGCTTGGGCCACAGTTGAAATAGGCAGAGGAACAGTGGGCTAATCGAATACGACAGAAATAGACATATACATAGACAGCCTATCATCATCTGCGACAGAAACATATATCTTAGCATTTAGTCACAATAGTTATGATACACATTGGGGCTAATTCTGTTTTATTGGGGTAATTTGGGTGTACACTAAACTGAAATGACAGGTCTAAATGTATACCTATCACTTTCACAATGCTGCCTGCAAAAAATAGCACTATATTCAAACCAAGAATACTTAATCTTAGATTCGAACCAAAGATTCAAACCTATTCAAAACTTTCGAATTAGCCACAATGTGCGTGTATCAGTACCTATGCAATTTATTGTTTAACAGCTATAATTAGGTAACGCTATTTTGTTTGCGAAAAAGAAAGAAAGCTGTCATTTAAAATAGTGTCGTAGGTACCCTACGACACTTTGTATTGATTTTATTTTTATATTCATAAATCGCAAATATTTTTTAGTTTGGTATTACTATCTTTTCAAATAATAGATATTTTTTCATTTCCACCGTTTTTCCCTACCGTTTCCCTTCCGACCTTTCCGTACCCTTGTCTCACTCTATCACAATGCAATAGATAGTAACAAGGACCCAAAATTAAAATGAATTCGTAAATCTTGAAAATATCTCTACTTTCACACGAGAGTGGAAATTCTGACTATCTTGCGCTTGGTACAGGATAGGGAATGTGCTGTCAAACGACCTTGGAAGTGATAGACACACTTCAGTATTAGTAGAACAAGACGTAAAGTAGGTAATTTATAATGCACAAGTAGGGAAGAAGCATATCGTTTGTTGTGTTATACGTATATATATGCCGTTGTAGATATTTTCAATTTTTTATTCGCAACTAGCGACCCGCCCCGGCTTTGCATGGGTAGAAATTACCCACTACTATAGAATAGAATAGAATAGAAAAGTTTTTTATTCAAATAAACTTTTACAAGTACTTTTGAATCGTCAATTGAATCTACCACAGGTTCGGAATGCAGTTCCAGCCGAGAAGAACCTGCAAGAAACTCGGCTGTTGCTCTTTTTTTTAAAATAACATTATAACAATTATTATTATTAATGTACATGATTGAAATGCCGTCTCGCGCATTGCTGGAACGAGTTAAATCCAAGCTTTTTTATTAACCCCCGACGCAAAAACGACGGGGTGTTATAAGTTTGACGTGTCTGTGTGTGTGTGTGTGTGTGTGTGTGCGTGTGTGTGTGTGTGTGTGTGTGTCTGTCTGTTCCCCTGTGGCGCTCAAACGGGTGGACCGATTTGAATGCGGTTTTTTTTGTTTGAAAGGTGAATTAGTCGAGAGTGTTCTTAGCTATGTTTGATGAAAATCGGTCCAAGATGGCCGCCGCTACAAAATGGCGGATGATATATTTTTTCACAACTCCCTTGATATGGGTATCAAATGAAAGGGCTTGACTAGTAGAATAGCACTATTGCAAATTCAAGATGGCCGCCGCCACTAAATGGCGAATGTCGG
The DNA here is from genome assembly GCA_920104075.1 of Melanargia galathea. Taxonomy (NCBI): domain Eukaryota; kingdom Metazoa; phylum Arthropoda; class Insecta; order Lepidoptera; family Nymphalidae; genus Melanargia; species Melanargia galathea. The sequence goes on along the minus strand of OV049874.1, from coordinate 13,613,176 downwards.
GGGTTTTTTAAATTTTCAATTTACACTTGTCGTTTATATAATCTTCAATTGTATAATAAGCTTTTTTTATGAGCATACTTTTAATAGAGTTCTTAAACTTGTGTAAAGGCAAGTCTAAGACATATTTTTTATTCAGATAAACTTTTACAAGTGCTTTTGAACTATCCCACTATATATTGTTTTGTTATATTTCAAAGGGTTTAGGTAGCGTTTTCGATTATAGCTCCCAGGCCGCTTTACTTTTTCCGACATTTTCAACAATTATTATCGTGATATTTCAATCAATTTGCACAAAATCTTAACAAATAATACACTATCTTTCTTATGAATCAGTCTATCTATCCGTGAAAACCGCATGAAAATTCGTTCAGTAATTTTTGAGTTTATCGCGAACAGACACATGATTCGTCGATAACGTTATTTCCATTACCATCGGCATTACTACTATGTTAATGTTGAGGCAATTCAGCTGCTCGACGTAACGAGTTTAATGAGAAGACTAAAAAGGACAAACGTCCTGCAAGTGGACTCTTTCAAGGATCACCACAGAATACGATCTAGTCAGCGAGTACTTGATAATATAATAGACGTATAAATACGTATCTACAAAATAAATTAAACTTTTAACTCGACCTTTATGAAAGTGAACCTAAATGTAGCGCGATATTAAAGTTATTACGCTCTTGTATCAAAGAGAACGTTTTTAAACGAAAAGAAATAAAAAACGAGACCTAGTTTTTGTACAATGGATGATCTTGTAGGGGGTCATAGCCTAAATACTATTGTACTATTTTAGAGTAAAATATATTTTATTAAACATTAGGTAAATTTTATTTATTCTAACAATATACATAATATAATATATTATAATATATATATTATGTATATATATATATAATATAAATTCGTTTGAGTTTTACTGTATAGGTACTAACTAGTACCGTCGACAATAGTTAAATAATAATATTGTGTACTCTATAAGTATTAGTACCAACTTACTGCTTTAAAGTATTATTTCTATTTGCTTAAACAACGCGAAATTTGCTTAGAAATAATAATTAATTATTCATCCTTATTATTTCGTTCTATTTCTTTCTTATACATAATAATATAATTAGTCTTTCAAATATTCGAATATTTATTTATATATTTCGAGAACATAACTATGTTTATTAGTTACAATACATTGTTACAAGACTATATAGGTCCGGAAAAAAAGGATCCTCACTAGTTTAAATTAATATTCTACAAAACTTATCGTAATATTTTGAACTTTCAGTCGAAAAAAAAATCTTAAATTTGAGTCCGAATAAATTTAACTGGGCTATAACTTCGATCGAGTAATATTTCATCTACGTTAATAAATAACTAAGACCTTCATAAAAACTGACTTTGTATGAATATAAGCTGAAAATTTGTTACTCATATAAAAAAAATTCGCAGGAGTTGTGGCAGTATAAAAACGCGAGTAACTTTCATATGTGCGTATATCACGGTGAAATAGAGCATCTCCTGCGAACGGTCGGATGTGTAAAACGACTGGCCCGTACACATTATAATGGAATAATCCCGATTTTTCGCACAAATAATATTACGAGTTTTATCCGTGGTGAATCATTAAAGTTGGATACACGGTTAGAATAAAAGGTTAAGAAGAATAAAAGGACAAGTAATATTCACTAGACCAGTTTTTGTAATATAGCTGTATACCTACCTACTTAGTACGACTTTGCACTTCTCAATTCTGGACAACGTTGATACACTTCTAGTATCGAAACCAAAATAACGTTAGCGTAAAGCAGATCTAAAGCCCCTTATTTTAGAATCGCAAAGTCAATACTATCGACTTTTTTTCCACTAACCCGGCTGAGTTTGTTGTGGTCTCTTCTCAGACTAGGGCACGTTTGGAACCCTCGTAGTTTTAGTTTTAAGTTTTCGTGGTAATTATCACCATTACATCACTTTCATGTATGTACTTCAAAAATTGTACAGTGTATCTACTTTGAATAAATGAATTTTGAATTTGAATTGAATTGAAAACTGATTTTCCACTTGGGCACTGGCTGTAGATGTATGGATGAACTCGAGTCTTAAAATAATGCAAACAATTATAATAATTTCTCATTATAATAAAGTAGTTATAACCATCGTTTAATCTTCGTACTTCTTGTTGTCGCCCATATATTACTCAATGGTAATAGTTATTTATGCAACTGTTGTGTAATAAGGGGTATTAAAACACGAATGTGGGTTTATCACATGAGGCGAAGCCGAATGTGATAATAGTATTACATGAGTGTTTTAATACCTAATTATCAACAGTTGCATACAAGACTTTATCTACACCCATAATATGAATCCTCTATAAGATTCTAAAACAGTTAGCTTACTGCTAAACCCCCGACATTCGCCATTTTGTGTTGAAGCCATCTTGAATTTGCATTGTGCTATTCTACTAGTCAAGCCCTTTCATTTGATACCCATATTGAGGGAGTTGTGAAAAAATATGTAATCCGCCATTTTTTGGCGGTCCAATTTTCATGAAACATAGCTAAGAACACTCCCGACTAATTCACCTTTCAAACAAAAAAAAAACGCATTCAAATCGGTTTACCCGTTTGAGCACTACGGTGGAACAGACAAACAGACACACACACACACACACACACACACTCACACACCCACACCCACACCCCCATCCCCACCCCCGCATTCAAACCGGTTCACCTGTTTAAGCGCTACGGGGGAATAGACACACACACACACAGACACGTCAAACTTAACACCCCGTCGTATTTGCGTCGGGGTTAAAAACGGATGATGTAATATTGTACCAAATTTCATTACATCACTCGTTTGGATGATGTAATGGTTGTTACAACATTGGGTGTTCTAAAGTTGGCAATAAGCTAACTGTTTCAGAATATTTTATAGAGGATTTAAAGCATGGGTGTAGATAAATGTTATAATGTATTGTTTCAAAACACTTTACCTCGTTTAAAGCTACTGAGAATTACCAGTTACCATACAGATAATTATGCCCGTCAAGTAAACCATATAGACGTAATTACTAACACCCAGTAGAACGTAATCCGACCTAAGCTGTATGACCCAAAATTGGTACCATAATTTCACATAATGACACATAATTTAAATGAATTTTCCTTAAAACCCCTTCTTTTAATTAGAGCCTTTACATAGGAACGCAATAACCGTTTCTTTTAGTATCTCCGCTTACTTACTTGACTTAAAAGGATTTTTTCACGGAGTGTTAAACCGGCGATATTCTGTTTTAGTAAGCCTAAAATGTTGAAAGAAAAGTTTTACAGACGTAATTAGTCCCTAATAATGTTTTATCCAGTAGTAGAAGTAACAGTAAAATAAAAATATAACTGAGCTGTCGAAGAAAAATTTGTATGAATAAGACTCATCGTTTATGCTTTTGGATTTATTCTACGCAAGATTCGTCTTTAAAATCGTACGATGAAATAAAATAACTTACGACACTAAGTTGCTAGTTAACACAAATTCACCAGGCTTGCTTTTTGTCACTTAGTAAATTGGAAAGACGATAAAAGAGACGATATCATGTATTTTTTATCAGTCTATGATGTTTATTTATTTCAAGCTTACGTCTTTGTAATCATTAGGTGGACCCGTTTTGACGTCGGTATGATCTCTTTATTTGTTGCTCTATGGTCTATACTCAATGATCTTAGCCATGAAAGTTGTTACGCTCGAGGCGAAAAGGAGGCTTAGGAAGCATAATCCGATTATTTAAAGGCGTATACACGTATATATATATATATATATATATATGTGTGTGTGTTTCTGTTTCGGTCAGTGTGACCTAATTGCAGCATGTAGCATGATGATTTTCTTATCATCAACAAAAGGTTGAATAAAATAAGCTATTTTGTAGGTACCTATAATGACTCAATTATGCATTGTTTCATTATTTGTCTCTGTCTTTTGGTAAAAACTCAAAGAATTTCCTTGTAGTTTTTGCGACTGGCACTTTAAACAGAAAGTTTTAGTGGAATCCCTTTTCTTTTTATTATATTGTGAATGTGTCTCTTTATGTATAGTCTAAGATAACGATATTATTGCAATTAATTTCAATAGTAGCAATAATTGATTGTCAACAGAGTAGGTTGGTTGCATGTAGCTCAAGGACCTGCACAACAAGGCCTATCCTAACAAACTAAGTTAGGAATACTGCAAGTAAGCATTAGCGCATAAGTTTGCTGAAAACTCAATTACATCTCGAACCAAAGCTCCAGTTGCGACACAGACAAAAAGTTTGCTAACCACTTTTTACATGGATAAATTAAAAATTTAAAAAACCCCATTTTGTGGCGGCGGCCATCTTGGATTTGCATAGTGCTATTCTACTAGACATGCCCTTTCATTTGATACCCATATTAAGGGAGTTGTGAAAAAGCTGTGATAGCCTAGTGGTTAGGACGACCGACTTCTAATCGGAGGTCGTGGGTTCGATCCCGGGCACGCACCTCTAACTTTTCGGAGTTAAGTGCGTTTTAAGTATTTAAATATCACTTGCTTTAACGATGAAGGAAAACATCGTGAGGAAACCTGCATGCCTGAGAGTTCTCCATAACGTTCTCAAAGGTGTGTGTGAAGTCTGCCAATCCGCTTGGCCAGCGTGGTAGACTATGGCCAAAAACCCTTCTCACTCTGAGAGGAGACCCGTGCTCAGTAGTGAGCCGGTAATGGGTTGATCATGATAATGATGATGATGATGATGATGTGAAAAAATATGTAATCCGCCATTTTGTAGCGGCGGCCATCTTGGATCGATTTTCAAAAATAGCTAACAACACTTTCGACTAATTCACCTTCCAAACAAAAAACCGCATTTAAATCGGTTCACCCGTTTGAGCGCTACAGGGGAACAGACACACACACACACACACACACACACACACAGATACGTCAAACTTATAACACCCCGATGTTTTTGCGTCGGAGGTTAAAAATGAAGGGTCACTACAAGCTGTTTGCAACGACACGGCAAATATTCGAGCGTCCGACCACAGAGGCATGAGAATTTCTCCTTTGTGTTGTCTTGCCCGTTCTCTTCATACTTAAATTAACTAATATATGTGATACTAGCACAAGTTTTCATAGTTTTCAAAAACGAAATTTGATATCGAGGTTTTCCTTTCCACATTTTGTGATAACTATAAATTGCTTTCTGTGGTAAAAAATGTACGAAGATTAAGGCGATGTCACTATGAACGAAAATCACTAAAATTATCTGGGTTTTCGAGACGTGGAAAATTGTACATTACCAAAAAATATATTCCTACAACTACTATATATAATACGTACTTTAACTGTATACATTAAGTAATTGAACCACACACCTATAGCTATGCAAGAAAAAGAAAAACGACCGACAGGACTTAAAGTAGTTTGCTAAACAAAATGACTCCAGTAAGAATCTCGCCATATAGCAATATCATAGGAGCCGATATACACGTAACCAAACTTTGAATATTACTTTCACGTACATAAACACCGTATTGAACTACTGAAATGCATGACCCAAATATTTTGCGTGGTAAAGGATAGCGCACATTAGTGAGGGTCGCGCTGCAATGTGTTTCGAGAGTAAACAACGATTTGTATACGGATCTTTTCTGAGAGAAATTATTTTATCTCAGCGGCTGTCGTAAAATTATTGTCATGATAATATTATGTCTGCAACGGCTGCTTTTTATAGTCATAGGATAACTGTTTGCAGTACCTTTTTCCCTGATATTTTTAACACAGTGATATTTATATCACTTGATATAACCAGACGGTCTCAGGATGCGACACGTTGCTCTATGATTCAGATTTTTTTTTAATATTTTAAGATTATGTTTAGTTACAATCTTAGTCGGTTATAATTTCCTTCCCTCAGTTGTTAGTGTTAAACTGCGTTTAAGGATACCAGAATTGTTCAAAATGGAACACGTTAACTTAGATTAAATATACTGTACCTTTATATATCCGTTTTTACACAGAATATTCTAAAATACTATATACCTCACGTCGTGCTACTCAGCGTCAGCATTCCATAGTGCAAATAAACTCTATTGAAAATCTAAACATTGTGTCTCGTTCAACTATGTACAGTAATTTATATCTATCGGGAATCAAAATATTTCTATAGCAAGTTAATATTCCTACTTGAATTTTATGTAGCAGGAAACAGCTATTTTTTATATAATTTGAACATTTTCTTTTATTTATTAATATCTTGTTTGCCAATATTAAATTCGATTGACTATTATTATACTCAACATTAATTAAAATCACCCGTCACTAATTATTTACTAGTAGGTACGCATTTACTTTACATTTTATTTACTAATTTTGTGTATGAACGCAAAACATTGAAGTTACGAACTTAACCGCATTATAGTTGCTACTCTAACAACTCAGACCCAAAGTTTTCACTGTCACTTGGGGCGTAATTTATTTGACAAACAAACGCGTTTACGAATAATACACAATGAGTCGGTTTCCTTGATTCACGGAAAATATGCAATAGTAGCATAGAAGCACATTCTGTACTAGCTAAAGTCGAAGTTGCTAAAGTAAATTGTGCAGTGAAGGAAATCAAATTAATGGAATGTTTCCGTTGAACAAACTATAGATTAACTATGGAGTGGTTTCTAATGTTTAATATACCTACTACATAGATGGAGCAGTAGCTAGATCAAATTCGCTAACGATAATTTATATTCAAGCTTTGATATCAAACGTCATTTGGAAAGGATGTCCTAACCCAAAATGAGATCACTGTACTCACCGCTATGAAGAATTTTTATCATGACAGTTAGGAACATTTACATTCGGAAACATTAAATTGTGAAAAAAAAAAAACTCCACCTCTCCATACAAAAATGTCAATATCACTCGACAAAGGGGGGCCAGAAGTTTTTTTAATAACATTTAGGGTTTGGTTTGGAAAGGGCCCTTACATTGGCACAACGCATTAAAAATGATAAATAATGGGTACCTATTAAGTCATTAATTGATTCCCTGTTATACAAGTTTGTGTTGGATCAAAGAATAAATATTAATCTATACTCTATTCTAAAATAACACGTAACAAGTTTGAAAAGTACATCATTACAAACATCATATAAATATAAACATAATATAATATAAACATCATATAAACAAAGAATATACAATCACGATTTCTTTTCTTGAATATTTTATCGAAGAATATTTTTATAGTGTGGAGAAAATAGCCGACGATAGAACCTAAAAGAAACGCTGCTGCATTTTGTTTATCACATCGTCAAAATACATGCGTTGTTTATGAACAAACACAAACAAATCAACTGTGTGTTTTATGATATTTTGAAGATTTTCTTGTATGATTAAAAAATATCATTTATCTTTCATGAAAAAAATATACTTAACAAACTCAATTGATTAGACAAAATCGAGTTGGATACCCACTAAAATTGTAAAGTTGTAAAAAAACAAACTCTATTCTAAACTATCATCACCTTTCGTTACGCTCTTGTCAGAGCGGTCGTGGTCATCACTTTCCAGTCACACGCTTGACGATCCGTCTCCATTCTTTCCGGACAGCTGCTTTTCTAAACTATAATCACCAGTTATTAAAACGAGTACTTTACAACTGTATTTTGAAAATCACGTGGGCAAAAAGTCTGTAAGTCACTGAAGAATTCCAAACAAAATTTGTAGACCACCACACTTGTATAGATGCTAATGTGTTAGAGAAACATTTAATTACAAGACAGAGGACAAACATTAGACCAATGTAAAGGAGGGAACTTGTTTCTAAACAATAACTATAGTGTCTTCGCTTCGCCTACCGCTAAACTTCGAACTGATTTAAAGCTTTAAGCTAACTTTGGAAGCAATTCACTTGGTCTCCTTTATCCTTGAGTTGGATTATATCATTTCAGTTCAAACTTCGTTTACGATGATTTCACACCGTCCAATGGTATACACCTATGCCCATTATACCTACCTAACCTTCGCTCAGGCAGATAAGCATAGACGGAGTTCTAAAAGATAATTACAACAATGATTAAGGAAACTTTGTCACGTTATTTATGAATATCAAGTGATTGAAAAATATTAAGTGTGTAATCTTTTTGCTGAAAAATACCGCTTTAGAAAAACACTAAAAATAAAAACATAAAAACTGTACGTAATTATAAAACACTGTTGTTACAGATAAATAAATAAATATAATTTATTCAATTACATAGGCACTCGTACTATACAACTTGAGTCAACCCAAAGGTCTCGTTACTATACAACTGAACTATTAAATTTAAAGCAGACAGCTCTACTCGGTCTTTAATCAAATAGTTTGGCCGTAATAAGGGGTTGTTTTGTTTCCTGGATTGATCTAACTGCCAATCATTATAAATCAAACGACTTAGTAGGTACAAGAAACCTCGAAAAAGCTAACACCCTCTCAAGGACACCTAGCTATTTACTAAAACAGTAGATAAGTGACAAGGGTTCAATTCACTTAGTCTCAAATAACAGTAAAAGGTCTCATCGTCGTTTTAATCGATAGGATGTCCACTGCTGAATATTTCCTCTCCTGCAAGGATCGCCACAGAATATGATATTGTTCAGGAGCTGTGCAAAAATTCTAACTCACAGTCTTTTCTCACATTGTACAGATGCCAGGAACCTTTACGGCTTGTGCGGGAGCAGGTAGATACAATATAGGCAGGGAACAAACAATACACTACACAGGTAGGGTCAGGCGAGAAACGTTTACTCCTGACTACACAACTATCATATGTATATTTGACTGCCCAAATTTTCACAATGAATAAAAGATTGTCTAGTCGATCTGACTGCGTCTATTTATATCAAACTAGTAGGGCGCTTGGCTGCGCGGCCCGCTAAAGCGGACCGCGGGGATTTCAGTATTATTTTTGTTTTAGCAGCCTCCACCTTCTTCTATCATTTTCAACATCTTTAACCCTGGCCGTGCTCCTCATCCATCTTCCAAACCCTCGATCATCATCACTCTCCAAATTTTTTTCTCCGAATCATTTGCCAGAAGGAGAGTTCTTCCATAAAAACAAATTTTGAAAAGGAACTATATCAAAGTCTTAAATGTAGTTTCCCAACTTATAGTCTCTTCAATATTCACCATATATTTTGTGTGAAAAAAATAAATTTTGCCATCTTGATTTTTTTCTGTTCATCAAATTCATCTTTTGCCAAGAAACCACTCTTCCATCTTTTATACTTGGTGAGATAGACACCGATGTTTGTATGACCGCCATCTTGAATCCGCCATTTTGGATGTTTTTTCAGCTCACTGCCAATTGGATGATGTTTCGAGTAATTTTTGTTTGAGCACCTCCTACCTATCTTCAATACCCTGCCCGGGCTCCTCAACCAACTTCCAAACCCTCAATCATCATGTCTTCCCATATTTTTCTTTGAGAGTTCTCCAAAAAACCGCATTAAAGCCTTGCATAGTTCACAACTTGTAGTCTCTTCAATATTCGCCATACATTTTCTATGGAAAAATAAATTCCGCCATTTTGATTTTTTTTTCAATTCATCAAGTAGACCTTTGGATGTTGATCATCTTTTGCGAAGAAACCACTCTTCCATCTTTTATACCCTCCGAGATGGAGACCGACGAAATTTGTATGGCGGCCATCTTTTTTTCGCCATTTTGAATTTTTTTTCAGCTAACTGCCAATTGGATGACGTTTCGAGTGACATTTGCTCGAGCACCCCCCACCTATCTTCAATACCTTAAGCGTGCCCGTCGCTCGTCTCTGAAATCCTCAATCATCAGCTCTCTCCATATTTTTCCTCTTAATGAATTTTTGTCCTCTATACGACACCATGAGTGAAAAAAAAAATTTCATACAAAATTGTTCAGGAGAGGTGATCAATGAGTGAGTGAGTGAATCAGCACGAGCAGCTATATATATATTTCAAATGTGTAAAATTGTAGACTCAGAGCCAATATGAGGTTCACCGATAATAATTGTAATGATGGAATACTTCATATCATCCGGTAGTTGAAATATGATCTTTATATATTATTTACTTACTTACTTGCAAAATATTACTATAGAATACCTTTCAAAGGATGGCGTCTTCAAAAAACAGCTGTTCTGTTTGTCGGCTATTTTAGTCTTAGGTAATAGTTACTCGGTCTACAAATAGTCTACTTTACAGTTTCGCCAGCAATGCTATTAGAGCCACTTTACGCATAAATGTACCTACTGAAAATCAATAAATGATTATTTTCTAAAGAATAGGCACAACTTTTGCAGTCTTTTTGGGAAGTTTGAGTTATTAAACTCCTTCGGTCGCGATCATACTTAAAGCTATTCCCAAAGAAAATTATCCATCTGATTTTAATGTGATAGAGTTTTAGAAATTTCTAACAAAGCTAACAAAAAAATTTCTTCGTTTGTTTTTTTTTTTTTTTTGCTAATCGCTAGTATGGAAGTCCAGTAGTATGTATATTTACAGGCAATTAACTTAAACATACACAATTCAATTCACAAAGTAAGGGAACGGACAAAGGGGCAAATGCGCAAAGCAACGGCTGGAACCAATCTATTTCTCGCTTTCAACTGTCCGCATATAAATCGCTCCGAACCAGAGCACAGAATAGCTCTTACAAAGTACAAATGTAAGTTCAGATTGGATGTAACCTATGTGTAATTGTTAGTTGGGACGTGAAGTGTATTTAAAAGTAGAGGCCTTATTATAGTGCTGTTGAAATGACAAGCGATTTTAAATGCACCTTCGTAGTAAAAAAATATGACACTGTCCATGTATCACTATCAGGTTCCATTTGGTCGGTAAAAATTCACGTCAGAAATAAAATAATTCACAGGCTTTCCCCACATTTTTATCTGCTCGAGTGTTCATAAAAATATCCACTTTTTATCCGATGACAATAAGTTAGCCCTTGACTTCAATCTCACCTTATAGGTTAGTTAGATAGACTCTAAGATAGAAGTGGAACTCATTTTGTATGACTGAAACTTAATCTGGATGGGCCCGCTAGCTTAGTAACTAAGAGTAGGTGGGAGAGGTTATGTTGTGAGAATAGCATATACCTAATATGTTTTTATAGTTGCCCAATAAGAAAACGCTCCATGGAAAGCGTAAAAAACCTGTATACTCTCGGAAGAGCCTTATGACGCAAGGTGGCGCAAGACAGACATCAGTGGAAGTATCTAGTGTCGGAGGCCAAGATCCTCTTTGGGTCACTGAGCCAGCTAAATAAAGTACACTCATGAGGCTTTTATGAAAAGTGTACTCAACATTATGTCAATCAAAACACTTAGAATATTTCACAGAGAGCATCCACCGTAATTTCGCACGTTTCAACAGCGGTGCAAAATACAAAATAACGAAGAAGCTTTTATGATTAATGCGCTTTGTTTTGATACGCATCGTATATTTTGGGGCTTTTATGCTGCACGAAATTTAAGTATTTTGTACGCAAAGAGGACCAAAATCCCTTGGGCACTGTTTTATTGGGTAATAAGAAGTTAACTAATTACATTTTATAATTAAACTTCAGCAGTAACAGGTTTTCAAGGTGAGGTATTTAATATTGTAAACCATATATATTTTTGACAACTTATTGCTTAGTCCAATTTAACTTTAACCTTTTAAAAAAGTTTAAGCGACGCGCGCTTTATGTTCGCAGGTCATCGTAGGTAATAAGTGGCGATTAATTACTTTTAAAGCACTGCGTGATCTAAACTCAACTTTAAGTAACCCTTAAGTATGGATAGATCACACGAGCTATAAAATGTTATACGATACTCGTGACTTAAGTAAAGAAGACCATTAATGCGCGCTGTTTAGACTTTAGCTAACTAACACTGTGCATTCATGGACTACTAGTCTGTTAATGTACGGCGTAAGGGCTTGTCGTCGCTTGGCTGATAAAATTCACATATTAATTAGTCTGTTAATTCGCACATATTCATTGCATGCATTAATAGTCAATTTAAATCACACGTATTGAAATGTTTGCACAAATAACTGAGAATAAAAGTAATTTATTTCTTGTCAAAAGTTGATGCAAAGCTAGGAACAATCATACTATGGAAACGACATATTTTAGACGAAATCAAAGCATCTCTTGACTCATTCACTCGTACCGATTTTAAGCATAAGAAAAAAAGAGAAGTTTGCTACTATCACTTGTTCTACTTTAAACAAAAATAACCACTTTTTCCTATAGTGGGAGATCCCGTCTTAGAAATTTATACCCTCATCTGTTATTTAATTCTGATAGAGATTATATTATGCTAGATAATTCATAGATTGATACATTGCACTTTGGTTGCCTGGCTAAATTTGGTGCCTATGATGTTAAACACAAAAAAATTTAGTCAAAATTTTTTCGATCTGTTTCCCTCATCTGTTATTTAAACGAATTATATGTCAAATGAAAGATTATTTTATTCCCAATCGAACCGTATTTGGTTGCAATCCAAATAATATCAAATAATATATAATAAAAAATAATTTCAATCCATTCAGTAGTTTTTGCGTAATACATGCACAAACATACAGACAAACATACAAAATTTTCAAAAACAGGTTTTTTACGTTTTATTACTTATCCCTTACGTCTCTCACTTATTTTTTTGCAAATATCTTTAATAGACAGGCACAGCAAGTCTATGGTTTTAATCTATGTATAGACTAAGCACCTGCCGAGTGCACGCCTGCCTCACTGCATCTTTGTCTGTCAAATGGAATTGCGCGCGCAACACTTTTCTGTCACTTTCAACACTCGCACAGAAAATTTTATATCTTAAAATCCAGACAACCATGATTTAGCACCACTTTTGACCAGGCAACCAAATACGGTTCGATTGGGAATAAAATAATCTTTCATTTGACATATAATTCGTTTAAATAACAGATGAGGGAAGCAGATCGAAAAAAAATGATTAAATTTTTTTGTGTTTAACATCATAGGCACCAAATTTAGCCAGGCAACCAAAGTGCAATGTATCAATCTATGAATTATACTTAATGCTTTGTCCTCGAGATCAGCATAACACATGTAGTCACACATACGGTGTTGCCATCGCGCACTGAAAGTTGAAAGCCCTAAACTAAAAAATAAAAGTTTTTTATATTTATTAGGTGAGGGTACACACACCTCCGGTCTATATATACGTCGGTATTGTGTTCCGTTGCTCATTCACATTTCAGTGCTCTGCCGGAGCGCACGTATTTTAAAGTAATTTCAAATAATATCGTAAAATTATTAAATTATAAATTTAAAAGTGTTTAGTGTCACGGAGAACGGAAGTAATCATGACAACTTAAGAAAATTGGAGAGAAAAATCTTCGATCAACATCGAGTTTCAGAGGTTAGTCAAGTGTTTTTCAATAATATGTATACAGATTAAATTACTTACCTAGCTTTGATGCGGTTAACTTTTGGAGTTAACACTTCAAAACACAAGCTATAGGTAAGCGCGTTTTTTCACGGGCTGGGCTAATACTGCGAGCAGTTTATGGGACTGTTACTTTATTAGTATATGACGTGAACCCATACGAGTGATGCGGGCAGTCTGTGGGACTGTCACTTCACCGTAAACGCGATATACCGCCCGACAAGTGTTATCACTTTAAAGTATACGCGAGGCCAGAAGAGGCCATATCGCATTAAATCTTCACATGTAAGACTAATACTGCGAGCAATTACAAGGACTGTTACTTTATTAGTAGACGTGAAGCTATACTAGTGATGCGGGTAGTCTGTGGGGTTGTCACTTCACTGTATACATGGAATACCCGACAAGGATTGTTACCTTATTAGTATACGTGAGACCATACAATAAATTAATATGCCGGCACACCGGCATTGATATTTTTAGTGTCGCTGTAATGACAACGTCAGACAACGATTTAACCGTTACTAAAGAAAAATAAATAAATAAACAATCCTTTCAAAGAAGCACTCAATCAGAACCAAATGTGTTTATTAGCTCATCACGACCACAGGTCACAACCGTGGTAACAGAGGCCCTGGTTCCAACTGATGACGTACCTCCGATTATCGAGCTGGCCTCTGAGAACTTATGGAGATTTGGGAATGACCCATCAGTAGAAAACTATACGAAAGGGAAATTCAAGGCCTTGCTATTTGTTTACAACAAAGGGCGTACCAGATGAACTATGCAAGGAGTTACGGTAAAATACCTATTTCCTAGTAATTGCACGCCACACGCTAGTAGATGCACCAGCGGCCGCGCCCAAATCGGAAATATATATGAAAATAGGACCACTATTTTGGAAAGCGACGAAATGAGCCAAAAGCAACTGGGCTAGGCTATTTCCTGTCTAGGAAGTACTATTGATAATTGCACTAATAATTGCTAAAGAAGACAGGGACACACAGATAACTATCAAATCTCTGTGGAATTCTATTAACCAATTATTAAAATCAACATTCCGATTCAATAGTTCGTCGGATATTTATTCCCCACGTTTAAGACGAGGATTCAAGGACGCGAAGACTACGTCGAGAACTCCGCCTGCGAGTAAGTTTGGCAGTGGACAGCATCGCACGAGTCTTTTTGGTGCAGTCCTGGTACGGGTTCCGAGGCCTGGCCTCTTTGCCCGGGTGGAGCGCGAGATTACTCTGCGCCCACGCTGATCTGCAGCCACCACAGTCGTCGCTAGAGGGCAGGGTAAGCAACAACGCTGGGAGACTGGCATTTTTTATAAATCTTGGTCCCTAATGTAAGTACCCACTTCGGGTCCTATTATATTATGTTGGCTATAAAATACCCTTGTCATCACGTGTTATACAGAACACGATCCGTGCAACGAGCGCTTTATATCAAGCATATTCTTGATACCGAAGCCAAACGGTAAAAACATTCTTAAATTCTTAATTTGAAACTTAAATTCTTAAGAAAATTATATAAACAACATTTCAACAACTAAGCTTGTTTCAGTGAAAATTTTCAGGGAAACAATAAACTTAAAAGATCCTTAATTTATAATTAAAACTCATAATAATAAAAAATATCTAAGATTCAAATTTAATAACAACTTGGTGGTGTAAATTTTTTCTTTTTCGTTCAGCTTGAACACTGCACATTTTGTATTCAAAAAATAACGAAATTGGTTGTCGCGCGCTCAGATCCTGTGGTTGTCATCATCATCATGATGAACCACCTAGCCGGCCCAACACAGGACACGGGTCTCCTCTCAGAATGTGAAGTCTTTAGGCTATAGTCAACCACGTTGACCAAATGCGGATCAGGGGACTTCACATGTCTTGAGCGTCATTATAATAAACTCAGGCATGCCTCACGCTGTTTCTGTCATCATTAAAGCTAGTGAAGTTTAATTGCTTATGAAACGCACATAACTCCGAAAGATTGGAGTTGCATGCCGAGAACCAAAATCGGTTTCTCCATAATACCTAAATGCTATTTGGTACCGTACATATTGCATGTAGGTTATAAACTTTACCGATAGCTGTACATAATATGCAAGTTTTACTTTTAAAAATAGCCAAGAAAACTATGACTATTTTATGAAGATACCTAACATCATTTACCTACCGTCCGATTTCAATCGAGGGTTAGTGCTAATAAATAAGCCTATTAGCTAAAACTAGATACGATGAGTATCTACAGTTAGTAAATTTTTTGCGATAGTTCAACTACGGGGTAGCACGTAGGGGTCACGACTAATGGAGCTTAGACAACCGAGGAACGCTCTTATCATATCGACTGTTTAGAGCTTGTTTTAATTTTTTTTTTGTCAATAAAATAATAAACAACTGACAAATGATATTATACACATCAACAACACTACTGCCAGAACTTGGGGACAACAATCATCCCCATCTAATTTGCATAACCAAAGAAATTTAAAAAAGGTGTCAACCTGGAAATATATTCCTAATTCTATTAATTGGTTTAATATTCATTAATATTACTTCGGCATATGTGGGTCATTTACATACGCATATGTTTGGCATACATTGTAGTAGATGACGCATACCTAATCGCGTAGAATTCATCCAGAAATCAAAAATGGGAATTGAGCGATTCTGTTTTTTTTTTCAAACAAAATATATACAATAAACACGTTCCTGTTTCCCGGTGTAGATATTTTCAATTTATGTCAACACAAGTGTTCTAACTATACATAGGTACATCCTAGTTTAGAAATCTTGACACTATAGCCATAATAGGTTATGCAGATACCTTATCAAGATCAGAAACGTTTTATCTACCTACGGGTTTCCTCCTTTTTACTCTACGGTCCTAAAAGCGTTACAGAATATTGTATAAAGTGTCAGGTTTTGTAGTGGTCCCTTTTATGGCCCACCCAACCTTAATACCGCTTATTTAGAAAGCTTCTTGTTTTCAAAAATTTGGTCCAAATAAACAAATTATTCTATTCCCCTCCAACAACCACGTACGCCGTCAATTTACCCTGTCTACAGGTCTCTTATCCGGGTCTTGTTGTTGTTGGAAAAGCGTCCCTTCAGCGGTCCTTAACATTATGGTGGCTTCATTCTCCAAATCATCGATAAAACAATACTTAAAAAACCTAAAGAAGTGACAAAAGTTTTTGTTCATTTGGAAGTGTTAATGCTTTAATGCCTCAGTCAGCAAAGTGTTGTTATTCTGACTACTTTATTCAAGGCAGGTGCCCAATATGGCACTATAAGCAGCTGATGATCATCAGCCTTAACCCAGTTTTTTTTTTCCACTATATTTAAGCGACAGTGAAGCTGAAAAATGATTTTTCCGGAAACGGTATTCCGAACCAATGGTTTGATGATTCAAAAGTACCTACCTACCTACTTGTGAAAGTTTTTTTTCTTTGAATAAAGAACTTTTCTATTTTATTTTATTCTAACTAAAGGTATCCTTAGATTTCGCTTGCCCTTACCGAAGTATAATATTATTACTTAGAAGACATCTGAAGTTTTTAAAACAGATTGTCCTTGTGGTCTCCTAACGATAGTTTAGGGTTATATAAACATTTACGAAAATAAGTCCCTTTATTATCCCTGGTGAGAAGTAGCACAATACTTGTGAAATAATAAAAACATTAAACCATATCTCATCTCCCCACTTTTTGGCAAAAGATCAGATATTTACCTAGTCTTAACAGTATAAGCATATCTTAATTTTACCAGTTCACTTCGGGACAATGTCCATAACCTGTTTATCAACCTAACGAAATCACAAAAATTACCTACTTTCAGCTTAGACATTGGACCGCGGGTTTAACCAGCTGCTTACAGAATGTGGAATACATAATATTATACCTAACGTATGTACACAGCGCAAAGCACCCGAGATGCTGTCAAAGCGCGCAAATTAGGATTGATTTTTAATTGATTAGAAAAACCGCGCTGGAGCGGTCTTCTCAAGTAGGTACTTATTTGTTAAAATTGACAATAGTGTGTACCTACATTGTGGTAATAATGATTCCTTTACAGGTCAATTCTAAATAACAGTAATCTAGATGAACATTGTGGTAATAATGATTCCTTTACAGGTCAATTTTAAATAACAGTAATCTAGATGATTATTAATTGTTATATAAATGCATAAGAATATCTTACATAATTATTATACATTACAATCCTAGAAATCATTAATTACATTGTATTCTACAATATTATTGCAATCAATTATATAATCGAGCATCATAAGCCAGTTCACGTAGTAGTTATTTCTACTGTAAGATAAACTGGCTCAAGTAGATAATTATTATTAATAAATTTTTTAACTACATTATTATCAATAAAAAATATAATTAATAAAAAATAATTAATTTAAAAATAAAATCATATAATTGCTTAATGTTACATTAAAGAATGTTACATTATCTGGTGAATAATCACAATGATTGCAATACATTTTGATTAAGGATTGTGATATTTCAGAAGCTCTCAAAGTCTACATGTGTTATGCTGATCTCGAGGACAAAGCATTAAGTATAATTGATGATTAAACGAACTTACCTGTAAGTGAAGTTCTATCATAATTATACGAAGGCTTTGTCCGAAGAGATCAGCAACCCACCCTCCCACATTTTTTCCCCCAAAAAATAATCCCTTCAATATCTCCTGAAATATCAAATCAGGAATGAAAGATCGAGGCTCTGAACTAAATGAGCAACGGAACACAATACCGACGTATATATAGACCGGAGGTGTGTGTACCCTCACCTAATAAATATAAAAAACTTTTATTTTTTAGTTTAGGGCTTTCAACTTTCAGTGCGCGATGGCAACACCGTATGTGTGACTACATGTGTTATGCTGATCTCTTCGGACAAAGCCTTCGTATAATTATGATAGAACTTCACTTACAGGTAAGTTCGTTTAATCATCAATTATCTAGCATATAATCTCTATCAGAATTAAATAACATAATATGAGGGTATAAATTTCTAAGACGGGATCTCAGACCACTAGAGTTTGACGTAGTTTAGCAGAAAGGACCCAATCCACAAAATGGTAAAAATGAGTTATACAGGGTATAAGGAGACCGCTTCCGAAAACTTGTCGCTATTATTAGACTACCTAAACACAATCCAGAATAACCGCAATAACCTTATAGCGTAGGTATCACGCGCAACAACGTGACTGCGCGAGGTCAAGGTAACGCAAAATTCGCTGTCCTCCAGCGTCAGCTGATTTTATTTGGATTATTTTTAACTTTAAAAAAATACAGGCAATATTTTTTGTATTCCCCAAAAACGGGAATTGCACAAAAAAATGCATTTTTTGTAAAAACGACTTTTTTCACATTTTTTTTATAATATCTTATCAGTAACCTTTGGACACGTCTCCCAACGTGAGAATGACTCCATAGAGCGACTTGTCGTACAGGGCAAAGTAGAGGGCACCAGAGGGCGAGGAAGGTCGCCTATTCAAACCGACCAAATCAAATCAGCTGTGGGCGGTCCCTTGCACGATTGCACCAGACTGTCGGCCAGCAGGGAGAAGTGGCGAACACTTGTGTGGCGCATAAATCTGCCCTTAAAGACGTCACTTCTGGATGACCACGACCGCTCTGTTAAGAGTGAAACGAAGAAGAAGATCAGTACTTATCAGTACTATCACCTATCTTCGTTTTCGAGAGCGTTTCGCATACACCTATTCAAAGAGATCCTAAAGGTTGTTTCTTTCACTCAGAAAAAAAGATCCCTGATCCTACAATGTTATCATGGTTTTTTATGTTATGTTTAATTATGTGTGCGTTGGGCGTTTGGGCGTGCCTAATAAACTCGGATGTTTGCTACGAGAATTTCTTATAAATCATACCTTCCGTTACCGCCTGGACCAAGAGCGTCACCAGCTGATGGGCAAAGGGGGGGACTAGATAAATAATATATACGGAGGATGGAAAGAAAAATGAATTTTAGGTCCAGTCGAGAGGTTATGAAGGTGTAAAGCAAGTATTACAAGTTCTTGAATTGACGTGAAAATAGTTATTAATTATAAGTCAAGTGAGTGAATTTAGGACTTTGTTTGCATTTGGCTATACTCTGATTTTTAATTTGGTGGAAATCTGACGTTTCGTAATGTTACCAGAGATAAAACAATTCTCACAAAAGAGATAAAAAAATCAAAACTTATGTTAATAAAAATCAACTGCCTCATGTAGCAAGTGACAAGCGGGAGCAGATAGACATCTGCCCCCCTAGAGATTTGATAAAATTTATAATTTTATCAAATCTCTAGGGGGGGGGCAGATGTCCCTATCTGCTCCCGCTTGGCAACACCCATGGCCTGGACGGCATCTTATCATCTCCGAGACCACTTGGTGCTTGAGTCCCCCGGCAGTGCTGTTTCCTCTGTTGTATGCGCTATTTACCAGCGACATACATTGCTCCCCAGATGTTATGTTAGCCTAGTTTGCGGACGATAAGATGACTATATGTCATCTTATCGTCGACCCATACCCAATTCGCGGTCATTCGATCTTGACTCCAAGTTACGGCTAGTCACCTAGGGTCTAGGAGACTGGTTCCGCCGCTGGAGGATAGTGGTCAACGGTGAAAAAACGGAACTGTGCTTTTTACAGGAAAGCGTGGTAGCAAGTACTCCGGCAAACGTGCCGAAATAATTTCTATACGGCGTTCTTTTCCCCTGGCAAGACAAAGCCAAATATCTAGGTGTGAACTTAGACGATAAGATGAACTTTGCCGCTCAAAGACGTAAAGCCCCAAAAGGCAGCATTTGTGCTCAAGTTGTGCATTGTGATCGACCAAATAACCTGTATTCGCTCAATAATGTCCTACACATGCATAGTATTTGCACATATGAGGGATATGTGCAAATCTCTTCTCGATTAAAGCAGACTAGGTAGTTTTGCAAACACTGCAGAATAAGTTTCTGCACACGGCAATGGGTGCCCCGTGGTTTGTGCGCAATATTGATCTCCAAGATCTCGATCTCCCTGTTCTAGCCCAACACTTTAAGCAGTTTTCAAAGAATTACCTTGAGAAAGCTGCCCGCCATACTTTGACGTGAATCCCTTCCTCTGTTACGGGGACGTATGGATTAGTCTATTGCAAAACTAGCATTCCAACGTCACGTAAGCCGAGTTTCGAGACTCACAGGAGACGCCCTTAAGACGATGTTCTCCCC
Source organism: Melanargia galathea (assembly GCA_920104075.1). Classification (NCBI taxonomy): domain Eukaryota; kingdom Metazoa; phylum Arthropoda; class Insecta; order Lepidoptera; family Nymphalidae; genus Melanargia; species Melanargia galathea. Next base: position 13,592,481 of record OV049874.1, on the reverse strand, counting down.
GATTTTTTTCGAGCCCTTGGGCTCTAGCTCCGCTGGCAGAGTTTCTGCGCTCGCTTCGCAATTTGTTTAGAAAGTTTTGTTTTTAGTTCCTTTCTGAGCATTAAGAAAAATACCCCGTAGTGTTAAAACAAATTTAGCAGAAACGACTCAAACCCAAATTTTCCCCGATAACCGTAAGATACGTCAGTCTTTGAAATACAATAAAAATATTAGTATTTTTGCCCATATTTGACAATATTTTCAACTATTCCAAAGACAATATCATTGCAGCAATTACCATCCAAACTTCAAACCTCGATTACTCAGAATAACTTTTTATGGGTTGGGTCATTTCTACTAAGCTACGTCCAGTTGACTGTCAATTTCTCGTAGGGTAAACGGCAAGTATTAACGACCCCCTTAAGATAATTTTAAAATCGATATCAATTATTAACAGTAGAATATTACTAAGTAAATTACAAAATAGCACTAGCTTTCACATTTTTATTTGTTGTTTATGTTATTTTATGTTACTTACATATTCTATAGTTTATTTGCACTACCTTAAATGCTTTTAAATATAAGATTACCGTATAATAAATATCCATATGCCTATTTTTAGGTACTAACTATAACATGTACTAATTAAAAAGCGGTGATAGCCATCATTTGCTGTAACAGTGAAGAAAAACCTGCATGCCTGAGTCTCTGCATAATGTTCTCAAAGGCTACCAATCCACACTTGGTCAGCATGGTGTACTACGGCATAAACCTTTCTCATTCTGAGACGAGACTCGTGCCCTGTAGTGGGCCCTTAAGGCGTTGATAATGATGATGATGAATTATAACGTGTCTGAGAAGTAGTCTTTAATAGAATCATATCGCGTTTGAGCATTAGTGAAACTTAACCGCGTGTTATTCTCTCATAATACACCTATTCGACTTTTACAGCGAAGCTGCATAAACCGTGACTAATTAAAAAAGGGATTGTCAGATAAAAAATTTCGCACAACAAAGCACTTAGAACTTAAAAAATTACAAAATAACGTAATTTGACTTAGTTGTGTGGATGCTCTATAAGTCGGCAGTTTAACGTCTGTGTCACGTTTAAAAATTCGTAGACATGTCAAACGAAGTAATTTCAGTACAATATTTTTTCTTCTAATACTTGATTCTTTTGACTTTTTGAGTCAACTAATAGTATTTGCTTTTTGTATAAAGAAGTAATTTTTAATTTATTTAAAAAATAAGTACTAATTTGCCTAAGCTCGGCACCTTTGTGCCTTTTTCCAGCATTTGTGTCCTCAAAGTCGGCCCTCACGTGTCTGAAAGAAAATCATATTTTACCCGCGACTTCGTCCGCGTAAATTAATGTTTTTCTTAATTTTATAGGAACTCTTTTCTCGTTTTCATTTTATTTTATTTTCCCGCCAAATAAATACCCTTCTCCAAAATTAATAGAACTTTTGAAGAAATGGATTGAATTTTTTTCAACAATCAGACAATTTTTTGTATAGACAACATCAAGTTTATCCAATAGGATAAACAGGATACCTCACAATAGGATACCTTAGAAATAACCCAAATTCTAAAAGGTGGCACCCCCTGCCGACCCCAGGTACCTCATATTACTGGTTTTCCTTAGTCCACCACCCTTGTTTTTCTTTAAATACGTAAAATAATCGTGTTATACTACTATTACAAGACATCAAATATTATGACAAATTAAATTGCAACAACAAGTCTTAAATATTATTCATACGTAATTTATATCTTGTCAAACGACGATCGGAAAGCAGAAATTTTATAAGAAACTAGTGTTGCGCTCGGTGCGCGAGCTGCAAGCAGCTCGCGGGCCTTGTAGTCTCTTCAATGTTCATAAAATAAAGAAATTCCAGAATATTCTGGAGTCTCTTGAAAGATAGAAAGAAATATTGGTATCACGTTTCGTATCTTTTCTGAAAGGACAGTTCTATGCATGCGTTTAGTGGAAAAAAAAGATCTATACAAAAATGTTCTGGAGAGCCACTTGAAAATTAAAAAGAAATTTTGTATGGACACGAATTTTTTTTTGTTCCGTAGCTATCTTTTTTTATTGGCTCACCAAAGGGCCTAAGGTCTTGAACATTTTTAGTTTCAGGACCATGCCTCTATGATTTGATTGATAGTTTTTGAGGGCCGTTAGGGTACTCTGGTAATTTTTCTTATACGTGTATTGGGGGGAAATGTTTCATACAAAAATGTCTAAGAGAGCCTCTTAAACAGAACCCAAAAAATTTGTATGGAGAGATTTTTTTTGTTCGGCGGCCATTGTTTTTTTACCCGTTCACCCAATGGCCCAAGGGCTTTAACAACATTTGTTTGGGACCATGCGTGTATGACTGGTAGTTTTGGAGGACCCATGAGGTACTCTGGTAAATTTTCCACATTCATGACGTTTCATAATTTTCCTGAAGGAAGACCCATAAGTTCTACGCACATAAATAGTGAAGGGAGAAAAGTTCCATACAAAATTGTTCTGGAGAGCCTCTTGAAAAGAACCTAAAAAATTTGTATGGAGAGAATTTTTTTTTGTTTGGTGGCCATCTTTTTTTTACCGGGTCATCCAATGGCCCAAGGTCTTTAATAACATTTGTTTGGGACCATGTCTGTATGACTGGTAGTTTTGGAGGACCCATGAGGTACTCTGGTAAATTTTCCACATTCATGACGTTTCATAATTTTCTGAAGGAAGGCCCATAAGTTCTACGCACATAAATAGTGAAGGGAAAAAAGTTCCATACAAAATTGTTCTGGAGAGCCTCTTGAAAAGAACCCAAAAAATTTGTATGGAGAGAATTTTTTTTTGTTCGGCGGCCATCTTTTTTTCACCGGTTCACCCAATGGCCCAAGGTCTTTAATGACATTTGTTTGGGACCATGTCTGTATGACTGGTAGTTTTGGAGGACCCATGAGGTACTCTGGTAAATTTTCCACATTCATGACGTTTCATAATTTTCTGAAGGAAGACCCATAAGTTCTACGCACATAAATAGTGAAGGGAAAAAAGTTCCATACAAAATTGTTCTGGAGAGCCTCTTGAAAATTAGGAAATTTTTGTATGGAGACGAAATTTTTTTTTGTATGGTGGCCATATTTTTTTTACCGGTTCACCTAATGGCCCAAGGTTTTGAACATTTTTTGTTTCGAGACGTCACCTCTCCGACTGATAGTTTTCGAGATCCCTTAGGGCACCCTAGTCAGTTTTCCACGTCCAGGTCTCTCTATAATTTTGTAGACCTTATATTTTTGAATTTTACACACACAAAAAGTATGGTGAAAAAGTCTCATACAAAATTGTTCAGGAGAGGTGATCAGTACGTAACTTCAAGTAGCTTTATATATATAATTAAGCGATTTACGCACTTGCACTCGTTCTAAGCGATAATTGAGGGATAGGGATGCAAAAAAATGCTGCCTTATTTTAAAACTATTTTCCCATTAGAGCAAGCTATATGTACACATAAAATACTCAGTGTGCCTAAGCGGCACCAAAATGTTAATATTTACAAACATAGAACTGAGTGCCGACTTTTGCTGGGCGGCTTTAGGAGCATCCACCCTATCACCAGACGGTTAGCAAAATACAAATTTCTTATCAATCTGTCTTTCAAGATGACACTGAAATTATATTGCGATCTTTTTTTGGACAGTGCATATTGTCGTAAGCAAAAACGAAAGATATAATAACTATTTCTTCGTTTTAAATACGCGGGGTCTAGGAAGAAGAAGAAGACTGATACTTTGTCTTAGATGCAAAGCAGTAGAAGTCGTTTCCGAGGTCTTAAGTGCAGGGGGCGCTTCAAGCGTAACCACATTTATTAAGTGTCATGACGTTCTGTATGTACGAGTATATGGTACCTATAGGAAGTGTACAATTTTGATTAAACTCGCTTAGTTTAACATTTAAACTATCGTGAATGATATTCATTTTACGGAACTAAACGAAACATACAAACAAGAATAATGGAACACATCCGCAGCGTAAAAAATGTGGGCACCAATGGATGTGCATTAGCGGAACACATACACGATTCGGGCACGACTCAGTACATACGATTCGACAAGGTTACCGTATTATCCAGGAAATAGCATCTAATACCACGGAAGATACGAAAAGCGATCGAAATAAGTCGTCACCAAAATTTCAGTTGGGATGGGTACCAGGGACGCAGGGGCCGCACGCAGTCTGCTTTGCGTCGCGCCACGTGAACATGCTCATGACTATGGGCTCCGGATGGGTCTAAACTAGTCGGGCATACTCCGACAAAAATATACGTGAGTTAAAGCCGTTGAATTAGTTCCGTAAAACAAACTCGCTTATTCAATTGGTTCTCTTACAATAGCTTGTTTAACTATACGAGCTGGGAACAGGTTTCATGGCAATAAAACTCAAAGAAAAATGTTCAGTTCTATTGAATATGCATGTGATCTGGAATGAATGGGTGGATTGGCTTTCAGAATTTACTATCGAAATCTCAGGTACAGACAAAGTGGGTCTATTGGCATTTACTATTCTAGTGATCGCAAAGTCCCTTGTTAACTTGATCTGGAAGTTTGCTAATGAAATGTTTGGCGTTAGTCGTCGTAACTTTGAAGGAACTTGTATGAATTTTTTTTATTTACTAAACGTATATAATATATCAAAAATGTACTAAATATTGTTAATATTATTGTGTGTGTATAATGTTCTTAAGTTATATTCTGTTAATTTAATACAAATACAGCTTATTTTTTAACTTACTTTTTTAATTACTACAACAAAGTATATAGAAACATTGATTAGTTATGAATATAATAAAACATTTTTTTATATAATATGTTTGTACTTGAGAGTTTACGCGTTACGCGTTCATATTGCGTTGTTTATCGTAAACGCTACTTTTGGGTTCAACAAGTTCAATAATTATTTTCTTTCGTTTTTTTGGAGATTATGGATTGTGGTCGAAACAACGGACTAAAAATACAGGAAATTAATAAATTATGCAATGAATACAATTCAGAAAGAACCAAGTAAGGTAATTTTCAGTTCGAGTACCCTAAATACGGTCGGTCGTTTAACAATAAAATATTCACGAGCTAGGACGACACGTACTGCGATCATTATCGTAATTGCTTTTCCCGGTCGGGATCCGTGAGTTACGTACTGCAGTTAACAATTAGCGGTTTATCTTTATAACCGTGAGGTTAAGAGAAAATTAGGTGTTAAAATTTAGGAACTTAGTAACTTAGTTGGTATAATTTTAGTTTGAGAAGAGATCGCTTGCCCACGTAATATGGTACCACTATGGTACACTACAAGGCTGTATTTAAGTAATTTTCTCTGTTTAGGAATCTTTAAAATTCATTTAAAACCAGTCGCCTGGTTATTTAATTTCGTACGATTTGGGAACTTATGAAGAATAAACTATTGTTTAAGAGCAAAATATATTTTTGTTCTTTTACAGTACTTATTTTAACTTTTAAGTTCAATAAGTGTTCTCAGTCATTCACTTTCATTCATCTTTGTCATCCTAGTAAGTTCCTACATTAGCTTTAACTAGGTTCTGTAGGGAAAATTCGTTCACTAAGCACCTAGTACCTACATCACTTTGGTAAAGGGTACTCTATATTCTATCGAGTTACATCATTATAAGCTACATTCACGCCCCATAAATCGAAGATTTTACCTAATTGGGTATTCTAGTGAATATTTTAGTGAATCGTTTACACGAAATTAATCGAGCTTGGGATGACGGGACCTATATAAAGATCTTAATAGAATATTAACTGGCGTCGTATTTGATAAACTCATGTGTTTAAAGTGTAAAATATCTGATGCCACACCCTCTATACGTATTTTTACTAACATTACGAGTACCTACCTAAAACTTTTAATTTTTTTTCTCTGTATGTAAATTTGATTATAATTATTATCTACCTACATATATTATACTAGCGGTCCGCCCCGGCTTCGCCCGTGGTATATTTAATATATTATAGCCTATAGCACTCAGGGATCACGTACGTATCCAACGGTGAAATCGTTTTTAAAATCGGTTCAGTAGTTCCTGAGATTAGCGCATTCAAACAAACAAACTCTTCAGCTTTATAATATTATAATAAAATAATAATAAATAATAATAATAATAGGTATAGATAAACTGGTGATTTGTTTTGGGGCATAGATATTATAGTTTACATTTTTCTAGAAAGATCACCTTTTACCATAAGTAGACCAAAGTAGGAGTCCTAATTGATGCGCTATCGTGTCAAATTGTTTGAAAAGATGACGCATTTAATGGTTTGAGATTCATATAATTCACAGTTACGTAATATTTACAACAGCTCAATCCAGTCGTACATTTTCATATTTACATAAAACCAATAAACTCTTTATTGTAGCGCGAATTCACGGCTGTCTCGAAACTCAAATACGATGTAATTAGCAAGAGAGCAATTAATGCACGAAGAAACTCACCGCGGTTGTAAATACCTCGCATATTACTACGCCTACTTCCATTAATATAATTAAAATGTTAAAGTTTAAAGGTAATACGCATGATAAGTATGTCTACGTACAGTTAGGCGATATTATAACTAGATATTGTTGTTTTATTGTTGTAAAAACATTACATTAATTAGTACATATTAAATCTTTATAATAGATCTTCTTGCCAATTATTTGATAATACAAAGTCACCAAACTGGAAATTATCATAAAATTCTCAGCCTGTGGAAATTACTACAGGAAATTACTAAAATACTACTTTTACGACATAATACACTGAAAAACAAACTTAAAATACAGGGAAAAGTTGGAATCAATACAATAATTTACTACATAAAGTGTGTGAGTGTGTTCAGAGTTCGTTGTATGACAGCTTGTGCACGCGTACGCGCGTATTCATTACGACTACCAGCGGTTTACGTTCATCGTTGTTTGTGCTTCTGTTGTGTGTACTTTGTGTAATATCTACTTTTGATCATAATAATATAATCAAAAGTTGGTGAAGAAAATATTCCGTATTCGTATTCTATTTCACGTTCTTAACATTGCGTTGTAAACTTGGATAATTGGAGGCATATTTTCCCGAGTCGAAGCATAAAACGTAATTAAGAATTTTAATGCCAACGGAAATTTAGTTTAGAATTAATTTCACCGAAACAACATTTTGTAAAGTACGAGATCAGTGAAATAATTTGTTGAAATATTATAGAGTAATTTGTTCCAGTAAATTTCCTATAATTTGTTTCATTCATAAAATTGTTAACTTTACAATATAATTTAAGAAGTAAAATCCATCTACCTGGTACCTACTCATATTCTAGATACTAAATAATAAAATTAACGATTTAATAGTATGTTTTTTTTTATAATGAAAGAACTTACCTTTTTGCCTACCTATCTTAACACATTAGTGGTATAAATATATTATATATATTAATTATTATACGACCTAGTTGGCCTATTTAGTGATGGGTCCTAAAGTTGAATCTGAGATTTCGAATATTTTATTCAATAAAGTGAGCGGAACTAATGTGCATACTAAAATTTAATCAAAGCACATAAAGCCCGCGGCCACGTAATGTTCAAAATGTTTGTTGTTAGATTTACCACTGCAACACTCCCGCAATTACGGGCTAAGCTTTTGTTTTAACATAATGAATTTATACAAAATGGAAAAGCTTTTGTGGTGAAACACACTTAAAACTTTTTAGAGTTCCTCGTTCGCACAACTCTAAAATTAATAACTTTGTGTTACAGTCGAAAGCCGAAACATCGGTAAGTATTCCTGAGTTTGTCTAAGCAATCTTAGGAGAGACTGGAATAGTAAAGGGTCATATATTTATTAGTCTTATTGTCCACCTCTGAGTCAAGTTAGACTGGAATCTTTTAGAAAAGCTCATAGAACAAGTGACAACAACTACATTTTATTATGAGAAGTGATTTTTACTGTAGCAGATCGTGAATTTATTACAACATTCATATTAGAACAAAACTTTCTAATATAACTTGACTGTGAGGCGAATAACACAGATCAATAAAAAATCCTTTCACTAGTCGATTGCCTAGGTCTCTCATATAGAACAAGAGCCCACGATGGCCAGACCTTCGTCGCAGACAGGGAAGAACGATCAGCGACTATGAAGTTGAGATCATGGTTACTTTGGGAGATAACATAAAGGTGTAAAAAAAATTAAATCAAAGTGTAAAGTCATTTTTTTATATATATTTTCTTCAGAATATTATTAGAAATCACGTCATGCATTGCCGGACACTTATAACAGTGCAGCAACCTCCTGCAAGACACTCTTAAAGTTTAAAAGTTCAAGGGTGTCTGGCAGGAGGTAGCAACTGTAAAAAGCACTACTTCTTCTACTTCACACTCTGTGTGAACTTTTATTAAAGCTTTCTTCAATAAAACATGCCTAACTACTTATTTAGTTTTACACCCAACAAGTTTCTTAAGATGTAAGAAACTTGTGAAAAAGAGAAGGTAGCTTTCTGAGCACGCCTGATTTGAGTTGTATAACCATTGACCATACTTTGTGTCCAAAAAAAATATCCCTATATGTAAATTTGAATCATTCTCTACGCTACTTCTTATTTCACACACTGTTACCGAAAAAAAATATGAATTTTTAAAACAGAAAGAATGTTTTCTTGACATTTTCCTTTCAAAGATTTTAGGGTCGTACGTCTTTAGAATACCTTGAAGATGTCTGTGAATATTAAAGCAAAGAGGTTTTCATTTGTAATACAATTTAGTGCGAGTTCGCGTCGTTCCATGGCATTACTGCAGAAGTGTACCGATAGCATATTATTTCATAAAGTACAAAAAATAACATGGATAATTAACGTGTTAATCTCTAAAAATGAATATAAATAAATAGTAATAACATTTTTATCAAGAAGTTCGAAGATTTTAAGTATAAAACGATCAAGGTAAGATCAGAACATGTTAAAAATGTATATTACGGATGCGGCATATAAAATAAATCATACTATTATTAATATTATACAAAAGTAACTCTGTATGTCTTTTTGTATGTTAAGCTTTCACGCCTAAACCACTGAACAGATCTTGACGAAATATGGTGCAGAGGTAGACTAGACCTTGGACATAGGCTACTTTTTATCCCAGAAAATCATACAGTTTCCAAGGGATTTTTAAAAAACCACGTAAAATTCACGTGAATGAAGTCGCGGGCATCAGCTAGTACTTCATAAAAATTCTTTGGTCTATACCAAAATTGTTTTGTTTTTATTGAAAGTAATAACATTTGGTGTTAATTCGGTTCGGGGCGGTATGAAATTATTTTTCCAAAACGTTATCGCAAACCAGTTTCATTTCAACAAATGCTATTTGATTTTTACTTTGTGTTCATGAACCTTGAAATTAAAAAGGTTTTGCGAAAAGTTTGAGAACAAAAGCAAGCTTGGTAGGTACAACCCAGAATTCATTCTAACCAAAGTAGCAATTCAAAAGTAGGTCAGAAAAGTTTATAATAACATTCTGTAAAAGCTTATACATAGAGCTAAATGAATATTAGCTTAAAGTTTCCACAATACATTAGTTCACATAAAATATGAAATTGTTTGTTTTAGGCTACATTATAATGCATTATTCTAGCTAGTTCCAGTTGGTACCTAAATCTCTCTTAGCATCCGGAATGAACATTTTTTTTATAATTATTTCTGTGCCAAAGAACGATTTAATTTTGAATAGTGTCCATTTTTAACTAATTTCTATTTAAAACATGGCGAACTTAGTATTTTTCCTATTTCATATAGGTACCTAGTCATTAATGAGTTCTTAAAACAGAATTTATATTTAGTTTTTAAAACAATATTTTATCGGCATTGTTGTTACTCTTCTCAATGGGTACAAAGCTTTACGTTACGTATTAATGAATGATAGGGAAATGTCCTCGTGACAATTTAATGTTAGAAAGGTCGTTTATTACGCAAACAAAGGCCGCCAAAATCGACACTTGACTAGAATAACTTATCGCTTAAATATTTAAGGACTATCGTATTTTATCTCTTGAATTTTCTTCAAAAGTCACGTTCTCCCGTAGGTTTTGGAGAATTTATCAAGGGAGCTTACGCTTGATTGGTTCAAACCTTGCCGTTTAATACATTGCGGATTATATGTAGATTTATGATCTTTGTTTTGTTCTCGTAAGCCTATTCTGTTTCTTAGGTCCATTAATTTCCAACCCCTATTTGAGATCAAATGACAATCTATTTGACCTTCGCAATTGTTATGGAACTAGTTCCTACTCGTACTAACGACAGCTTTGCTTTGATACCATCCATGTAGGAAATATTTTTTCTGTTTAAATAATAAATAACAAGAGCATAGCACTAATATTTTTCTTTATTATATTAATATGTACTTATACATTACAGGAAAGTGACCAGCATTAAAAACAAATCCCTAACAAATCTCAATATTCGATAAACGAACCTATGTAATAGCGTTCCGAGTATTTACTATAACGCGTACAAATTTTGAGATACTCATACTTATATATAGAAGATCTACTTCATACTTAGTCCATTACTTCTAGATTTTCAGCTAATTTGAGAAATATTGTAGAGAAAATAGCATACCTACGTTATCCGTTTTAATAAATTGAGGGTTGACAAAATTGAGCAAAATGATTTCTTCAGATATAATAAGTAAACGGTGAAGGAAAACATCGTGAGGAAACCTGCATGCCTGAGAGTTCTCCATAACGTTCTCAAAGGTGTGTGAAGTCTGCCAACCCGCTTGGCCAGCGTGGTAGACTATGGCCAAAACCCTTCTCACTCTGAGAGGAGACCCGTGTTCTGTAGTGAGCCGGTAATGGGTTGATCATGATGATGATGATGATGATAATAAGTTTACCCTATCACAGAACCAAATTATATTACTTTGTGATTTTATATCGCCAAAACGTAAAAATTCTTTTTTTATGTGTATGAAAGTGAGTTTTATTTTATAAGTAGTTACCTACTTATAATTAGGTTCCGTTTTTTTAATGCAAAATAGGCTTGTATATTTTGAAGATATTTGATATTTGATATTTGTTTACCACGGTCACGGTTGCCTTTCAGATTAATTAATATTCCAGCCATCACCGGATATTAAATGCGACGTAACACGTTATATACCTAAATAATTAGGCTTATGACTTGAAGTAATTTTTGGTAGGAAATTTCTTAGTAAAATGGACATGGTATTACAGTAACATCTTATGTGTTAATGACCTTAATTTAATCCAGATATAAATTTCTTTTTATTACGGTGATGGAATCAGAAATAAACGTTTTCTGGGTAAAGTTTACAAACGTACTTTACGCTTTACCTTTCCACCACTATCTTACTTTCGAATAGTATATAAAATTACTAAAATTATTCATATTCTTTTAAATAAATAATAACAGAAGGAATAAAATTTGTAATATACGAGTTACTAGGGGTATAATTATGTTGACTAGGGTATAATTATCTTTAATTTTTTTTTTTCTTAGAATAAATATGTCTAACTTCCAGCATCAGATTCGAAACAGACAAATACCAGTTTGAAAATATACATTTACCTCAAGTTGGGTATATAAAGTACTTGAACATCGTATCGCCAACACTACACAGTTTGTTCGAAACTAGCCTTTATTCTTATTGAAATGAGTTTCAAAATACAGAGATTTTTTCCCATTATGAAATACTCGAAGGCGTTTACCTTTATTGGACGGTAGCAGGTGCGAAACAGTATTGAATTTAAAAGATTTTTCCCACAATACGTATGTAAATACAAAAGCGTAATACTCTTGTTATTTATAGTTATCCGGTTTCATTTGTCACTTAATCCATGACGATTTTTTTCTATCCTCCTTCGGAGTTGATTTTCCAAAAATCCCTAAAAACATATTCCTTTTTAACCGAAAGCCTAAATAACAATGTTTATGTGTATAGCTATAAAAATTATGAACTTACATTAAAAAAAATCATCTTTCAGGGCTCAGGACTTTAAAACACATTTCTTTATTGTTAAAAAAGCCTAAATACCACTTTTCTTGGTAAACATTTCCTGCCAGGCTCTACGTATATAGCAGCTGAAAAAGACAAGTTCAACAATTCCTGCTTTTTAACATTTTCTAATATTAACTGAGATGGTGCCTTAGATATTCGTAGATAGGTACTCTTATATTTTTATAAAGTAAAATAAACAGACGGCGTTGTTCAAAACTCAATATATTACTGCGTAATGAAACAATTACGAGTACTCGAGTATACAACCGTTATAATTTACCCGAGTGAACTACATCTTCTTAAAGTGAATCATTCAAGACTTGAACAACAACGGCACATAATAACAACGCGTTTTGCCACCTAAATGAGATTTTCATTACATACGCTCTTAAACAAAGGCGAGCGGAATATTAATGTTGCTACCATGAGCATTGTTTAACCCAAGCGTTAGAAATTTAAAGAAAATGGGTCAAAAAAGAAAAAGTTGCTCCTTTTTTTTAACTCCGTAGGGGATTGCGTAATTTTGACTCAGTCGCAGTGGTGGTATTTCGAGATATAAGAACCAGATTAACGTATCTACATTTTTCAAATTTTATTTTTAGGAGAGTTTAAAAACTAAGGAATTTCGCCCCTTTTCAGCAATCCCTCAAAAAGCAGTCTCTTATTTTATATATTTAACCAAGGAAAAAGATAATGATGACATTTCTATTGTACACCTTCTCGTAACTAAACTAAACAGTTCTACATAATATAGTGTTGCCCTTTTTACAATGTTGCCTGCAGAAAAGGATAGAATTACATTTAGAGCTTTAGAGCTGGCAATTCAGTTTAGTTTTGAGATTGTATACAACAGAGAGAAGAGAGAGAGTATATCGTCCTAGATACAACAGAATTGGTAAAAAAAAATGACATAACATGACATTATTTAGAAGAGTATTCCAATCGAACAATCTAAGATAATAATGGAGGATCGCAATATTATGCGATGTGGGAATGACCATTAAAATGCTGAAGACCTTTGTCATTTATAAAATTGGTTTTCACATTAAATCGTTTAAGCAAAAATCCAATTTGCTCGAAATTACTTTTCCTTAACTCTTTACTTAGGGAGTTGACATTATCTATTACTTTGTAACATAAAATATATTGACATCATATTTGAATCCTGCCGTTTCTGTTCATTATATTTGCTTGAGAAAGCGCTTTTGAATTAATAAACAAATATCAAATATCCTGATCTTCAAAATATGCAAGCCTATTTTGCATTAAAAAAACGGAACCTAATTATAAGTAGGTAACTACTTATAAAATAAAACTCACATTTCATACACATAAAAAAAGAATTTTTACGTTTTGGCGATATAAAATCACAAAGTAATATAATTTGGTTCTGTGATAGGGTAAACTTATTATATCATCATCATCATCATGATCAACCCATTACCGGCTCACTACAGAGCACGGGTCTCCTCTCAGAGTGAGAAGGGTTTTGGCCATAGTCTACCACGCTGGCCAAGCGGATTGGCAGACTTCACACACCTTTGAGAACGTTATGGAGAACTCTCAGGCGTGCAGGTTTTCTCACGATGTTTTCCTTCACCGTTAAAGCAAGTGATATTTAAATAGTTAAAACGCACATAACTCCGAAAAGTTAGAGGTGCGTGCCCGGGATCGAACCCACGACCTCCGATTAGAAGTCGGTCGTCCTAACCACTAGGCTATCACAGCTTTTTAGGGTTCCGTAGTAAACAAGGAACACTTATAGTTTCGCCATGTCCGTCCGTCTGTCTGTCCGTCCGTCCTCGGTTAATCTCAGAGACTATTAGTGCTAGAAATCTGTAATTTGGCATGGGTATAAATATTAATCACGCCAATAAAGTGGTAAAATAAAATTTTGATAAATATTTTTTTTAGGGTAGCTCCCCTACATGTAAAGTGGGGATGAATATTTTTTTTCTCGTCTACCCCATAGTGTGGGATATCGTTGAATAGGTCTTTTAAAAATACTGTGGGTGTGTGAACATCATTTTTCGATTTATAGATCCGTTTGTAAAATATGATGTTTTAAAGTGCTAATTTTTATTAGAGTCAAGTGTCCCCCCCCTCTATCAGCCAAATGGCAGTATATAAGAACTTGAAAAAATTCACAGCAGTAGTATATATAATCAATTTTAAAGGAAAACTATCATGGCTAAGTAGCGTTCACAGGTTAAGGAGTTACATCTGTTTTTCGAGGATTGTGACTACGGAACCCTACATTGCGCGTGGCCCACCACGCACTTGGCCGGTTTTTTAATAAGTTTACGCTGTTACTATTGTAATGTTTAGTTATCTAAAGAGTGATATTGCTTGTATCAAGTATCATAAAATAATAATATACTTAATTGATAATCTAGGTCATTAAAATACTTCTGTGTGCTGATGACAATAACGAACTTGGGTGGGTCTGGAACGTTACCGCCGTCAAATTTCAAGTTTATTAAGAGAGCGCGCTCACGAGCCCGCTTGTTTTTGCGGGACCGCAGCCGCCGCGGCTGCGGGCGTCGCCCGCCGAGTTGGCGGGCGACGCCCGCAAGACCGGCGGTTGAAGAGCTGGCGAACAAAATGTTATATTTTTTAATCCGATGGTCTTTGGCTTGCTGAATAAGAATATCAACTTAATTTTACTTAAAACGGCCCGCAACTGTATCAAAATTGCATCCATAGGTCGAGGTTTCGATCATAACGGCATAATTACAATAAAGTTTCGAAAGATTTGAATAATCGAGCACGTTTTCGTTCAAAATGGATTAATTTCCATACTTTGTAAGATGTCAATCAAAATAATTATTTCTTTTTCAGAAGAAAAATTTGTTTTTTTTACTAAGAATTTTTTTTTTAATTAAAAAGTTTATCATTTAAAAACTTTATTCACTAATAAAGTTTTTAAACAATTTATGTTGATATTGGCCTAAAGTAACTTACAAATGTCAGACTGACTTACAAATGATAGATTATTGTTGAAAATTAATTAGAATTTTTAGAAATGGTTTACGAATTATTAATTTCATAATTGAAATAGGTTAGAATTAACTGACATTTGATTCATTCAGTGGCGCCGAACCGCCATCTTGAATTATTGGTATAAATACGGGTAATTCGAAGCCATGAATTGAGTCTCCTCCAAAGACTCAACCGACTATTAGATGCTTCAGCGTCTAGGTCGTGATATTTCATTGAGGGCTGCGATAGCAATCACACCCTCATCGAATAAATGCTGCCATTTTGGACTTGGCTGAGTGTAATTAATTAATTAGTATAAAATATATTTCATAAAATGAAAATAGATCTCAGTTAAACTAATCTCTGAGTTGATATAAATTGAGTTATGTGCGGGTGATAAACGCAGATATTTTAATAATAGTTTGATTTAGTTTTAATATTAATTGATAGTCTGCTTCTGGAGTTATGTGTTTACGTCGTCGTCGTCGTCGTCTCAACCAATAGACGTCCACTGCTGGACATAGGTCTCTTGCAAGGATCGCCACAGAACACGATCTTGTGCCGCCTGACTCCAGCGGCTGCCAGCGACCCGCTTGAGATCGTCTGTCCATCGAGTGGGGGGTCTACCTACGCCTCGTTTACTGGTGCGAGGTCGCCATTCAAGCACCTTGGGACCCCAACGACCATCGGTTCTTCGAACAATGTGCCCCGCCCATTGCCACTTCAGCTTCGCGACTCGATGAGCTATGTCGGTAACTCTGGTTCTCCTGCGGATCTCCTCATTTCTGATTTGATCCCGCAGGGATACTCCGAGCATAGCTCTCTCCATCGCCCGCTGAGTGACCCTGAGCCTTCTTATGAGGCCCATTGTTAGCGACCATGTCTCAGATCCGTAAGTCATCATGCCATGTGTTTACACAAACAAGTTATTGCTTGCAATATTAATTAATTATTGCTTCCGTTAACTTATATGAGATAGCAAACTGAATTTAACATATTATTATGTTCAATAAAGTCACAAACTACATATCTCAGACCAGGGCGCGTTTGGAACCCTCGTAGTTTTAGTTTTAAGTTTCCGTAAATAATTATCACCATTGCCTGTACCTAAATTGACGTTCAAAAAGTGTACAGTGTACCAATTTTGAATAAAGTTTATTTGATTTGATTTGATTTGATTTGATATATGGGTAAATAAAAATCCACGCCAAAGCTCACTGTAAGTATGTCATTCAGTTTAATATTAATATTTAATAATTAATAGGTTACCTGAATCAATACAGGCCATGCCTCTTCAAACTTTTAAAGTTAAACTAAAGAACTGGCTCATGGAGAAATGTTTTTACAATTTAAAAGAATATAGGTATGACATAAATTCTATTTATTGCAATTAATTTTATATTTATATCTTTAGAACGTTGACATGTATGCTACTTACGTCATTTTGTTTAGTCTTAAAATCAATAATTCAATTTGCACACTAATTTATTAGTTAAATGTGTTGGAAGACAATAAGCTTTAAGATCCATAATATTTGTACCACATTTTTGCAAATAAAGACTCTTACTCTTTAGTTTGATGCAACTATACCGTTTTGTTCACCAGCTCCTATAAGAAAAATTCGATCGCGCCCGCCAAAAAACCGCAGAGCTTGCGGGCGACGCCCGCAAAGCTCGCGGGCGCCCGCTGCCCGCCTTCTGCGAGAGCCGCGAGCAACCGCCAACTCTGCGGGAGTAAATCGCGTCGTGAGTTTTGCACTCGACATTTGTATGAATTTCGAGTATTGCGGGCCCGCAACCGCGGCGGGCGCGGGTGCGAACCGCTCCGTGAGCGCTCTCTCTAAAATTCCAAAATTCCAGACCACTTTTGCCCAGCAACCCAAACATATTCAGATAGAATAAAGTGAGAATAAATAAGATGCCATTATGTCATTCGACATTAGACGTATGGATGCGCAAAAAATATTTGCCTTTGAGATCCCCCCGCCACTCACATGCGCAATCAATAACTGATAGAAAAATTATGTGTCACTACTACGACGGAATATATAAACAATTCACGCACACTTCAAAAATTAATGATCATGAATGCATGCAAATTAAAAAAAAATTACGAGAGCGACAATGCTTTTGCAACGCCGCAAAAGCTCTGAAAAAGATGTATCGCAATCGTAATCGGGATACAGGACGGCTCCCGCTCTTACTTCTATGTGTTTTATGCTTAAATTTCTAACCATCTTAAGCATGTTGCATAATAAGTTTACTAGACAAAGCCATTGTTTTAGATCCCTCATGTAAATTTCAACGTAACGCGGCGCGAAGTGATCTACATAGTTTACGCACATACAAAATGTCCACTCAGCTTGTGACCTACTTTGCTCTGAAGTCTGAACTTTGTAATAAGCGACGCTCCATGTTGTAGCCCATTACCCCGTTTACCCCATTTAAAGTCTCAAACGGTTCAATCCTGAATTTGTTAGACGCGTTCTGTAACATATTACATAATATAAAGTAAATAACTAAGTATATAAAGCGCTAGCAAAAACTTTAGACGCAAAGAAACGAAATCGCGGGCATTAGCAATTGAATAAACGAATCCATCGAAACGAACGAGGCATAAAGGATATTAAAATAAATCAAAGTCAATGCCACTATCGGCAATATCAAGGCAAGACATCGACAAATATTAATACAATCTCTACAGACGGATACACTTTATCAGCAAAATGGATATTGATGGCGGCCCGACCGCAACTAGCAAGTAGGCTGAGGTTTGCGTGAAACCGCAAAACCACTGTTACATGGAAAACTGAACTCAATAAACGTTGAGCCTGAATAATTTTGAGTAGATACCTATGTATCTATCTCACTAGAATCCTATTTAAGAGCAGTTTCTCCCCAGTACGTTCTATACAAACGAAATTTGATTCTTGTTTGAATATTAAAAAATCAAAATCAATTAAATTTCGTAGACACGCAATGGATATACTAACAAATTACAAATAACTTGTTAGATTTCCATAACAATATGAAGTTTCAAAGTTACACGAGCTCATAGATTTACATACAAATCTTTGAGTCCTACATGGGTTCTTTCCTAGCTACAATACCTTCCTAGAAAGATGGGGTGCTGATTTTAATATTGCAGGAAAATTAGGCAAATATACATTACTAACCCGAAGTTATAAGAAATTTTAATTGGAACTTGAGATAGAGATATGTAAAAGTATGTACCTATAGTATATTTATAGTAACTAAGTATGTTTGAAAATGTATTCGTAAAATAAAATTATAGTAATATATTATATTGAACTGTTTATGAAAAATAAGGGATGGTCTAAATACTGCAGTAGGTACTTAGCCACGCATAAATAACGGTCAAGCACTGACTAAAAGCAATTACGACTTATTTAATAGCTCTTCCTCATATAAAACTTTACACTTAGAAGAACCTACTTTCGTAACTAGTGTAATGTAAATATGAAAAATATAACCCTCCATTATTTTAACAAGTTAGGGCAACAGCTTCACTTTGCGGTGCTCTTCACTCTTATTTATTGCAAAGTTGAACATGAAATTATATCACTTTGGAAAAAATGTTTGAATAAGTGTTACCTCGAGCAAGTTCATGATATTTTTTAGGGTTCCGTACCCGAAGGGTAAAAACGGAGCCCTATAATTAATGTAACTCTGCTGTCTGTATGTCTGTCTGTCTGTCCGTATGTCTGTCTGTCCATCCGCCAGTCACAGGTATCTAGCTCGTAGACGAAATGAGTTACAAACCCGAAATTTTTGTTTTTTATGTAGAACATTGACCCAAAACCAAATATTGAATTAGAAATTTAATTAAATTGGCGCTCCCATACATAAATAAAAAAGGAGCCGGAAAAAAAATTTTTTTGGTTACCCTAGCTTGTGGGGTTTTACTGTTTAGAGCTAATTGAGTAGAGTACGAATATATATATTTTTTTTAATTTTTTGCTTAAAAAATAAGGAATGTGACAGGGGCTATCTCAAAAAGTAAACTAGTTAGGAATATGAAATTTCGGTATATTATGTACCATTTATACTGTACTTAAACAACAAATACTGAAAACAACGATTATTAAAGTAGTTTGTAAGCTGTGAACAAAACAAACGAAAATTTTTTGGGTTTTCTTTCACGGTTTGTTGCGATGTATAGCTCGGAAATTAAATATTTCTTACACCCAAAATATTAATGTTAATCATAATTATGTACGGGACCCTAAAAGAGTGAAGCCCGACTTGCACTCGGCCGGTTTTATTTTTATTCATCTACAACTTAAGCCCGCTAAGCTATCGCTACCGATCGAACAGCTATGGCTGTCCGATCTCACCTGATAGTAAGTGATGTTGATAGATATATTATATGTAAAAGTATAAACGACCATTTCAAAACAGGAAATCCGAGATGCTTCCATTGATTGACGGGCATAAGGGATTTAAAAATTGCGACCAAAGTCCGTTTACCCGACTCGGTATAACAGGCAATTTCACAATTTCGTCAACGTGTACAATAACCAAACGCCGAGTATTCTTATACCGTTTCATTATAAAATCGCGGGCTATATAATATCTATCAAGGTGTTGGACCAACCTACGCAGTTAGTAGTAACAGCAGCTGCAGAATGCCGCCCCAGTTCAAACATTAATGAAGAATTAACCCTCATTTTGAGGACGAAAATGTGCAACTATTTATGTAACCCAATTTAGAGATGCTCACATTGAGCAAATCTGGTCAGATTTTGGGCTTATTTCAGTGAAACGCTCTCATTACACCGTACTTGTTTATTCAAACGCGTCCGGGACAAAGCAGGCATGTAGGCGTATCACGGAGCACACGTTTAATCATATAAAGACTTACCCTGTCAGACACGTACCCTTTATGTATGGACAGCAGGCCTATTTTGTCGTCCGTATTTTGTATGCCTTAATTAAATTTGCATTAGTTCACATGTTTGAAGCTAAAGGGGCTCAAATAAATATAACAGTCAGTGTTGCATGACTTTAAATATTTTTTTAATTGGTTTTCATGTAATCGGAGAGCCTACATCTCTTGAATTGCTTGCCAACACTTTAACATAATATATTATTTCTACCAGAATCTTTGGCGCTACTTAAAAGAGTACTACTGTTGGCATTGAGGTTTGGCTGAAGATCACGATCTCGATAATGATAATGGAGATATCAGTTCAACTATTTCACATGAAGTGATTCCATAGCATGTATGTAAAGCCACTTCCTGGCAAAGACTTGCTCGAGGTTATAACATAAGAGGACTGGTTAAGGTTTTACCTCGTAAATACATAATATATAACCTAATTTTACCCAAGTATTTGTCATAAGTTTTGTCGGTCACGGGCAAATAATCTCAATGTTTTGTATTATATAACTGGATCATTTTAAACATTGTATCAAATTAAAAAAAATTAAAAAACTTTAATGCGTATTAATCATATTGATTTATTTAAAGCTTTTCGTCCTGTACTAAAGTTTCGTTTCTGCCTAACGCTTTTTTAGTCTAAGAAATAAATTATGCCCACACAAAATATTTTCACTGAATTACGTGGGAGGGTATTATGTATCGAAGATTTACAATATTACAAAAAAACCCTTTTAGAATCCGAGTGGATAACATATAAATGAAAAGGAAACGAGATTGAAAGAAGCTCTAGCGCTCACGAACTTAATAATATTACCGCTGACTTAAAAGAAAACGAAATTGAATTATGAAACGGTGCCTTCATAAACTCAATTACTTTACCTAGAAGTAAGATACCTATTAAAATAAATATAATATTGATATTTTGGAATTTTCCACGAGTAGTAACTACTTAGTATGAATTGTAACAATCAATATATTTTTTTATTTTTCAAACTGCTATACATAGTTTCACCAACTAAGTTTATCACTTTTTTGCCTCGAGAAACTGCCGCGCTGCGCGGTTACCCTGCTTTTTTCTTGCGACCTAATAACAACTTTACAAGTTTTCAAACATAACTTTTTCATGACCTAGTATTAAATTTTTGAATCACTTTTGGTATTTTCGTAGAACGTAATGCTACGCAGCTACGACTTTGCTACACCTATGTCGGTACCATGATTAGATCAAGAAAACTTGACCCAATTTCAAGTTCTTTTCGAGGCTTGCTTATAAGGCAAGTATTCGCTCCTCTGTGCCTTATGGACTAGTATCTATCTACTTTTGAGGGGAAATTATCAACATACTTTTTTAATTTAGTTGCCGAAAACAGTTTTAAATAAACTCGTCGATAAATTACCCCGTCGGTCCAGACTTCCGTTCATTATTTTCTATATATATTTCTGTATAAAAGCTACAATACTCGCAATAATAAAGCGAAGTCCAGACAGATAACATTATTGTAACAAAATATTTCATACCGCCCCCTTGGCTCTCGCAACGTTATAATTGCCTCTATAAATTTTTAAGACAAGTTAGCAACCAAGTATATGGCCCCGGGGTACAATTAAGCGATAACATTCTCATTATTTAATACTCTGAAAGGACAATGTTTGAAATCTAGACCGTCATCGATGACTCATTGATGACCTCTTTTATTTTAATAACAAGCGGACACCCGCGACTTCGATCGCTTGGATATCGGTTTTTAAAAATTCCGCGGGAATTTTTTGTTTTTCTTAAGCTCTTTTGAGCTCATACCTTGCTAAAAAGTGTTAAAAGTTCACTGGTGGATGTTTAGGTAGATAAAAATGTAAACATCCGCCACTGAAAGTCCCATCAAAATCAATCCAGCCTTTCAGAGATTACCCGGTAATGTTTAAACTATCTCCTTTCTATACTATATACTATGAAATCGGACCACGGGTTAATGAATTACAGCTAAGTACACATTTTAACTTTCATCCCCTCTCCCAAGGGAACCGTGCTGAATTTCGGGATAAAAAGTACCCTATATGTTACTCCTTAGTATGAACTTAAATCATGCCAAGTTTCATTTCAATCCGTTCAGTAGTTTTTGCGTGATGCGCGCACAAACATACAGACAAACAGACAAACAGATAAACAGACAAACAGATAAACAGACAAACAGACAAACAGATAAACAGACAAACAGATAAACAGACAAACAGATAAACAGACAAACAGACAACAATTTCAAAAATAGCTTTTTTACGTTCTATTACCTACTTATCCCTAACATCCCCCAGTTATTATTTTGCAAAAATATTCAATGTACAGATACAGCAAGTCTACGATTTTATTATATGTATAGATGTATAGATAATTAAAGATTAGACAAAACAAAGAAAAGAAAGAAAGTACATATCTACAAAAGACAGTACATATCTACTAGACTATTTTGATTATCTAAGCAAAGCAATATTCTTAATATTCTTACTAAAGTAAATTAAATTAAAGTCATAGTTGGCATTTGTCAGTGTATTTGATTATAACTTAACTTAATCTTAACTTAATTCTTAATCTGTGAAAAGTGAATTTCAATATTATTATATTTAGTAATAGAGGTTTGATGTATTATTATTAAGCAAAACTTCCGAAATATGGATCACTGGATAACTGGAAGTTTAGAACTAAAACAAAATTACAAAGTTGGATGTAGTTGGCTATGTCAAACTAGATTGATTTAGAAGTTCCCTGAGGGATGTGAAAATTATATGAAGTTCTTTGAGAAGTTATCCATCTCACAGTTTATCTAGTTTCAGAACTCATATCACCCAGTTGGTATTCCTTTTTATTTAGATACGCTCAAAATGTTGATGAATTGAGGAGAACTACAAAAAAGACTTTCCAACTTAACCATCTCTTCAGTTATATATTTTTCTGGTGATAAAATCTATCAACGTAGTTATATAATTTTTTTTTTTTTTTGATAATAATATAAAATATATACCTACTTCGAAAGTGTCAATAAATGGCTACTTAACGCAAATAAGTGACTTAGGAAACTCTCGGAAGCTGAAATTCGAAAATAAGATGTTTTCTTTCGAAATTTGTAATTTAAAATAATCTCGGTTTGTGAATAATTCATTGCCAACCCCGAAAATTAACGTGCTCTTCCATTTGAAAGGCGTAATGGCGTCGAAAGTAGGAATTTTAGATATTTTCCCTCGACGCTATGCCGGCTTTTGGCTGCAATTAAGCTTCGGGCATTATAATTAGGGTAAATCTTATTATTTGTGCAAAATATTCCAGTTTCTTATTATTTAGTAAAATAAATTAATATTAATCTCAATACTTTCATTATAGTTAGACAATCTAGTCAAAGACTTTGTTTCTAAGTTAACTAACGTATGCTTAGTAACGTATGCTTTAGGCATAATATGCTTAGAGCTTTATAGAGCTTTACCCAGTGCTATGCTACAGGTTGGCATGTTACATGCAGCTAATTTCAAAATAAATCTCGGTAGAGGTATCCTCAAGGTATTTTGCTTCACCAAAAAGCGGAACACAGCAGGGCGAAAATTTCTTAGTAATCTCATAGTTAGGTAATTTTAACAGTAGCATTTTATTGTGTTGGGAATAAGATGTTATTTTATCTTGAGAAGTAATAGACGTTGTATTTCAAAGAATTATTAAAATTGAAATGTCCAACTTATATCAGTCAATAAGAGCGAGGCCGCACTGCGAAATTTATTCGCGCGAATTTTATTCGGGCGGTTTAAATTCCGCATTTTAATATATTTTTCTTGCGAATTTTAAACCACCTGTGCGTGAAGGTTCATACATTTCCATATGTCACAGAATTTTGCGAAAAAAATCGCGCGAATAATTTTCGAAGTGCAGCCCCGCTCTAAACGTTTAAAATAAAATAAAAAATGAAAGGCCATTTAGAAGACCTTTGAAGTTTATAGTTTCAACTACATTATCTGGAAAAGATAAGAACATAATTATATTTAAAGGTTAATCTGTTAAAGATCGCTTGTTATTATACGAAGCATAAAGAAAACTTCCAAAGAAAACTTATATTCCAAATACTTGAAAAAAAAAATTAACCACCTAGTTACAAAACGAGTCTCTATAAACCGTCAATATAATGAAAACCCTCTGTTAACAATCCGAGAATACAAAAGTAAGTTTGAAAACAAAAGCCTACGGATTCAAATAATCGTTTTACAATTCCATTAACCTTTAATCAAATACGATCTCGTACAGTCAGACCAAGTTATGCTTCTACAACAGAAGATAAAGTAAGTAATTATATTATTTCATATATGGAAACGCCCGCAAAGATTAACATTTGAAAAGCACACAGATTCATTATACATTTATAACACAACCATTCATACTTCATCGTATAATATTCTGTCACGTATAACATGATTTATGATTTAAAAAAAAAATTCACGGCGAACTGCAGTGACCTATAACCGTGGGTAAAACATTAATATATAAGAACCCGCTTGGAGACTAAACCCGTAAAGCAGAATCAAACATAGTGGATAGCATTGAGGAGTTGGGAAGTGTATTATAGTTAGTGACCAAGTTTATGCCTAGGAACCGCAATATCCATTCACAATCAGTAGATCTGTTTTGATAGACATCACTGCAGCATAGGTTGAGGTATTTGATCTCAGGGTTTATTTTAAAACACAACTAAATGTATTTAAATACAATCAAATGTTTTCAAATACAATTAAATGTATACGTATTTAAATACAATTCTATGATAACAGAATTCGTGTGCAAAGTTCCATGAGAAATCAGTTCAGTAGAATTGAACATGGGAAATATAAAAAAATCGGTACTGCAGGACCTTCTGATCGTCTAAAACCTTAAAAAATATCTAAAAATCTGCTCTGAAGTGAAGATCAACATCAGCCCAATAGTTTTTCAGGTGATTTATCAAAACACGATTTGCAGCACCCACTTGTGGCGTTAAACATTTTAAGAATCTCCTCAATACCAAAACGGTATTAAATTTAAAATCAGCCCAGATTTTACAGGAAAATGGTAAGTACTGGTAAGTAATGTGGTACGCACACACAACTGATGACACCAATATATCGTCTTCATTCTGTGGTTAGTAAAATTGGCGTAATACAAATCTTATTGATAAAGTGTTGGCAATTCTATATAATATATTATCAGCTGTGTAGTCAGCACGTTTATAAAGGCTTTTCTTTACGGCCGTTAGGTCTCATGGCCAAGCGTAATATTTTCAACGCATTTTGCTGACCTGGCTTGAAAAGGAGTTTAGGGCATGTTCATACTTTTTCTAGTCATCGACTTTCTGTGACATTCATCGTTTGCATATTGGTCGACACTACATAAAACACTTTTAAGAGTATTAAGAGTCACTCAAAAAACGATTGAGAGAGCTATGCTCGAACTTTCTCTATACGATCAAATCAGAAATGAGGAGATCCGTAGAAGAACCAGAGTTTCCGACATACGAGTAGCTTACGAGTTGCAAAACTGAACACACCTAGGTGGACCGACGATATCATAAGAATCAGAGGGAGCCGCTGGATACAAGCGGCACAAGATCGTGGCGTGTGGAAGTCTCTACAAGATTACAAGAGACCTACGAGTATGCCCATGAGTGTGTCTGTTGGTTGATGACGACGACGACGACGACGAAGACGATACACCCTAATATAATTGTTTCTTTGTATAGTCCCAATTATCACTGCCTGAACTAAAAAGAAACCGTAGTTAATATGATTCCAAATCACGAAAAGACATTACTCAAATCAACAGTTAAATATAATACCTTACCCTTATCTACATTCTTATTTACTAACTTTTAAATATTATCACAGCTGTACGACACATGACGTAATAAAGTAGACGTCACACTCACATTTTCAGTCGTAAATGTTTAAAGTCTGTAGAAGCGATAAAATTTTATACGTAGTTAGCACATTTTATACTTTTATATATTTTTTACTTTGTCGCTGAATTTAATGCATGAGAAACTATAGAGATTTATCATCTCCAGCCAGTTTCAAAAACATTTAAAAACGTAGTTTTTCTTACATTATGTACTTTCCATCCGAAATTTCTTTGTGATTGGTAAATTGTAGAATATATAAATCCTACTTTATTTATTTCCTACAATCGACCGTAAAGTTATTGTATATTTCTATAGCAATAAAATTTGGAAAATATAGAGATATTATCTACCAAAAATCCTAAACTCTTTAAACTATGAATTGTACAAAGCATAAACGTGCCTTTTGTGTAGTTTCTCTACATATTTATATATTTACGATATTGAATAGGCAGGATATAAATTGTATTATTCTCGGATATATACTAGGTAATTCGTAGTCTGAATCACATAAAACCTTATAAAGACGTTTCTCCTTCTTGTTTAGCAGCTGTCTTCACCTCTACTCGTATATAAGTAAGTAGTCGTACAAGTTTCAAATCTATTTAGGAAACTTTCTATATCTCGGACGACGGCGGCGGCGCGGCGCGGCGAAGCGGGCGTGCTAAACCCGACGCTTTTATTTGAAAAGTCCTCCCTTTTCTAGTTACGTTGAGAGATATATTACAGCAGTGCAATTGCATTTTCATCCCGTCTCAGAATATTTTACAATGGGTATTAAGTTGTTAGATTTTTGAATTACACGCTTATAGGTAGTAACTCTAGTTTGAAATTTTCTGTACAATTAGGCTGTAATTAGTATTCAGTGTTGTTTCATTGATGCTTGAGTACGGTTTTTAATAGTTGACAGTAAGTACTTATGTAAAGATAATAATACACATAAGAATTTGCTCATCGTCATGATCAACTTTTCAACCGATAGATGCGGGCTCCTACAATATCTGTGTGCTTAGTCTAAATCGGAGCACTCGAAAACGAACTCGAAAACTATTGATCGATTTCAGAGTAAAATAGACCTAAAATGGCTTGTATTAAGGTTTGAGTTCGCCAATACATTCAGCATTCGAACAATGCTGAATGTATTGGCGAACTCAAACCTTAATACAAGCCATTTTAGGTCTATTTTACTCTGAAATCGATCAACAGTTTTCGAGTTCGTTTTCGAGTGCTCCGATTTAGACTAAGCACACTGACCGTGACCGCAACTGCAGACCGCCTTTGATTGAGTGAGGCTTAATGCATACCTATACTGCGCTAACTTCGTACCGGTAAGCACAGCTTAGGATGAGTTTCAATCTGCTGGACCGATGACCTCAAGTAAGTGGTGGGAAGGGTGTCTGGTGGCGGGCCACTGGGTTGAAACAGATAAGCAAAGAATACCATAATACTGACCTATTTTTTCAAAATAATCTCGACATTAAACTCGAGTAATCACTGAACAAAGACTAGCCAACCATAAATCACAGACTTTGAATATCATCTTGGTAATTAGTGGCTATTCATAGCCGTAACCTATTTTCTGACTAGAAGATATTGCTGATGCTATACCTATTTCATAAATGAGTTCATTTTTCATCTGAGAACTCACTCAGTCACAATTAAGTAAATTTTTAAATAATTACTTGTTAGCTTGTGACTGCGACTGCATTCGCGTTGAGCACGTTTTTTAGTCTGACTAACCCTAGACACAAATTTTTTGATTGTGTCCGTTATTGTATCTGAACTAGTATTTAAGAGGAATGCAGTGCTCAGACAAGCCGTCAAGCGCTTACGAGCACGAAGAACCCAATATTATCCTAAACAAACTTTGTTCATCATCATCATCATGATCAACCCATTACCGGCTCACTACAGAGCACGGGTCTCCTCTCAGAGTGAGAAGGGTTTTTGGCCATAGTCTACTACGCTGGCCAAGCGGATTGGCAGACTTCACACACCTTTGAGAACGTTATGGAGAACTCTCAGGCATGCAGGTTTCCTCACGATGTTTTCCTTCACCGTTAAAGCAAGTGATATTTAAATACTTAAAACGCACATAACTCCGAAAAGTTAGAGGTGCGTGCCCGGGATCGAACCCACGACCTCCGATTAGAAGTCGGTCGTCCTAACCACTAGGCTATCACAGCTTTTGTTATTAACAAACTTTGTTATTAAATAAAAAATAAATAAAAAAAATTATTTACTTTGACTCGGTAATAATAAAATAAGAATAAAATTTCGTTTGTATGAGGCGCGTTTGGGAGCGCTTGAAGGTGATTTCTCTTACGTGTAATGCCTTCTAGCATCGGGTAAAACGCTTAAAAAATAACATAAAAAATTAATTATAATCTAGCTAATAAACACGACCAAAATATTACACACAGATACATTACTAGGTATTTAAACTCTTACATATCACATTTTGAAAAAAAAAAACATACGTGCTTTACAGTACGTCTTAAATGATGAGCGAGACAAAACATAAACAATGACTGAAATGCATATTTAAAACTTAAAACATATTTAAAACATAGTAAGGTAGAGTAAATAGAGAAGACAATGCAAGCATGTGCTCGAACAGTTTCAGTGCATAATTCAGTTTTGCTTAAATCCAGACTACTCGTAAAGCACAGTAAGTCTGAAAGCGAGGTAAAACAACATAAGCTGCAATTTTAGATAAAACTTTACCGTTATCTAAGCATTTCAGAATTTCATACAGTAATATAAAATTAAACTTAAGATAAAGACCACACAATGTAAGTGGCCTAAATTCCACCTATGTGGCCAAAGTCAACCTCACCTGCGTGCGCTGCTGTCAATATGCTAACGAGGCCCTGACGCTCTCAGTTCCCTCTACGGGTCGTTGTGCCTGATACCACACAACTTAATCTGGATGGTATCACCGCTTTGTGGTAGGAATCTACCCCGAATCCGCCTGGCTAGCGACCACACTTCAGCCGTAATCTGCCGCAAAGCATCCGATGTGTTCCGGCAGCGAGCTGAAGAGCCAGTCCCCTTCCTCAAAAGCCGGCAACGCATTAGTGGTTCCTTAGATGCTGCTAATGTTCATGGGCGGCTGTAATCACTTAACATCAGGTGACCCGCTTGCTCGGTTGCCCGCTATTCCTATAAAAAAATAACAATTCATATTGCATATAGCCCGAACGCAAGTTTTAGATGTTTTTAGAGATGCAAAGTAGACCTTGAGAATGCGCTTTTATGCTGCTTTAATTTGCTTATACATTAACACATGGCAGGGATACGTGGCAACTCCTTCTCGTAATGTCAAATATGTATTTGGGTCATTAAAGCCCGCAAAGTAATACTACAGAAAGGCATCACAAGCAAGGAACACCCAAGGCGATGGAAAATATCACACGAAAGTATCATAGCCGCTTCTACGCGATATAAAAAGGAAACCAACAGGTCAAGTCATTAAGTCTAGTCAGTAAAGCATTCATATCATTTATGATTCCGTTAGTGAAGCGACGTTGAGTCAAGTCAGTAACTGGAACGTTTGAAATTCTATTTAAGCATTAACGCTTGCACAATAATGGAATTTCACTTTGATATAATACGATACTACTTAGATCTCAGTACACCAGCCAAGTACAGTAAGTTTCAAAGTCAACGCTTTAGCCAATGTAAATTCTGGAATCACTTTAGCTACCTATTCGGAGTGAAGTCACAAATCTTTTATTCATAAAGATAGTGAATGTAGTTCACACCAATTTTTAGTGCAAAGAATTTAAATTCAACATGGCGTCATAGAGAAATCATAGTTTCATCAAACTATTGCGTAAGATGTTTTATAATGTGATTTAATTAAAAAAAATAGTGTAGATAAAACATTATGTAAATAATCGTGTTAAACAATGTGGATCTACCAAGCAAATTTTTTAATAACTCGTAAGTATAAAAATCTGAACGCACCTTTAGGGTAAAATATAGAAAAATAATAAGTGAAATTGTCTAATCTCGTTTCCTTATTGCAGCCATTGGGGAGCAATAAACGGATTTTATTGAAACTTTTGTGTTCTAAAGCATGTGGTCTCGCGAGTGCAATAAGTGCACTTTAAAAACTGAGACTGAATCACTGAAAATTTTATATAAAAATCCGTGGATTTTGCAGAGCGCATATCTACATAATATAATTACTCCTCATCATCATCGGCGCTACAGCCCTTTGTGGGCCCGGGCCTGATCAAGACGATTCTTCCACCGGTCTCTATCTTTAGCGTTCGTTTTCCAGTTCTTTAAACCAATCCGCTTGGCGTCTTGGTTTACTCCATCTATCCATCGAACCTTTGGCCGACCAATATTTCTGCGTCCATCTGGGAGACACCATTAGTTTTTTTGTGGCGGGCGATGGTCATCCATTCGCTCTACATGTCCGCATATATTGCAATCTTGCGATTTTAATGTGCCAGACAACGTTTGGCTCATTGAAGATTTTATAGAGCTCGAAGTTATACCTAATGCGCCAAATTCCATTAACCTGTACTGCACCGCAGATTGATCTCAAAACCCTTCTTTCGAATATAAGAAGGAAAGATATAGATGAAAGAATATAATTACTACTAGATAAATATCCGAAATTGTGTTACAATTTGAGTTGGAGCTTGATTCGTTCGACGACTTTTAACTTTTAGCTGATTAATGTAGAGTTCCTAGCAGCAACTATAGCGAACGCAGATATATTGTTTTTTGTGTTGAATTTTCTGTGGAATATTTTAGCCGGGTCTAAAAAAGTGACAATGCATTTTATCCCACAAATAACTTAAAATGTATTACAGCTAACACAGACGAACGCTTTCCTACTTATTTTTATCCGACAACATCTGAAAATAAAGGAAGCGTTGTCCGATAATGCTGACATTTCTTAAAAGACATCCGTTAGTATTTTTCCTGTGTTCTATTCTCGGTCGTCGGCAATAGACATGGAGATAGAGATCAGAGACAGGTGTAAAGAATTTTTTTTAGAATCTTGTTTCACTTAGCTCAAGGGTCAAGGAGTATATCTATGTCGCACTATTTTTGTACCTATACTAACACAAGATGTACGAACTTAGTTGAAGATCAAAAAGCGAAAAGTCATGTTTAGAATTTAAAAAATACGCGCCGAATTGAGAACCTCTTTGTTTTTGGAAGTTAAGTAATTAAACGAATTGCGATTAAGCTAAAAAAACTATTGTACAGTCCAAACAAAGGCAAACAACGAGGTTTTCACATGTTTAAATACCATTTCTAGCTTGAGGACATTTTAATACGTATTATGTACTTACAAGCAAATTCCCTTTTGCTTCAAAGAGCTAAATCTCTAAAGTTATGTAGTAAGTTGTGGTTTCGGTTATAGATATTGCTAGCATCTGATACTAACTACTTCTAGTTTAGATAAAGCTAAATATTAGATATTCTAGTTAGTGCATACTGCATACTAGCAAGAGCAATATATGTAACAAAATTAATTATGTACTGAGGAATTTATAATCAACATAACAGTGATAGACGTAAACGTTTATTGCTATTATAACTACGAGCATACAAATAAATTCGTTCGTTCGTTTCAACCAATAGACGTCCACTGCTGGACATAGGTCTCTTGCAAGGATCGCCACAGCACACGATCTTGTGCCGCCTGACTCCAGCGGCTGCCAGCGACTCGCTTGAGATCGTCTGTCCAACGAGTGGGGGGTCTACCTGCGCTTCGTTTACTGGTGCGAGGTCGCCATTCAAGCACCTTGGGACCCCAACGTCCATACAAATAAATAGTGCAGAATAAATAAATATTTTAAGAATGACAGGTTTAATCTTGAATTGGGCTCCACATATTTCTAATACCAGTACTCGTATTAGAAGACTTATGTATATATTTAAAACCTTACGCACTGTTTGCAGTACTGATATGTTATTAAAGTTGTATAAAACCCTCGGAGAATGCATCATCAGTTACTGCATCTGCGCCTGGGGTGGAACATCCAAAACGCATATGTTGGAAGTTGAAAGAGCTCAGCGCGCCTTGCTTAAAGTCATGAAGTGCTATCCCTTTATATATCCTACTACTCGACTATATCAGGAATGTGATTTACTATCAGTAAGAAAACTGTTTATATATCAGGCGTTACGTAGATATCACAGTAAAACAATTCCTTTCCTACCTCCTAGTACTAAGAGAGTTGACAGATGCCCAGTCCCTGCAATCAAAAGTAGTCTTGCGCGTAAACACTACGATTTTCTTGCACCATTTTTGTACAACCGGTTGAATAAAGTCGTTCTAAAAGCGTTGTCTAATAGGGATATAAAAAGTTATATCAAAACATGGCTGAAAGATTATGATTATGAGAGTACAGAGAATATATTTCAAAAAAATGTTTAGTACTTAGATATTGGGCTTTTATTTTTCTTTTTTTTTCTTTTTGAAATATGTTCTCATGAATTTTTGTAATTTTATTATTTATGTTTATCTACTCTCATATCATAAAATTCCGAATATGAAATCAAAATGTGTCATATATTGGACTACTTTATTCACATACATCTATAATATTTAAAAAAAAAATTAAAAAAGTTCATTATAACACTACTTTGTTAGGAAATTATTGCAAAACAATGTTAAAAAATAATGTTTTCTACATTATAGTACAGGCACTGGGTTCTGGTATTTTTGAGCCATGCCGGGTGTTTATTATTATTATTATTATTTAATACTTTATTGTACACCAAAAAAACATAAATTAAACAAAAGAAACATTTTAAAAGAAATAGGTACAATAGTTAGTTTACAATAGTTAGTTAGTTTAATTTTGTTACTTACAATGATTATCCCGCTATCAAAGTTACCCTATTACTACTACTGCGAAAGTGTGGCGGTAGCAAGATGCGGCCAGAGGACAGAGTGTAGTGCTACCATAATTGACCATAGACGCACTGCACGCACCGCACATTCGAAATTGACAATTGAATTTTGGCGCCTATTATTTAAATTTTTAATTTATTATTTATTTACTATTCAGTTTTTGTAACTCAAAATTTTGCAAGTGATTTTTGTTGCGCGGAAAAATGTCTAGCAGTGATACTGAAGAGAATTTAACTCCACCAGACATTCTGGAAATAGCATCGGGAATGACAAATAATCTTTTGCCAGCAAAATCAAAGAAAATTTACGATAAATGTTACCAAGATTTTATGAGTTGGAAAATTTTGAAAAAAACCACTTCATTTTCAGAAAATGTAATGCTAGCATATTTCCAAGAATTATCAAATAAATTTAAGTCTTTGTCCTTATGGGCTAAATACTCAATGCTCAAAAGTATATTGAGTATCTACAACCAAATCGATATTATTAAATACACAAGACTGATTGCTGTTTTAAAAAGAAAATCGCAGGGCTTTAAGGGAAAAAATGCAAAAACGTTCTCCCCTGAAGAATTGAGTACATTTATAAATTGCAATATCCAAAACATGAATACTTATTATCTATACTAATAAATAAAATTGAAGTGTCTGTCTGTAATATCGAAATAACTACCTCATATTAAGCTCATATGGTTATTTGAACGATACTATAACCGAATCACACGTTTTTAAAATTTTTGTCTGTCTGTCTGTCTGTCTGTCTGTCTGTCTGTCTGTCTGTCTGTCTGTCTGTTTGAACGGGCTAATCTTTGGAACGGCTGAACCGATTTTGACGGGACTTTCACATACAAGTAGAGAATTAACCAGGGAGTAACATAGGCTACTTTTTTAACCGACTTTCAAAAAAGGAGGAGTTGTGTTTTTCTACCTATGTACACCGATATCTCCGAGATTTCTGAACCGATTTGCGTAATTTTTTTTTTAATCGATAGAGAAACATTGCAACACTGTCCTACAAAAAATTTGGATTCCAACTCCTCAATCCTGATGCTGTAGGGGATCTGATCCCCAACACTAATGGGATTTAGGCACTGTCGGTTATTTAAATTGATATTGGGGATACCAATTAAAGACTTTATTGTTGAATGACCTCGAGTAGGTACATGTCCAACTCCTCAACCCTGATGCTGTAAGGAATTGCATTCCGAAATCGTAAGGATCCTACGGAATTTTTCCGTTTTGTGGACGGGTTACTACTTACTACAGATAGGCTACTTTTTGTTCTGGAAAATCAAAGTTCCCACGAGATTTTTACAAACCACACGGGCGAAGCCGTGGGCATCATCTAGTAATAAATAATTTTGTTAATTTCTTAGTCTTTTCTTTTATACGTAAGATACCTATTGATGAGCTTAGATAAAGTAGTGTATGAAACTCTACATAATTAGTTATTAAAACACTCGTGTAATACTATTAAAAAACTCGCCTGCGGCTCGTTTTTTAAACTAACACTCGTGTTTTAATAACCTCTATTATGCAACCGTTTCATAAACTACTAT
This sequence comes from Melanargia galathea, assembly GCA_920104075.1. NCBI lineage: Eukaryota > Metazoa > Arthropoda > Insecta > Lepidoptera > Nymphalidae > Melanargia > Melanargia galathea. The sequence continues at coordinate 13,558,224 of OV049874.1, read as the reverse complement.
TTTGAAATATATATAAAAATATACACTGTGAAAAGCATACGCAAGTACATGGACTCGCACACACACACCCTCACACACACTCACTCGCACACACTCATACACACACTTTATTTTGTAAACGTGGTTTTGTTCTTTTTTTTTTTTTTGTAAATGTAGGGAAGACACTGTCTCCTGTAACACAGTTTTTACTTCCACAGGAGACAGGGCTTCATATTAATGTTATTATTATGTACGTTAATAAATAAAGATTATTATTATTATTATTATTATTTTGCACCGGTCTGATTATTGAATTAAAATTAAATGAAAATAAAGATGATTTCATTGTGAATTTGTCTAATAATCAAACCTATGAAATGTTTAAAAAATTTTTTTTTTATTTTTCAATTATTAATTAATCATATCCTGGACTGGAATTTGTTAGGCAACCCATATGCAATATATTTATTGACGTATTAAATTAAATATAAAATACGTTTCATCAAATAAGCATCTCGGTGAAGGTCGTTGTATGGCGGGATCCTATACTATTAATTTCGTTTGTGTCCACCGTGGGTATGGTTTCCATACAAAATGCCCGTTTACCAGTTGCTATCAAAATCAGCACCAATGGTTTCGTGTAGATGTTTTTGTATAGTGTGTAGAGTAAAGGCTAACGCGAATTAAGGCTAGCCGACAATGAGCCGACAATTAACGCGCAGCGCGGTGGTGTATTGATTAGACTCTATGTACTAATAGACAAAGTTTAATACGCTTTAGCACATTGCAATATAACCCGCTACAGCTGTAATTTGCGCGAGCCTTGATAATGTTTATGAAAAGGTTTTTTTTTAAATATTTTTTTCTGCTCTGGACGCAATTCTCTTGAAAAACTTGTATAATCTGTTGTATTTTGAACTTTTGTAATAAAGATATTTTTGCCAAAAAAAAAAAAAAAAATCCTACTTTATAATATTATAAATGTGAAAGTGTGGATGTTTGGATATTTCGATGTTTGGATGTTTGTTACTCAATCACGCCGTAACTACTGAACGGATTTGGCTGAAATTTTGAATGGAGATAGAATATGCCCTGACTTAAAACATAGGCACAGTACAATTCCACAGTTCCCACGGGATTTTGAAAAACCCGAAATCTATAGCTACAGCTATAGATAGATTACTATAGCGAAATTCCTTGATAGTAGGTATAAAGGTTGGAAAAGGGAGCGGCAACGGGAACCGAAAATCCACGAACCCTAAAAACAAAATATTGTAACAAAAATAATCTCCGCTTAAATAGACTTTGAGAGCTAAACCAAACCACATTCAAATTTCGTCAAAAAGGCGCTTTATCTGAATGAAAAGTTAAATTTTAAAAAACTCCACAAATGTTTAAAATATCCCTATAAGAATAATATTTAAAATTAAATTGTAAATTAGTGGCTATCGTGTTTTAGTAATGTTAAATTCTAAAAGGCTTTTCGCGCACCTAATTACACAGTACAGTTTTAATCACATTACACCATCTTACATTTGACCTTTTAGAAGTCTATCCACAACGTAAAACGTTGCTCTACATGAATGGGTAATTTAAATTATTTTTATGGTAGGTAAGTTAAATTGAATTATGTCTCGTTCATATACCTATCGAGTGTTTCGATTCCGAGTTTCGATATTTATTTTTTAGTAGCTCATCATCTCCTACAGGTAAGTATATTCACACTCTCTACAGGAATCGTAGATAACATCGAACACATCTGAAGAAACACAAATTTTGTTTGATTTTATTCAATTCACCCCCATTCACCATTCACCCCATTCACTCCATTCATGCACCCACCCCCGCATTCAAATCGGTTCACCCGTTTGAGCGCTACGGGGGAACAGATAGACACACACACACACGCGCACACACACACACAGACATGTCAAACTTATAGCACCTCGTCGTATTTGCGTCGGGGGTTAAAAACGGATGATGTAATGTTGTACTGAATTTCATTACAACATTCATTTGGATGTTGTAATGGTTGTTACGACATTGGGTGTTCTAATGTTGGCAATAAGCTAACTGTTTCAGAATCTTTAATAGAGGATTTAAAGCATGGGTAGTAGATAATAGTTGTTAAATTATATCTATATGTTCCTAAAGTTAATAAACACAAGGAAGTATGCACATTCAAATGGTTACTACACACAGCACCTTAATTACACGAGACAGGAGAAACCCTCCATTCCATCCAATTAGCAATAAATCGGCGCTAATATACTGTAACGGTGAAATAGGTTTTCACTATTCAAAGCGTGAACAATACTTTAATTAGGAGCAAATAATTGGTCAGATATATTTAATGCAATAAAATAACCATAGCCCGAGACTATACACAAACCGCTAAATTAAGGCAGTTTTAAACGAGGACTAAAAGTACTTGTAAAAGTTTATTTGAATAAAAAACTTTTCTATTCTATTCTATACTAGATGACTCTCACCGACTTTACACTGTTGAATTTACCTATTCCTTACATTAAATATGAATGTCTAATTAATGTTTAGGAGTTATAAGTGAGAACACAGATAAATGCAGGAGGCAACTTTGTTTAATACTATTTCGAAAAGAGATAGGTATCAAGTATTTATACTTGTGTAGGATTTATTAAATTGTACAAGTGTCTCCCAAATATTAGGGCTTATTTAATCTATACTAATAAATAAAATTGAAGTGTCTGTCTGTAATTTCGAAATAACTACCACATATTAAGCTCATATGGTTATTTGAACGATACCTTAACCGAATCACACGTTTTTAAAATTTTTGTCTGTCTGTCTGTCTGTTTGAACGGGCTAATCTTCGGAACGGCTGAACCGATTTTGACGGGACTTTCACAGACAAGTAGAGGATTAACCAAGGAGTAACATAGGCTACTTTTTTAACCGACTTTCAAAAAAGGAGTTGTGTTGAAATCGGTAAGTACCTATGTTAAAAAACGCCCTGATAGGTATTTTCGCTGCGCGCGACGGCCGCGTACGCGGTGCGGCGGTACGCCGCCGCGCGGCGGGCGGGTGCGGTGAAGAGGGTGCATGTTCTAATCCAATTCCAATCTTCTCCATTTCGAACGAGGGAGCTAATGCGTGCGGATGTGTACTGCGTTTGTTGCGTGCGTTTTCGTAATTTTTATTTTGAATCGGAGATTTTGTTTTTATTGGGGGTTATGATGTTTTTTATTTCTTTAGTTTGTTTTATTCGTATGTATGTCGAAGGCAGGGTCACTGCCAACCGCGCCAACGGGCCAGTCAAAACTACTGAACAGATTTGGCTGCAATTTTGAATGGAGATAAAAATTCCCTAAGTAAGTATAAAGGTTGGAAAAGGGAGCGGGAACGGGAACCAGAAATCTACTTATCCCTCAGTATTTGTGAAAAACCGAAATTTACGCGGGCGAAGCCGCGGGCAAAAGCTAGTTAAACATATTATTAAAAGTTAAAACTTCTCAAATATTTAGGTTTCACAAGAGTATTTCATCTAAAACATAAATACTTAATTGTTTATGGCCAGTAAAAACAAACATCAATGTAAAACATGCATCCAAAAGCAACAAATAATACTTTCCTAGTATAATAATAATTCACCAGAAATTGAAATGCCAGTTTTTAATCAAATCATAGTTTATGTTAATCCTAAACGTATTCAATGATTTATGTGTCAAATTCAGTTTGATTCGAGATTCCAATATTTTAAGTAAATAATTTAATATTTATTTAGTTGCCATTTCTATATTATTTCCAGTAGATAATATTATGAAATTCCTATTTCCTAAATATTTATATTTCTTATATTATTTTCTATATTCATACTATAGATAAAAGACTGAAACTTTTCTAAATCTGATTCAAAATAAGTGGAACTATTGTATAAATATATAGTGGAAATATTGAATAACAGTAGCCAGAGGGCTACTGTTATTCAATATTATTTAAATTAGGTTAGTGCGCAGCTAACTAAAAAATAAAATTATAAGCTTTTAAGAACGAAGTGAAAATTATATTGAATCCAAGTATAAAATATACTAATGGAACCGACGCGACGAGCGCCCGGCGCGGCGTTCATCCGTGTTTTTTTTCCGCAATGAATCTTTATGTTATAAGGAAAAGTCTAACACGAACTGACAAATAACCTGTGTCCATTCAAGCTAAAATATACGACAGATGGTCGTAAATCACTGCCACAATAAGAGAGGGCACTAAAATAAATTCATTGGTCAAATTCACTGGCAAAACATGACTGCTGAATGTCATACATGATAATGTACGCGTACGTCGATACAAAAAAAATATCATTTTGTACGTTTATAGTTTGCAAGAATCCTTTTTTTTAAAAGCTTTTTAACAATTTGCTCTGTTCTTAAGTTGTGATTCAATCAAAGTTGGTTTAGACGAGTTTAAACTAATTTGTTTTATTGTCTCGAGCAGTATTCGAACACAATATATAGAAAAAATATATTTATATACCTATATATATAGGTATATAGATATATTCTTCTACAGGTAATTTATATTATTAAACTAAGCAATTATTTTTTATTAAGAAAAATAAGAGAGCATCGTATTGTGATAGAAACATACACTAGGTATCCAAAGATATTGCCGCCTTAATGATATCGCTAGATGGACAAACGAAAGGTTTTAATGAACACTGGACTGCAAACGTTCGGAAGAGTTGATTGGCTCAAGACAGGCAAAAGGTGTTGGAGGCCATGATTTTTCTAGGTTAATAAACAAGTAACCAAATAGAGTACAAGTTGAGTTCACAAAAAGTCAATACAAATGACAAGTTAAATATGTGTACAAACTTTAAAGAAAAAACTGTTTGAACGTTTAATAATTAATGCGTAGACCTAATTTCGATTCAAGCAATGTTCTAAACATGAAAAACTATTATATGGAATAGCCTTATATTTTCCGCAGTGGTGGTGAGGGCTTAAGAAGAGCTTATTATTATTTCATGTATGCTTTGATTACAGGGGATTAAAAATGTACGCTTTTATGCTTGCACGGCCAAAAGCCGACCGGCACTGAGACCCCTAAATAATTTACTCTTTTGACTACGTATGCAGCTTAGTAGTTTCATGCTTGTTGATTTTAAATAATCCACTTATACCTAACATTATTCTTTTTAAAAGTTTATTTTAAGAACATTTTCATTTTCAGTCTTTTAAAAGAATTTGCAAAGCTTGTATGCGAATGGCTTTCATTCTGTTCAACAAAATTCGTTTAGTGTGTTTTATACTACCTAATTTCACACACAAAATCACATCGCATTTCGAGCTTACACAAAATTATTATGCGTGCCAACTTAATTGTGCTCTAATAAGTAATAAAGATAAATTTATATAGCGAATTTCTAAGGTTTCAAAAGCGTTCATAGAATACCTTTAACATAATATCAAGATAGTTACAGATTCCGTTCCTATAAGATCTAAAACATACTTTGTTAAGTGTTAAGTTATAGCTTACGTAGCTTAGAGTATTACTCTAAGTTATGTAGATATTTCAAAGGAGTAATCCAGTGTGGCACGCTAGCGGAAATTCACCTACAAGTTGTCGCATGTGAAGCGTGGATTTAGCAATGTTAGTAAAAAACGACGTGCGCTACCTGAATTTTGATTGTTAGACAAAAAAATATATAGAGACAGCGAGGCTTACAAGACTGAGACTAAACAATATAAAAAAAAATCACTATAATACCTCCCAATCTCTATACTGCCGTCATAATGAAAAAAGGCACATCTAACATTTTATAAATTTGGAGAAAATCAAGTTTAAAGTTTTTATTGGTTTTTGGCGAAAAATATCGATTCTAATATTATATTTCGAAAAAAGATGAATTAAAATAAATTCATTTTCTCGATTCCTATACGATTATTGAAATAGATTTTTTTATTTTATTTGCATTTATTAAATAATCAACATTTTCTCTTTCAACGTAGCATAGAAAATAAATTAAAGTTATTAATATTACGAATAGAGGGCATAACTAACCAATTGTGGCTTTTCATTCTAACTTTTTGTGAAAAATTATGAAATTATACAATGAAAAGGCATATTCATTAAAATGTGTTAATTTTCATTTTAATAATTATACAAAAAACAGTTAAAAAAACAATTAGGGCATTTAAATAAAACTTTTATTTTGAAAAGGTAACAAAAATTATCATCTCAAAACTTAAAAAAAATTACATTTATTAACTGTAACTTAACAAGTTAACATAAATTAACTATAATTATCAGTTATCAAGGAACTTATTTGGTTTTTTTAAATAAAAATCATTTCCTCCGTCTTCAACCTCTTTCGTTCTTTTATGCTAACGTTATAAATTTTGCGCTTTCTAATAGTTCCTTTCTTAGTCAGTTGAACATGGTTTGTTTCTTTATCTGATTCTTCCGATTATTCTAAAATTGTTCTTCTTGAAACTGGCTGCGAACATGGTGGGTCTTCTGAGTCAGAACCATCACTATCGCTGCTTTTTTCCCGTACTTTTGGTAATCCGTAATTATTATCCAAAACTGAGTCATCAGAATCAAAATCGGACCCTGTATCTAAATGTTGAATAAAAGCAGGCGTTACTTTGCGGAATTCCATGATGTACAATGAACACAAAATTACTTTGCTATAATCCGCTAACAGTGACAAATTTGTAGGCACAGCACCACACAAATTCACCACAAATTTGTAAACGGACGATTGCAAAGTCGTCTTTGCAATTGTCCGTTGTGAAGTCGACATCTCCTGAAGATGCTCCGGTGTCGAAGCGAAACGATCGTCGAGTTAAATTTGTGGTGAATTTGTGTAGTGTTGTGCCTACAAAATTGTCACTGTTAGCGGATTATAGCACAGTAATTTTGTGTTCATTGTATACCCTGTACCTAACACAGAGTGCGGCACTACAACATGCTCCGAGCTTGATGCTTGCACCGAGTGTTGAACGCCACGTCTTGTTGACGGCGCGGGAGACCATTCGCCTACAGAATTATAGTTGCGTAAAGCAGCACTAACTAATCTTGCGCTTCGTGATTCCATATTGCTGAAAAAAGAACTGAAAAAAGAAACCGAAAAAAGAAACTGAAAAAAGCATGCAAATGTAACAAAAACTAATTAATCTTACCATCGCCATCTTGGACTCGCCAAGACACGTCAGGCACAACTGGCGGGATTCGCTACGTACCTCGACCTCCTCACTTCACCTCTAGTCAAAGATTTTTCGTAGTAAAGGCATAACTGCTAGTTATGACTTTTCTTTTGAATTAAATGTGTAGGTTTAGTTGGTAAACTTCAAACCAAAGAGCACATCTGTGGTAGTTATGCCTTTAATATTTAATGCAAGTCAGATGTGACCTTTTTACGTACACAAACATAAAAAATGGCTCAGTTGTGCCTTTTAAGCTTACGGTATTTTTGTTTATATTGTTCCTAAAAATGTACAAAAAATATTGGCAGACGGGCCTTTTTTTTCTGATTCCGAATATGTATATAACTCAATTTCGGAAAAAATGTTAGTTGTGCCCTTTTTCCTTATGACGGCAGTATAGTGTTGGAAGACCTCGTAGAATAACAACACGTAGACTGATTTCACAAGTTTATTCACCAATTTTCGTGGGAAGATTGATTCCCTCTTTTCAACTACCGGTCTTTTTATAATCTCGTCATGGATGAACTAAGCTATTTCATAACAATGTCATGATATTAATTAATTCATTAAAATTCATCATTGGAATATCTTAATTATCTATACTAATAAATAAAATTGAAGTGTCTGTCTGTAATATCGAAATAACTACCTCATATTAAGCTCATATGGTTATTTGAACGATACTATAACCGAATCACACGTTTTTAAAATTTTTGTCTGTCTGTCTGTCTGTCTGTCTGTCTGTTTGAACGGGCTAATCTTTGGAACGGCTGAACCGATTTTGACGGGACTTTCACATACAAGTAGAAAATTAACCAGGGAGTAACATAGGCTACTTTTTTAACCGACTTTCAAAAAAGGAGGAGTTGTGTTTTTCTACCTATGTACACCGATATCTCCGAGATTTCTGAACCGATTTGCGTAATTTTTTTTTTAATCGATAGAGAAACATTGCGACACTGTCCTACAAAAAATTTGGATTCCAACTCCTCAATCCTGATGCTGTAGGGGATCTGATCCCCAAAACTAATGGGATTTAGGCACTGTCGGTTATTTAAATTGATATTGGGGATACCAATTAAAGACTTTATTGTTGAATGACCTCGAGTAGGTACATGTCCAACTCCTCAACCCGGATGCTGTAAGGAATTGCATTCCGAAATCGTAAGGATCCCACGGAATTTTTCCGTTTTGTGGACGGGTTACTACTTACTACAGATAGGCTATTTTTTGTTCTGGAAAATCAAAGTTTCCACGAGATTTTTACAAACCTAAATACACACGGGCGAAGCCGTGGGCATCATCTAGTTTAAAATATACTAAGCAAACTAAAATACTTCTTTGATAAACATTTTACGGAATTTGAACTATTATCGATCTTAATAATTATATCAACTTAAATAATTATACATTTTACGGTTATGCATTTGATTGAATGGTTGGCTTAAGCATTAATACAATGTTATACATTCAATCAATATGTTTCCTTAATATAATATTTCATTAACTCTGTTAATTATTATCTATATTAGTGTACAATTCATTTACATTATTCATCATTATTTACCTAATTTCTAACAATAGTAAGATATACCTACTTAACAAATATTTTGTGGTTTGTTATCCATACTTAATATAATAAAGCGGAAGAGTTTGTTTGTTTGAACGCGCTAATCTCTGGAAGGACCTGTCGGATTTTCAAGAAAAATATTTTTGAATTTGGTAGTCCAATTTTTGGGGAAGGTTATAGGTTATAGGTTAGTATCCCTAAAATCCTCCCCTAAGGAGGTAAAATGGGGGTACAAAGTTTGTATGAAAGTCCTATGTTTTTAATCTATTCTTCTATACTTCTATACTAATATAATAAAGCGGAAGAGTTTGTTTGTTTGAACGCGCTAATTTCTGGAAGGAACTATCGGATTTGAAAAAATATTTTTAATTTTGTAGTTAAATTTTTGGGAAAGGTTATAGGCTATTTAGTATCCCTAACATCCTCCCCTAAGGGACTAAAATGGGGGTACAAAGTTTGTATGAAAGTCCTATGTTTTTAAAGTTACAGACCTGAAAATCGGCATTTAGATTATTACTTTTAAATAATAAAAACCTGTATATTTTATTCTGAAATCTTCCCTTAAAAATAGAGGATGAAAGTTTTTATGTTTTTTGTGCTTAATTTCACCTTAGAAAGCGACAAGACCAGATACCATAATAATCTATACATATAATAAAATCGTAGATTTGCCGTATCTGTACATTGAAGATTTTTGCAAAATAATAAAAAAATAAAAAATCTTTTATATGTTAGAGATAAGTAATAGAACGTAAAAAAACTATTTTTGAAATTTTTGTCTGTTTGTCTGTATGTTTGTGCGCGCATCACGCAAAAACTACTGAATGGATTGAAACGAAACTTGGTACGATTTAAGTTTATACCATGGAGTAACATTTAGGATACTTTTTATCCCGAAATTCAGCACGGTTCCCTAGGGAGAGGGGATGAAAGTCAAAACATTTATTTAGCTGTAATTCAATAACGCGTGGTCCGATTTCATTCATACTTTTTTTTTTGAAAGTAGATACTTTAAAGATTACCAACTAATCTCTAAAAGGCTGGATCAATTTTGATGGGACTTTCACTGGCGGATGTTTACATTTTAATCTACCTAAACGTCCGCCAGTGAACTTTTCACAGTTTTTAGCATGATATGAGCTCAAAGGAGCTTAGAAAAAACATAATGATTCCTACGGGATTTTTAAAATCCAATATATATCCACGCGAACTAAGTCGCGGGTGTCCGCTTGTACTTAATATATGTTTGTGATCTAAACTAAACTTGGACGAATAAAAAGGTAGACTTTGAAGTACGCGACTGCGACGAAGTGACCTGCGACACTTTCGCACTGTATAGAAATGTCGAGCACTGTTTGACGCGCGACACTTACTCGTAGTCATAGACACGATCGATAGCACGACACTTTGATGTCGCGTGTTGTTGTAACACTTTGCGATCGCGTACTCCAAAGTCTATATTTACGATTTACATTGTAATTTATATAATTTACTATACCAAACAGTTGAATTATTGTGTCACCTTAATCCAGCGATTTCAATGTATTCTAGAACTGTGTTAGATAATAATTTAACAAGAAATGATAGAGGATACCAGAAAGAAGTCTTCTGTATATAATAATATAAATAATTCAATTAATTCAAAACGCCTCTTAAAGGAGAATACAAAAGTAATATCCGCACCAATAATTGCATTCCTTACGAATAATGAAAACGCAGACACAATATGTGCTTAGAATACTCAAAGTCAAGAGGCGCCCGGAACATAATACGTGGATGGAATCCGCCAGTACTTTAAGTGCTCCTTGTGGATTTTGTAACCAACACGTCGAGTGAGTAGGATGCTGTCACGGTAAACGACTGTCTAAAGGGAACGATAGATGATAAATAAATTGGTCAACATATCCAGAGAAGTCGTATTCAAAAATAAACCGAGTACAATACTACCGCTTTTATAAAATACATCGACAATATTCGTTAGCACAGAATTACCCCGACGGAGACATAAAGAAGGAAATCCGGAACATATCAGTCTGAATCGCGAACTATTACTGCCGTTGCTTGTAGTATACATCTTTTTCTTTTTCCAGCTTTTTCTTTAGTCTTCGCAGAGTCGTGTACGGTGTAGGTCATAACAAACTTAGTTTACGGTCTTCAAAATGGCCGATTCTGGATTCACAGGATAAAGAGCAACCCTCTGATGCCAAATATGTCAGTCTGCCTGCGCTAAATCATTGCGTTTCTATTTGGCGCTTAGTAAAGGTCACAGTGACATCGTCACAAGGGAAAAAGCTCGTTCTGGTATAGACTATTAGTACCAGTTGCACTCATGTGTATTATGTGAAAAATTTACCATTCGGTTTTATATCGGAGCAATGTTTGTTCAAAGAATTTCAGGCGCCTTAAATACACATATATTTGGAAACGGAAAATTACTCTTTATCCTACGAACCCAGAAACAGCCATATCAGAGATCTTTGCCGAATTTTTTATGACCTCTTATACCTTAAGAGGAAAAGCAATTTGAATGGTGACCCTACTCGTCGAGTTAGGTGATATTTTATTTATACATATTTTTCTGTATTGTTCGTACATTTCGCTAGTGATCATCGTGGAGATCAGTTTGAAATATGATACGAAATAACATTGTTATTGATAGAATACTTAGTTCAAAGTTTGTGTTTGTACGAATTGATTTGGTATACCCTTGTGTAACGACCCGTAAGCCGTGAGCAGTTGATTATTATAGAGCTATTAATTTTCACCGAATGGTTTTCACGCTCTATGGACTGGTACATATCTTGTGTTTCTGGTCCGACGTCCTATGTAACATATAGGCAAATGCAAGGGCAAAATAACATAATAACATAATGATATCATGCCACTACCACTACCGTCACCGCAGGCCACAGGCCTTGTCTCTTATAGGAGAGATGGATTCAGAGCTTAAGCCCACCACGCAGTTTCGATGCGCGTTGGCGGACTGTGATGATATCATGCGCAATGAATTAATAAATAACCGTATTGAAATCAGTCAAGCTAGATAATCGCACACATATAAATCTATGTACATGCTTATATATAATGTACATAGTACATACTCAAATAGAAACATACTTAAATAGAGTAATTCGTTATTTTGGCGTGGTTTAAAAATGATTTCTAATTAGTGCCAATTAATTAAATTAAAAAATCGACCCATAACTACTACGAGTAAATATCAAATTCAATGATTAAAAAAATAGTCATAAACAAGTGTAAATTAAAAATTTAAAAACCCCCTACATTCGCTATTTTTTGGCGGCGGCCATTTTGGATTTGCAATACTAGTCAAGCCCTTTCATTTGATACCTATATTAAGGGAGTGGTGAAAAAATATGTAATCCGCCATTTTGTAGCGGAAGCCATCTTGTATCGATTTTAATCAAACATAGCTAACAACACTCTCGACTAATTCCCCTTTCAAAAAAAAACCGCATTCAAATCGGTCCACCCGTTTGAGCGCTACAGGGGAACAGACAGACACACACACACACAGACAGAAAGGTCAAACTTATAACACCCCGTCGTTTTTGCGTCGGGGGTTAAAAGCTATAGAAAAATAGTAAATTTTTGCACTCTATTTTGATATTGGTAACAATAGAAATAAATTAAAATATAAATTTCGCAATAAAATACACATCCTTTTATAATAAGAAACAATATCGATAAAAGTTTCGCATACTATTCGCGGATATTAAAAAGCTGAAGCGAAAGCTAGTGTGGCAAAAGTTTTTAATTTTCGCTAGCAAACAAAGTTTTGTGTGCATACCATAAATAGTCGTAATCACTACATAGTATAAAACAAAGTCGCTTTCTCTGTCCCTATGTCCCTATGTCCCTATGTATGCTTAAATCTTTAAAACTACTCAACGGATTTTGATGCTGTTTTTTTTAATAGATAGAGTGATTCAAGAGGAAGGTTTATAAGTAGAAAAATTGGACCCGGTAGATGGCGCTAATAGCGGGCAGGACGACGTCTGCCGGGTCCGCTAGTTTATGTATAAGTTAAACCGATAGTGGTTTTGCATAGCGAGAGATTACCTACAGTTGGCATCAGCTACTGATAATATTGGCTGGCTCTTTTTTTCAACTACAAGTTAGCCCTTGACTGCAATCTCACCTGATGGTAAGTGATGATGCAGTCTAAGATGGAAGCGGGCTAACTTGGAAGAGGTATGCATACCCCTGATCGGTTTCTACACGGCATCGTACCGGAACGCAAAATCGCTTGGCGGCACGGCTTTGCCGGTAGGGTGGTAATCAGCCACGGCTTAAGCCTCCCACCAGACCAGACCAGAGACAATTTAGAAATTATAAAATCTCAAAATTGCCCCTGCCGGGAATCGAACCCAGGACCTCCCGCTTATAAGACCACAGCACTCACCACTGCGCCAGGGAGGTCGTCAAATGGCTCCAAGAGCAAGCAAGAGCTGAATTTCATCACCACATTCCCAACCACCACCACCATCACTACAGCCTTTACGTCCCACAGCTGGGCACAGGCCTCCTTTCTCATAAGAGAGAGGGATTTAGAACTTAGACCCGCCACGCTGCTCCAATGCGGGTTGACGGGCTTTAACGACTATTGTCACATGATACTGATAATAACCGGGACCGACTGCTCGTGCCTCGGAGAACACGTTGCCCTCCGAGGCACGGAGGTGAGACACCGCCACCTACCAACTCCGGGCTGGTACAGGGAATTTCTCGACAGAAAAATCCAATACCTAACATATTTGCCCGACCCAGGAATTGAACCCGGAACCTCGTGATCTGCAGTCGAATATGCTAACCACTAGACCAACGAGGCAGTACATTCCCAACATTCAGTTCTAAACTTAGGTCGGTATAATATTACCTATGATAGCTTGACTAAAGCCATAATTAATATTACCTACTAAACTTTTGAAGAATGAAATTCAAGACTGAATTTTAAACTTAGTGAGTGGTCAGAAATCCACGGTTGGAACTTTAGACTATTGTCATGTATAATACACAAAAAAAATATATAGGTATACGGAGGTATTTGAGGGGAAAAGTCATTTGTGGAAAAATGCCTCAATCTATCAAGAAAAATAAATCAAAAAATACACCCTAAGCTACATAAAACCCAATGTATTAAAAAAAAATTGAATTAGCTCTTAACTCGTAAATACGCATTCGGGTATAATTTGTACCTAACAAAAATATTCAGTGTTAACTGTAAATGCTAATGCAGCGGAAACTTACTTCGAGTGGTGATGTTTTATGTAAATTTTTAATTTAACGCCCGATAAAGTTACTTCAACTTCATCTACTTGTACATCTACGAATACACCTACCTACCTACTATAAATTAAGTTGTGTTATCTTAGCAGTTAGCTAGTTTGTACTAAACTTCCTCCAACACTACAATAATAATAACACAAAACTAATCTATTAGTATTGTATTCTAAATCTCATAGGTATCTACTCTTTACTCTGCGTAACTTCGTCGTACTAAGTCAATATAATAAGTATTGTTACTCTGCAATATATTTCGCATATCAGCAACAAAATTGATAGTGCGCTTCTTATTTATCTAACCTATGCAATAACAGTAATGTTATATATCATAATAATTATATCAAACTACATGAATTAGAGATATATATTCTGATGCGTGTTAGACTGTCTTATAAAACTATATAATGTCACTGATTATTTATTATTAACATTATTTTGTATTTATTTTGTTAAATGAAAATACTAATTATGACACCACACTTTTTTACTGATTTTACTTATCATTAAAACGATAGCAATTTTAAAATATCATACTGTCACAAGTTGTGAAACGTTTTATAGATCATGAAAAAAAATATCGTTTAATCCAAATATTCTAATTAATATCTAATTAATTCTTCAAAATAATTTTACAAATCATCATTTCACCAATTAGGATTTCAATTCATAAATATTGATCTTGTGATAAAAAATGAAAATTTTACCCATGTTACTTTTATATACCAGTGCGGAAGGTTTAATATATTTATTACTTACTTACTTGATTAAAATATTTTTACTCGTGAATGAAGAAATACGAACAGTATTTCTAAAAAAAAACATTTAAAGGCATTAAATAGAACAAGCCCGCAAAGCTCGTGCATCGTTTGTAAACAAAGCAAACAACTTTCATTTAAAGCAAAGAGAGTGCCACAAAAACTGTTTACCCGTTTCTGTCGTGACCGCAAACCTTTAATTTCAATAAAGTAATATTGAACCAGTGTTAATATATTTCTTAGAATAGAACGAGAACTAATGCTCCAATAATAATAATTAAATAGAACCTCGATTGATACTTAACATCTGATGCAACAAATTTTCTCTATGATAATATTTGCATAGGGATTTTCGTTTCGTAGTCAAGCAGTAGAAATAAACAAAAAAGCCGTAAAAAGTCGTAAAATATGGCTATGTATGAAACATAGTTTTGTTGATGTTGCAATTACTATTACATTACTCTAACATCTTAAAAAATGACAAGGATCAACATGAATTACCTAACTTCTACACACTTGTATAAAACCTAATTGTCATTCAGAAAGTGTAAATGATATTATATAGAGGCATAATGTACCTAACTACCAATTTTAAATAAATAAAGACTGACGTTTGACTTTAAACACGCCACCTAAATAAAAACAAATAACTTTCAAAAATCTTTCATTTGCACATGTATTTCCTCGAGATAAGATAAAAATTATGCGCAATTAATTTTATATTTACACCATCTTTATAAGTAGCAGAATACATAAGTAATTTTTCATCCTCAATAGCGCTCTACAAATCTGCAATTCATTTTGCTTAATTAATTTGCTCCACGGAACGGCTACATTTCGCAGGGTGAAATTAAATATCAAACGATCTGAGAAGCTTAGAGTGTTGTCTCAAAATTAAGTGCCAGACTTTACAGGCACTTTCATATGCCAGTTATGTTTTATAGTGTGATCTTTGCACACATACTTACTGTGTTAAAACAATACCAGCTGGAGTCTTTTATACCTATGCTAAAACTGTTATAGAAAAGAGAAAATTAAAATCTCGCAATACTAAGAGATGGACTCACAATGGTTCTCTAGTGTGGACGGACTAATTAATTACGTATACCAGAACAATCAGTGCGACCAGCGATATATCTCGACATATCTCTCTTGCTTTGGCTTTGTCAATGGAATACCGCGAAAAAGCCTTGCCACACTGATACACTATTTTATTTCACAATTATGAAGTACTAGCTGTTGCCTGTTTTGCAAAATAAACCTTCTCCAATGTCCAATCTACCTTTATACCAATCTTCATCAAAATCAAAGGATCAGTGGTTTAGGTGTAAAAATATGACAAACAAACAGACTTTCGCATCGATTTCGTATGGATTTCCACTATTCCTAAAATTGATGACTAAATACCAAAAAGCTAAACGTCCAACTGCAATCGAGCCATTTTCAACTAACACAGCTATCGTAATCGTTAGCTCTTTTCGCTTCCCGGCTTTGAGCAGATTAAAGCTTAAACGGACTTCGAACACTTAACTTCGAGCCACGTTCGAAGAATTAGCGCTGCTTGAAAAAATATATTTCTTTCAGGCTTAATCACAGGACTCGACCAACACACTAATGAACTTTTTCGATAAGCCTATTTTCTATGTTATTAAAGTTTGGAAATCTTATACATATAAGGTTGCGGAAACCTATGATTTTTGAAATGTATACTTAATGAATATAAAAATCACGACCAAAAATTCTTATGAACTTTTATGTATATTTTCTCAGTGTGCGCCTACGTTGTAAAAGGAAGCTACTGTGAAAATTTCAAGTTTCTAGCTTCAGTGGTTTAAGCTGTGCGTTGATGATCAGTCAGTCTGTCAGTCAGGACAAGCCTCTTTGTATAAGTATAGATAAAAAGAGTGTCTAGAAAAGCACATTGTGAAATGTTAGTCTAAAATGTAATAGCTCTTCCCTTTTCCCCTTATTCATGCTGCCATACAGAGATAATTATTTATGACCTGATTTCGTTTCGATAACATCTTTTCCTATCAAACTACGATCATAAGACTTTACTCTGTATTCTAGAACTTGTCAAAAGCCAAATTAAAAAGACGAAACTAACAAAGTACGTACCTAGACTATGGGTGCTTTACTATCGTCAATTTCATCAATTTTATCAGTATTTCATCAATAAAAACTGTATAGCAGTAAAGTAAACACTAAATATTAATATTTCATTAGTAAAGATATTCCCAAACACTACTGCTTGCTATAACAGTCATCAAAGACAGCAATATACAATGTAAAATACTATATAGTTTCTATCCAGTTATATCTTGTTAAAAGGGTCCTTGTTGTTACACATTGTTGCACAAAGTTTCATATTATGTTGTTAGTTGAAGCAATTCTCAGTAGATTTAACGAGTTTGATCTATAATTCTAGATGCCGTTGATAATAATCTTTGAACAGCGGAAATTGAGTTTACAATACATCGACGCGGTGTTCAAATAACAACATATCGGAAACTTTGCTGATACATTTCAGAGTGTAAAATGGAATGACGAACTCACAGGTTGACAATCTTTTCAGTGACTCTATGTGACTCTCTATGTAACGAACTCTCTATGTGAGTGAAACTCTATGTGACTTAGAAAGTTTATCTCTAAACAAAGAGTTTCGAAACTATTTTATGAGATACAGTTTTTCCTTGTAATTGTCATATTTAATTAGCTTCTTTTGTGAAAGAAACAAAAGTTGCTACTTATTTCCATTCAAGGTGTGCAACAAAAAGTTTCATAATATCTTCTTTTTAGCGAACATTTCTTATGTAACTGCGTTACAACTCCCACTCGGGAAGGTGTGTCTCCTATTTCCGCTACATAATAATTTATTTAAAATAGAATAGAATAGAAAAGTTTTTTATTCAAATAAACTTTTACAAGTACTTTTGAATCGTCAATTGAATCTACCACTGGTTCGGAATGCCGTTCCAACCGAGAAGAACCAGTAAGAAACTCGGCGGTTGCTCTTTTTTTTTAAATTACAATACAACAATTTATGTACATGATTGAAATGCTGCCTCGTGCGTTGCTGGAACAAATTAAATCCATGCTTTTTTATCATTTATATAATCTTCAATTGTATAATATGCTTTTTTTATAATATGCTTACAATTCTACACATGTGAAGAAGGGCAGACAAAAGTAGCCCCATTTCCGACGGTGGCACCCGTTCACGAGCATGACGCATGATCCAGCCATTGCTTCGCTCAACCATATTCGAGGGAACGTAACAACCCACACCACACGACACCACCACAGAAATATTTAAAGAGAGCGTGACATACTTAGGCTACCCATGATCAAAGCATCGAATTGAACACCAATAATCAAATACTCATTTTAAGACATGAGTTAAATTTTCTTAGATTGTTTGCATTTATATTCATATACCTTGAACTAATGAAAGCTGAATACTGATTTGCCAACGTTTACTTAAATAAGTAAATGCTCATTGTACGTATTCGTATATCAATAGAAGGCACTAAGACAAATGAAATTTTTCAGAGTAACAGTATTTAAAATAATTATTTATACAGTTTTATTGACTAGCACTTGGATAGAATAAAAAAGTTTTTTATTAAAACAAACCTTTACGTTAATTTCATACTCTTTCAAAGCAAAATATTTTAAAATACAGTTTGAATATTCATACAGTATAAATGCGAAATAAATTCAATGCATGTACTGAAAAGAAGTATCGGCTATTTTCTATGGCCGAGAGTTTTTCGAATCATGCCATATTTTCGAAGCACGAATGAAATTGGTAGAATATTTTTTATAAAAATATAATAATCTAGAATTTCACAAAATAATAGTTTGAAAGTTACGGAAGAAGACTTCAACTCTAATAAAGTTGCACTATACTTAGTAATTACTTAATATTTCGTACACGGTAGGTACTGTTTTAATTTCATTGATTTTAGAAACCTCATTACCTCAACCTCAGGGAATTTAAATTCCTTTATTATAATGATATTACACTCGAAGGTGTACATAAAATACTTTTTCAACTTTCACTATTCATATTTACCTTAAATTTATATTTTTTAATTTGAGAAAGGGCATGCAGTCTCTGTAGTGGTAGGTACCTACAAGTAGCGAGTTTCTACAACTTAAATGCCGAATTTCAATTTTGCAGCTTTAATTGTAAGGATGTGAAAAAAATCGATGTGACAACGGACAAACAGCCAGATAAACAGCCGTACCTAATAGACGAAATTATAAAGGTTACTTTTTTATTACCGAATGCTAAAAAAACAATATTTTTATCTCGAAATGAAATTAAGAACGTCTTCAACTAGCAAATTGAAAAACATTTTTCAAGAACCTCCTCGTAGATTCATCTGTGTATACAAAAGAGTCGACATTCCGCACCAGTGGGAGATTGATACCAACAGACCTTTGACAATTCAAGAGGGGTTGAAATATTCCATTTAAATGAAAGCTTAAGTGCGTAACAAGAAACTTGAAAGAGCTTTCGGTGAATTTCTAATGTCTCTATAGTACCTACCTACCGATCCGAAACAAAAATCTATTACCTATCTATAATTATTTTTAACAATTAATACTTGATTGATTAAAAAAAGCTGTGATAGCCTAGTGGCTAGGACGACCGACTTCTAATCGGAGGTCGTGGGTTCGATCCCGGGGCACGCACCTCTAACTTTTCGGAGTTATGTGCGTTTTAAGTATTTAAATATCACTTGCTTTAACGGTGAAGGAAAACATCGTGAGGAAACCTGCATGCCTGAGAGTTCTCCATAACGTTCTCAAAGGTGTGTGAAGTCTGCCAATCCGCTTGGCCAGCGTGGTAGACTATGGCCAAAACCCTTCTCACTCTGAGAGGAGAGTGGAGACCCGTGCTCTGTAGTGAGCCGGTAATGGGTTGATCATGATGATGATGATGACTTGATTGATTTGCCTCCATATTTATTGCTACTCGTGACATATTTCCTAACTATACTAGAAAGTATAAAAAAATTGTCTGGCATATATTTTAGGACCATAGATGAATGTAAGGTATTTCCTTGTTCATACTGAAGATTCTATTGACAGTAGATACTTGAATAAGGCTCACGTAAATATAAATAAATATCATCCACATATATACCTTATAGCTTATATGTGTATTATACACGCACATTTGCAAAACTAGCTCCAGGTTAATAGCCTGTCAGCGACAGCTTCACAAGTGTAAAAATAAAGAGTTAGCTCAAAGCAGTTCTATAAAGCAGTTGTCCATAGATTTCTGTACGAATATGAAATACAATATTGTTTTACTTACTTAATAGTATAATTTTAAAAACATTTTTTTAAACGAGATGGATCTCTAACGAAATATATTTAAATTTTTTCGGTTCTCTACATGAAAGTAATATATATAGCAAGTTTATTCAAATTAGGCTAGTAGAAATCTATTACATGTTTCTACATCAATTATTAAGTGATAATTGAAAACTGATTTCGCTCTTCAATGTTTTGTTCAATTAATTCTACTGAAGGATGCTTCGAGCGTACGTCAAAGGGTAAAGAGCAAGTAGGTAAAGGTCCTTTGTATATAAACAACCGCTCACTGAGTATTCAGGCTGAACGTAAGCAATATTGGTTACAATGAATTTATATTTTATGATCCCGTTTACTTTGAAGTCAAATATTTAAGATAAATGGATTAAAGACGCACGCAAAGGTAACGCAAAGGTTAATGCGTAGGTATTACAATAAATAATATTATACTTTACGACAAAAAATAATACCAGCTTTATGACCAGTGGGA
Organism: Melanargia galathea; assembly: GCA_920104075.1. Taxonomy (NCBI): domain Eukaryota; kingdom Metazoa; phylum Arthropoda; class Insecta; order Lepidoptera; family Nymphalidae; genus Melanargia; species Melanargia galathea. The sequence continues at coordinate 13,537,605 of OV049874.1, read as the reverse complement.
TTTTCGCCTTAATTCATTGCCTCTATAAAATTAATTATAATTACGATAACTTTTTTATTTCATTCAAAACAATCCTTGCGAGGCTCAGAAAATATTTTTATTAAATACAAGTAAACTTTCTGTTTTAATCTCAAATCTACTACATAGTCGCGAAACTTAGCGAATTTAAGGATCTAACACACGCAGCGTTAGGTAATTATAACTACCTATTTGGCAAATGGTCACTTTTACCCAGAATAATATTGTAAAACATGATGTTTCAAACCCACGGGAGCAAAGAGAGTGCCACATAAAATTTAATTTCATTATTTCTCCAGCTGAAATCATAAAAAATAATTTCATTATTTCCCCGAGTGAAATTGCAAAATTTAATTTCATGGGATATTTCATTTAAGCACACAGGATTACAACCGTCAAATAACCTAGGTATGTTCAAGTGTGTGTTTTGGTTTGCAAATAGAAGTATGAGAAATCCTTAATCTGCCAAAGCATATTTGAAATTCTCTTAGCTTTACTTTTAAGATCGTAAATACTTGATTATTACATAATTCCATGTTTTATAAAATTGGGCTGACATTCAAATTCTTTGACTTCAACTTCTTAGATAATAACAAAACAATCGTAGGTATAATACTACTGTATTCTCAATAATATAAGAAGCGATAATTATGGTCCAACATCCCAATAACATTATTCAAACCTTATTTTAAGAATTTTTAAGAATAGTAAACATATATAGAGAGAGATCGTCGATGAGAAAATGTTTAAAGCTTGTCTCAGTAAAACATTATTAGTCCATCCCAAAAAAAAAACAAGGGCATCTTTGATCCTACTGCATAGGTACGATAATTGCTGCGTTCAAAATTCACCTGTATGATATACCTTTTACAGATTGCTTACAGAGATATTTCAACTGCAGTGCTCTGATTATATTGCTTGTTGCTTGCGTTGTTGCTGTATATTGCCTGATTATATTGCTGCTGGCATTACAATTAGCACCGCAGTTACACGTGCGAGATAAAACAATACTAATGCTGCATACTGAATGTAATTTATCTTATAATTTAGTGCTTTTTGCAAGGTGAATCTGAGATTAGTACGCTAGAGTAATATAATATATGTAGTAATATTTAAAATGTATACATTACCTGCGTGAAATGGTGCCCAAAAATACTGGCTGCATTTCTAATCTTTACTACTAGCTTGCACCTACTAGTAATGGGTGCATTCTACAGCCAGTGTTAGTCGCATTATCTAGACGTTCATAGACGTTAAATCCGTTCGCTCATTTAATCTCTAGAAGAGAACGTAGAAATGAACATACATACCTACGTACATACAGATTAACCGTGAAGAGCTAAAAGGACGAGAGATACCTTCTACTAAGTATAAGATAAATAAATTCTCAGTGCCAGCCCGGAGTTGGAAGTTGGATGTGTTAGATACACCCCCGTGCCTCGGAGAGCACGTAAAGCCGTCGGTCCTGCGCCTGATCTCTCTCCGGTCGTGTCGCATTGGCGTCCCATCGGACTATGAGAGTGAAGGAATAGAGAGTGCACCTGTGCATGCGCACACACTTGTGCACTATAATATAACCTGCGTAGACGGCTAGTCTCTGCTTCGGTTGAGATTGGTCGCCGTGGCCGAAATTCGGTCAGGAGGACATTATTATTATTAAATAAAATCACGCACACCTTTTACACGAGAATTGTATTCAATTACACAGTGTATAATAGCTCCTGTATCGTATGAGTACTTTAAACTTTTAACGACGCTAATGGATACATGGATCCACAATCAGCACTAACTTTGGATGAAAACAACGAAGTTGTTAATATCTAAAAACTTTGATATTGTGACGAAATATTCTATACCTATTTTTACCCGACTACGGCAAAGCCAAAAGGAAGGGTTATTATTTTAGCAGTCTATGTATGTATAATTATGTTGTATGTTTGTGTCCGATTTTTGTATGAGATTCTGTTTGTACCATTCTTTAAAACAACTCAAACTCTATTGACTTTGTTTAATGTTGAAATTTTTCACTTTTATTCGCCGGCGGTCGCTGCTACGTCAAAGTAAATAAAGCCGAGTTTGAGTCGTTATCAAAATAATAAGATGCTGCACTTTAGTACTGAGTACAGCGTCAAAATGGCACGAGAGAGACAAACTCATAGTCAATAATCTGCGTTAGAACAGGCAGTTCGCTTCAGTTTCACATATTATCATATCCTAACAGGTAAGTCGTGCCGGAGCTTCAGAGGTATCATTATATTTATTTCGTGTCGGAGGTCTGCTACTGGCCTATATTCTACACTACAAACATGAGGCGTTTTATTTTTTGTTAAAAAATATTTTCAGTCTACACACTGAATTAGAAACGTAGAAACGTAGAATAGTAATTAATCCTAATTTAAATTTATACTTAATCCTAATTTATTTATTCTGTTTGATCAAACCACAGAAACAAACAATGCATTTTGACCGCCGCAATATTACGAAGCTACACAAAAACATCACATTTATTAGAACACATAGCCTTCATAGGTTTTGTTTATTAAGTACAGAGTTAAACCAACTAAAATGCAATAAAATAAATTGGCGGCGGGCTATTTCAGACACTATTAATCCAATTGGTAGTAGTTAACTCAAAACTTTGTTATTGGACAAGAAATAGGTAGGTACTTTTATTATATAGTCGGTAAATACTTAAACAATAGGTTTTACATAAGATCGTAAACCTTGTTAGGTTTTGGTCTGTATTCAGGCTATTTAGATCAAAACTCTCACGAAACTGCCACGTTTGGTTCCTACCCATGTTTTGTAAATAAATGGAATAATTTATAAACCTAAAATGAAAATCTATCTATAATATAATAAAACTGTAACAGATCCAATTCTGTACATTGAAGATATTTTGAAAATTTTTATTGGAGGGCACTCTATAATCGATACTGAAGCCAAAACTGCAATTTGTTTCATTTTTGTCTGTCTGTCTGTCTGTCTGTCTGTCTGTCTGTCTGTCTGTCTGTCTGTCTGTCTGTCTGTCTGTCTGTCTGTATCTTGGCCGCGCATCACGCCGAAACTACTGAATGGATTCGAATGAAACTTGGTACGATTTGAGTTTATACTCCGAGGTAGGACATAGGATACTTTTTATCCCGAAATTCAGCACGGTTCCCTTGGGAGAGGGGAAGAAAGTTAAAACGTGTATTTCGCTGTAATTCATTAACGGGTAGTTCGATTTAACTCATTCTTTTTTTGTTAGAAAGGTAGTACTTTATATATTGTCCCGTAAATATTTCAAGGTCATAGATTTTTTATTTCAGAAATGACAGACATGTATTGGGTTCAAATAACTTGGGACGCGGATCTTTGAACGTACGGCTTATTTTAAACTGGTGTGCGTTTAAATTTATGTTTGTCGGTCTGTCTATTTGTTCCAGCTAATTTTCGAAACGGCTGGATCGATTTTAATGGAACTTTCAATGGCAGATAGGTGATGTTTAAGGAGTAACTTAGGCTACATTTAGTTTAGGTACATAAAAGAATTATGGGATCCGATCCGATCCTATATAAAAACCTATATCAACGCAGACGAAGTCGCGGGGATCAGCTAGTCTCAAATAAAAATTTTTGAAGTTAGTGAAACTATCGAAAGCATGCTACGAATTTTGTTCGCTCATGCATAAGCCAATAACTCACAGGAGGTGTTGTGTCATACAATATGCGAAAACATTGAGCGAAAATCCTGCCATTTCATATGGATTAACCTAAAATTAAAATAATAAATTGTCGTTTAGCATGCACGCCGTACGGCAATCATTTCAAATTGTATTATGTTACAATAATGAAAACATGAATGACAAATCACACATTTAGCAAGCGTGTATTGCGATAAGTATCTCGATTATTTTTCGACCGTTGGTTAACTAGTTAGTTTCATCAGATTGCACCAAGAGGTGTATCTTCTTCTTCTTGTTCTTCTTCGACGCGTTCTTCGTTACTGAAGGTCGTGTCAGTAGTCAAGTGCCTTCGTAGTGCTGATAACCATAGCCTCCCACAATGTATAATGGACATATTACCTATATGTATAATCAAAAATCTTGTTGCAAAATGTTGAAGTTACAGACGAAGTTTACAATTAGCACAATTATTACATAAACAGCTCCCTTCAGCGCAGTTCCCACAAAACTTTGATAATATGGGACTTCTCAAGGGCCTGATAAATAAATTCTTCAAGCTATTCCCTCACACAGGCGATTCCTCTAGCTCGTTGTTCGTGTATAGAAGTAATCACTTCACATAAGGTACCCCGTGATCTTGGTATTCATTTAAAAGAGGGTTGCCTCATGGGTTGCCTCCTGAATGGTCCATTAATTAATCTATCATATAAAAAGAGGGTTGCTTCATGAGTATGACCTAAATGGGTCTTTAATTACCTACAACTTGAAAATCAGTGGAATTAATTAAACCAAAGATCCCAGTGAAAGATAAAAGTGTCGACAGTAAAATCGTCTCTCTATATTCCCCGATTAACCTACTTGCGCAATCATTAAAGTTAAATGGAGACAAATTGGAATTTTCAATACTGATGAACAAGTTTCGTATTGAGTGCAAGAAGAGCGACAAAACATGAAAGGGGAAAGTTTCTCGAAAATGTCTTAAGACAAGATTGTTACAAACCGTTTCGAAAGAAAAGTTGCCACAGAGAAAAGTCGGTCGGGAGAATACTGGAGGGTTATGCCAAGTTTGAACATTTCGACAACGTTACTAGATTTACGAAAAACTATAATATCACAGTAAAATGGATCTAAAGCCTCTCTCTTATTTAATAAAATAACATAAATAAAATAAAATATTTTAAAGTTGTACATTCAGCAAAATTTCCGCTTGGGGCGCTCGCTGTAGATCTCAAATCATTGTTTCGATACTCAAAATCGATCAACGTTGTCGCAATGTACATGCACGGCATAACCCTGGTTGCGTAACTTTGAGGACGCGGAGCGTTTGTGCACTAGTCCTATTCGAATTGTAATGGAATGCGCAGTGTTTCATACAAAACGTCTTTTATACATAATCAAACGGCCTGCCGCTGTAGTAAATAACAGAAATTTCCTTATGTGGTGACTTCGTCCGTCTGTAACAATGCTTATTTTAATTGACAAAAATCCATGGACATAGATTGCTCTAAAAGCCAACAGTTCAAATCATTTTTATGGCTATTATACCATATTGTAAGATGATGATAATAAAAAAAAATAAACCCGGCTGAGTTTGTTGTGGGCTCTTCTCAGACCAGGGCGCGTTTGGAACCCTCGTAGTTTTAGTTTTAAGTTTCCGTAAGTAATTATCACCATTGCCTGTTCCTAAATTGACGTTCAAAAAGTGTACAGTGTACCAATCTATCTTCTATAATATAATAAAACTGTAACAGATCCAATTCTGTACATTGAAGATATTTTGAAAATTTTTATCGGAGGGCACTCTATAATCGATACTGAAGCCAAAACTGCAATTTTTTTCATTTTTGTCTGTCTGTCTGTCTGTCTGTCTGTCTGTCTGTCTGTCTGTCTGTCTGTCTGTCTGTATCTTGGCCGCGCATCACGCCGAAACTACTGAACGGATTCGAATGAAACTTGGTACGATTTGAGTTTATACTCCGAGGTAGGACATAGGATACTTTTTATCCCGAAATTCAGCACGGTTCCCTTGGGAGAGGGGAAGAAAGTTAAAACGTGTATTTAGCTGTAATTCATTAACGCGTCGTTCGATTTAACTCATTCTTTTTTTGTTAGAAAGGTAGTACTTTAAGTATTGTCCCGTAAATATTTCAAGGTCATAGGTTTTTTAGTTCAGAAATGACAGACATTTATTGGGTTCAAATAACTTGGGACCCGGATCTTTGAACGTACGGCTTATTTTAAACTGGTGTGCGTTTAAATTTATGTTTGTCGGTCTGTCTATTTGTACCAGCTAATCTCCGAAACGGCTGGATCGATTTTAACGGAACTTTCAATGGCACATAGGTGATGTTATAAAGAGTAACTTAGGCTACATTTAGTTTAGGTACATAAAAGAATTATGGGATCCGATCCGATCCTATATAAAACCTATAAACACGCGAACGAAGTCGCGGGGGTCAGCTAGTAATATAATAAAACTGTAACAGATCCAATTCTGTACATTGAAGATATTTTGAAAATTTTTATTGGAGGGCATTCTATAATCGATACTGAAGCCAAAACTGTAATTTTTTTCATTTTTGTCTGTCTGTCTGTCTGTCTGTCTGTCTGTCTGTCTGTCTGTCTGTCTGTCTGTCTGTCTGTATCTTGGCCGCGCATCACGCTGAAACTACTGAACGGATTCGAATGAAACTTGGTACGATTTGAGTTTATACTCCGAGGTAGGTTATAGGATACTTTTTATCCCGAAATCCAGCATGGTTCCCTTGGGAGAGGGGATGAAAGTTAAAACGTGTATTTAGCTGTAATTCATTAACGCGTTATTCGATTTCACTCATTCTTTTTTTGTTAGAAAGGTAGTACTTTAAGTATTGTCCCGTAAATATTTCAAGGTCATAGGTTTTTTAGTTTAGAAATGACAGGCATTTATTGGGTTCTGATAACTTGGGACCCGGATCTTTGTACGTACGGCGTATTTTAAACTGGCGTGCGTTTAAATTTATGTTTGTCGTTCTGTCTATTTGTTCCAGCTAATCTCCGAAATGGCTGGATCGATTTTAATGGAACTTTCAATGTTATAAGGAGTAACAGGCTACATTTAGTTTAGGTATATAAAAGAATTATGGGATCCGATCCGATTCTATATAAAACCTATAAACACGCAAACGAAGTTGCGGGGGTCAGCTAGTTTTAAATAAAGTTTATTTAAATTATTTGATTTAAAAAAATTACAATTACAATTGTATCGTGTATGTTTGAAATAGTTTTAAATAATGCTTGGCAAACTTTTTGTTTCATTGCAATTTTAGCGGCCGAAATGGGGAGTCGAAATTTTTAAGTGGTTATTTCTAGGTCAAGTCGGCTTTAGCTTAATTTGCACATTCTAAAATATATTTTGGTTTTCTTTTTAACCCCCGACGCAAAAACGACGGGGAAGTTTGACGTGTCTGTGTGTGTGTGTGTGTGTGTGTGTGTGTGTGTGTGTGTGTGTGTGTGTGTGTGTGTGTGTGTGTGTGTGTGTGTGTCTGTCTGTTCCCCTGTGGCGCTCAAACGGGTGGACCAATTTGAATGCGGTTTTTTTTGTTTGAAAGGTGATTTAGTCGAGAGTGTTGTTAGCTATGTTTGATAAAAATCGGTCCAAGATGGCCGCCGCTACAAAATGGCGGATTACATATTTTTTCACAACTCTCTTAATATGGGTATCAAATAAAAGGGCTTGATTAGTAGAATAGCATTATTGCAAATCCAAAATGGCCGCCGCCACAAAATGGCGAATGTCGGGGGTTTTTTAAATTTTCAATTTACACTTGTGATCCGTATATTTTTTTATTTAAAAAGGCCGAAAAAAATACCAAGCTCCCCTCTTACCTACCCCCAAAGATTGACAAATGCAAAATCTGTAATAAGTTGAGTTTATTGAAGTTTACATAGTAAATACTGGAAAAGTAAAAAGGTTTCTCTACCTACTTGTAACATATATAAATAATTTGCTGTGAAACATTTGTTATCTATACTAATATAATAAAGCGGAAGAGTTTGTTTGTTTGAACGCGCTAATCTCAGGAACTACTTACTGGACCGATTTCAAAAATTCTTTCACCGTTGGATATGTAAGTGATCTTTGAGTCCTATAGGCTATATATTATGTACCACGGGCGAAGCCGGGGCGGACAGCTAGTTGTATTATAATTTTACATATGTAGATATTACGGATGATGAGTTTACTATCAAATGATTTACGCACATTACGTACCTACCTATATGACTTGGCTTACATGTATGTATGTATGCTAAGTTAGGATGTACCTACGTAAGTCGCTAGTAAACCAAATAAATAAATAAAATAAAATAACTAGTTATACGTGATAACTTCCAATGTAATAAAAACTCAGTGCGCGAGACTGACTCGCAATTGACCAGATTTAGTATTACTAATCAATAATCATACTTATAAATTAAAAATTTAAAAACCCTCGACATTCGCCATTTTGTGGTGGCGGCCATCTTGGATTTGCATAGTGCTATTCTACTAGTCAAGCCCTTTCATTTGATACACATATTATGGGAATTGTGAAAAAATATGTAATCCACCATTTTGTAGCGGCGGCCATCTTGAATCGATTTTCATCAAACATAGCTAACAACACTCTCGACTAATTCACCTTTCAAACAAAAAAACCGCATTCAAATTGGTCCACCCGTTTGAGCGCTACAGGGGAACAGACAGACAGACACACACACACACACACACACACACACACACACACACACACACACACACACACACACACACACACACACATACACAGACACGTAAAACTTATAACACCCCGTCGTTTTTGCGTCGGGTGTTAAAAAATGTAGTTCTTGGGCGAGTTCAAAATCGTACTCATCTAAATACTCATAGTTTATTCTATCCTAACCCGTAGTTAAAACAGCTGAAATCATGAGTTTCAAAATTCATAACTTTACCCCTTCATTAATATTTATACGGCGCATTTCTCTTAATAAGTTAAACCAACTGCGCTGGAATATCATACACGGATACTCCATTACGTCACTCGTAACGGACAGGATGATTGCTCTACGTTGGGTAGGTAGGTATACCTATATATTTCATAGTTAAGAAAAGTGCTGAGTGTTAATTCGGTAGACATTTTTCAGTCGCGTTTTTATATTTTTAACCCCCGACGCAAAAACGACGGGGTGTTATAAGTTTGACGTGTCTGTGTGTGTGTCTGTCTATTCCCCTGTAGCGCTCAAACGGGTGAACCGATTCGAATGCGGTTTTTTTGTTTGAAAGGTGAATTAGTCGAGAGTGTTGTTAGCTATGTTTGAAGAAAATCGATCCAAGATGGCCGCCGCTACAGAATGGCGGATTATATATTTTTCCACAACTCCCTTAATAAGGGTATCAAATGAAAGAGCTTGACTAATAGAATAGCACCATGCAAATCCAAGATGGCCGCCGAAACCAAATGGCGAATGTCGGGGGTTTTTTTTAATTTTTAATTTATACTTGTCTACTCTATTTGCTTATTCGCTATGAGTAAAAAACTTTCAAACACAATTTTAAAGTCAATTTCACGAAACAATACCGTGAGTATGCGGCGCAATATGAGGCCGCATACTCGCATTTAATCGAAATTGAAAGCAAACAGGTGAATTCCATTCGGTGCATTCATATGGAACATATTTTGCTGTGCCGATGCCGGCTCGAAGTCAGTGTGAAAAGCAAATTTCGACAATAGCTTGTGACGGCCGTAACTATCGTTCAATTAGTAGCCAAGAGATGTACGTCACGCCGCTCGCGCTGTACAGCCACTGTCAGCGATATGAAGAATATCAGCTCGTTTCCTTTGTCCGAACTGTTGTAGATAAATACGAAGTAGGTAGGTAGGTAGGTTTATTGATTTCATCACACTAATATTATAAAGGCAAAAGTTTGTGTGTGTGTTTGTGTGTGTGTTTGTTACTCTTCAACGTCGCAACTACTGAACCGATTTGGCTGAAGTTTTGAATGGAGATAGATTATACTGTAGGCTTTTTATCACTTTTTATCCTTGAAAAATCCACAGTTCCCACGGGATTTTGAAAAAATAGAAATCTACAGCTACAGCTATAGGTAGATTACTATAGCAAACTTCCTTGAAAGTAGGTATAAAGGTTGGAAAAGGGAGCGGGAACGGGAACCGGAAATCCACGATTCCCTCGGGATTTGTGAAAAACCGAAATACGCGGGCGAAGCCGCGGGTAAAAGCTAGTTAAGTCATGTCTAAATCGTACCTATTACTAACTTCCATTTCAAACTAAATTTTCAAAAGTAAAAGGAATCAGGGAAAAATTTAGGAAATGTCGTAGGTAATTTGTGGAGCTTACTTCCAAAAAAAAGTCGCAGTGTAACAAAATATGTACTTATAATATTTTATTCTTTAAGCACATTAGCCGTGTTAAACATGATTTATCTTCCCATTTCCCCTCCAAGCTAAGCGTATAGCCTAAGAGTTGGTACAATAATGTACAATGGGGTTTGAACCGTCGACCGTTCGAATTTCAGTCCGCTCTTTGCCCTGCATTGAGCTGTTGAGGTTCAGTATTTATTGTGATAATATTAATATCTCCTTGATTAAACAGATTAAAGAATATTAGGTTATTGTTTTAGTTATTCCTATACTAACGAGTATTTTAGTATATCAAAGTAAATCAATGTACCAACGTAATATTGTTTTGAAATTAATGTTTTATTTATTTATGTTAATTAAGTATATTAAAAATAATATATAAATTAGGTACATGTATATAGGCAGGTATAACGTACCATATTTGATATTTTAAGCATGGGAACTGTACACTGTACAGCACCAAAATTCATTAACTAAAGCTAAAACGGAAGGATATTTCGTGTGGGCACGCTTAGCATAGGTAAATATTTGTCCCCTTTATCTCATTTAAATATTACACTCTGAGTCGAGATGACCTACTTTACAGTAAAATTAAGAATAAATTGGTCTACCAAACACGAGTATGTAATAAGTTTTATGTAAAAGATTTACAAATCTGTCCTAAAACAAAAACTATATTTATAGGATACCAATTATTATTATTTTTTTAAAGACTCGGCATGGATTGCCCAGCCATCTATTTTTGGTGGACTGTACCTAACAATTCCGACGTTAACAAGCTACATCCCTGGAGCTTTATAACTCAGTGAGCTACGTACAGATGGCGTTGTTTGTACTGAAACTGAAATAAGGCTTTTTTTAGATTCATTTCGGAACACTGATTTTTAACCCATTTACCAATACAAAAATGTACCTACATATCTTGACTAAAAATATCGTAAAGCAAATTTTAGTGCGCTATGGCACTGGAAAATTAGGTAGGTAGGTAGTATGTTTTTAGGGTTCCGTGCCCAAAGGGTAAAAACGGAGTCCTATTAATGTCACTCTGCTGACTGTCTGTCTATCTGTCTGTCTGTCTGTCCGTCTGTCCGTCTGTCCGCCGGTCACAGGTCTCTAGCTCGCAGACGAAATGAGTTACAAACCTGAAATTTTGGTATTTGGTGTAAAACGTTGACCCAAAATCAAATATTGAATTAGAAATTGAATTAAATTATTTTTCAGGGGGGCTCCCATACATGAAAAATGATCCGAAAAAAAAAATTTTCTTACCCTAGCTTGTGGGGTATCATTGTTAAGAGCTCATTAAGTAGAGTACGAATATATATATTTTTTATTTTTTGCTCAAAAAATAAGGAAATGGGGGAGCCATCAAATTTGTCACTTTTAGACCATTTTTGTGACGGGGCTATCTCAAAAACTGTTAAAATATGATATTTCGGTATATTATGTACCATATGCTCTACTTAAACAACAAATACTGAAAAAGTTTCATAAAATAGTTAATAAGCTGTGACCAAAACAAACGAACATTTTTTGGGTTTTTCTTTCACGGTTTGCTGCGATGTCTAGCTCGGAAATTAAATATTTCTTGGACCCAAAATATTATATTGTTCATAATTAAGTACGGAACCCTAAAAGAGCGAGGCCCGACTCGCACTTGGCTGATTTTTTCGTGAACGTTACACAGTGCAAATTCTTTCTGCGACTGAAATCAGCTTTCTATGCAAAGGTGGTTGGCAGTTCGAATTGATTTGTAGTTAATAAACTTAATAGTTTAAAAGCTAAATCTGCTCGTTTTAATATAAATGTGTAGCTTACTGAATGAGATCGGTACTTGGTATATTGCATAGTACCTACCTACGGTGTTGGTATGCGCACATATTATTATGTATTAATGCAGTAATATAAGAGTAGCTGTTGGTATCTGATGTATAAAATTATACTTGTAATAAACACACAAGTGATTGCAAACACTCAATCAACCACATGATACAAGTAGAATCAAACATTAGTCAATGGGCATTCGAAACGACTGAATTGTATGAAAACAAATCGAACCACTGGTAAACAACAGTAGTCATAGAGTATTGAGCATAAGGCCTCAGTCATATTGACCTAATTTTACGCCAACAACGATAATAGTTAATAATGGGACCTGGTAATTTTGCAGTGTAGTTTTTTTACGTTAATAAGATTGTTCGAAAACCAAGAGAGATGATGTTATAATAAGTATTTGTGGTGGTACAACCCTCATGCATAAGGCGTCAAAAATTATTACAAATACGTAAACTTGGTCCTAATAAATACTTTTAAGTAAGTACCTACCGTAAAGCTAGGAATCCACTATGTTTGGCCACAAACTGTACCCTGCGCACTTGCAACACGCTCTATCTAATACGTAGTGAATACGAGCATGATCTTCAAAGGTGCAAAGTTGCAAAAATACGCTCCGATTAGTTTCAAGTTTCTTGTCGATACGCATGCAGTCTCTATTGGAACAAGTGAATATGCGCGGAGTATCATTTGTGGAACTTAGTGGAAACCCAGATTTTAAGTAACTTAATAAAGCAGGCCCAAAGCTAATTTCTTAAAATTCATAAAGCACGACTGGTCCTCCATGTAGGTACATCAGTCAGATTGATTTTTTTGCAGGATAAAACTCTCTGTAAAAACTCACCGATAAGTTAAGAAAATCAATAGTTGACGTTATTTGGATCAAAATAATAAGAAAATCTTGATTACTCATAAATAGTAGCCAGGAATATAAAATAATGCTGAACCAGTATGGCAAAGCCCTAATCCATAACAATCAGTAGCTACATCGGAGACGTAAAGCAAAACAAGAATGGACAAAGAAACGACCAGTCATCAGGTGCCAGGCTATTCGACACTACTAAATAAATTGAATAATCTACTACTCATTTTAAGTCGGAATTTCGTTTATGATTTGTGAAAAATTTGTCGTAATATACAAGTTTCCAAAAGTAATACCAAATTATGCGAAAAGTTAACATGTGAAGTGATATTATAGTTACATGGAAATGAATCACAAAATCTTTATTACTCTTGGGTTGATATTTATTTCTTTCACTTTACAGGTTTGTGTATATTTTTGTACAGTGTACTTAAAGTGTATGAAATTTCATTTCACTATTTGCTTTCTAAAGAATAGATAAAATCTAGAACTAGATAAAATCTCAGGTCAACGGTTTTGTCCTCTTCGGTCAGTTGCGAATATTAATTGGTTTATTTTGGATCTGGCCCAGATTTTTATTTACAAACACACCGTTTCGGTCCCAGCTCTGAAAATACATGCACATTCACTTGGGTATAGGTACGAGTACTTATTGTTGTAGGTATACGCGATAGCTAAAATTGTATTTAAAGGCCCTATGAGTCTAGACTCTAGCGTATCATTTTACGTAAACAAGCTATAATTTAAAAATTAAAAAAACCCGACTGCCGTGCTAAAAACGAACTAAAAAATTAATAAACTACCGCCGTACCACTTACAGTGAAGTTGTTATTTATTTTGTTTTTCATGATTTGTCACTCCAAATTGATTTAAAACATATAGATTGTATACATTTTCGTACTCGCCTTTTAAAGCCCTTTATTTTGATACCCCACTCGAGGGTCTTGAAGAAAAAAATTTTTTTCAGCCCGCACATTAAAGTGCATAAAATCCGCCATTTTAATTTTTTATGAATTTTATGTACCCAGTAACATTTGCGCCGTCAAGACAAATCTAATGACGTATAATTTATCAAAATAGGTTGAGCCGTTAAGTAGTTACGAACTGACATAGGAAACGGTCATTTTCTACGATTTATCACTCCAAATTGTTTCCAAATATATAAATTTATACATTTTCGTATTTGCCTTTTGAATCCCTTTATTTTGATACCCCACTCGAGGGTCTTGAAGAAAAAATTTTTTTTCAGCTCGCACATTAAAGCGCATAAAGTCCGCCATTTTGATTTTTTTTTTAATTTAGGTACCCTATAACACTCGCGTCATTGAGACAAATCTAATGACGTATCATTTATCAAAATCCGTTGAGCCGTTGATTAGTTACACGCGGACATAGGAATGGACATACATACACACAGGTGAAACACATAACCCAGTCGGGTAAAAAGTGTCATGTGCATTCCCTTAAATCTGTCATTTAGGGTCCCAGAATAACGAGAGTTGACACCGTGTTCTATATCGGTGTTGTTATTTTTTTATTTTTGCTTATACAAAGTTTTTTTTTCAGGCGACAGATTTCCAAGATAATCTAATAAATGGGTACCGCACTCTCATCGCGGACATCCAGGTCCGGACGCAGAAGTCCCGCGAGGACATGGACACCCTCGTGTCACAGATCAAGCTACTAATGAAGAACGAAGCGGATAAGGCTATCAACTACATGACGGTGTATCTTGAGCAGATATCGTTATACTTTCAGGTATGACAACAAAAAATAAGTAAGGGGACTTCATTGAAATTGAAACATTTTGGATGAAAGATGACTGATGAACGTCAAACGTCTTAAATATAATTGATATAATATAAGTAAAATATATAATAAAAAAAATTTAAAAAGCTGCGTTGTTAATCGCGCTTCATTGAATTGGTATTCTAAATGAAACCTATTCAATAGTGAACCGTCTAAATTCTCTCTTTTTATTTCTTAAGGTCGTTTTGTCACTCTTTGGCTACAATATAGCGTCAAAATGACGACAAACTCTGCAAAGTCATAAAAAAAAGAATATTTTAAATAACTCTATCAATAAACAATACTGCATAACAGGATCAGAAGAAGTTTAGAATGAAATAAAATGAAATTTTACATAGAGACTTATGATGAAACTTATTTAGAACTGAATATACAAACATACAAAAATTTAACAAAAAAAAATTAAAATAAGTACCTACTTAATTCATTTACAAAATTTACGTAAATATTCAAAATATTAGATTCATAGTACGAACTTGTTGTACATATATAAAAAGTGAAAAAATGAGCTCCATTTCTAAGAGAAAAAGAGGAAAATAGTGAAATGAGAGCATACAACGTTGCACGTATCACTCTTAACCGTCTGAGGAGTGGAATACATGAGCAAGTCGTTGCCTACAACGGAAATACTACTGGGACACTGTAAGCATCCTTACGCCCGTAACAAATGCAGTGTAATGCACTGCAGGACCACGAGTAAAATATAAATGAACAGCTTCTACGTTAAACTCTATCTTTTCATATTGATATTCATGTAAATGATGTTAAATTGTCCTAACATAATTATTATCAATAATATTATTTAGTTGCTATTCATTGACATGCAACACATCTTACTTAGTATTAAGTTTAATAGTAGTTTTTCTTCGACGTTGTTTTTTAAACGATTTGAAAATATAAATTTAATGTGATGCCTCATATTATTATTAAGTTAACAACGCGATTCAAAATCGTGGACACAAATAGTAACTTATGTTCATTCTACTAAGTAGGTACCGCTAAATTATTTTTCATGGTTATATGTTATTGTTAACACTATGTTTATTTTAAAGAACTGATATTGATGATTATTTAATAATTATGAGGAATTAATAATATAAAATTGCTATACAATAATAATTATTCGTGATTCTATCCTAAAAATCTATCTCAAATTAGAGCAATAGACATTTTGCTGCAATGAAAAAACTCTAGGGAGCTCGGAGTTTGTAGCATCCGTATTTCCTGATTTACTAAACGTTTCAGGTAATAATTCACGATCGCAAACCCCGTAATGGCACTTACTGCAAGGAGAGCATTGTGAAATTACTGGGTGAGAATTTGCAGCTTGCGGATGAAAATGTAACACTATGCCTCGCATTGGGTTATCAACGTGTGCAACGACTACCAGGTTCGTTGATTACGATACAGTCCGTATCATTTTAAAAGCATTTTTATAATTTTATAATTCTTTTTGAAAACTTCGAAAAATTTATTGTATTTTCTTATCTTTTTATTTCCTTATATTTTAAGCATTTGCTTCTTTATTACTTATATTACCTGATTTTAATTTATTAGTATTATTACTGTCAATAACATTAATTGATCCCGTAAAGACATAAACAAAAAATTGTTATCAATAAATGATGTGGAAAAAAGTTTTATTGACTCATACATTTACTAATATGGAGTTAAATAATTAAATAAAAAAAAACTTAATACGAACTTTGTTACATTTAACTATTTAACTATACGTATTAAACGTAACATTTGTTTGCGGATTTGTCTTCGGTCTACGGATATTACTGTCAACCCACTCCCCGGTCGACCGACATATTATTGTGAATGCTGTGAAGCTACTCGCTACATGCGACTCCGTTTTATTTTGGCACCGTCTTCCTTGTTTACCATCGTACGTGCTCACGCCTGGGGAACGTTCAGTATGTGTTGAAAACAAACCCATATTTGTACAATAATAATGTTACCTATTCTACAGTAGTATAATTTACAAAACTAGAAAGTTTAGTAATATTATTTCGATGTCTTTTTTACTTGACTTGGAAGGGTTGTGTTATATAGCGCTATATTATGTGTGCTCTCTTTTAGACTTCGTGCCTAGCACGCAAACCTGCACCCGAGCAGCGTTGTGGGTCTAAGTTCTAAGGCCTGTGCCCAACAATGGGACATTAAATGGCTATATCAAATATTTCATGATTCCCAAACTACTCAACAGATTTTGATAAATGAAGTGTTGTTGGCTTCGTCAGCATTCTAAACAAATAGCACAGCAAATAGTCAGTACTTATAGTAGGGTTTTGTTTTAATCTTGTAACTTTTTGACGTCTTTTTTGAACTTTGCGGTTGTAGAGAATAACCAACTAAATTGAAGTTCAAGAATTTGTTAGTTATAGGAAATTATTAAAAAGTTATTGTCCAAGAGACAACAGATTATTTATCCTATTTTTCTTATCCAAATTTTATCCAAAACCTTCATCTAATCTAGTAAGATACCTACACTTTGCCTGCTATTTTTAGTTAGAGGATGCCCGCACGTTTAACATGACGGTTTAACATCGCAAATGAATCGAACAATAAAATATTAGTAGAGAAATCAAAAAGCCATATCTCCATAATTTATTATTCCTCTTGGCCTATACCATCTAGATACATATATTAGAATTGCAATCAAACTCAAGCATCTTAAGAAACTATTTTAAACGGGTATTTCAATTAATTTTGCAACATTGCAGAAAAGTTACAAGTACACTTCGAAACATTGGAGAATCTCAAGAAATATTCAGCGTCGAAGCTATTCGAGTGTCAGAAACAGCAGCAAGTTGGCGGCAACTGCTCTCATGAAAGTCAAGACCTTGAAAGGACAGTGGTACGTATCTTGTAAGGTACGGATTATACAGAAGTGGCGAATCCGTGGTGCAGATACAAGACAGACTTCTGTGGTGTTAGTATAAACATGGGAAATGGTATGGATACCACCACGTCGAAAGTGCATAGGGAGGATGTGTCCATGCCACTGCTCTACCGCATATTAGTTTTATAACAAGTATAAATTAAAAATTTAAAAAACCCCCGACATTCGCCATTTTGTGGTGGCGGCCATCTTGGATTTACATAGTGCTATTCTACTAGTCAAGCCCTTTCATTTGATACCCATATTGAGGGCGTTGTGATAAAATATGTAATCCGCCATTTTGTAGCGGCGGCCATCTTGGTCCGATTTTCATCAAACATAGCTTACAACACTCTCGACTAATTCACCTTTCAAACAAAAAAAAAACCGAATTCGAATCGGTTCACCCGTTTGAGCGCTACAGGGGAATAGACAGACACACACACACACACACACAGACACGTCAAACTTATAACACCCCGTCGTTTTTGCGTCGGGGGTTAAAAACTGTCTTTATGAGTAAATAACTGCGTATTTTAAATGACATTATTTAGTCGCGGCAAGGAAATTGGGTTAGTCTTTATATAAAAAGTACACGACCAAGTTGATCGACTTGTGTTGTTTTGTTGATAGAACGTAGAAGGTACTTGCTTGATTAATTCAACTGATTTGAATGAAACTTCACGATCCAAATCATCAACCCACAGCGCACGAGCGCATCAATTTGCATTTTAGAAGACCATGTTCTGAATTAAACCGAATGCTAACCAAGAGAGCATCGCTAGGTCTAATCTTTATCTCTTTTATTTCAGTTTTTATACGAGACATCGCCGTTTCCCGTCGTGATGGCGGAGATTGCTATACACGGCTTCAAAGAGGTGTCGGACCTGAGCGTCTGTCTCAAGGACATCATCTCAAGGATGATGACGCATTCAGTGAAAGTCATTGGGGATTTCAACAGATGCATTCACAACATTGAAATGCCCAAACTGAAGTACTTGCTCAAGTTTATGAAGAAATATGCCCGATAATAACAAGGTTTAGGTTCGCAATGAACATGATGATAACATAAATAAGATTTAAGTAGTTTTAGGTTTACAATGAAAATTATGATAGCGTACTTGAAGATGAGAATAAATTAATGCCCAACTAGAAAATTGTTCTTTCTAAATCGTTCAACTGAAATGCCTCTTTGTTTGAATTAGGTATTATCATTTGGTAAATTAATGCTTTTTTTTTGTAATAAAAAGTTTGCTTTGATGTTTCGTCTCAATCATGTAAAAAGAGTATACACTAGAGATACTACTACAGAAATGCAAAACCTATATAACCTTACCTAACCATAAAAATAGGTACCTACATACCTACTAAGATAACATTTAAAGTATACCGATTACCTACAGAAGTTACTTTAGGACTTCGTAACTCATCTCATTACATTATTAGCGGATAATAATTTGTTCATTGCCGATTCGTGCCTAGATAATATGTATTCCAAATAATTAAAATTACAACATTAATAGCAGATAACAGTCACTGTTGATTCATACCTAATACCTAGATAGGTATGGTATTCATACCTAATACCTAGGTAGGTATGTAAAACTTGAAAAGCTTTTCAAGTTTTACACTACAAGTACCTATTCCAGCTAGATTACAATACGTATCAGTCGATAACAACCATTGTGTAACTTATTCGATATCGTTAGATAGTAACTCAAACACTGTACCTAGTAACTAAAAGTACAATAGACTAAACTGTGGATATTGACTACGCCTCAACATAATATATCTATGAAATATTATGGTAGGTATAGTGATTTTCTTATTTTTCTATTTGAATATCAGACCGTTTTTATATTTTACGAAAAACCATTTCCAATTCCAATAAAGTAAGTCATAAGTCTTCACTTCACTAATAGCGTAAGTAACGTAGTCTCATCAGAGTTCAAAGAAAAGGACTTATTTGAATGTAGATTATTTGATTGTATGTCGTTATAGTTTCATATTAAACAATAGGTGATATATGATGTTATTATTCAAAACTAATTTCTAGATTACTCCTCTTACCAGTAATATAACAACATCAGAAGAACACGGCTGATACTTCAGCAGCCTGCTGAACCTCAGAGTCCTCTGTGCCATAGTCAGAGGGCCCACGGGCCTCGACACGTGTATGAGCGGAGACGGTGGTGGATGAGGGGGCGGCGTCGACATAGATGGTAGGTTGCGACGGACGGTCTCCAACGGAACTGTTCGAGCCACCAAGGAATCACTCCCGACAGAATTGGCACTGCCACTGAACATGTTCATCAAGTCACCGATCGACCCGCCGCCGCTCGAACCCGCGCTGCATCGCAGTTTGTCCAAGTCAGTCAGACTTGACCCGCGACGGACTCGCAAACGGGATCCGCTCACAGTTGAACGGTTAGATTCAAACGTTTGTTCGCGACGCACGTCGGCCTCGCTGACCGCATGGCACTTTTTACTTCGCACCATTTTTACGCGTCAAAAGTTCGTCGAAGTTCGAGACAATTCAGAGCGACAACAACGAAAATACTGGAAGTGAAAACTTTACCGTTTTTCACCTGACGTCGAACAAATTTGCATACAAATAGGCGGTAGGTGCGCGCGCGTCGCTATCATTAGGGCCACGGACGCCCGCAGTATAGAGATAACGCGTCCTCGCCGATTTCCGTTAACATTGTTTCACATTGCTTCAAAATAAAAACAGTTTAATTTCTTTCCACTTTTACCGATGTGCGTGCGGTACAAAGTCTGTTTGCGAACTGCGGGAATGCGTAGAGTGTAGACTAGGTTGGCGTGGATGGAGTAACTGAGTAGAGCTAATGAAGTGATCGGGTTCAAAGGCATCATGGGACGCGGCGGGAGGCACTACTTAACCAGCAGGAGACGCGATGCCTTAAAGGAGAAACTTGTAAAGAGTGTTCGATAAGTAACTGTTACGTATACAATTAAAAATATTAATTTATTTAAGTTTTCGTAAAATCCTTCTAAAAACTTCGCATTCAAAATATTCGTAATTATATTGGAATTCAAACTTACAGCGTAAATGAAATTGTACAAAATTTCAACCGTAAATTAAGGGCCGTTTGCAATTTAAATTTAACGTAAATAATACCTATTTTAGCTGGCTTTAAAACATCAATTACTCAATTCAAAATAGGTAGGTACTATAGACAGACTAAATTATTAAAAGCACAGAATTAAGTTATTTCAAATAAGAAATACCTTATAAAGAAGAACTAAGTACAAATAATATTTATGCTGGTTTTCAAATATAAATACAATCAAAAAATACATTTTAGTTTAGTAAAAAATATAATATTTTTACTTACTCTAGCGGCACGCTATGATGGCCGGTTTGACGTTTGTCCGCTCATGAAGTTCCGTATTAATTGATAACGACTTTGAAGGAAATAATTGTATTACTTTATTGACGATAGTGATGTGCAGAGATTCATAAATTTTATCGAATGTAGTTTCTCATGAAGTTCCGTATTAATTGATAACGACTTTGAAGGAAATAATTGTATTACTTTATTGACGATAGTGATGTGCAGAGATTCATAAATTTTATCGAATGTAGTTTCTCATGAAGTTCCGTATTAATTGATAACGACTTTGAAGGAAATAATTGTATTACTTTATTGACGATAGTGATGTGCAGAGATTCATAAATTTTATCGAATGTAGTTTCTCATGAAGTTCCGTATTAATTGATAACGACTTTGAAGGAAATAATTGTATTACTTTATTGACGATAGTGATGTGCAGAGATTCATAAATTTTATCGAATGTAGTTTTAGGTTTAGGACTCAAAATTTATTTATTAAATTGATTTCTTAAATGTATACAAGTGTAGAAAAATCAGTTTGCACCATTTAAGGGGTGAATGTACTTGTGAATATGAACAATTTTCACTATGTGGACAAACCTCTGAAATCGCAAAAAAATATCAATAAATTTTTAAAAATGGAATCTAATACGATCGTCACATAGGATCGCTGGCTAGCACAACTACTACCTCCGGCAAACTCGCGTCAATGCTCAATGCAAAACAAAGCAGTTTCGAATTGACGTTGCTTCGAAAAGTATAAACTGTCAGTGCAATGCGATTGTGATATAGTTTTGACCTGGCTTTGGATTTCAAATATTGATACTGCATTACTGTTGACCCTTGCTCGTTAATTTGGACTCTGTTCAAGCCCTTTGTTGTGGATTTCGTCGATATGACCGAACGTACGCAGAGAACTGTTCTAAATAGTCAGACACGTGAGTTCGTAATACGCCTTCGTAACTATTTCGATCGTGAAGCTCAAAATGGAGGGCCAATTTTACCTATAACGTCAGTGGTTGAACGCGTAGCTGATGCGCTTAATATTGGACAACGAACTGTTAGACGGATAACTAAAAAAAATATGGCGAGACTGGCACAGAAGAAAATAAACTTCACACACCAAAAAAGAGAAAACGAGCAAAACCAGTCGTAGGCATCGATAGCTTTGATGCCGATGCTATCCGAAGACATGTTTACGGCTACTATTTACAGAAGGAGTATCCAACAAGAAAAAAGTTGGTGCATTCACTGAAGGAAGCTGGATTATTCTTCGGTGGGGAAAGTTCTTTAACGAAGATTTTGAAGACCATTGGATTTCGATACAAAAAATGTAACAAACGCAAAATATTGATGGAAAGATTTGATATAGCGATGGCAAGGTATACTTTTTTACGGCAAGTGAAAGAAATCAAAAATTGGCAAAATGTTGTGTTCTTGGATGAAACATGGCTTAATGCTAACCATACTGTAGGCCGTTCTTGGAACGATGACACAGCAGCATCTACTTCCAAAGTTCCTGTAGGAAAAGGATCGCGACTTATAATTTGTCACGCCGGAACCATCAACGGGTTTGTCGAAGGTTCTCTCATGGCTTTTGCGTCAAAAACCACTGGAGACTATCATGAAGACATGAATGGAGAAAAGTTTACTGAATGGTTTACCTCAATGTTGTGTAGCCTCCCTGAACCATCTATTATAATTATGGACAACGCCCCATACCACTCGATGCAAATTGACAAGCCACCTGCCCAATCCCAAAAGAAAACTGATATCGTCGCATGGCTTCGTAAAAATGGCGTAGATGCAAACATGAATATGTTAAAAGCGGAATTAGTACGTCTTTTAAAAGAAAACAAACCAACCAAGATCCGATACGTCATTGACGAAATAGCATTAGAACATGGGCACAGAGTTATACGGTTACCGCCTTACCATTGTGAGTATAATGCGATTGAGTTGGTGTGGGCTCAAATTAAGGGATATGCTGCAAGACACAATACAGAACCCCCATTTACCACAAAAAAAATGCTAAAATTATTAGAAGAAGCTTGTGAACATGTGACTAAAGGAGACTGGGAAAAGGTTGTGAATAGAACTGTTAAATTAATAAGGGAAGATTATGAAAGAGATGTGAAAATAGATAATATTATAGAAAACGAACATATAATTATTAATGTATGTGATGATAGCAGTGACGACAGTGAAAATAGTAGTATGGACGAATCTGATTAATTATGGCCTTTTGTGGCACCTTTTTAGGGTTCCGTAGTAAACAAGGAACCCTTATAGTTTCGCCATGTCCGTCCGTCTGTCCGTCTGTCCGTCTGTCCGTCTGTCCGTCTGTCCGTCTGTCCGTCCGTCCTCGGTTAATCTCAGAGACTATTAGTGCTAGAAATCCGTAATTTGGCATGAGTATAAATATTAATCACGCCGACAAAGTGGTGAAATAAAATTTTGATAAATATTTTTTTTTAGGGTAGCTCCCCTACATGTAAAGTGGGGATGAATATTTTTTTTCTCGTCTACCCCATAGTGTGGGGTATCGTTGAATAGGTCTTTTAAAAATACTGTGGGTGTGGGAACATCATTTTTCGATTTCTAGATCCGTTTGTAAAATATGATGTTTTAAAGTGCAAATTTTTATTAGAGTCAAGTGTCCCCCCCCTCTATCAGCCAAATGGCAGTATATAGGAACTTGAAAAAATTCACAGCAGTAGGGTATATAATCAATTTTAAAGGAAAACTATCACGGCTAAGTAGGGTTCACAGGTTAAGGAGTTATATCTGTTTTTCGAGGATTGTGACTACGGAACCCTACACTGCGCGTGGCCCGCCACGCACTTGACCGGTTTTATTTGGTATCTTTTGTATTCATATGTTTCTTGTGTGCATATAAAGTATGTATATTCATTTTCGTTCAAATATTCAGTTCGTTCAAATAAATTAAATAAACATATACATTTTTGTTTTATTAAACCTATTTAATCAGGTACAAAAACAAAACTTAATTGTTTTTTGTTCGAGAATAAATTGACATTCCACATCACTATTGTAATGTGTCAAACCGGCCATCATAGCGTGCCGCTAGTATAACTAAAATGCGCTCGCAGATCTTATACCAAACAAAAAGTAAACGAACACCTCTAAATATCAAAGAAATACGAACTAAAAACCGTTCATGTGTCAATCTATCCCAGTTCAATCCGTCGTGATTTTGTAAAGGCGGGTAACGAAGCCACGTATGATCAAAGCTCACTAGTAGAGCTTGTGTTACGCTACGGCGCGGCGTACCAAGGCTATATAAATAAATAGATACTCATCACTTGAAAATATACCTAATGTTATGAAGTAATGAACTCGAAGAGACATCTTCGAATTCTTTTAAATCTAAGATAAAGCATCTCTCTTCTTCTTCTTCATTTTAAATAAATTTTTTCTATGTAAGTATAATTGAATAGGTGTACCTAGTGGTAAGTAAAAATGTGGCAAACATCCAAACGGCAATCAGTTAATGTAGATAATATTATGAACATCAAACGTCACCTTTGTGGATTCAGCATAATATCTAGCTATAATATTTGTACTTACTTTTAAGAATATTTTGCACAACTAAGTAGGTATAAGTAGAACTTAGAAGTCTAACCTTTACTCGTATTCACGTGTGTTTATTATAATATTTCCAGGAAAATTTCGGATTAACATTATGTCAGTAAAATCATAATGTCCGAAAATTACTTAAATTATCGTATTTATAATTGTATTTATAGTATTAAAACTCGTTGGTACGTAAGAGTAAAAAATCTACAATATCAAAGTAAGACGCTCCTTTGTGTAACACTATAATGCTTTAGTTATGTGCAGGGCACGCAAGGTTAGCCCATTAGGAGTTCAGTAACAGCCTTTTCGCATTTCTCAGCGGTGGCGTACGTATTAAGGTTTTTTCGCAGCGGGATTAAAATACTATGGTTTGTCCGCAGATGTGATGTAATCTTGTTAGGAATAGTTTTTAAAAGGAAAAATAAATCGGAAAATCCGCAACACTAGAGTCAATACTAGAGTCTTCGTCGCAACCAATAACTACATACCTACCTGTAAATAGTACAACAAACAGACGAACGTATAACTTCTTATTAATTCAAAATTTCTTAAAACGTTGTAAAACTTTGTTATCTACATTATTATTTTTTTTGATTTCTTTACACTTTTTGTTAAATCATCGCAAAACATACTTCGAATTTTATTTAGATACGAACGTGTTTTACGTACTATATAAAAATATAAAAAAGAAGAGAAGGTACTCTTGGCTGACTCGCCTACAATATGTATAAAGAAAAATATACATATAAAGTTGTAGACAGACATTAATAAAATGAATGTAATATAAATTGGACACCGGTGGCGCCAGACTACATTTGATTAACATCAATTTTGCGAAGCTTGATTAAATGTAGAGATAGTCATAAACTAAATTCAATGGTTCATTGGAGTATAGGTACTCCTACCTTCGTCAGATTTAAGATAACTATGTATATTCGTACCTTGGGAAATTCACTCCATGTTCAAATAGTCAACTTTCTTGGGTGATGAGCTTCAGTAATATTCAATTATTAATAATATGCTGTGAATTATGATGATAGGATTAATTAACTTTTTTTAACGTTTTAATATAAAAAACTATTTTAACAGTGCAATATTTAGTTTTAAATAAACTTACCTTGTTCCATACATCCAAGTTTCTTTCTTCACGAATTTAAACACACATTAATTCTCCATTTGCATGAAAACAAACAAATTTTATAAAAAACTAAATTAAAAGATAATCGAAACAGATAAAATTTGTGACTATAAAACTTTTCTATCAAAAATTGAAAACCAAAATAACGTTTTAAATAAATCTGTTTCAATCATCGAAAGATTAAAGGTACTCACGTTAAGCTGCATAACGATCTTGTTGTATGCTCGATGCCACCTTTGTTTCGGCGTGAGTTTAGGCTGCTCCGGCTGAAAGATCATCTGTTCTTCCTCGTGCCTAACTTGCTCCTGATTAAAAACACTGTCCTCTGGATACTGATCGTCAAATGTTTCCTGGTCATGAAATTTCTCATCGTCCCTAAATGCCTCATCTTGATCTTGATCATCCTGATATTCGTTATCTTGGTCGAAAGACTCTTGCCTCTCGAACCTGTCTTGTTCATCGGGGACTTCGTGAAATGTCACTTTCGATTTTTCTGTGATCGATTCTGTGAATAAAGTGTATATAATTGGCTTCAGTAGTAGAATTTAAGTTTGTTAAATTCATAATATTGATACAGTCTGTACACATCATTTGACGACTGAACAGCAACTGATCTTGACGAAATTTGGGGTAGAGATAGATTGCTTGCATCAAAGATACACACATAAGTAACAAATTTTTATCCCCAAAATCAGGGTTCTTACGGATGCTTAAAAACTTAAGCTGATAAAGTTGCATGTAACCTTAAATACATAGCTTAAATAATAATTATGCATTGACATTTAATATTACTTCCTAGTTTCTGCGTTTAGATAATTTTCAGTTATATTTTAATAATAACTCGATCGTTAATATAGTAATATAATAATAGTATTTACCTTCTAAACTAGTTGGTACTGTAAGTTTTTCTTCATGTTGAGATATAAAAGAACTCTGTGAAGTTTTTCGATCAAGTACAGAAGGCGTTTGACTGTGATAACTGTCAACAGAAGGTTTTCTCACTTGCGAAACAGTCTTAGTGGGCGACGCAGTCTTTTGTATACTTGGACTGGTATCCTCCACTGCCTTGGCTTCTTCTGCGACATCTTCATGAATGGTATCATGAACGTAGTCTTCGTCACGATACCTATCTAAAGATGTCCTATCGCGATCCACTTGATCAAGTTCAGTCTTATTGTACTCATCCTCGTAGGCACTTTCATCGAAACTTCCCGTGGGATAATCCTCTGGAGCATCGGGTAACGTCCGTGTTCTACGCACTGGAGGTCTTTGTATAGACTCCTGTCTTTTTAATGATGGCGTTCTTGGTAACGATGGAGTTGATGTCGTCACACTAGTAATTGGAACTGATGAAGATGCTTCAGATACAGGGACGGATGTCATATCAGATACAGTAGTTGTACTTGTAAACGGTGCAACGGAAGTTGATTCGTAGGTGGATGAAAAAGTTGAATCTATTTGTGTAACAGAAACCGAAGGCATCGATACTGAAGGAACTTGCTGTTGTAATTGTTGCTGTTGAAATTGTTGCTGTTGAAATTGTTGCTGTTGAAATTGTTGCTGTTGTAATTGTTGTTGTTGTAGTTGTTGTTGTTGCTGTTGTAGCTGCTGCTGCTGTTGTTGTTGTTGACTTACAGAAGGAGCAGCAACAGCAGCTGCAGCGGCACCAAAAAAACTCCCAAGTTTCTTTGCACCACCTGCCATGAATGAACCTAGAGTAGCTGCTCCTGTGAGAACAGTTGACTGCAACTGTTGCGCTGGCAGTTTTTGTTGTTGTTGCTGCTGTTGCTGCTGCAGTTGTTCTTGCTGTCGTTGTGCTGCCTGTTGTTGCTGTTGCTGTAGCAAAATTTGCTGTTGCTGTTGTTGTTCTTGTTGCTGACGTAAATAAACCTGCTCTTGCTCCTGATTATAAAGATCTTGTTGATGTTTATCATATTGCTCTTGCTGCTGCTGCTGCTGCTGGTGCTGATAATCTTGTTGCTGTTGTTGCAAATAATCCTTTTGTTCTTGCTGATAACTATCACGTTGTTGTTGATACTGTTGTTCTTCCTGGTACAAATTTTGAGTATCAAAATACTTTTGATCATGTTGTTCACTAAGAATGTCCTGTTGCTGTTGGTAATCATGTTGATCGTACTGAGTATTATATTGCTGTTTTTCATTATGTTGGTAGTCTTGTTCGTCGTCATACTGAGTTTCATATTGATATGGAAGATGCCTGTCCGTCTTTTGATCTAAATATTGATTTTGACTCTCTTGATATGACGGCTCTTGTTGATCAAACTTTTGGTATTGTTGTTTGTCCTCATACTTATTTAAGTCATACTGTTGGTAATTTTGTTCGTGTTGTGTCGTAATAAAATCTTGTTTTGTGGTCACTGGCTGTTGAATATATGAAGTGATTTTTGATGGCACAGACTTTGGTATCACAGAATCGTCTAAACTCGTCACTGGATAAGAAAACTGCGTAGAACTATC
The DNA here is from genome assembly GCA_920104075.1 of Melanargia galathea. Classification (NCBI taxonomy): domain Eukaryota; kingdom Metazoa; phylum Arthropoda; class Insecta; order Lepidoptera; family Nymphalidae; genus Melanargia; species Melanargia galathea. Next base: position 13,509,553 of record OV049874.1, on the reverse strand, counting down.
CGTCTCGGCCCATGTAGTTTTCTGAGCTGAAAACGGATATAAATATTTGAAAACTGAAAAAGTAACATCGTCAAAATAATTATTAAAATACTTAAACGACATATTCAGTAGTGATTCAGAATTGAACTGATTTGCTCATAAGTTTGCCCTGCGTTTGGATAACCATGACCGAATAACGGATATTTTTATCGACATTGAAATACCTATTCAGTGCCACTGATAAATACGTATGAAGTTCACAGTGTAGTAACGTCGTACTACATACTTACAACTACTTTTTCAAACTTCATGATCATTATGTACCAATTAGATTACCAATTAGAGTACCAATTAGATTGGTATACTTTTTTTTACCTAATCTTTACCTACGAGTTTCTAGGTTTAATATAGGCAATCTACATAGACCAAAGTTATAATTATTATAATAGTTATCGGTATGATCTATTTATCTCTGATTAGCTGTGAATCGATTATCAATACATTTGAGGGCCCACGCTTAAGAGTCGAGGTGCAGCACTAAAACAGCTCAATCAGAGCAGTGACTTTAAAATACAGTTAAATAAAATTGACATGAGAAAACAAACTATGAACCGTACTCCAGCGCAGCTGGCCAAACAGGAGCGCTGTTTGTGTTTTGTTTAGTTTTCAACCGTATAACAAAGTGAATAAACAGTGTTTAGATTGTCATCATTACTTCAAAATTTAAAAAACCCCCGACATTCGCCATTTTGTGGCGGCGGCCATCTTGGATTTGCATAGTGATATTCTACTAGTCAAGCCCTTTCATTTGATACCCATATTAAGGGAGTTGTGAAAAAATATGTAATCCGCCATTTTGTAGCGGCGGCCATCTTGGATCGATTTTCACCAAACATAGCTAACAACACTCTCGACTAATTCACTTTTCAAATGCGCCAAAATGAGCGCCACAGGGGAACAGACAGACACACACACACACACACACACACACACACACACACACACAGACACGTCAAACTTATAACACCCCGTCGTTTTTGCGTCGGGGGTTAAAAAGACTGCGCCTCGACGCCACTCTACTCTGTTGGCAGTATAGCCTCTAGTACCTTGAGCGGCTGGGGGCGTGGCGTGCGGCGTCTCATCGAAGAATGGTTGCATGCCCTCATCGTCGTAACTGCAACAACAGATATATTTTAAGGAATTAAAACACCGGCTTTAACTCACGTGTATTTTTGTCGGAGTGTGCCCGACTAGTTTCGAACCCATACCCAGGCCCTTAGTCATGAGCATGTTCCTGCGGCGCGGCGCAAAGCAAACTGATTTTTGCGGCGCAGATTGCTTTGCGCCGCGCCGCGCGAACATGCTCACGACTAAGCGCCCCGGATGGGTTCGAAACTAGTCGGGCACACTCCGACAAAAATACACGTTAGTTAAAGCCAGTGTTTCAATTCCTTAAAATGAATATCACTCACGATAGTTTAAATGTTAAAACAGATAAATACTACATCAGAATGCATGCTTGCATCATTGGATGGTCAAAGATGCATTTTTCATTGTTTTTTAGAAATGCTTCATGGTGTGGTATGTCGTGACGCTACCGTAGGCGTTGGGATTAAACATTCTACATTGAAGTGCAGGCCACATTGGGAGCGAAAATATACGAAACAAGGTTCGTTTAGCTTCGCTCATGTTACTAGATTATGAGAGCTGGCAAGTTCGCATCGATGGCTGACTTTGTAGTTCGCGGTTTGAACAGAAGTATAAAACGATATCATGACATTTTATACTTCGACTAGAAAATGCCCGCGGCTTCGCCCGCGTCAATTTCGGTTTTGCACAATCCCGAGGGAATTGTGGATTTCCGGTTCCCGTTCACGCTCCCTTTTCCAACCTTTATACCTACTATCAAGGAAGTTTGTTATAGTAATCTACCTATAGCTGTAGCTATAGATTTCGGTTTTTTCAAAATCCCGTGGGAACTGTGCATTTTTTCAGGATAAAAAGTAGCCTATGTTTTAAGTCAGGGCATAATCTACCTCCATTCAAAATTTTAGCCAAATCTGTTCAGTAGTTGCGGCGTGATTGAGTAACAAACATCCATCCACACTTTCACATTTATAATATTATAGTAAGATAGTAGGATAGTAGGATTGTGGTGGAGGTGTGAAATGAGCGAAACGAAAGGAAACTCGTTTCGTTTTGGTTCGCTCCCAATGTGGCCTGCGCTTAACACGCGCAGACTGTTATATCTGTCACGACTCATGCATAGTATACTGCTGCTACACTGGTGTTAGAAATGTTGTAGAAATATTGCTAACATTTGTAATATTTTGTGATATTTGTTAGATGTTTTCAAAAATGTTAACAAACTATGTTTACTAAACATTTGTAACTGCGGTGTGGCAGCACCACACGCTAAAGCCGCTCCCGCACATTCGCACGAATACGCGAACTCACAAGTGTAGGACGGTCTTCGCAAATGAATATGCAGAACTTTGCCTGCATTCGCCATATTCCCGAACTGTGTAGGTTTTTCAACGAACATAAAAGCGCAAACCTCGAACCTTAGCTTTCTTTATCTCCCACACATTTTTATCTGTTATATATTAGTTGCACTCGTGATGACAATCCATAGAATGCAAGATAAGATTATAATGTGTATAACATTACATGCATATTCGCTGATGGCCATTCACATGCGTAATATACATATGTATTAAGTATAGTATGTTTTTGCTCATTTAAGTGACCAGGGCAACGCTCAAAGCGCATTATATTCTCCGACAAGCGGATACTCACGACTTCATTCGCGTGGATTCCTATTGGTTTTTAAAAATCCTGTGCGAATCATTTTGTTTTTCCTAAGCTCCTTTGAGCTGATACCTTCCTAAAAACTGTTAAAATTCACTGGCGGATGTTTAGGTAGATCAAAATGTAAACATCCGCCAGTGAAAGTCCCATCAAAATCGATCCAGCCTTTCAGAGATTAGCCAGTAATCTTCAAAGTATTTCCTTTCTAACAAAAAAAGAATGAACGGAATCGGACCACGCGTTAACGAATTACAGCTAAGTAGTTACATATTTTAACTTTCATCCCCTCTCCCAAGGGAACCGTGATGAATTTCGGGATAAAAAGTATTCTATATGTTACTCCATAGGATGAACTTAAATCATGCCAAGTTTCATTTCAATCCATTCAGTAGTTTTTGCGTGATGCGCGCACAAACATACAGACAAACAGATAAACAGACAAACAGACAAAAATTTCAAAAATAGCTTTGTTATGTTCTATTACTTATTCCTAACATCCCCCAGTTATTATTTTGCAAAAATCATTAATTTCATTAATTTTATTATATGTAGAGAATAGATAGAAGATAAGTCAATCATCGCGACTGACTGCGTTACAACACACCACAACATAATAATGTGTCTGCAACTTTATTACAAACCTTGTATTATAATTGCTATCCTGATACTGGTCTATGGTAGTGTCCTGATATTTTTGTTGTTGTTGTTGTTGTTGTAGCTGCTGTTGTTGTGATTGTTGTTGATACCCGTAGCTGTCGTAGCTATAACTACTAACGTCGGGTACCGATCTCTCGGGTTCTAAAAAAGAAAAAAATATAATCGTTTTTACATCATGTTTTTGTTTCGCTCTGAAGAACTGAGGCGCACTTTGCACATAGCTAAGGTCGTGTCCCCATTAGGCAAACAGTGAGCGGTTGACTGTCCGCTGGATCTCGCATAGTGTTGTAGGCATTAAGAGGTGAATCAGCCGCTCACTGAACTCACTGAATAAGTTGGCAAGCGAAACGCCGCAAACTGCGTACATTACGCGCTGTTTGGACACTCCATTTAAAAACTATACGGAAGCTAATTGGAATCAAACAGTTAGCTGCTCACTGTTCGCCTAATGGGGGCACGGCCTTAGTGTAGCGCGGCTAGCAGGAACAACGGGTATATGAACCGAGATTACATGGTCGAACGGTCAAGCCACTCACTATAATAAAATTCTTATAAATGTGACTAAATAATATATGTAATTATAAACTTATGGTACCTAAGTACTACGTTTTGCTCGGGACGTCGTTTTTGTGGGCTTTGATTTTTGAAAATCTTTTGATTCCCAGTGTAAAGACTAGCCTATATTCTTCAAGATGTAGGCTAGGCCTACCGCGGCTGCACGTAATTTGCGTGAGCCTTTAAAGCCACGTTGTTATAGTTTCTCACCCGGTAGTACATAATATCACGACGTGCCAGCAGGGCTATTCTGTAAAGCCATTTTCGAATTATCGAGAGTGAATTCGAGATGAGTTTGCTAATTTGTACTCTGTAAAACTTGATAGTACAGGTCTTCTCACTCAAACTCACTTCACTTCGCAAGTGCGTAGCAGATGTTTACAGAATATCCAACCAAGGTGAAGTGAGTTTGCTTTCAAAGCGAGTTATTTCACTTGAGTGAGCTTCGATATCGAGATGGTATTTTAGAGAATAGCCCTACAGCTTCGGTGCGACGTTTTGGAACTGCACAAGAATCAGCTCATTTATACCTGAGATTTATACTCAGATTTTTAATTCTGTTGAATTCTGACACTTGCCATTTTAAAAATAGAATGAATAGAATTAAAGAAGAATTTGTATGAAAAACAGGGTTACCGCCTGAAGTTCGATTTTACCCCAAAATAAAATACCCGAAGTGTTTGTCAGGCATTTGTCATATCTACATGCGGCAATTGATTTTTGAATTTATTATCTTTTTTGTGGGAACTGTTTTATCTGTGGTAACATTATGAAATGTCAGAATTTCACGGAATTAAAAATCAGACTACAGTAATCAGGCCACAGCCTATTAAACGCACTTGTATTAAAAGATGTGTGACGGAAACTGTCCGTTTACCTTGTATGTAAGGCACGTGTGTGTGCGTGGTCGCGGGCGGGGCGGGCGCGGGCGGCAGGCGTGACGCGACCGCCACCGCGGGCGGCAGGCGCGTCGCGACCGCCACCGCGGGCGGCTGCGGCAGTCGCCGACTCCGCCGACCCCACCCCGAGTCGCTCCCCGGGGGCACGGGCAGCGCTCGACCACGCTTCGGCGTTGATGAAGGTGTTGCTGAGTGTAACAATAAAGACACAATTAATGGAAATTCAAAAATTTACTAAACCCTTTAATAATTAGTAGGAAAGTACTTTAGTCCGATGTTATATAACCGTAAAATATGTTTAAGATCTCGCTTAATGATACGTACATATGTATGTAACTAAATAAACTGCATCAAATTCGGCCCAGTATTTTGAGGAAATGAGAACACAAACAAAAAATATGGTACAGAGTGATTTACAAAAGCTGAGGCATGGCCTATTAAACCAAACATAAATAGGTATGGTAAATCCAAATTCTTCAAAAATAATATAATATTTTTCTGTTATAAGATATTGTTTGCTACCAAAGACAAACTGCATTTGGAATGCAAGCCTATACTATCTTTTAGTAGTTTTTTTGTAGTTGACGGAACTGTATCGAAACTGCCGACCGACTCGGCAGTCGGCTTGCACTGCAAGTGCTGTCCTTCTGTACAGACACAGATTTACGGAGCATTAACAGTCAAAAATCACGGCTACCTGGAAGACTGGCAGCTGTACGTCGCGGCCGAGGCCTATACGGCGCCATCTCATTGTAATCCGAATAACGAGATGAAGGTGGCAACTGAAACAAATGAAACTTACATAAATTAACAGCAATCGATAACTTCGATTTTAATCCCCGGCACAAACCTTCACTTTTCGCACATAACTATTTGCGTTTTAAGCAATTAAATATCACTTACTTTAATGGTGAAGGAAAACATTGTGAGGAAACCTGCACGTCGGAGAGTTCTCCGTAATGTTCTCAAAGGCGTGCGAAGTTTACTAATCCGCACTTAGCCAGCTCGGTGGGCTACGTCCTAATCTGTTCTTATTCTGAGAGGAGAACCGTTCACTGTAGTGGGCCGGTAATGGGTTGATCATGATGATAAATCAAGAGCTCTCCCTTTTGGAAGTTCGAATTTCAGATGAAATGGTCCACAAACCCAACCGAAACAACATTAAAAGCTACCAAACACAATAATAATTATTATTATAAGCCTACTAAATATCTCCTAATTAGGTGTTCATTCATACCGCTAACTCATATTCGGGATATTGACGGGTATTTTTTACACTTGGTTAGTAAGAGACCACACCTATGGAAAACTTATTTACCTCACAGCTTAAGGTTGCTCTCCTCACGCGCTTCTTCATACAAACGTATTACGCCTATTATTCTAATATTTGTCGCAATAGATCTAAAGTTAGCCCAGATATCAATATCTATCTCCATTATCTATGCCACAAAATAAAAAAATTAGTAAAATTATATTTATTTTGAAAGTTATGACGCTTGAAAAATAACTATTTTGGGCAAATTTTGAGGCAACTTCGTGCGTAAATAAACTACTTATGTAAGAAACTAGAAAATTGAAAAACGACCAAAGTCATATCATACGTTACTTCATAATAATTTCAAATGTCTTTAGTTCATGTAAAAAATTGCCAAATATTTGCTAAAATAGGCGTAATTCCAAACCTAGATTTGCATCTTTTTACTTTGCCGTTTTTCACTAAAAATCATGATATCTCAAGCAAAATTTATTTATTTAATTAATTTATTATTTTTTATGTACATATATTTTTATTACTCTTCTTTACTGAAGACGTCTCGCTCTCTAAATGCAAAAATCACTGTTTTAGACTCCACCCACCAAAGATTTGTCGCTCCCATGAAGAGGGTTCTTAAGTAGTGGAGACGTTGCCTCAATCTATCTCGATCTCAGATACACCCCGCTATGAGGAGGGTTACATTTTGTCGGTTCTTCGTCGCCCTCTAGTATAGTCTTTATCAAACCATCCGTTTGTTTGAGACAACTACGTATGCATTTGAGCAGTCTCAGTTTGTTATACTATGTCATAGCCTTATTAAGTCGAGGCTCCTAAAATATCTGTAGATACGTAGCTGAAGAGAACTCTACCAAACCGTTAGAGACAACTACGTATGCATTTGAGCAGTCTCAGTTTGTTATACTATAATATGTATGTCATGGCCTTAGTAAGTCGAACCCGCTCAAATAAACACGTAGCTGAAGAAGTATCTACCAAACCGTTTGAGACAGCTACGTATGCATTTGAGCAGTCTCAGTCTGTCACACTATGTTATAGCCTTAGTAAAGTCGAGGCTGCTCAAATAGACACGTAGTCGAAGAGGCCTCTACCAAACCGTTAGAGATAACGTATACATTTGAGCAGTCTCAGTTTGTCCCAAGTCGAGGCTGTTCAAATGGACAAGTAGCCGGAGCAACACTTGATTGGCTAACGTGTTAAAAACGAGTTGTTTCACCTGTTTAGGCGGCATTTGTGGCAACTGCACAACGGACGAACGGCGCTTATTGACAATGTTCTCGTACTCGGTGGGCGTAAGACCGCATTCGTCGTAGAAGTACCGGCCTTCAAAATGCGGCTCGTACGCCTGGTACGGATAACTGCTCGAATCGTAGTACTCTTCATAGCTGGGCTGCTGTGATAAGTGTGTATGGTCCCTGTTGACAAAAGTAAAATCCATATATATGTCATCATCCCATGTCTTCCTCTTCCACTCACTTCTATTATACGTCAATGCTTCATTCACTCCTTTTACATGCATATCTTTTTTCACACAGTAGGTACACTCCATCCATCTTATCTTTGGCCTTACTCTACACTTTTTCCTTCCACATGCATATCTAACATTCTGCTAGTAATATGGTTCTCTTCTCTCCATAAATATATCTTTAAGTATTTACATATGTAAGCGACGATAGCCTATGGTAAATAGTGCATCCTTCCTTTCTGGGAGACCGAGTTCTATTCCCGGCACGCACCTCTAACTTTTCCGAGTTATGTGCGTTTCAAGCTATTAAATATCACTCGCTTTAACGGTGAAAGAAAGCATCATGAGGGAATCTGCATACCTGAGAGTTCCCCATAATGTTCTCAAAGGCGCAATTGGCCAGCGTGGAGAACTATGACATAAAACCTTCTCGTAGCTGTGGGCTGGTAATGTGTTAATAACGATGATGGTGGTACAGCAATCGGTAATAACTTTTGTCGAGGTAATGATTTTAATTTTACTGTCTCATTAGTCTATCGGTTAGCATGTTCGACTGCGGATCATGAGGTCCTAGGTTCCTAGGTTCGATTCCCAAATCGAGCTAAAAGTTGTTAGGCAGTAGGTTTTTCTTTCAAGAAATACTCAGTGCCAACCCGGAGTTGATAGTTGGTGGTGTTTCACCTCCATGCCTCGAAAAGCACTTTGAGCCATCGTTCCCGGTTATTATCACTATCATATTATGACAATAATCGTTAAAGCCCTCAATCCGCATTGGAGCTACGTGTCGGGTCCGTGCCCAGCAGTGGGAAGTTAAAATGGTGGTCGTAATGTTTTGGACTTTGGCTATTTTTTACTTTGCTCGTTACTCTATAAAGAAAGTTGTTGGTAAAAATTAATTATATTTATATACTAACATTAAAAGAGTAATAAATTGTAGAGTAAAGCTCACCTAATGTGCGTACTAGTGGTATATGGGTCATACCCGTATCCTATGCTATCGTCGTATAACGTGTTCTGGCGCTCGAGGCTCGGCCTTCGCTGCTCTTCTGAAAATAGAACAAATAATTATTTATTATAATTTTTACTTTCTCCTTTCATTACAAGTTTCATCTAGTAGGTGATGCCAGGTTTGCGTCCTCAAAAACTTATAATATATCTAACCTGTTCATACCATATTATTATACATATCAGGGTCCTGTTCAATGTTACGAAATTATAGTTTTTAGGGTTACTAAGCAAAATGGTAAAGCGAAACCCTTACAATGCAATTTCGTCCGTCTATCCGTCTATATAAACATGTACTCACACTGGTCCAGTTTTATTTTTAAGAAGACGTTTAAATGCCCATCACGAAGATATAATTCCAGTGTCAAAACAAATATTACAGTCGTTATCCAGAAAATTAGTAGGTATGTCAGATTTTCGTAAAGTAAAAACAATATTGTTAATTGGTTCCTATAGTTTTCCACAAACAAAATATCAGAACAAATAGGTAACATTTAGCGTCATTTCTCAAAACCACCTTTTCTGACTTTCTGCTCTCTTTATTATCAGCCACGCCAGAATAGATGATTATGGCTATTCTCTTAATCTATGCTTATAGTTAAATTATAATTGCTAAAAATACAATTATTTCTTATAGACATGAATAACCTTGTAATTTCTTACCTCCGGACTGCCAATCCGCCGCCGTCCGCCATGATATAGCAGATTCGACGCTTGCCTGCGCATGCAATTGCGACCACGTTTCTATCCTGAAACAAAAATTACACGTTAAGGGCCTGTTTCACCACCTTCTGATAAGTGTTGGATAGCTTATTCACAACTTTTGTCTCTGTCTCTTGACATAAAGTGAGAAAGTGGCAAAACTTACGCTTAGGCTATCCGACACTCAGAAGATGGTGGAAACAGGCCTTAATCGTATTATGAAATATCAGAAAACTGTGTGAAGAACGAGTATGTAGAGAGTAAGAAGTGTAAAAAATTACAATTTATTTGTATACGTCAAACGTAATATGGAAATCTAATAAACGTAATATGGGAACTATGGTTTTTGGGGAAAATTATATCCTCCAGGATGAAAGCTATGTCATATTTAGTCAAAACGGCTCATCAATGAAGTAACTGACGCGACGGATTCACACTTTCACTAATCTATACATATCTATAGTCTATACATATAATAAAATCGTAGACTTGCCGTATCTGTACATTGAAGATTTTTGCAAAATAATAACTGGGGGATGTTATAGATAAGTAATAGAACGTAAAAAAGCTATTTTTGAAATTTTTGTCTGTTTGTCTGTTTATCTGTTTGTCTGTATGTTTGTGCGCGCATCACGCAAAAACTACTGAATGGATTGAAATGAAACTTGGTATGATTTCAGTTCATACTACGGAGTAACATATAGGATACTTTTTATCCCGAAATTCAGCACGGTTCCCCTGGGAGAGGGGATGAAAGTCAAAATGTGTTCTTAGCTGTAATTCATTAACACGTGGTCCGATTTAATTCATTCTTTTTTTGTTAGAAAGGAAATACTTTAAATATTACTGGCTAATCTCTCAAAGGCTGGATCGATTTTGATGGGACTTTCACTGGCGGATGTATACATTTTGATCTACCTAAACATCCGCCAGTGAACTTTTGACAGTTTTTAGCATGGTATGAGCTCAAAGGAGCTTAGGAAAGACAAAATGATTCCCACGGGATGTTTAAAAACCAATATCCACGCGAACGAAGTCGCGGGTTTCCGCTTGTCATGAATAATTCCGCTCTTACAAATGTAGACAGAGTTCTACGTGGTGATACAAAATGCACGTAAGCGTAGTATGTAGGTACAAGCTTTTAGTTTAAACGTAAAGTAGTCACGTTAATTAGTTCTCACCTATTAGTTCTAGGCTGACTATTATAATACAGCGGATCGGTGTCCGTATGGAGATGATACTCGTCTCTTTCGTAAGAGTTCTCTCGAGACACCTCCAAAGATCTCTGAAAAAGAGAAAACAATAAAAGTTATTTTAACATTCTGTTGCATTTTTTCGATGGTTACCTGGATGATATTGGTATGTAGCCATATAAGGCTACGTCGACTTGTACCAAACTTTTATGATATAATTAGATATGGAATCTATTAACTTATTTGATTCCATATATTTTTTAGGGTTCCGTAGTAAACAAGGAACCCTTATAGTTTCGCCATGTCCGTCCGTCTGTCCGTCTGTCCGTCTGTCCGTCTGTCCGTCCGTCCTCGGTTAATCTCAGAGACTATTAGTGCTAGAAATCCGTAATTTGGCATGAGTATAAATATTAATCACGCCGACAAAGTGGTGAAATAAAATTTTGATAAATATTTTTTTTTAGGGTAGCTCCCCTACATGTAAAGTGGGGATGAATATTTTTTTTCTCGTCTACCCCATAGTGTGGGGTATCGTTGAATAGGTCTTTTAAAAATACTGTGGGTGTGGGAACATCATTTTTCGATTTCTAGATCCGTTTGTAAAATATGATGTTTTAAAGTGCAAATTTTTATTAGAGTCAAGTGTCCCCCCCCTCTATCAGCCAAATGGCAGTATATAGGAACTTGAAAAAATTCACAGCAGTAGGGTATATAATCAATTTTAAAGGAAAACTATCACGGCTAAGTAGGGTTCACAGGTTAAGGAGTTATATCTGTTTTTCGAGGATTGTGACTACGGAACCCTACACTGCGCGTGGGCCGCCACGCACTTGGCCGGTTTTTGTTCTTTGGTATAGCATAAAATGGTAAGCATTCATTTCAATTTTATTTAACGGATTTTTGCCGATACCGAAACAGCCGTCGTCATCTCAAACGATAGACGTTCACAGCAGCACTGTGAGTTCACAAGCAGTGGCGTGCACAGCGTTTCAAGCTAGGGTATGCAATCGGTAGCATTAAACTACTGATAATTTTCTTATTGTTTTACCTAAGCATTGCTTTTCTCAGGGTATGCAGATTTGTATGGGTTGCAGATTGATAATTCGATAGCTGATATCTTTAGGCTGCATCACCCGTCTTTTTAACCCCCAACGCAAAAACGACGGGGTGTTATAAGTTTGACGTGTCTGTGTGGGTATCAAATGAAAGGGCTTGAATAGTAGAATACGTCACTATGATAGATTTCAAATCCAAGATGGATGGATTTTAATTTAAACTTGTTCCATAGTGAAAGAGTAGAGTGTGACACATACCTGTGGCGTATGCATTTGATGCGCAGCGCTTCGGAACTGCGACGCGCTGCAGTTGGCGTGCTGGCCCACCGGGTAGTTGAGGTCCGACGTGTAGTCGGAGTCCTCGGAATATCCCGCTGTCAATACACAAATAATTATGTTTTGAACATTAAACTATGAGTGATTGGTCCCTGCTGCCTCGTTGGTCTAGTGGTTAGAATATTTGACTGCAGATCATGAGGTCAGTAAGGTCACGAAGCAGTAAGGGGATCTTAGAAACTTTGTAGACTTTTTAGCTTTTAACCGGGTTTTAGCTATAGAATATAATCAGTGTAATAGAAGTTCACTGCCTCGTTGGTCTAGTGGTTAGCATATTCGACTGCAGATCACGAGGTCCCGGGTTAGGCAAATGATTGTTAGGTATTTGGGTTTTTCTGGCAAGAAATTCTCAGTGTCAGCGCGAAGTTGGTAGTTGGCGGTGTGTCACCCCCGTGCCTTGGAAAGCACGTTAAACAGTCGGTCCCGGTTATTGCCACTATCATATGACAATAGTCGTTAAAGCCCGCCAACCCGCATTGGAGCAGCGTTGCGGGTCTAAGCTCTAAATCCCTCTCTCCTATGAGAGAGGAGGCCTGTGCCCAGTAGTGGGACTTAAAAAAGGCTGTAGTCAGATTAATTATTAGACTAGTAATATTTGTAGTAAAAAAGCGACACAATATTCTCTCTTTGTTATTTTGACAAGTATTGAACCCGTTTAGGTTCTGTACTTATTAACTACACTAGCGGCACGCTATGATGGCCGGTTTGACACATTACAATAGTGATGTGGAATGTCAATTTATTCTCGAACAAAAAACAATTAAGTTTTGTTTTTGTACCTGATTAAATAGGTTTAATAAAACAAAAATGTATATGTTTATTTAATTTATTTGAACGAACTGAATATTTGAACGAAAATGAATATACATACTTTATATGCACACAAGAAACATATGAATACAAAAGATACCAAAAAAGGTGCCACAAAAGGCCATAATTAATCAGATTCGTCCATACTACTATTTTCACTGTCGTCACTGCTATCATCACATACATTAATAATTATATGTTCGTTTTCTATAATATTATCTATTTTCACATCTCTTTCATAATCTTCCCTTATTAATTTAACAGTTCTATTCACAACCTTTTCCCAGTCTCCTTTAGTCACATGTTCACAAGCTTCTTCTAATAATTTTAGCATTTTTTTTGTGGTAAATGGGGGTTCTGTATTGTGTCTTGCAGCATATCCCTTAATTTGAGCCCACACCAACTCAATCGCATTATACTCACAATGGTAAGGCGGTAACCGTATAACTCTGTGCCCATGTTCTAATGCTATTTCGTCAATGACGTATCGGATCTTGGTTGGTTTGTTTTCTTTTAAAAGACGTACTAATTCCGCTTTTAACATATTCATGTTTGCATCTACGCCATTTTTACGAAGCCATGCGACGATATCAGCTTTCTTTTGGGATTGGGCAGGTGGCTTGTCAATTTGCATCGAGTGGTATGGGGCGTTGTCCATAATTATAATAGATGGTTCAGGGAGGCTACACAACATTGAGGTAAACCATTCAGTAAACTTTTCTCCATTCATGTCTTCATGATAGTCTCCAGTGGTTTTTGACGCAAAAGCCATGAGAGAACCTTCGACAAACCCGTTGATGGTTCCGGCGTGACAAATTATAAGTCGCGATCCTTTTCCTACAGGAACTTTGGAAGTAGATGCTGCTGTGTCATCGTTCCAAGAACGGCCTACAGTATGGTTAGCATTAAGCCATGTTTCATCCAAGAACACAACATTTTGCCAATTTTTGATTTCTTTCACTTGCCGTAAAAAAGTATACCTTGCCATCGCTATATCAAATCTTTCCATCAATATTTTGCGTTTGTTACATTTTTTGTATCGAAATCCAATGGTCTTCAAAATCTTCGTTAAAGAACTTTCCCCACCGAAGAATAATCCAGCTTCCTTCAGTGAATGCACCAACTTTTTTCTTGTTGGATACTCCTTCTGTAAATAGTAGCCGTAAACATGTCTTCGGATAGCATCGGCATCAAAGCTATCGATGCCTACGACTGGTTTTGCTCGTTTTCTCTTTTTTGGTGTGTGAAGTTTATTTTCTTCTGTGCCAGTCTCGCCATATTTTTTTTTAGTTATCCGTCTAACAGTTCGTTGTCCAATATTAAGCGCATCAGCTACGCGTTCAACCACTGACGTTATAGGTAAAATTGGCCCTCCATTTTGAGCTTCACGATCGAAATAGTTACGAAGGCGTATTACGAACTCACGTGTCTGACTATTTAGAACAGTTCTCTGCGTACGTTCGGTCATATCGACGAAATCCACAACAAAGGGCTTGAACAGAGTCCAAATTAACGAGCAAGGGTCAACAGTAATGCAGTATCAATATTTGAAATCCAAAGCCAGGTCAAAACTATATCACAATCGCATTGCACTGACAGTTTATACTTTTCGAAGCAACGTCAATTCGAAACTGCTTTGTTTTGCATTGAGCATTGACGCGAGTTTGCCGGAGGTAGTAGTTGTGCTAGCCAGCGATCCTATGTGACGATCGTATTAGATTCCATTTTTAAAAATTTATTGATATTTTTTTGCGATTTCAGAGGTTTGTCCACATAGTGAAAATTGTTCATATTCACAAGTACATTCACCCCTTAAATGGTGCAAACTGATTTTTCTACACTTGTATACATTTAAGAAATCAATTTAATAAATAAATTTTGAGTCCTAAACCTAAAACTACATTCGATAAAATTTATGAATCTCTGCACATCACTATCGTCAATAAAGTAATACAATTATTTCCTTCAAAGTCGTTATCAATTAATACGGAACTTCATGAGCGGACAAACGTCAAACCGGCCATCATAGCGTGCCGCTAGAGTAGTTGATGCGACACATAAAATGCGAAAAAATTAAACTGACTTCGGTCCCGAAATCTCAGAGAAAGCTGTATTCGCCTACTAATCAAAAATATTAGTGACATATCGGTACATTTATGCGTGTGTAACTTCGTGCATAAGAAAGATAACTAGGTGTGTTACAAAGTAACTACTAAAATCTTTCTGCAAATGTGTAGATTACGATAGTGAAAAAAATCATGAAAATCGGTTCATTGGTTTTTTAAATAATCGCAAATATACATACATAAATACATACATACCGGTCAAATACAGAACCTCCTTTTTTGAAGTCGGTTAAAAAACGTAAGCCTCAGCCGTATTCCCATAATAATATTTGTCAATATGACTTCTAGAGTAAACTAACGTTTTAGGAACTCACGCAACTCGACGATTTGATGGACAAAAATCGAAGATTCAAATACCAATAAATTATTGAATTCTTGTCGTAGTAGCTTTTACATGGAAAATTGAAATTAAAAATAAATAAATATTTAAGCCAAAGAAGATCCGTACGAAATTCATCAGACGCTCTTTTTAAATTAGAATTTATACATAAGTAATAAATAATTACCGATCTACCTCAAAGTATTAAAGTCATAATAATCGTACGAGTAAAAGTCAAAGACTTGATATTATTTCAATGTGCTACCGCGCGGCTTCAAATAACCCAAAGTAAACAACGTAAAATTCGACTACTGTTTTTAAAGGATAAAATGGAAACAAGTTGAACGAAAATACAGTTGTATATTTTAATACTCGTAAAAGCTTGTCATGGAGACTTAAATATATTTTTAGGGTTCCGTACCCAAAGGGTAAAAACGGAGCCCTATTAATGTCACTCGGCTGTCTGTCTGTCTGTCTGTCTGTCTGTCTGTCTGTCTGTCTGTCCGTCTGACCGCCGGTCACAGGTCTCTAGCTCGCAGACGAAATGAGTTACAAACCTGAAATTTTGGTATTTGGTGTAAAATGTTGACCCAAAATCAAATATTGAATTAAAAATTGAATTAAATTATTTTTCAATACAGTTGTTTAACATGGCGTACTTTCAGAGGCTATAGTTATGATTCGAAAATTAAATCTTTTGCACAGGCATGTTTTGTTTTACGCGGTCGTGACTTTTGTTTTACGAGCTCGATCTTTTTGTTTTGCAGTTTATTTTTAAATTTATAAGTCAATTTAAAAAGTTTAGTAGCAAGGAGTTTTCATACATAGAATAAAATCGGATAGATTTTATACGAGAAAAAATTAATAAATGCGTACGTCTTAACATTTAATTCCCAAAATTCTTTTAAATGTTTGTTTATTATAATTAATTATATATTTAATTACCATTTTTAATTTAATTATTTTCACATTAACATATCTCAAAAATCGAATAGGCTGTATACGCGTAGACCGTTGCCTAGTTTCGTTTTAAAATGTCCAGTTGCTAAAACGCGCCATTTTCTGAAAGTTTTCATTTTTTGTGTGATAAATTGATTATTTTTTGTAAATATGACTTCAAGTACAAGTGATATTATGCAATTAACTCCACCTGATATTTTATCTGGGGCAAAAATTACGCAAGATGGAATTTTGCCCCCAAGATTCCGACAAAGATATGTAGGTACGTACGTAGGTATGTATGTTGAAATAAACATATTTTGATTCTTCGATTTGTTTTTTTACTATTTCCCACAACTGTATTGAAAAACGTCGTGTGATACACGGGTGTATTGATTATTGCAAACTCGTGACATTAAAAACCCTCACCTTCGGTTCGGGCTTGTTAATGACAGCTCGTTTGCAATAACCAACATTCCACCCTTGTATCACAATGTACTATTCCAGGGGGGCTCCCATACATGAGAAAGGAGCCGAAAAAAAATTTTTTTTTCTTACCCTAGCTTGTGGGGTATCATTGTTTAGAGCTCATTGAGTAAAGTACGAATATATATTTTTTTAATTTTTTGCTTAAACAGTAAGGAAATGGGGGGTCATCAAAATTGTCAGTTTTAGACCATTTTTGTGACGGGGGCTATCTAAAAAACTAAACTAGTTAGGAATATGATATTTCGGTATATTATGTACTATATGCTCTATTTGTACAACAAATACTGAAAACAACTATTCATAAAATAGTTTATAAGCTGTGACCAAAACAAACGAGCTTATTTTGCGTTTTTCTTTCACGGTTTCTTGCGATGTCTAACTCGGAAATTAAATATTTCTTAGACCCAAAATAATATATTGTTCATAATTATGTACGGAACCCTGAAAGAGCGAGGCCCGACTCGCACTTGGCTGATTTTTTGATACTAGCGACCCGCCCCGGCATCGCATGGGTAGTAACTACCCGCTACTATCCCATCATACATTGTTTTGTTTACTACCAACGCAAAAACGACGGGGTGTTATAAGTTTGACATGTCTATGTGTGTGTGTGTGTCTGTCTGTCCCCCGTAGCGCTCAAACTGGTGGACCGATTTGAATGCGGTTTTTTTTTGTTTGAAAGGTGAATTAATTGAGAGTGTTCTTAGCTATGTTTGATGAAAATCGCTCCAAGATGGCCGCCGCTACAAAATGGCGAATGTCGAAAGGCTCCCAGGCGACTTGACACATTCCGACATTTTCAACAATTGTCGTCATATTTCAAAAAATTTACAGAAACCCCTAAAAAATTATACACGCTAAACGTTTGTCATGAATCACTCTGTCTCTTGATGAAAACTTAATGAAAATCTGTTCATTAGTTTTTGTGTTTATCACGAACAGACAGACAGATGCGGCGGGGGACATGTTTTATAATATGTAGTGATAGTGATATTTTTATAGTCTTAACTACTAAGATTTTGCAGCTTATATAGTTTAAAGCGTCTCTTAAAATTTAATAAAACAAGTTCACGGTTGAACGAGCGACCTCAGCCGGAGTACATTGATCACGATAATCGCTCAGATCGGCCGGGTGGGCTTTCCAGATCAATCTCAGTCACTTTCTAGATTAAAAACCGTATCAGCATCTCGAAATGCTCTATATAAGCGCGAGAATAGTCTAGAAGCGACAGCATTTGAAGGGGTTTGGTTCTTGATGCGATAATTTCTTACCGTAATTTTCTTTCTGGGAAAGTTACACTTCCATAAAACTTATCTAGTTGTATAGTAGTCTTACTAGACTGTACTATTATATATTCTGTGCTACTGTACTGTGTATCTCAAAAAAAAAAAGTCTTATTTTAAAGAAAAGGAGTATTTTAGACACTTTATAATAACTTTTGCAGATCATATCTTATCTGTAGAAGTTCTTCGCCTTGCTTAAAAAAATTGGTTATCTGTGAAGTTGGTTTACGGACGATAATTTTACGTGATGACATCATAAGAAAACATTGCCACTATATCGCTTGTTCCGTGATCTCGCTTGCACGCTCGGCTAGGCGGTACGTGACAATGAGTCATGCTTTTTTGTGCGTGCGGCCGGCTTTCATTGATTATAAGACGTTATCAAGTCAAAAAATTTTGATTTAATTCGGAATTATAAGAGCATTTTTTTTTTCATTTAAAACGAAATTCTCAATGTTTTGTTTCATTCATAATGCAGAGTAAAAATCATTTCCCAAGTAGTCAATTACTGTATACAGTACCATAAATTAAATATCGGTTACTTGCCAGTATTGAATTCTAATATAATGATACCAACAATTCAGTAGGTATCTACGTTTTTTATTTTATTTTCGGTTGTGTGCAAACAAACGGATGTATGTATGTACATCTGTGATGATATCCATTGTTCAACTGAAATCAACGCTGTGTGTACTTTAAGTAATGACTTACGGCATTTGTGGCATTGCTTGTTAGCCGTTTTTGCTTTGTGACAGAATGGACGTAGATTTTTTGCTTTTTCTTTTTCACATTGGATTCTGACGATTTATAAATTTTTAAATGTTGTTTTTTATTATAATTTTTATTTCAGGTTTGTGCTTGATTGCACTCTCTCACTTGAAAGTTATTCGTATGTTATATGGAGCGTATATAACCCCAAGTTTCCCAAAAGAAAGTGACACACTATTATCCTACTAATATTATAAATGTGAAAGTGTGGATGGATGTTTGTTACTCAGTCACGCTGCAACTACTGAACCTATTTGGCTGAAATTTTGAATGGAGAAAGATTATGCCCTGACTTAAAACATAGGCTACTTTTTATCCCGAAAAATCAAAGAATTTCCACGGGATTTTGACAAAACCGAAATCTATAGCTACAGCTATAGGTAGATTACAATAGCAAACTTCCTTGAAAGTAGGTATAAAGGTTGGAAAAGGGAGCAGGAACGGGAACCGGAAATCCACGCTTCCCTCGGGATTTGTGCGAAACCGAAATTCACGCGGGCGAAGCCGCGGGCATTTTCTAGTTTATAATCAGAAGCTGAGAAAAAGCAACGTAGAAAATCGGCATCGTAACGGATTGCTACGTACGCTACGAGTTTAGTCGTAGATGATAGAACCCTGACTAAATAGAAAGTTATCGCGTACCTAAAGTGAGTGCTACATTTGGCTTGTCCTGTAATGTGCTATCAACTTAAGACTATAATAAAACAAGCTATATTTTAGCAAAAATTAAACTAACTTCGGTCCAGCAATCTCAGAGAAAGTGGTGTACATTTATGCGTGTAACTTCGTACATAAGAATGATAATTAGGTGTGTTATATACTAAAACCTTCCTGAAAGTATGTACATTATCATAGCGTGATAAAAATCGTGATAAAAATCGTTAAAACCGATTCATTGGTTTTTAAAATAATCGTGAACATATTTACATACATACATACCTACATACATACGGGTTGAATACAGAACCTCTTTTTTTTAAGTCGGTTAAAAATACAAACATATGGCATGTATAACATGTATAAAGGTACTAAGGAGAGTATCAAAGTGTAGAAGTATATTACTCACAATGGGCCACGTACTGCAGCTGCCGCCGCGCCTGTTCCGCCCGCTCGGCGTCGAGGGCGCCGTTGAGCAAGTCCAGCTTGCGCTGCAAGTCGGCGCCACCGATGCCTTCCGCATCTGTAATTATAACGAAAATCCGTTTAAGTACAAATACAGCTAAACTCTACGATTTACCTGCAAGTAATTTTAAGGAGTAATAGATAAGGAAACTCGATGAGAGTAGGTCACCCGAATCCGGATCTTAGACTAGTAGAATCCTGAGAATAATGAGGTATCAAATGGCACAAGAAACAAACCACTTTACTCTCGTGTGACACATACAACTTTTCACCTCACTAGCGAGAAAATTCGAGATGTGTACGAAAAAATGATATTTTCGTGCGAATCAAACTTAAAAAAAGAAATTAATCAAAAATTCAATACACTAAGTTTTTATTTAAATAATAAGTATAGCTTAAACAATAGAGCTAATAAAATATCACTTAATAAATAACAAAATGTTAATTTAAGATTTTGTATTCTCAATACAGAGTTTCTGAACGTTCCGTGAGCCAATGAAATTAGAAATGCCAATTCGCAGCGCTCTTAAATTTAAAACGCTTTTTTCACTGGTAATAAACAAGAAAAGCGTGCTTTTTGACCTAGTAAGATGAAAAGATAATTTAGTAAACCATCGCCGTGGGGATAAGTACAAAGAAACAAAACTGGAGTTTAATTGCCTTTACCGTACTTAACTGATTTCTAAGCTGAGTTACAATAGCAATGACACAATAAAAAATTTAGGGGCTGCCTCAAAGATTAAGTACCAGCACCCACCCCACCACCACCCACTACTAGTTCGCCCATTAGTAAGTTCATATGGCAGCTACGAATGGTACTTAATCGAAATAAAAAGCGACTGATCATCATATTGTACAAAGAAAAAGTACGAATTTTCTTTGAATAAACAACGGAAATGTTAAACACTACTATTCTACTAATAATAAAAATTGGTACTGCTATCCAGTCCTGAACTCTTCTCGAAATACTCGTATGTACATAAATATTCACATGCAGTATTTCTGAATAACATCGAGTAAGTACTTTGTCGAGTAATTCCACATAATCAAAACTCCAACGAACAATTTACATAAAAGCCCCTATAAAATGCAAGAGCCAATTTACATTAGTAGCTGCTTATTATAATATTCACTTCCACGTAAATGAAATTTTACATAAAGTAGCAATAAAAGTAGAGGAGGTGAATGCAAGTTTGTAAAGTACTTCAGATAGTAGGTTAAGTTAAAACAACTGTTGAACTTAAAAGATGTGTACCTATATTTAAAAAATCAGCCATAAATATTTAGCAGTATTAATTAATTGACTGATAGGTAGACACAATTCAAAATTCAAAATCATTTATTTCATGTAGGCCAACGTGTGGCTCTTATGACATGTCAAGAATCTACCACCGGTTCGGAATGCTGATAATAAATAAATAAATAAATAAATAAATAAATAAATAAATAAATATAATTAAATATACACACATACACACACGGTCGGCTGTTCCTAAAGAAGGCAACTTAATGCCTGTGTTATAGGTAACAACCGACTGATATACATATTTACATATATTACACATATAAATATTTAATAAATGTATAAATACATAATACATACTTATATACTTACATAAATACACCCAGACTCGGGACGGGAATCGAACCCGCGACCCGGGAGAGGTAGGCAGGATCACTGCCAACCGCGCCAACGGGCCAGTCAAAAGTCGTAAAAGTACGTCAAAGTCTGATTCTGCTGAGAAGAGCCGGCAAGAAACACAGCAACTCTCTTTTCAAAACAAAATTGTTACAAGAAGTAGCTTAACTATCTTGTGGACAGCTGAAGCACAGCCGAATAGTATAGACTATAGACATATTTTTTATTCAGATAAACTTTTACAAATGCTTTCGAATCGACAAATCGAAAGAAACCAACACGAACTGCAGCAACCTCCTGGCCGCCTACAACCTTAAAAAAAATTAATAACCTGCTTTGAAGTGATAAGAAATAGAAGCGCAATACTAAAAAACTCATCAAAGTCAGCACAGTGCTTTTTCAGGAAAATGGTAACATAAAAAATACGACCTTTTGTAAACCTGCTTCGAAGTGATATAGTACTGATTACAACAAACTGCATTGAAATTAGGTAAACTAGTCGGGCATACTTTGACTCTAGCTATACATCACGTGAAACCAGCCGTAGGTGTTACGTATTTAAAATCAGGCCTTTATTTTCCAGGAAACAACTTTACATCGACAAATTCTTAGGTAAAATCTTAACAGACAGTTAAATGTATAATAATAGATTCATATAGACAGATATACCTCAATAGTAGAACAAGAGCAATTAAAGGAGTAGGTACAAGATCAACTTCAATCAACACTTTGTCAAGACAAATAAACACGCACATAAAAACCATGGGGCTCCAAGTAAAATGGGTGCTTAACCGCAATCAGTGCTAATAGACACCCAGTGACCCAATTCCTTGAAATTTAATCCATTTCCTCGGCAGTATATCGCTAATAAGCTATCAGCCTGTGGGCAATGCAATTGAGCAAGCTATGAACAAAATCACTTGGGAAATATTAGCTCGACAAAGTGCATCAAGAATACCGTCACTTTTTTAAATAAATTTTGTTTTATATCTCATGATAGATTTTTTCATTTCGAGCACAATATTTCGTTATATTACGAACTCCGAGTTCTGTCGGAGTACTTATAAATTGACAACTATAATAATAATAAGTCGCTACTATTACAACGATTTAACTTTTCTAGTGCGCGCGAAAATATCTTCATCTGAATTTAGTTCCGCACGTGTCATGGTGGCGTCCGTTTTGACGAGCGAGATAGCGTGAGTCCCTTGTTGTTGTATTTAATGGTGTTACTTTGCCTAATATAATCTGTCGTTTGTGAAATGATATTGGTTTGTACCCAAACTAGACTTTAAGCTAGAAATCCTGGTTCCTTCTAAGTACCTAATCCTGATAATGTCCACATAATATGTCGTGACAACAGTGGATCGATTTTGTATCATATCGGGATGATTCATATCGGAGCTGACTAGCTTCAAAGAAATAGTTACTTGTCCTTCCAGCTAATGTTAAAATCAGTCGCTCAACATTTTTAGGAAGCTTTTAAGCACTGCCTTAGTATGGATCGAAATTCAAAAACTTTTTTTTTATTTACATTGGTAACTAGTGTACTCACTAAGTGTTCTTCGGTTTATCACCTTGCTTTCACTTAACATAACCTACTAAACATTACCCACAAATGGGAAGTACATATAAACTGGTTAACTTTGAATTATCATAGTCCCTATGAGCTACAGTAATATGAACAAAAACAGCGAGAAAGAAAATGAGGGGAAAAAAATCCAAAATATATGTAAATATTCTTTATGCCGTGAACGTGTTAAATTTTTATTATGATTAACTCTTGATGCATGATTACGGTAAGCAGGGTGAAACGCGATGACGCAACCGTAGCTCGCAAGTATGTGAAAAAAATGAATTTCCTGTTTTCATGGCGTTGTTATTCAAGTACGGTTAAAGGCCACAATTAACATAATTATTATTTCATCGTTATGAACAATAAATTATTTATTAATAGAGATTTATTTTGTTTACTTTTTAGCATTATTCAGGTGTGAGTTTAATACAAAAGCATGCATAATCAATTAATGACTGCGCAGCATCGCTAATTCTGCGATGGGATAATCACGGGCGGCGCTTCCGTACACAGTCCAATAATTCAAGATTAGTATGTTAAAAATCATGTTTATTACATTATAAAAAAGATTACGTTCGCGGGGAGTAACATTTTTAATGCCGCGGGAAATATAAAGTGGCCTATGTCACTTCCCCTATCCTCAAATATATCCATGCAAAAAATCACGTCAATCTCTAGATCTGTTGCGGCATGATTCGAAACAAATTCTTACCTAAAAAATAACATGCTATCCCGTGAGAATTATTTTTTCCTAGAATTAAAAGTAGCCTTTTACATTCTCCAGGTCCTCAACGATGCCAAAAATGCCTTACTAAAAATCATGTCGGTCCGCAGTTCTGTTGCGGCGTGATTGAAGAACAAATCAACGAAAAACTCACTTTCGCATTTATAATATTAGTAGGTATAGATATCAGTAGAGACCGACGCCACTTCCTTCTCTACGAGTACACAATATATAGTGGGAAACTATAATTTGAGATAATTAAAGCATGATTTACGCTACGCTCAGCAGTGCTGCGGTCGACTAATAAATAGTCAACATTTTGCTCTCGGACGGGGCACGCTCACAAATGTAACCCGTTATCCTAGGTGAACGACAAACGTGAGAACGCGACTTGACGCGAAATTATCAAACACTAGCTGAGCCTTCACGTGTCCTACGTTGTCCCATAGATAAGTTTGTCAATTTCTATATGAAGTCGTGTCGCATCGCGTTGCGTTTGTCGTCCACCTAGACTCCTAGGTCCTAGGACAACGGGCAAGTTCCGTGCTATACCTACCCCTGCCGCGGCCGGCAATTATCAATTTCGCGCTTGGACGGAGCCTGCGCGTGTATGGCGTTATATAAATCCGACCTTATTAACTTTTCTCTTAAAATTAAACAATATTCATGTATTGTTGATTCGACTCCACGGAATACAACGGCCATAACAATCCACAACACATATTACGAGGGAGCGCCAATTAAAATTTACCAGAACATTGTTTACCTTAATTAAAATTACCACATAACATTTGCAATTCATAGCGGAAGATTATGATAAGCAGTTTCATGTGTTTATAGTGGAAGGAGGTAGAAGCTTATTTATCTAGAACAAAATTGCTTGAGCAATTTTTAACCCCCGACGCAAAAACGACGGGGTGTTATAAGTTTGACGTGTCTGTGTGTGTGTGTGTGTGTGTGTGTGTGTGTATCTGTCTGTTCCCCTGTGGCGCTCAAACGGGTGGACCGATTTGAATGCGGTTTTTTTTTGTTTCAAAGGTGAATTAATCGAGAGTGTTGTTAGCTATGTTTAATGAAAATCGGTTCAAGATGGCCGCCGCTACAAAATGGCAGATTACATATTTTTCACAACTCCCTTAATATAGGTAAATGAAAGGGCTTGACTAGTAGAATAGCACTATGCAAATCCAAGATGGCTGCCGCCACAAAATGCCGAATGTCGGGGGTTTTTTTACTGCTTGCTATCGCGCACCGTCGCCGCTGTGCGCTAGATAGTAATGTGATTCAATATTAATATTATATGCAAAAAAATAGTATCTATAACAAATCATCTACGATCACAGTAATAGGAGTGATCCTAGCAAATCATACATGCATACGCGCACGTTTCATGTAACCTCCTGTACCTACTATAATTTCCGGTGTGCCGTTCTGCTGTCGCGAGTTGTATTTTTCAGGCATCATTGTACCTACTTAAAGTACTCTTGGTACCTACAGATGAATTCGGTAACACGAGAGTTTTAACAATTTAGGGCGGATCATTAAAATCTCATATTGCAGGAGAAAATTATAGAGGGGCGAGAAGCTGCCAAGCTTTATCTAAAATAAGCATTGAAATCGTTGGTTTTAGGCCTACTCACGTTACAAAGTTACAAGTCACGTTTTAAGTCAAATATTTACCATAAAATAAAACCGGTTATTTGTCTGTTAGAAAAGAAAACTGCGATAATAATAACTTTATATATTTTAATGTATAATGACACGACTTTATACTTACTGATCCAGCATTGACCACGTGACCTCGAAGTTCGATATAATTTTATGATATTCACATACAACTTATCAACATATTTCTTGCCTTTGTAAAGGGAACGAAGTATCTTCAAAGATGAAAAGTTCTCAAGAAACAATACCTCTGGGGGAAATTTTTTATACCTTAAAATACTTTCTCTTCACGACGAGCTCCCATTTTCTGAATATCTGTGACAAAACATACCAATCAATGCTACCCACATATTCCGTGTTCCCAAAAGCTCTATGAAAGCTCTTTGAGGTTTATTAATATTTTTTTGTTAGTACCTTTGGAATTTTGTACCGATAAAAATTTTGGCTCTAATTTTAAAAATAAACTTTATTATTATAAATATTGCTAGCGTTTCTAAAAAAATATATCGCAGTAGGTACTTCTTTAATTCTGTAGTGGAGTTATAGTTAAGCTATTTGAAGCAGAAAATTGCGTGACAAAAACAATATACGAGCAGTATTAATTATTGTCGATAAATCATGGCCTACCTCGTTACACCCTACTTACAAAATTAAAGGGTAAACTTTATGAAAGTTTACCCTAACACTAACGTCCACACTCCACACAGTCTAAATATTTATTTACAAATTTGTAAATTTAATGAAGCTGTGAAGTGTAAGATTTTTACAATCCTATTGTCGAATGTCGCCAGCGACTCGAGTCGCCGACAACCAGAATTTCGTCTGGATGAACGGTGACCACGTGCATACACACCGCGTTTCCTATACTACCTAAATAAACTACAGATAGGCGACTGAGACTATCGCAATCGACAGTGCGTGCGTGCAGTGCTCTTATTCTCTGTAGTGAATTACTACTGGTCCACCCCGGCTTCGCCCGTGGTACAGAGCACTCAACGATCATATTATCTAACGGTGAGAGAATTTTTGAAATCGGTCCTGTAGTTCCTGAGATTAGCGCGTTCAAACAAACAAACTCTACCGCTTTATTATATTAGTAGTATAGATATAGTATTCTAAGTGTATTCATCTTAATACGTTGAACTAGTTTATTATCGAAATGAAAATCGGTAAGTAATTTGTTTATTTTGAAGTTATTTATTAGGTACTTTCGTAGTGCCGAATTAATTTCGTAAAATTCTTTACAGGAACTAGCATATTTTGTTTCTAAGTTTTGTAACTCGGTCATACATTGTTACCAAATAATTATTTAAAATATTTACGGTAAAAGCACTACGTAATATTTCAAATATCTATTTATAGCAGAGTTTAAAAATTCCATTATTTTCATTGATGTAAAATTATTTTATAAACGTGTGAAGTTTAGTACCATGTAACACGCTATTGGTATAAAAACTACCATGTCAAGGCGAAACCTAACTTTAGACTTATTACATAAACACACATCTAAAAAAATTGTTTAATATTAGTGAGATATACTTAAAGTAAATTTTTTAAAAAGCTGTTAGCATGCCACGTCAATTTTCACACTAGGTGACAATTAATATATATATAGCTGCTCGTGCTGATTCATTCACTGACTGACTGACTGACTGACTGATTGATCACCTCTCCTGAACAATTTTGTATGAAAATTTTTTTTTTTCAATAATGGTGTCGTAGAGAGGACAAAAATTTATTCGGAACAAAAATATGGAGAGAGCTGATGATTGAGGATTTCAGAGACGAGCGACGGGCACGCTTAAGGTACTGAAGATAGGTGGGGGGTGCTCGAGCAAATGTCACTCGAAACGTCATCCAATTGGCAGTGAGCTGAAAAAAAATTCAAAATGGCGAAAAAAAGATGGCCGCCATACAAATTTCGTCAGTGTCCATCTCGAAGGATATAAAAGATGGAAGAGTGGTTTCTTCGCAGAAGATGATCAGGATCCGAAGGTCGACTCGATGAATAGAAAAAAAAATCAAAATGGCGGAATTTATTTTTCCATAGAAAATGTATGGCGAATATTGAGAGAGAGAAGTTGTGAACTATGCAAGGCGGTTGATGCGGTTCTTTGGAGAAATCTCAAAGAAAAATATGGGAAGACATGATGATTGAGGGTTTGGAAGATGGTTAATGAGCCCGGGTAGAGTATTGTAGATAGATGGGGGCTGCTCAAACAAAAAATACTCAGAACCTCATCCAATTGGCACTAAGGTGAAAAAAATCCAAAATGGCGGATTCAAGATGGCGGCTATACAAATTTCGTTGGTGTCTATCTCACCAAGTATAAAAGATGGAAGAGTAGTTTATTTGAAAAATATGACCAAAAACCAAAAATCAACTAGATGAACAGAAAAAGAAAAGATGGCGGAATTTATGTTTTGGAATTTATGAAGATAGGTGAGAGGTGCTCAATCTAAAAGTACTCGAAACCTCATCCAAATGGCAGTGATCAAAAAAAAATACCAATATGGCGGATTCAAGATGGCGGCTATAAAAATTTCGTCGGTGTCTATCTCACCAAGTATAAAAGATGGAAGAGTAGTTTCTTTGAAAAATATGATCAAGAAATAAAGATATACTTGATGAACAGAAAAAAAATCAAGAGTGCGGAATTATATTTTCACACAAAAAAAAAATATACAGTATGTAGGAAAAAACCCTGTCAGATCCGTGACGTTGTAATTAGGTATCGTGAGTTGGTTCCATTTATGGTAATCATTTTGAAATACTAAGTAAAAAAATTACCCTTAAAAAAACTAAAATTTAATTTTATCAAATGGGGAAAGTCACATGGTAACACAGACGCGGTGTCAGCGCTCAGTAGGTATCGGGTAAAGTACCTATCGGGTAGGTACCTACCTATCGGGCACAAAGTATTTTAGGTACTTATCGTCTGTACAAAAAGATAATAGGCGTGAGATTTTAAGGGCACAGCTGTACTTAATTACCTTTATTGTTTAACGGGCAATACAGAACAATACTATGCACTTACTATAGCACATGTTTTATTTTGATCCTTTTAAACATTTCTTTTAGTTTTTGAATCAATACGTCGACAGAAACCAGATCCTAATTATTATCAATCCTAGTTAAAATAAGGTAGGTAATATTGGAACGGATATTAAATACGACAAATTAAAAAAATTAAAACAAAGCTTTGGTCAGGTTATGATGAGGTAAAAATGAAACTGCTTTAGAAAGAAGACCGCGCTGGCTACGTACCTACTTAGTTGGTCCACCTCTACCAATCCATCGTTCTCCATACTGCTCATTTAGGTATTCACGCACGGAACGGGTGAAATGAGGCACTATCATGCTGGAACCACATTGACCGATGGGCAGCCACATCCAAGACTTCTAAGGCTTCATCTAGCTAGCACCCAGACACATTAACATATTGAAATACTCTTGATTAGAATAAGACATATCGCAGAAATGACAGAACACAAACACAGCTACGGAACGCGCGAAACTGTGTGACTTCAGGAATCAGGACTTCAGAGGTGACACGTGCCCACCCTCTGTGACAAGCCGCCCAGTCGAGTCTTTGAAGAAGCCGACGCCGCCTTTCGGTATGAACTGGCGGCATCTATGACGGCTTTTAACAAAGCGAAATTTGTGTACCTAAACCAGGGATTCCCAAAGTGGGGGGTCGATATCGACCACAGGGGTTGACATAAATGAAAACTGATTTTGGGGGTCGACGAGGTGTCAAACCCTGTTAATTAACACAAGTTCTTAAGTAGGGTATTCACCTAGACGTATAGCATGTAACGTATCTGATACTGTATCAATTTGCAAGTGGGTACGGCTCGTCCACGGTCGTGTTGCCGTCCACGCGCACATTGGGAGCCGCCTTTGTGTTCGCAGTGATACCGCCACTAGGAGGGACACTACGAACTTATTGCGCTTCACGGGCGAGCGGCTCGCAGCGGGCTCGTGCCTACGTACTCACTTGATAAAATATCAGATACGTTACATGCTACACGGCTAGGTGAGTACCCTGCTTTATTCAAAATTTCAAGTTACCTAAGTTGTGTTACGTGTACCAACTTGTTATAAGAATGATTAATATTTTACCAATTAATGATGTCAAGTTTACTCACTTAACCAACCGCAAAGTTTTTAAATTGGTAAATATTTTGTATCAATAGAGAAAACTAGAGGTAGGATTTTAATGTAATTGGTTTATGGGGGTCTAAGCTATCAGTTCATTTTGGAAAAGGGGTCTCTTGCCCAAAATACTTTGAGAATCCCTGGTGTAAACGAATAGTAATAAAATAAATAAACTTATTTCAAGGTCGGGATAGCTTAAGGCATCTTCACATTATGCTCATTACGCGTTAGGGTCCAATAGTATGGAGGTATGTCTAGTGTTACAGTTTGCTGCTAAACAACGACTTGTTCTGTCAGCGGCAGTAATTACGCACGCAAATGCATACAGCCGGCTGCGATACGCGCGCTATCTGATTCAATCAGCAGTTTTATTCATAAAATTATTCGATAGTTTTTATTTTGATCACACTAACCAATTCAGTAGGTACGTGAGTCTGTGGCTCAGCTCAGGCCACTGACTGAGAGTGTGAGCTGGGTGATTTGTTGCTTCTTAGGGTTCCGTACCCAAAGGGTAAAAAGGGAACCCTATTAATCTCTCTCTACTGTCTGTCTGTCTGTCTGCCTGCCTGTCTGTCCGTCTGTCTGTCCGTCCGGCCGTCTGTGCACCGGTCACACAGGTCTCTAGCTCGTAGTAGTTTGTAAGCTGTGACCGAACAAACGAACATTTTTTGGATTTTTCTTTCACGGTTTGTTGCGATGTCTAGCTCGAAAATTAAATATTTCTTACACCCAAAATATTATGTTGTTCATAATTATGTACGGAACCCTAAAAGAGTGCGGCTCTCTCGAGTCAAGGCCGACTCGCACTTGGTTGTTTTTTTTTTATTTTAATCGGCAAACAATATGCTGCGCCGGTCGATTCTAAGCTTATTGTGAACACGCCTTTACAGGCTTACACGTGCCAGCGGTATTTACAAAAGATGCCGCCCGCCGACTCTGGTGTTGTCACATTTCAAAAATTTGCGCATTATTGGGGAATTAGGGCACTAAAAATGTGCATTTTAAATTACAATAACATTTTTATCTTAATGAATAAAATTTTTTAAATATTTTTTTCAGTGATGTCTGTGGGATAACAATCTTTCCCTTTCGGATCTGACAGGGTTTTTTTCTACATACTGTATATTCATTAATGGTTTCGTATAGAAGAAAAAAATGTATGCGGAGGAAAAATATGGAAAGAGCTGATGATTGAAGATTTTGAAGATGGGTGAGGCACGGCACATCCAGGGTATTAAAGATAGGTGGAGGCTGCTCAAACAAAAACAACCTACTCGAAACCCCGCGGTCCGCTTTAGCGGGCCGCGCAGCCACGCGCCCTACTAGTTTTTGTATAGGTTTAGAATATGAACATGTGTACAATCTATCTTAAATGTTTGTCCATAGTTTTCCCTAAGTTTTCCCAAGGGAAAACTTCTTGAAATAAATAGAATCGATGGTAGGTAAGTACCACAGAGCAGACACGTAAGTACTGAATCGGCCCGACTTTTAAACAAGAAAGAACATTTAGAGCCATTTTACACTGACATCATTGTGTTTCAATGCACGAAATCTATCGGTACTGGATAAAATACCTAAGTACAAAGAAGATTGAAAAAACAATAACTTCGAAATAAAATTCTGACAAACTTTATTTTGGTAGTTGACGGGGGTTTTTTTTAATTTTTAATTTATACTTGTTCATTGGTTGATTCATTTCCTTGGTGGTACTACAATAGAACGGATAATGTATACATGACGCTGGAGGTGTTCGGTTGCAACAAATTCGGAATAATATGCCAACAAAATTATTTCGCAAAGCTAAAATTTGTTCTGGTTCGATGTTGCGTCGAAAACGTTTTACATTCATAAATTGGTATGTGTTTGTCTCAGGTCTGTTCATCTATTATGCATTCGCGAATCTTTCGCCCACGTGTTTTGAGTTTGACTTCAGTTGCTATAACCTGAAATCGAAATGTTTTCAACGCAAATATTAGCGCCACTGAGCAATAGAGATCGTGTTAATAATAGGTATAATGTCGATCTTGGAAGCTGTTCTATCGATTAGTCGTTTTCCCGACCTTGATATTGTCAAGGTCTCAGAGAAAATTTTATTTGTTGTTAACTAAATAATCATTTAAAATACTAACCGCATACACTTTAGGATCACAGTGAAAATGACAAACAGTTGTCTAAAAAAAGTATTGCTTAGTAAAAATGTTAATAACTTAAATTAAATGAGGGGCTAAATTAAATGATGGCCCTATGGTATGTATGTATTTCTTATTCATGAGTTCCAACTGAGTGGCATAATCCAATAATTCTTGTCATAAGCCAATGAGCCTTATGGCAGCAATAGTTTCATTATTTTAGTCTTTCATTTCAATCCGTCCCAATCTGTCACAAACGACAAAACTGAAATACATGAGATGACCTGCGCACAGCACAAAAACCAGTTGAGATTCCAATGTAAATAGAAACAAAATGTCACAAACTCACTTCGTTGGTTTTACTCTAGTTTTACTATACCACTACATATTAGCGTTATCTCTCTCTAACATTGTCAACGTAAATACACATAATATTGATTGTTTACGTAAACACAATGCTCTATATACGATTTTGCACGACAAAACTCATAACATTCACACATGAAAAGAGACAAACGTATTCATTTGTACACATTTCGCTTCACATATATGGACACATTTAACTAATGTCAAACAAAAACACGGCACGGGTGAATTTCACTTCATACAACTTAAAAGGTACTCACATAGGCCTCGATTCCGTAAGCGGTAGAAGCGGACCGACTAGGTAGCAGCACTGGCTTTAGAAAAGTATAATTAGAACGGGGGGCAACGCGACAGCTCGGAAGATGCCCCCGTTTCGTCGTAAAACAACCATCCGGCCATCCAATTATCCATGAGTCTTATCGTAGCATAGCGCGACTCTATTTCATTTCATTTAGAACTATTTTTAAATGGACGCGAGACCTTGTTATAGTGGACATGTGAGACGAGTATGGATGCTCGCTGAGTATTTTTACTTTAATAGTGCGTAAAATTGTTTTAGTATTTTTTTCCATGCAAATAATATTGTTTTATTTTTATTAAATTTTAATATATATAAAATTTTAGTATGTTCATGTACCTAACAGCTGCCCAAAAGTTATTCTGTTCAGATTCCTCTACGTTTCCATTCTCATTGATTTACACCTCCAGTCACGTGATGAAAAGTCAAAATTATTTTGCTATGATCCGCAAAACAGTCAAATTTGTATGGTACAACAAGCAGCATGTGCTATGCCCTGTCAGCCTTCCTGCTGTTAAATAAGCAGGAAAAATAAGCAACCAAGCGGACCCCAAGCACCACCACCAAGTAACACCACACAAATTCACCACCGAAATAAACTCGACGATCGTTTCGCTCCGACACCGGAGCATCCTCAGGAGATGTAGACTCTACAATGCACAACTGCAAAGACTTTGCAGTTTGCAGTTGTGCATTGTAGAAACTGCAAAGACTTTGCAGTTTGCAGTTGTGCATTGTAGAGTCTACATCTCCTGAGGATGCTCCGGTGTCGGAGCGAAACGATCGTCGAGTTTATTTCGGTGGTGAATTTGTGTGGTGTTACTTGGTGGTGGTGCTTGGGGTCCGCTTGGTTGCTTATTTTTCCTGCTTATTTAACAGCAGGAAGGCTGACAGGGCATAGCACATGCTGCTTGTTGTACCATACAAATTTGACTGTTTTGCGGATCATAGCAAAATAATTTTGACTTTTCATCATATATTATGGATTTCCGCAAAGTAACGCCTGCTTCTATTCAATACCTCCAGTCACATAAAGTTATCCATTAGTTATCCAATGAGATAATATTAGGTAGATATATGAATCTATCTATACGTATAATAAAATCGTAGACTTACCGTATCTGTACATTAAAGATTTTTGTAAAATAATAACTGGAGCATGTCAGGGATAAGTAATAGAACGTAAATAAGGTATTTTTTAAATTTTTGTCTGTTTGTCTGTTTATCTGTTTGTCTGTATGTTTGTGCGCGCATCACGCAAAAACTACTGAATGGATTGAAATGAATCTTGACATGATTTCAGTTCATACTACGGAATAACATATAGGATACTTTTATCCCGAAATTCAGCACGGTTCCCTTGGGAGAGAGGATGAAAGTTAAAATGTGTAAAGTAGCTGTAATTCATTAACGCGTGGTCCGAGTTCATTCATTCTTTTTTTGTTAGAAAGGAGATACTTTAAAGATTACCAGCTAATCTCAGAAAGGCTGGATCGATTTTGATGAGACTTTTACTGGCGGATGTTTACCTTTTGATCTACCTAAACACCGCCAGTGAACTTTTAACAGTTTTTAGCAGGTATGAGCTCAAAGGAGCTTAAAAAAACAAAATGATTCCCACGGGATTTTTAAAAACCAATATCCACGCGAACGAAGTCGCGGGTGTCCGCTTATTATAATAATAATACGACGCATGAGATAGATAGGTTTAAATTATGTTATATTTCTTCACGCTTGACGGTTGAGATTCCCTTAAACATTTTATTAGTAGGTCGCATTTTCGTGTTTATTTTAGAAGAATACCCAGAGAAACCCCAGCCAGTGACAGAAAAAAAAAACAGAAATTTGTACATTTTTCTTATACGTGTCAATCGTTAATCAATTTCAAACAAATGTGGTATAGAAGCAGGTCAAGTTCATTATGAAATTCATGAGCAGAATATAGGAGTATCTTTTGTATGAGCGGTTCAACGGTGAGCTGAAATATACTCATCACATCGTTAGCGATCTTAATGAGAGGTGTGTCGTCACACTCTAAGTTAGTGAGGCTTGTGCAACGTGCATTTTTAATACAAAAATGTGGCTACATTTTCAAAAATCTAAGTTAAAGTTGCGACAAAACAATCATTCGGTGAAGGAAAATATCTTAAGGACACCTGCATGTCTGAGAGTTCTCCTTAATGTTCTCAAAGGAGTATGAGGTCTACCAAACAGCATTTTATTATCGTGGGCCTCTATGGCCTAAACCTTTCTCATTCTTAGAGGACACCCGTGCCCTGTAATGGGCCGATAATGGGTTGATAATGATGATGATAACAGACAGACAGACAGATGAACTACGTGACGACAAGTGATACAATAAGGGTTTCTTTTTAATCCCCGACGCAAAAACGACGGGGTGTTATAAGTTTGACGTGTCTCTGTGTGTGTGTGTGTATGTGTGTGTGTGTGTGTGTATGTGTGTGTGTGTGTATGTGTGTGTCTGTCTGTTCCCCTGTGGCGCTCAAATGGGTGGACCGATTTGAATGCGGTTTTTTTTGTTTGAAAGGTGAATTAGTCGAGAATGTTGTTAGCTAAGTTTAAAGAAAATCGGCCCAAGATGGCCGCCGCTATAAAATGGCGTATTACATATTTTTTCACAACTCCTTTAACATGGGTATCAAATGTTAAAGGAAAGGAGGAAAATTTATACTTGTTTCGTTTTGAGATACGGAATCCTAAAAATAAAATGCCCCCATATTCACTTCATAAAATAGGAGTCCCATATTTTAAAAAAGTAGGTACCTACATTGAAAAGGGCATCTTGCATAACCCAGGCACCACAAAGTATGCTTACAGCTATTATAGTGGCAGCACAACAGCGACAACTTTGCAGATGCAGCTCTGAGTGGGCAAAAAAAGAAACAGCGATCCGTATTCTCTCCGCGAGATGACTGTTTGCGTCAGTGATGAAAGTGTGATGACGGCGACGGCGGAGTGTACACTCAAACCCTTTTACGACTTCTGTTTGTTTCGCTGTATCAAAGGGGGTCATTATTTACACCTATCACACAAATGTGTTCGCCTGGATTAGGGTTACATTTCACTATACAGTTTTTTTTATTAAGTACTGTGTAAATAGGTAACATTGGAGAACTCTCAGGCAAACTCTCATGCCTGGATCTCCTGGAAGTTATAATATTTTTAAAGGCATATGAAGTTCACCGATCGACACTTGGCCACCTGCGTGGTGGACTATGGGCTAAACTCTTCTCATTCTGAGATGAGACCCGTGTCCTGTAGTGGGCCGGTAATAATCGGTAATAATGATGAAACGATTAATTTAATTATAAACTCCATTATATTATTTTAAAAGACTATAAGACATGTACAGATAAAACATAGACTAATGTTCTCCTTTCCCCTCCAAATTAAGTCTAAAGCTTGTGCTAGTAGTGGGCACGACAATATTGCAACGGGTGGGGTTCGAACCCGCGTCGACCCTTGAGACCTCAGTTACTATTTTTTGTTACGAAAACAAACAAGTGCGAGTCAGACTCGCGAACCGAGGGTTCCGTACTCCAGACGTATAAGTACAATCTGTTTTCCATTAGTTTGTCTTAAAAGGTAAGGTGCTAATTAAGCTAGGCCTCTGAATTGTATGAGCGCTCATACTACTCAGAGGTCTATCTTAATTGGCTCAACTATGTATGTATGGGGACACCCTTTAATTTCCAACTTTTTTTTGTTTTTGGAATTTTTCCTTTATTTGTGCTGTAAGACCTGGCTTTTTGCCAAATTTCGTAATTCTACGTCAACTGGAACTACCATTTAGGTTTTCGACCCAAAACCTATAGGGTACTTCCGGTTGACCTAGATTTGTCAATTTTGGTCAAAAGCAAGGTCTTACAGATCAAGTAAAGGAAAAATTCCGAAAAATAAAAAAAGTTGAAAATTAAGGTAAATTTTGGTACTTACAAGTTTTCGTGAAAATCTAAATTTGCCCATATCTTTTTATTGTGTGGACTCAGGACCTTAGTTTTTATACACCTAATAGGGACTACAGACCTTAGTATCTGGTATAAATTTCAACTTGCTAGGTCCACCCGTTCCTGAGAAAATCGGTGGTGACACACGGACAGACGGACAGACGAACAGACGGACAGACGGACAAGAAAGTGATCTTATAAGGGTTCCTTTATTTTACCTTTTGAGGTACGGAACCCTAAAAATAATAACATATATTTCAAACCACCCCTTCCACGATAAACATCAAAGGGTGACCCAGAACTCGGGTTAAAGGACGCATTTTTTTAATTAACTTAGTTATGTTTTGTTGGGAAATACCACAAATAACTTGGTTACTAATTGGTACTAAAACAAAAATAATAATTTAGTTTTTACGATTATTGTATGGGGTTACTATTTTCAAAAAGTAGATCTAGTAGTTTGTTCTGCCGAGTGCGGTAGCCACCCGAGGCTTTAATTTATCCAGGTGTGGTTATCTATACTAATATAATAAAGCGGAAGAGTTTGTTTGTTTGAACGCGCTAATCTCAGGAACTACTGGACCGATTTCAAAAATTATTTCACCGTTGAATATATATGTGATCCCTGAGTGCTATAGGCTATATATTATGTACCACGGGCGAAGCCGGGGCGGACCGCTAGTAGATCATATAGGCGCTTCTGCTTCGGTCGAGGCTGTGGTCGAGGCGCGTCCATACCGCTTCGTGGGGCCGCGCAAAGCAATTTCTGCGCGGATATATTAAGTTATTTACTATCAATGTCAGATTTCATGATACAATTCAGCAGCTGTTTACTATCAGTAAGACTTCTTGCCCTGGTATACGTTTAAGATATGATGAACACTTACAATAATATACTCACTTACTTACTTTATATTAATGTTATTTTTAGTACTTTTGTTTTGTATTAGTGTAAAAAAAATATTATCATTAATATTATCCCTGTCGTTTTTGACTTTTTAAAGTATTAACAAAGTCACACACAGGTTAAGTAACACAGCTTTCAACAGAAGCATAACTTTAGCATGATATATGAAACGAATATTGTCGTATAGATATAGTTGTAGACTTATAGTTACGGTAGTGTATTGTGTTCACTGAAAATATCAGATTTATT
Organism: Melanargia galathea; assembly: GCA_920104075.1. Lineage (NCBI taxonomy): Eukaryota > Metazoa > Arthropoda > Insecta > Lepidoptera > Nymphalidae > Melanargia > Melanargia galathea. The sequence continues at coordinate 13,472,083 of OV049874.1, read as the reverse complement.
TAACTTCAACATGCCTCCGAAGGCCGACCCCTTTGATCGACCCATTCATTATATTTTATTGATAAACTCTGTCTCAGGGTAAGTTTAATTTTTAAAAGACAGAAACTAATTTTATCTTAGGACTAGATATTAATTTTACTAGTGCTGAGGACTAGAGATTTTACAGCTTTAAGTTCAAAGGTCAGGCTTTAAACTTCAAAGGTTATGAGTTCAATCTGGATCCCCGTTGCTATTGACACACCCACTTCTTGCAGTAAGGTTTAGGCTTAGATCAAGAGCCATAGCAAATAACAATAGCATAATCGTCAATATAAACTAAGTATTTTCTCACACGAGATTAGTTTCACGTTGATACAACTAATTACATAGTAACATACTTTTCTGGTTGCGTGAAAGTATGAAAATGTATGTACAATTGTACATAATATGTGCCAACGCGCTCAGTTTCGTTGGAGTTGTAAATTGAATATATTTTGGTCACCTCGTGTGAGAATAAAGCTTAGTGTTTCCTCGTATGAGGTGACCAAAATAAAACCTTTCTATAAGATAAATATAAAGTAATGTTACTTACACGTCCGCAATAATTTATTTTGTGTAGTAAAATCTCTTCGCTTGTGGAAAAAAAAGCTAATTCTTATCCACTCCAATTTGAAAACTAGTTTAGTAGATACTACTTTTTCCGAGACACTCAAGTAGCTTTAACTTAACATAGGGTTGCTTAATAAACGTTGCTACTTTGTTGAACTGCCAAGTAACACTACGTTAGTTACTGTTATGTCGCGAAATAGGGTCTTTTTCTCAGTTACCGTAAGAATACACTTCCCTATTAACTTCCCTTCAAGCACATGATTTTGTAGGAAGCGGAAACATGTAGCGGATGCGAATCCGCTCTACATAAAGGGGTATTATGGTGGTACGTTTTCCATACTAATTTATTATTACCATTTAAGAACGAATGGATTATATATTTACACTGAAATTACATCGCACAGCCTTAATTTAATGTTTAATTTGCGGAAAATTTTATTTACATAAAGAAAACATTACATAAACAGCTAAAGGTGAAGTAAAGCCATCT